>OY829542.1:40855104-41455104 GCA_963691705.1 Viola odorata | reverse complement strand
ACTTAACTAACTTAATTAATTAGGTGATCAATTTTTGTGAAAATTAAATGACTTGAAATCTAGATCCACCGCTCCCTGCTTTATAGAAAGTACGTAGTACCGTTCGCTATAAGTTCATTGAAGCGTGAGAAGTGAGAACTAAAAAATATAGCAAACTCACAAGGCTCGTAACTTTTAAGGTAAAAAATCGACTAAACTATGAGATTTGACATATAAATTTAGTAATGAGCTAACGAAAAGGTTTTAATTTAGTTAGTGTTAGTGACTATAGGAGTCGTGGAGGGCTGTCATACATGAGTCATGAGGCATGAGGCATGAGGGGGTTGAGTCATACTAAAACAGTCATGCTTGTTTGTTTGGTATGACTCGTGAGAACCCCGCCCCCCCGCTGATGTCGACCATCCCAGGGTTCCTCGCTAGGTAAGCGATGGAGACCTTGGCGGCGCCCAAACAATGTTCTGGCCTTGACGCTGGGGTAAGGACGGAAATACCCCTGGAACCGCCTTGGAATTACTTCTATTGTTATCACAAGCCCAACTGAAAATGAGCCCGAGTATTTACCAAGGGCTACCGCTTCAGCTTGCCTCCATATCGGGCTCACTAGTCCTCGAGATAACGGGTGGCTCGGTTATCGAGGGGGAGCATCTTTTCAATTACTTTTTCTGCAGGCCTATAAATTTGAGCTTCCTCCGCGCAAATTTCACATCTTTCTAGCACTTCTTCTTGGCATTTTCATAATGGACAATCTCACCAAGAACTTCTTGATTTCCAAATCCCATTCTCTGAAAAACCTTAATGATGGGGACGTTGGCTTTCTGGAAAATGTGCTGATCAAGACCTCTGAAGACATCCTAGAGCTTCAAGGGATGATGACCCCTCTTCGGTCCAGGCTTGGTGTGGCTTCTCTGGAGGACTTCAATCCTCTGGAGAATGTGTCAAAATTGGCTGCTACTATCTCCCGCATCGAGGTGGTGATCACCATGCTGCAGCAGAGGAAGGATATGCTAAACTGTTGTCTGAAGGGCATGAGGATTTCCTCCTCCGAGCTGACCTCTGTGGCGGACGCCTTGAGGGAGATCGCCACTCTGCCGGAGGATGACGACGCTGGGTCCCAGGCTTGACCGCCGGTCATCGCTATCCTGTCTTTTTCTTTTCTTTGTATGGATGTATGCTCGGGCCGTTAGGTCATAAATAAATAAAATGTCTTTTCGCCACATGATTTGCAACTTCTTTTCCTCTCTCAGCATGTTAAGCATCGTTTTAGTTGAGTGCCAACTCAACCCAACTAAAAAAGAGCCCGCCGTTGGTGAGACTTTCACAACACTTGTTTTTCCCTTGTTCGCTAGGTGACAAGATGTTCTCGCTAATCGTTCCGCATTGATTTCACGCCGTTTCTTCAATGCATACTGATTGGGTGGTTTTTCCGGTGTTTCTTGATTAGTACAAATTCTAACAAACGCGATCATAGGATCAGATTCTGCGTTTATGATCATCCTTCTCGAAGCGCATTAATTGTTCTCAAAGGTCGTGCGGGAAGGCTAGAAGGCTTCTTCGCATCGCCTATTTAATGCGATTTCCCTTTCTTTTTCCTGTTCATCTTCTTCTTTTCATTTCTCTACCGAGATTATTTAAGATCTCATGGCTGATACAGACTCCTTGGACATCGCCGATCGTGATTCTCCACCGACTCCTCCCACTTCTCCTAATTCCAACGATCCTCCTTCACCATCGTACCTGAAGAGGCGGTTACCTCACCGTAATAGTCGTAAGAGATCGAAGAGGTGAAACTCAAGGGCAGCCGACCTATCTTCTAACTTCTATGTCCCTACTGTGCGGAGGGGTGACGAACTGTTTCCTCATATTGACCGTTTCATGGAAAGAAGTTCTGCCAGCGATACTGGTGCTGAGATGACGGCTCTTACTGCTAAGGGAGATTCAAGTTCGTCAAAGCTGGGTCAAGAGAAAAGGGTTGAGGAGCCTTTCCCTCTTATTGATGAGGGGTGGCTATCTTCGGATGGAGATAATTCCTATCGGCCCTCTTATTGGCCTGATGACGACTGATTTGTACGTCATGCCTATTGTAGATGCCGCATGGATCTTTATGAATAAAATAACGCCCTTCACTTTTCTTCTCTTGTTGTTATGTTCTCGCGTTAACTCCCCAAGCATTGGATAGTTAATGCTGAGCGGTTGGTTACTGTTTGCTATAATCATTTTTTTTAACTTCCAGTTGTCAACTGCCTTCCTGCGAAGATATAAATGCGTAGCCATAAATATTATTTTGATGTCTTTCCATGTGTCACTTTCCGTTTCACGCGTCTCGTTCCGATAGGTTGCTCAGCCATTGGGTTTGACCTTTAAAAGGAACTGGCTACTTTATTTTTACACTTTTACTCGCGCTTCGAAATTTTCTCTACCATTCTCTTTCTCTGCTTCTTCTTTAGCTCAAGGGAAATTTTTTCAACCGTTCACCGACGTTGGCAGTCTATTCATCGCTTTCTTCTTCAAGGTATTTTGCTCCTCTTTCGTTCTGATTTTTGTTTTGCTGATTCGCTATGCGCCATACTAGAGCTACCAGTGGTCTTCAGAGACCCTTAGATCCAGAAATTGAAAGAACACATAGTATTTTTTCGTGCCTGACGGTTCTGAATCGTATCTTTCCACGTGTCACTTTCCTCATTTCATGCGTGTCTCATTCTC
Source organism: Viola odorata (assembly GCA_963691705.1). Classification (NCBI taxonomy): domain Eukaryota; kingdom Viridiplantae; phylum Streptophyta; class Magnoliopsida; order Malpighiales; family Violaceae; genus Viola; species Viola odorata. The sequence continues at coordinate 41,452,404 of OY829542.1, read as the reverse complement.
ACAGGCTACTTGGTCCTTGGGTTTGACCTTTAAAAGGGAACAACTCTCCCCTTCTCACACTTTTGCTTGCGCTTCAAATTTTCTCTGCCATTCTCTTTCTCTGCTTCTTCTTTTGCTCGAGGAAAATTTCTTAAACCGTTCGTCGGTGCCGGCAGTCTACTTATTATTTTCTCCTTCAAAGTATTTTGCTCCTCTTTCATTCTGATTTTTCTTTTACTGGTTCGCTATGCGCCATACTAGAGCTACCAGGGGTTTCAGAGACCCTTAGATCCAGAGATCGAAAGAACACACAGTATTTTTTCATGCCCGATGGTTCTGAAGGCTGAACTAGAGGGTCATGATATCTCTTTTCCCCCTAACTGTTTCCCTCACGTTCCTGAGGACGGTTTTCGGCTTCACAATCCATTGTGGGGAAGATATAGATTGGTTTACTTTAAGATGTTCCTTTATGGCTTTCGTTTCCCAATTCATACCTCTGTAGAGAAATTGTTGCGCCGATATGATCTTAATCCTGCCCAAATAACTCCCTCTTCTTGGTGTGGGATTTATGCTTTTATTCGTGCTTGCGAGATGAAGAATATCCTTACTCCCTCTGTCAATTTATTCTGCAAATTATTCAGTCTAAGTTGTCACAACTGTTTAGTTGATATCGCCCCAAGGTGGAATGACACGTTTATGCAGTCGTTTTGGCAGAAGTTTCAGGGATTTGAGGAGACTATAGCTGATTGGAAGAGCGGTTTCTTCGTTCTTGAACTGCCTTCCCGTTTGTGGCGCGGGGGCTTCAATCGAGAGATTACTAGTGCTGCCTGGGTAAATCTAGTGGTGTTTACTAGAGATAGATACATCTTTCTGTATTCGGGAATTTGCTTTGTACAGGCGCCTGGAAGAGTGCGTTATAGGTGAGTTTTTCTCTTCTCACATTATCGCTTGGACTTGCTTGTTGTTCTAATACACTTCATTGGCAGAAAACGGTGAGGGTCGATCACCCAGAATGGATAATGCCCCTTTGAATGTGGTGGCGCTCCAAACGCTACCAGCCTCTCCACCTCTCGAGGGTCCCAGTCATCAAAGTACTCCGCCGAAGAAGAGGAGAACTAAGACAGTCACAGGGGGAGGGCGCGGCATTCCTACTCGAGCCTCTCGTTTTCTTGGCAATTGGTTACCGGTTCGACGCAGAGGAGCAACTTCGAACCGACCCGTAACTAGGATAACTGATAGCGACAATGAGGATATAGATATCGAGACAGAGCTTTACCATGCTTTCGCAACTCAACGGAAGAAACTCAGAGTTGAGAAAGCTGCTCAAGCTACTGAGATTTTTTCAAAGAAGGTTGGTGAAGTCACCACTACGAGTGTTGATGTTTCTACCGTTGCGAGCACTTCTCAAGCGACAAAGGTTACTGAGGTGTCAACTGTCATTCCTCCAATGGTCACTGAGGCTTCACTAGCGGCAGATTCGCTTCTGCCGCTTAACGTCCCTGACTCTCTCATTTCCTCCTGCATTCCTGACGTGGTAACGCCAACTCTTGGCTCAAGTACACTTCCTGACCCACCGACTGAGGGTTCACAACTGTTATTCTTTACTTCTATTTCGAGCGTCGATGGTTCTGTCAAGGGTTCTGCTCCCTCTCTTATCGCTAATCTTTCCCCTCAAGGTCCTCAAGGGGTTCCTTCTTACTGGTTGGATTTGTCAACCTTTGGCACTAGCGGGCTTCGTGCCTTGGAGGTGTCGGGCTCGTTATCAAGAGATTAGTCGTCTGCCTTCCTAGTGGGTGAAATATTTGGCTCGCCCAAGGATAAAGAAGAGTTACTGCGGCTTCCCCCCGACATTCAACATGCACACATTCTGAATGACGAGCTGGCCGGTTTCTACAAAGTGCATTACTTTCTTAACGCTCATGGTGACAAGCTTCGAGGTTCACCTGACTCGAAGGAACAATCGGATGCCGCTTCGACCAAAATGAAGGAGTTAACACGACTTTAGAATCGTACCTTAGCAGAGCTGAATGATTGTCGCGCTGAACTTGCAAGGGAGAGTTGGGTCTTTAGAGGCAGATTTGGTGGCAGCTAACAAGAGAAATTCTCTTCTTCATGAAGAGATATTGGCTTGCAATGCGGACTTAGCAAAGGTTCCCTCCAAGATAACCTGGTGGAAGAAAAAGACAATGTGGTCCTTTACCGTCGGATTCCCGGACTACTATCGCAGTAGGACTTTCGATCCTGCTAAGAGCCGATTATGCCTCTGAAAAAATAAATGAGATAGACGGGAGCAAAGAGGGTTTTCTTTCTTCAGGAGAGAAGATGGAGAGGATGGCGGCAATACCGAGGTGCTCCCGTAATCGGATGGTGTTGATGCCGCAGAGGACGTTAAAGACTTTACTATTCTTTATTTCTTTTTTACTTCAAACGTTGATTCAATTTCATTTGTAATAATTAATAATGCCTGCCTCATCTAGAATTCTCCTTTTAATAACGACTGATTTCTGTCGCGTTAGCCCTTTCCTTTGCGTTAGCTCAATAGCTGTCAATGGAGTTAATGTTGTGCTGCTTTATCTTGGTCTTCGCGTTATCGCGTCTGTCTGAGTTTGAAAATTGATCCTCTTTTTCAGAGCATTTAATGCTCGGGATTCCCTCATTAATACGAGAGAGAAATCATGATGGCCAGGATACACGTGTCTGTTCGCAGAGGCACTAGGGGTTGGCGAGCCCTAGGAATTGGTGAGATCGAAGCGTCTTCTCGCCTCTCTAGAATAATACTCATTGCTTGCATCTTTTCCTTGTGACGTGTCATACGCGCTACGACTGTTACGACAATCATTTTGTCTAACTGCTAGGGTTATAAAACCCAACACATGTTTCTTTTTCCCTCTTTTGTCATTCTATTTTCGCTTCATCCTCTCGAGCCAACTTGCGTTTCTTCCTTGTATTGTTTGGGCCTTCCGAGTTTCTTTCCCAGAAAGGTATTTCTACCCCTCCTCTGTCATCTTCTTCGTTCCTTCTAATGCCTCAATGTACCGACATTCTAGGGATGGGGTTTCTATACTTCATCTCGTGGCCTATTTGAGCTCGATGGAGTCTGGGCCCGTTACTCATCGACTTGACTTGAGTAACTTGCGCAATTCTAGATTTGCGGCTATTGGGGGCGATAGCTCCGTTGGGATTTCCTCTTTCTTATCTGCTTACGCCTTGACGTCCCTTGAGGAGCGGGAGGCGTTTCTTACTCAGACTGCTGACGAGCAGATGGGTTTGTTACGCTCCACCTTATTTTCTTCCTTCACCCAATTTCACTATTGGTCGTTACACATGTTGCACAAGGTTAGCTCCTTAACTTCTACCACGGATAGGATTTACATTGCTCATTTCCAACTTTCTAAAGAGCTAACTAAGGAGTGGGAAGAAAAGAAGACACAGTCGAAGGGATTGGTGCTAGCCTTAGCAATGGCCCGGAAGGACTCAAAGGACGCTAAAGAGAGGGAAGTTGGTAAGGTGTCAGATCTAGAGGCTGCTGGGAGGGCCAAGAATGTCACGCTGGAGGGAGAGATGGCGGCATTGAAGGAGGAAAAAGCCACCTTAGAGAGGGAATCAGCCGCGAAGCGTACATGGTACATCGATAGAACAGCCCGCATAATGTCTGATTGCTTTGTGGATATTCATGGTGAGGACGTGTACCACACTGAGGAACTTATTGACGCTTTTCGGGAGAGGTCTGGGACCCTGATAGATGATCATTTTCATCGGGCGAAGACGGGGGGCCACGAAGGGGATAGCGAGGCTGCCGCACAGTAGGAGTCTTTGTTATACTTTTTTGAATCTCTGGTGCCGCCCGTTTTGCTTTTACTTTTGGGGGCCTTAGTATTTTGTAACCCTTTAAGGGCTTTTTGAACGATCATCGTATATACATTCTGGTTGCGGTTTTCCTTTGTGGTTGATCTCTTTTACGCCATCTCTTTTCCTTCGGTCTCATATGATAAGATAGCGACATCAATAATGCCATAATGATGTTGGTAATAAGTCTTCATATTCCTTGCATGGTTGTCATCATAACGCGGCAAGATAACTAGATTCCAACAGATAACTGAATAAACGCGGCATCACCATATAATCTGTAGAATCACAAATATTGATGACGAGCATTATACAAGGCGTTGCGACATGACTTAATCATGCGCATTTCAATGTCGAGGTAGAACAATGTCGGATAATAGATAGCTTTAGAAATAAAACTCATAGAAGTAAATAAGATGTTGCGGCATCATAGTCATATATGTCTTTAAATCAGCGATATCCTTCCAGAGGCGTTACAGCCTCGAGCACCGTTATCGCTTCAACTAAAGAGATAACTCAGTCGATAGGATGTAATCCAGGATGAGAGTTTTTCATAGCAATATCGTGCTAATGTAGATATTCTCGATCGGTTGGGAAGAATCCCATATAGATAGACGCGGACATATCTCTTTCCGCAGGAATAGTCATCAAGGAGATATAGTACATACACTCCCCTGACATTAGTTCTCGAATCAAGACGATGACCGTTAATGGCACACTCGTCATAGAGATAAGACCGCCTAATATTATCGCCTGCACGAGCTTCAATCTCCTCATTATTTCTGTACTGTCCCTGCACATTCTCAATCATTGCTTTTAGGGCATTAGTAAAATAACATGTCATAACAAACGTTAATTACCAATAGGAGTCATCGCGCCTCTATATCCAGGTGTCGTCAGCATCACTCGTATCGCGTTCTCAACCAGCCATCTTCGCTAGGGATTCCCCATCTGGTTACTCACTAGGAGACTACGATTTCTCTTCGCGTTTCTAAATTTCCACGAACGCCCTGGAATGTGCCTCATCTTAGTGAGCCTGTCTGATCAAGACCGGCCATCACAAGGGTAGGATTTCACTTCCAGGCGTTGACCTCACATCCCCAGAATCGTGCCTTGTCTTAGTGAGCCGTCTGTATTAGCCCGGTTATCGCAAGGATAGGACTTTTCACTTCTAGGATGAAGTTACTATCTCTCTAGGACGTGCCTTATCTTAGTGATCCGTCTATACCAGCCCGACTATCACAAGGATAAGGTTTTCACTCTCAGAGACACCGGGACGTGCCTCATCTTAGTGGGCCGCCTGTGTTAGCGCGGTTGCCACAAGCATAGGACTTTTCACTCCCGGGGGTGTCGGGGCGTGCCTCGTCTTGCCGGGTTGCATGTGTTAGCATGGTCACCACAAGGATAGGACTTTTCACTCCCGTCACTAAGTTTTTAGGTATGCCAGGGCGTGCCTCCTCTTAGTGAGTTGTCTGATCAGGACCGGCCGTCACAAGGATATGACTTTTCACTCCTAGCACCCCCTTCATTATCTGCACATAGCCAACCACAAGACACACAAGAATGCTTTCCATTCAAGTATTAGCACAGGTCAGGGTTAGGAATAACAAATCGTGCAGAGATATATTAGAATCTAACATGATATAATTTCAAACGAGGTATGTTCCAAGAGTTGGTGATAACAATTAAGACAGCCCTAACGGTGCTACTACGTTAGCCGCTCCCACCAGGACGATTTCCCATAAGATCCGTAAGATATCTTCATATCGCCCAAGAATCAGCGAAGGATTCCTAGGATGGTCGACATCAGCGCGGGGGGGGGGGGGGGGGGGGGGACTCACGCGACTCTACACGCACGGCACCATCCCATCCTAGGGACCCACGAGCTTATCGCTCCCGGCACCCCGTATGATATCGCTCATGACGTCATCTGTCGGTATCGCTTGTGACATCACCATCAGACATCGCCTGGATTGTTATCGCCAGGTATCGCCGAATAGGCATATAAATACCCCTACTTTTCCAATCTGAAGGTAAGAGAGAGATCACTGAGACGAACCTCTGTTATTTTTGAAACCCGAACTGACTTAAGCATCGGAGTGTCTACGCCGGAGCCCCCCCCTCCGGCGCTTTGCAGGTACCCCTAGACGACGTCTTACGCCAGAACCACGAAATAGGGGGCACCAGGCCGAAATATCTCCTCCGCGTCAGGCGCGTGAAATTCTTGATGATACATCAGGCCACCCATTTAGCCGTCGTATAAGGCGTCACAGGGTCAGTCGGCGCGTGAAGCTTCCCACTGATGTTTATGATGGCACCAAAGATCCCATCTCGCACATTAATAAAGTGAAAGATTTTGTTCAGTTTCAGACCCATAGTGATGCAGCGTTATGCCAAATATTTGTTATGACATTATCGGGTGTGGCGCGTCTTTGGTTTGAGGGTCTCTCTGGTGGATCCATTAATAATTTCCCACAATTAGAATCTAAATTCCGGAGCAGATTTAGCACGGCAATTCCAATCAGGAAATCTGCCGCCGCGTTATTTGACATACAACGAAGGCCTCAAGAAACCTTAAAGGAATTTCTTAGTCGCTTCGATTTGGAAATGTCCTTAACGCCGGGCGTTACTATTGATTTTGCTATAGAAGCTCTGAAAAGGAACTGCCGCTATGGAAAGCTGAAAGACACGCTTATGGTGGATCCTCCAGTGACTTTAGATGCGTTGAGACTTAAAGCCCACAATTACGCAAAAATGGAAGAGGAAGAAAATAGAGATAAGACGTATAACGCGCCGCATGGGACATCTTAAATTACTACTGCTCCCGCGAAGCTGCTGCCTGACGACCATTTTATCGACGATTACGCCAGGTGGAAAGACCATATCCCCAAGGCCTCCAACAAACAGAAGGGTCATTTTTCGAAGGGAAAAACCAGTGGTTCCCCCTCTCGACGTCACGGGGATTCTTACAAGAACCGGACGTACGACCCAGATTTTCCTTCTTTTAATGTACCAAGGGCAGAGATTTTAGCGATAGTGGAACAGCGAAATCTTCCCATCTGCTACCCTGCGCCTACGAAACTAGGAGTGCTTCTAGGGAGAAGGGAAAATGCTTATTGTAAATTCCACAAAGCCAGGGGCCATTCCACAGAAGCGTGCAGGGAGTTAAGATCGGCGATAGAACGTTTGGTAGAAGAAGGGTATTTAGGAGAATTTGCCACCCAAATAAGAGAAGATGCCCGAAATAATCTCATGAAAAGGACAACAGACGAACCACCAGTTCCTCCTCGCGTTCCGCAAAAGGATGATGCTCCCAGAGGTAAAGATAGGGAAACTCTTGCGATTGATGATGAATATATCCCTATGATTAACATTATCGCTGGAGGAACCCCTTATATGGACGAATTAGAGCCTCTGACAGCTGCGAAAGGGCGCAAGCGCACACGTGATGGCATGACAAAAAAAGAGATGCGATAGGCATATTGGATCGAATGGTATTATCCTTTTCCGAAGAGGATGAGAAAGGCGTCGTCTATCCACACAATGATGCTTTGGTGGTTACGCCCGTCATTGCCAGTCATGGAATCAGAAGGACTCTTATTGATAATGGGAGCGCGGTGAACCTCTTTTCGCTGGAAGCTTACAATCTCATGAAACGACCTGATAATGAGTTAACACCTAGAAAACGGCCTATAGTCGGCGTTGATGGGGTTCCAATCCCTGTCACGGGGGTAATTACTTTGCCCATATATTTCTGAGAAGACACCTACAAGCGATCAGAGAACCTGTTGTTCCTTGTCGTGGATCTGAATTTGCCTTACAATGTCGTGCTCGGACGACCTTTCCTCAATCGCTTTGGAGCGGTGATATCTCAGAAGCATTTAAAGATGAAATACCCCTCCTGGGATGGGGTAGTATCCGTAAAAGGCGATCAAAAGCTAGCGGCGGAATGCTACTCGCTCATGACTCAAAGAAGCTGCGATAGGTACGTATGTATAGCAGCGGATCCCTATGAGCAGAGTGATGAGAAGCGTGCTCAACCTCTAGACAAAATGGTACCCATTCCGGCAATTGGTATAGAGGAAGCAAGTTTCCTGATCAGTGAAAAACTCAGCCCAGCGGAAAACCTTCAACTGGAACGGCTGCTAAACAAATGCCAAGGAGATTTCGCGTGGAAACCCTCCGACATGCCAGGTATATCGCAGGAAATAGCCGAACATCGGCTCAATGTGGACCCAGATGCCAGGCTAGTACAACAAAAGTGACGCGCGTTCTCTAATGAAAAGGCGTTAGCTGTAGATAAGGAAGTAGCAAAGCTCCTTGACGCAGGGTTTATCCGCGAAGTTCAATATCCCACCTGGCTAGCGAACCCTGTCCTTGTTCCTAAGCCCAATGGGGATTGGTGCATGTGCATCGACTTCACAGATTTAAATGATGCCTGCCCTAAGGATTGCTACCCGCATCCTCGAATAGATCAGTTAGTTGATCAGACCGCTGGATACGCTTATCTAAGCTCACTAGACGCCAACTCTGGATACCATCAAATCCCCATGGCCCGGGAAGATGAAGAAAAGACTGCGTTTCTCACTCCAAAGGCCACCTACTGTTATACGGCGATGCCGTTCGGGCTGAAGAACGTCGGGGCTACGTTCCAACGTATGGCCAATAAGATATTCGAAGAGCAAATAGGGAGGAATGTGGAAGCATACGTTGATGATATTTTGGTGAAGAGCGCAAGATTTCAAGATCACCTACGAGACTTAAAGGAAGTCTTTGACGTGATGAAAAGGTATCGCATAAAGTTAAATCCCCAAAAATGCATGTTTTCATTTCAAACAGGAAAATTCTTAGGCTACGTGGTCAGCCAAAAAGGCATCCTGCCTAACCCCTCAAAGGTTAAGGCCATACAAGACATGATATCGCCAAGAACCATCAAAGAGGTGCAAAGGCTAACAGGGCGAGTCATTGCCCTTGGGCGATTCATTTCCAAGCAAGGAGAAAAGTGTCTCCCTTTTTTCAAAATCATACGCAAGAAAGCCTCGTTCGGGTGGACCCCGGAATGTGAGGAAGCATTTATCGGCCTAAAAGATTACCTATCGTCTGACTTATTATTGACGAGACCTGAAGTAGGCGATACTTTCTATTTGTATCTTGGCGCCGCGGATGAAGTGGTCAGTGTCGTCCTCGTTCGCGACGATAACCACTCTCATCGCCCGGTCTATTTTGTGAGCCACGTCCTGAAGGATGCGGAGTTGCGATACGACCGAATTGAAAAGATAGCGTTCGCCCTTATACAAGCCACCCGCAAAATGGACCGATATTTTCAGTCTTATTCCGTCATCGTACTCACAGACCAGCCTCTAAAAAGAATATTCTGAAAGCCTGAATCTTCCGGAAGAATGTTGATTTGGGCGCTTGAACTAGAACAATATGGATTGAGGTATTAGTCTCGACCGTCCGTAAAGGCTCAGATCCTGGCTGATTTCATAGCGGAATGTACCTTTACAGAGGATCCTTTGGATGGCGTGCCTGAAGCTGAATGGGGCGATATGGATCTCCCATTCCCAGAAACCTACACGGACCTCTGGATTGTCCACGTGGATGGAGCTAAAAACCAAGAGCTGGCTGGAGCTGGAATTTTTATAAATGGGCCGCACGATATGCAAATACGATACGCCATTCGAATCTTACAACCGTTATCTAATAACGCGGCAGAGTATGAGGCGTTACTAGCCGGACTCAGAATAGGGAAAGGACTTTCCTCTAAATGGAGGCACGATACTGGAAGAACAGGAGACCTGCGTCTAAAAATCTGTGGTGATTCCAAGTTGATAATTGACCAGGTCTTGGGGCACTCTCAGGCCCGGGAACCCATTATGATTCAATATCTCACCAAAGTAAAGCGAGAATTGTTGGAAATAAAGAAAGAAGGCATGCAGGTCAGCTTCCAGCATATCCCCAGGGAGGAAAACGCTGAAGCTGACAATCTAGCCAAAATGGCCGCGAATCCGGAAGCATCCATACCTAAAGACGTATATTATCGTGAGCTATCGGTACCATCCTTCATGGAAGAGCAAGCAACTTTATGTGTGGAGGAGTGTGAGAGCGATTGGCGAATCCCCGTAATCAAATACTTGAAACACGAGGAACTGCCTGAGGATACCGCTGAAAAGAAGAAGGTACTGAGACAGGCAGCTCGTTGTACGTACTATGACGGGGATCTAATCCGAAGGTGTTTTTCTCACCCTGCCGCCATATGCATAACTGAGCAAGAGGGTCTTCACACCTTGCGCGAAATCCATGAAGGGGTATGTGGTATGCACGTGTCAGGCAGTACCCTGGCAGCACAGGTCTTTCGATCCGGATTCTACTGGCCCACCATCCGAAGAGATTGCCACAACTATGTGCAAACCTGCCCTAAGTGCCAGGACTTTGCCAAGATTCCTCGGCGGCCTGCCACTGAAATATCTAAAATTATCGCCCCTTGTCCTTTTGCTAAATGGGGGATCGATATCTTAGGACCATTCCCAAAGGCAAGGTCTCAACTGAAATTCGTGATAGTGGCGGTAGACTATTTCACTAAGTGGGCGGAAGCTGAAGCGGTCGCCACAATCACGGCAGAAAAAACTTGGCGTTTCCTCAAGTATCAATTTATCATGAGTTTGGCGTACCTCGTATTCTTGTCAGCGATAATGGGACACAGTTCACCAGCCAGTTCTTCAAAGACCAGTGCTCAGAATTTGGAATCGAGCAACGCTTTTCCTCCGTGGCTCATCCGCAAACTAATGGACAGGCGGAAGTAACCAATCGGAGTATCCTTAGCGGCATCAAGAAAAACCTAGAAGGGTCTAAAAAGAAATGGGCTGATGAGCTACCATACGTGATGTGGGCATATCGCATGACCGTTAAGACTACCACCGGAGAAACACCTTTCGCGTTGGCCTTCGGGACCGAAGCCGTTACACCGGTGGAAATTGGAACCATGAGCCTGCAGGTAGCTCACTTTCGGGAGGAACTGAATGAGGAAAGGTTACGAGCTAACCTGGACGCGTTACCAGAAGTCCGAGAGGAAATCCTTCTGAAAACGCAGCATTACAAACGAAAGATGGCCCGTTATCATAACAGGCGCGTCAAAGAACGGTTGCTGAAACCCGGTGACCTGGTGCTCAGAGACATTCGAGCGGCAGGGCAACGCATGGGAAAACTCAGTCCAAACTGGGATGGACCATATCGCATCACCCACGTTGTCGGGAAAGGAGCCTATCATCTGGAGACTCTCGATGGTACACCCTTATCCAACTCTTAGAATATCGCTCGCTTGAAGTTATATTACTCTAGAATTTGATTTTATCTGCACCTTTGATTTATGTCAACCCTAACCATGACTAACGCTCGATGAGAGAGCTTTCGTGGAAGTTTGTGGTTGTCTTTGTGCAGATAGAAAAGGGGGTATTTTGGGGAAGTGAAAAGTCCTATCCTTGTGATGGCCGGTCTTGATCAGATGGCCCATTAAGTGAGGGCACTACCCACCATACCTTGAATTAGCATCGGATTGAAAGATCCTGGATGCCCCCGGGGGTGAAAAGTCCTATCCTTGTGATTACCGATCTTGATCAGATGGCTCATTAAGTGAGGGCACCACCCGGTATCTTTGGGAGTGAAAAGTCCTTTTCTTGTACTGACCGTTCTCGTGGAGACGGCCCAACAAGATGAGGCACGCCCCAAAGAAATAGAAACTCCGTTCTAGGAACAAGAATCCTATCTTAACGACTGGGCTACTATGGCTAAGCCATTAAGTAAGGACACGGTTCTAGACGCGAGGGAAACGCCCAAAAGTGAAAATTCCCTAGCCTTGTGATAGCTGTCCCGATCCGACAGCTCACTAAGACGAGGCACTTTAAGGGCCGATCGTGAAATTAGGGAAACGCGGAGAATCATGAAATCCCGGCTAGTAACCAGATGAGTAATCCCTGGTGAAGTGTAGAGCTGATAGCGAAAGCGATTCCCACGGGTTCTAGGGTAACGCCCTATGATGGCAGCGAAAAGGCTCCTACGGGTAATTACTATCCCTCGTAACGTGTTTTTGTTACTGATGATTTACAGTTGAGAATGCGCAGAATACTTTTCGGGCAGTGGAAGGAGTGAGGATCTCGTAAGCTGAGATATCGCTAGTCTTACCGAGAAAGTTAACCCAATACCAAATTTTGTAATTTTGGTGGGAGCGCTAAGGATCTGTTCGGACAAGTAAGCGCATTGGGAAAACATGGCGAAGATAACGCCAAAGGAGTTTGCGAGGAGGCAACTAAATAAAGGAAAGTCAGCAATAAAAGTGGCTTGAACATATCGAAATGTTTAAAGGGGGCTACAAAGTACAAACTTCGATGGTCAAAATAATAAACAAAAATTTAGTGACGCTTGATCACTAAGGAAAGAGCTATAAAGCCTCGAAGCATGTCAACCTTCGGGGTGCCTCCGTTTCCAGCCTGCCGCTTTAGCTTGGCGAAAGCCCTCCTCATTAAGATGGCCAGATCTTCGTTTGAAAGCAGCAGTGACCTCTTCGGGTTTGTATGCGTCGACCCCATGGACTTCCTCAAAGAAAGCGACCAAAATAGAGGCAGTCTGCTCGACATGCCACAGGCTCCTATCAGCCGACTCTTCCTCCAGGGCAGCTTTCTCCTTGGCCAGGGATGACTTCTCATTCTCCAAGGCAGTAACTTTGGCCCTCTCCGCTGCCAAGGCGACAGATTGTTCTTCTTTCTGCTTCTGATGAGCCAGTAATAAGTTTATACGCTCCTCCAGCAACTTTTTCTTCTCATTCTGCTCTCACGCTAATTCTTCCAAAGCAGAGGAAAGAGAGGCAGCCTGACGTCGCGCCTCCTTTGCCCAGTAATGGAATTTCATCAAATTAGTGAAAAGGTTGGTGCGCACGGAGTTCTCCCTATCAAACTCGGCTTTAGAAAGAAAAGCGTCACGTTCTGCCGCAGACGCCAATACCTGGGAAGCCAATAAAGCCGAAACTTCATCCGAGCCATCACCCCCCAATGCCGCCAAACCGGTGTTACAGAAATCATACAGTCCAACTTGATGGGTTACAAAGCTAACCCCACCTATCGGACTAAGATCCTCCACAAAGTTGAAGGTGGTACCTCCTTCGCCATAACGATCCCGCAGAGGAATGCTCGAAGGAGCAAACGCCAGAGGAGAAGGAGGGTAAACCTGGGTGGACGAACCCCCTAGAGCAAGATAAGCGCCATGAGGCTGATAGCCTGAAAAATCCTAAAAGACCTCTTGATACCCCGGATTAGAGGAATATGCGTGAGCGGGACCGCCGAAAGAATTGGGCGAAACCCCGAAGGTATCGCCTGTGCCCAAGTTCTCCAAAAATTCTGACTGATTCCCTCCCTGGGGAACAACCGTAGAGTCAAACCCGTCCACAGGCCTGTTCCCCATCCCGGTGGTAGAGGAAGATGGATTTCTGCCCTCATCTTCTGGCTGTTGTCTCTTCTTGGAACCAGTCAGCACGTATCCTATATTCATATCGCCTGAGGGAGGAACGGAGGTAGCGACAATGGTAGTGTCCTGCCAAGAACGCAATATGAAATATAGAAAGGAGAAATCAAACGACGACAGACGTCGAAATATAGCATATCATGGCTAAAAGGCACCCTTACTGTATCAGTGTGGGGAAGAGGTGCTTCTGAAGAGCCTGCCGCGTCTGGAGAAGGTGTAAGAGCGGCAACGCTTCTCGTTTTTCTCTTCTTTTTTCCTTTGGCAATGGCCTTAGGAGCCTTAGAAGAAGAAGAAGGCTGGGCAGGAGGAGCAGCGATGATCACAAGGGGAACGCCTGAAGGAATGTCAGAATCCCTCACACCGACCGAAGAAGAGGATACTTGAACAAGAGTAGCGGAAGTAGCCGAAAGATCGGTAGGATTGTCAGTCGCTTCCATGGAAGTAGCTCTCTCCTTTTCTTCTCTCTCTTGAGCCCTTTTCAAGCGTCTCCTTACGCTCTCAGGTTTATAGTTGGGATCCGTCGCTGCGAAAGCACAAAATAGCGTCAGCATTAGTATCAGCGATAACAAAGAAAGGAGTAACGTGACACTCACGTTTAACACAAGATCGAATGTCCATTCTACAAGCCACTTGACGGATGTGAACGCTGATTTCCAGTTTGAGCAATGTGTTTAACCAGTCTTGCTCACGTTTCGGAAGGGTCCCTGGTCGGCTCCAGACTTTGTCATCCATGTTTTGATTAAAACCAGATAGCCACCAGGAACCAAGATCTCCAGGAAGATCTATCACAAAAAACTCCTTTTTCCAGCCATCAACAGAAGACTCGATATGGAGGAGTTTCCAAGTAAAAGACTTCAGAGAGTCATCGTCAAAACGGGGCGATATCGTTATCACCCCCCGGCATTTCATCAGCTTAAAAAGAGATTTAAGTAGTAGAAGGGAAGGGGAAGTAATCCCTTTGTATTTGCAAAGTTCCAGAAAAGCATAAACACAACAATATGCATTTGGGGATAGTTGGGCCGGAGTTAGATCGCCGGTAACAAGCAATTCTTTGACAAAAGAGTCAATGGGAAGCCGAAAGCCATAACGGAACATTTGCGCATACATGACCCTACGATTGCCCGTCAAAATGCTGTTCAGACGTAGTGACTTAGGGGCAACAGTGGTTTTATAATCATCAGGAATATCAGCATTATGGGCGGCCAAATGCTCACGGAGAGCGGCCTCAGATGTGATAACACTAGACGTAATATCCATCCTTTTCTCATCGGCAGATTTTGACTCAGCACGGCGAGTCTTAGCCATGGCAGAATTTAAAGAATTAAAAGATGAAGAAGACGATGGAGGAGAAAGGAAATACCTTCAGAGAAAAGCACTTCAAAGAGCCTTGAATAGTGGGGAGAAAATAAGACGGCTAAAAGAAAATATGAGAAAGCGGGATGATAAAAGAAAAGTGAAAAGAATAGATATTGGGTTTTATAACCCTAATGATCAAACGAAACGACGAATGCCACAGTCGTTGCGTGGAAGCGGCATAAGGAACAGACTCAGGTAATGAGTGCAATCCTAGAAAAGCGCTACAACGCCTCGATTTAGGCAAAGTTCTCAAGCATGCTAGCCCGTGGCGCTGGAAGAAATAGACACGTGTGCCTGCACAATCACGACTTTTCTAAGGAAAGGATAGCAAGCATTAAATGCTTTGAAAAGAAGGTACTATCTCTTGGGGAAAACAAGAGCGGTATCGTAAGAAAGGAGATAACGCAAGATGGCGTTGATTAAAAGAATAGCGTTGGGTTAGCGCGAAAAGGCGAAATGAAAATCAAATAGCAATGAAATACAAGTGTTGTCGCACAACGAGGCGTTATTACAAGACAAAGAAACAAATAAGCGGAAAGTCTCCTAAATAAAGCAACCTCGATTAATCATGGGCCCTCGCGAGCATCACGATCACCATTCCTCCGCTTTTCTCCAGAATAAGGAAGATCTCTCTCACCTTCGCCCAAATCCTTTAGTCTCTTGGAAGCGTAATTGGCCAGCACTGACGAGTCAACAGTTCCCTGGCGATAGAGACTCATAAACTCAGCGATACAAATATCCATGGTCTTGTTCTTCCACCAGGCTATCTTTGAAGACACTTTGGCCAAATCCGCATCACGAGATGCTATCTCTTCGCGAAGGAAGATATTCTTTCTGTCAGCTACCACCAATTCTGCCTCCAGAAGGTCTATCTTAGCCTTCCCTTTTGATCTTTCTCGAGCAAGCTCAGCGCGACAGTCGTCCAACTCCGCCCGGGTCCGCTCTTGAAGCTGTGACAGCTCCGTTACCTTCCCTAAAGCAGCATCTAGTTCTCCCTTTAAATCAAGAGAAGGTTGAACCTTGTCACGGCGATCCTCAAAAAAGTAGTTTAACTCACGGAAGCAGGCCAGCATGTCAGTCAGAAGACGTGAATGGCGAACGTCGGGAGGACGCCGCAAGAACTCTTCTTTGTCCTTCGAAGAAGTAAACATTTGTCCCACTATCGGGCCCACTGGTTCCTCTCGCGATAACGGGTCTGATACCCCTAAAGCACGGAGACCGTCGGTACCAAGGGAAGACAAGTCCAGCTGATAAGCAATGGGGCCTTGAAGACCTTGAGGGGAAAGGTTTGCGATATAAGGAGGAGAGCAATTTTTTGCAGAATCACCAATGCCCGAAATCGAAGAAAGAAACATGGGATGAGGCTTCCGTGGGGAAGGAGAGATGGGATTCGGAGTTGGTAAGCTCACATCTGGAATAAAAGAGCGAATAGGGGAGCCAGGACTGCCAGACACCAAGGGAGAGCCCACCGCTGCCGAAGCCTCGTTAACCTTGGGAGGAATGGCAGAGGGCACCTTGGTAACTTCCGTCACTGGCAAGGGACCTGTAACGTGCGAGGCGTCAACCTCCTCGGAAGGAACCCCATGGATTTCCTCCACGGAAGGAACTAGTGGGTCAGATTTCTCTTTGCGAACTCTCTTTACGAGACGCTCCGTTTCGGTAGCGATCTCTTCCCTATCGTCCTCGGTTGACTCTGCTGCAAGATCTTCTTTTCTGGACCTAAGTTTCATTCGTTGGGCAAGGGTGGCATGACGCAACTCAGAACCAGTATCCATGCTTCCGCTATCACTGTCAACCTCTTCAATCACAGGATTACTTGGGGCCACACCCTTACCGTGAGATGGTAGCCAATTCTCAAGGAAACGAGAAGGTCGGGTAGATGTGTTGCGTGTCGCGACGGTTTTGTTTCTCCTTCCTCGCGGCGGAATAGGCAGACGACTAGAGCCTTCGGGTGGAGGAGAAGGAGGTAATGTCTGAAGCGGCACCACGTTTAGAGGAGTGTCAATTTCCTCGAAGGATCGACCCTCAGCGTTACATGCCAATAAAATATTTTAATATGACAAGTAAGTCGAAGCGATAAGGCGATAAAAGAAAAGACTCACCTACGACGCACTCTGGCAAAGGCCTGAACCGAGCAAATTCGCGAATGCGGAAAGGCCCTTCTATTTCTAATAAGGCGTTAACATTGGATACATCCATACTAGACAACACATCTGGTTCTCGCCAAGCGGCACTAGTAATTTTTCGGTTGAAACCACCGCGCCAAAACCGAGAGGGCAAGCGAAGGGTGAAGAAGCCATTTTTCCAGTTGTCCACGTTCTCTTCGAAACCTTGAAAATTCCGCCAGAAAAACCGAACAAGAGCACCATTCCATCTTGGGGTAATATCCACTAAGCAGTTATGGCACCTCAAGGTGAAAAATGTGCTAAATAGATCGAGCGATGGAGCGAAAATATGCTTCATCTCACACGAGCGAAGAAAGGCGTAAAGCCCACACCAGGAAGGCGGAGTTATTTGAACAGGATTGAAATCGTAGTGGTCTAGCAGTTTCAACAGAGAAGTATGAAGCGGAAGACGAAACCCGTAGGTAAACATTTTGAAATAAACCAACCGGAACGTCCCCCACATGGCATCAGTAAGCCGAGTATCCTTCAATGGGACAAAGGGGTGATATCCCGTGGGAAAAGTGATACCGTTCTCCTCTAACTCAGCCCTCAAAACCTCATTACAATCAAAAACACTACGAGCTCTCCTGACTTCGGGATCTAGAGGATTTTCGATAATTGCAGAAGGCCTAGTGCAAGACATAATGGAAGGGAAAGTAAAGCTATGGCAATAGAGAAACAAAATACCTGGAGCAAAGAACCAGTGAATCGGCCGTCGGCACCGGCGAAGCAATTGCAGAAAAATCCCTCGAGAAGAAAGAAGCACAGTAGAAAGGAAATACGAAGAATTTCGAGATATTAGCAAAAAATACTAAAAGAGAAGAGTAAACTCCTTATAAAGGTTAAACCTAAAAAAGGAACAGCATGTGAAAACAAAACACGTGCAGAAGGGAAAGGACGCGTGGACAGTCATCAATGCCTTTTGGGAAAACCGAAAGGCGGTTGCGTCAAGCGAAAGGCCTACTCCCGCAATAATCCTGGAAACATAAAGAAAGAAAAGCGGCAGAAGAGCGAAAAGAAATAAAAACGTCATTTTATTATTTGGGAAAGCCATACGGCATCTACAAAGAGGCATGGTATGCCCAACTATTCACCGTCAGACCAGGAGATGCCATAGCAGTAGACCACGTCATCATCGTCCTCACCTAAAAGTGAAGGATCTTCGCCAGCGAAAGGGAAAGGTTCCTCAAACCTCTCTCCCACGCAAGTGGATGATCGATCCGACTCCTCCTTGACAGACGGCGACACCGCTTTAACAGCTGAACAGGCGGAAGGAGCCCTTGGCGGTGACTCATCAGGAGGGAAAGATGTTTCTCTCCCCTTCGAAGAGAAAGAAGTAAGAGATTCAAAGAATGACTTAGATGCCTTCGCAGCATCTTTCCTCCACCTCTTGCGGCACCGTCGGCGAATAGGTGGCCTCCAGGGAGGCGACGGAGGAGGATTATTCGAATCAGGAGAAGTTGGAGGAGTTGGTGGAGAATCTCGGGCGAACGTATCTAAAAAATGAGAATCAGCCATGAGATCACAGAATATTAATAAAGGAAAAAACAACAAGGGGACGAAGAATAACGAAGAAGAGAAGATCCCTTAAATAGCCAGAAAATTGGGAAGAAAGGATCTTCGATCTTCTAACCCGACTCTTGAAAGAAGACACGTGTAGAGCCTGAAGTGCAGATATGGATTTACAGTCACGCCTGTTGAGATTTTCCCCTGATCGAGGAAAATCACAAAATCGCCCAATCAGTTGCCAGGACAACCGCAGCGTAGATTTAATGTTGAACAACTAATCAGAAAACCACCCAGTGGCTGAACCGTTTTCAGTTGGGCTAAGAATATCTCCAAGAAAGACAAAGGGCGCATTAAAGAAGAAGAACAGTTGCACAATGGCATACTAAAACTAGTTTATTTATTATGGCCTAGGGGCAGGAAAGTACATTTACATGCCAGGAAGAAAAGAGAAAAGGCCCAAAGGGAGCCATCGCTATCAGGCGTCGGAGCCCGCATCCTCAGGCACTTCGGAAAGGTCTCTCAGAGAATCCATGACCAGAATCAGATCATGGGAGGTGGCTCTCATCCCCTTCAGACAGCACCCCAGCATATCCTTGCGCTGCTGCAGCATGGCGATCACCACTTGAATCCGAGCGATGGAGGCAACCAGCTTTGACACGCTTTCCAGAGGGCTGAAATCCTCCAGAGATGTAGCTCCCAGCCTGGAATGAAGAGGGGTCAACATTCCTTGCAGCTCCAGGATGTCCTCAGAGGTCTTAACCAACATGTTCTCCAGGAACCCGACATCCCCATCATTGAGGTTCTTGAGAGAATGGCCCTTGGAAAGGAGAAAATTCTTAGTCAAATGATCCATGATGTAAATTGCCAGAGATGAGGAGAACGTGGGTGGAGAAAGTTCCCCAATTTATAGGCCCCAAGAGAGAGGCCTTGGAAAGAACAAAGAGGTCCTCAAAAGGCGAGCCGTCTCGTCACCCCTAAGGACTGATAAGCTTAAAGCGGAGTCAAAGGTTGATGCTCGTATGTCATCCGTGACATGAATGTTCAAAAGGATGCAAGATAAAATATGGAATAACGCCAAAAGGCACGATATCACGGGTGGCCATTACGTAAAAGCCATATGGTTACCGGTATCCACAGTGTAAGGCCGCGTTGATGTCGCAGGTGGCCCTAGATGCGTAAAACCTCGTCGACATCGCAGGCATCTGGTGGTATAAAGCCGCGCTAATCATAGGCAGCTGATGGCGTAAAACCGCGATGATATCGTTACTTCCTTAAGCGAAAGAGGAGAACGGGGCCCGCGTGACCTCAAAACCCCTGTAAGTACAAAAGTTTACTAACTTCTCTATAAACACCTATCTCCTCCGTATGTTTTCAGTACACTTGAAAGGATGATGGACCCAGAACGAATGCAAAGCCACGACATGACATGGTTGCAGTCCTTGGCGGTATCACAAGTGGCCCATCAACAGCCCTTTCTATGGCATGAATAGAGTTGAGACTCCGTAAGCCCTGCCAAGAGGTCAAATAGACTAATATCGTCGGGCGAAAGCAATGCCCTCATGATCACAAGAATAATAGTAGCGTCTCTCGCGGACCTCTTAACGCCTCAGAAAAGCAGGTCTCTGGATAAGAATGGAGGATGGAATCCGCTTGTTCACTGGAAAGCTTCAGAACTAAGTTCCAGCTCAGCACTTAACACGGTTGACGTCGAGCAGTCGGGGAAGCTCAGAAATCCTGCAGACATTCCGCCCCACGAAAGAACAAGTTTTCATCCAAGATTTCAGACATGGACAACCCTTGGTAAACACTCGAGCTCGTTTTCAGTTGGGCTTGTGATAACAATTAAGACAGCCCTAACGGTGCTACTACGTTAGCCGCTCCCACTAGGACGATTTCCCATAAGATCCATAAGATATCTTCATATCGCCCAAGAATCAGCGAAGGATTCCTAGGATGGTCGACATCAGCGGGGGGGGGGGGACTCACGCGACTCTACACGCACGGCACCATCCCATCCTAGGGACCCACGAGCTTATCACTCCCGGCAGCCCGTATGATATCGCTCATGACGTCATCTGTCGGTATCGCTTGTGACGTCACCATCAAACATCGCCTGGATTGTTATCGCCAGGTATTGCCGAATAGGCCTATAAATACCCCTACTTTTCCAATCTGAAGGTAAGAGAGAGATCACTGAGACGAACCTCTGTTATTTTTGAAACCGGAACTGACTTAAGCATCGGAGTGTCTACGCCGGAGCCCCCCCTCCGGCGCTTTGCAAGTACATCCGACACAGACCGCCACCGTTCCGATCAGACACGACTCCAAATCTTACAAGATCGACATTGAATCTTATAAGTTGGGTAAGGGAGTACCGTCAAGTGTTTCCAGGTGATATGCTCCCTTTCCAATAATGCGGGTAACACGGTATGGGTCATCCCAGCTTGGACTGAGTTTCCCCATGTGTTGTCCGGCCGCTCGGTTATCTCTGAGTACCAAGTCACCAGCTTTCAGCAATCGCTCCTTGGCACACCTATTGTGATAACGCGTCATTTTTTGTTTATAATGTAGCATTTTTAGAAGAGTTTCCTCAGGTAGCTCTGGTAATGCGTCGAGGTTCACTCCCAACCTCTCTTCATTCAGTTCTTCTCTGAAGTATGCCACTCGCAGGCTCAAAGTACCGATTTCCACTAGTGTGATGACCTTAGTGCCGAAAGCCAATGCGAAAGACGTTTCTCCAGTACTAGTTTTGACAGTCATGCGGTATGCCCACATCACATACGGAAGCTCATCTGCCCATTTACTCTTGGACCCTTCCAGGTATTTCTTAATTCCACTGAGGATGCTTTGGTTAGTCACTTTCGTTTGCCCGTTGGTCTGCGGGTGAGCCACGGAAGAGAATCTTTGCTCAATTTGGAATTCCGTGCACTGTTCTTTAAAGAATTGGCTAATAAATTGTGTCCCGTTATCGCTAACTAGCACACGGGGTACGCCGAACCGCATGATAACTTGGTGTTTAAAGAAATGCCAAATTCTTTCTGTAGTGATGTTGGCCACCGCTTCTACTTCCGCCCATTTCGTGAAGTAGTCCACTGCCATGACCACAAATTTTAGCTGAGACCTGGCCTTTGGGAACGGGCCTAAGATATCGATCCCCCATTTCGCAAAAGGATAAGGCGCTACGCTTTTAGAGATTTCCATGGCAGGTTTTCGAGGGATCCTAGAGAACTCCTGACATTTCTAACACGTTTGTATGTAATTATGGCAATCTCTACGAATAGTAGGCCAATAAAATCCTGACCTGAACACTTGCGCGGCTAGGGTACCGCCAGATGCATGCATGCCGCATATTCTCTCATGGATTTCTCGTAAGATGTGAAGACCCTCTTGTTCTATTATACACTTGGCAGCTGGGTGGGAGAACCATCTCCGAACCAGTTCCCCATCATAATATGTACACCGCGCCACTTGTTTCACCACCTTCTTCTTCTCGGCGTTATCCGCGGGTAACTCCTCATGCTTTAAGTATTTTATCATGGGGATTCGCCAATCGTTCTCAATTTCTTCAACACAAAGCGACGCTTGTTCTTCCATGAAAGAAGGCACGGATATTTCTCGATAGTACACGCCCTTAGGTATGGACGCTTCCAGGTTTGCTGCAAGTTTGGCGAGGTTATCTGCCTCGGCGTTATCCTCTCGAGGGATATGCTCAAAGCTGACCTGCATGCCACTTTTCTTTATTTCCAACAATTCCCGTTTCACTTTGGCAAGGTATTGGATCATGATGGGCTCTCTAGCCTAAGCATGCCCCAAGACTTGGTCTATTATCAACTTGAAATCTCCACAGATCTTTAATCGCAAGTCTCTCATCATTCCTGTATCGTGTATAGCTTTGGTGGAGAAGCTTCTTCCTATTCTGAGTCCAGCAAGTAACGCCTTATATTCCACCGCGTTATTGGATAACGGTTGTAGAATGCTGATGGCGTACCGTATCTGTATATCGTGTGGCCCGGTTACGAAGATTCCGGCTCCAACTAGTTCTTGATTCTTGGCTTCATCCACGTGGTTAACCCACAAGTTAATGTAGGTTTTAGGGAACGGGAGGTCCAAGTCATATTTTCCTTCTTCGGGTAACTCTGTCATCGGGTCTTGCGTAAAGGTGCACTCGACTATGAAGTCTGCTAAGACTTGAGCTTTTATAGATGGTCGGGCTTTATACTGCAACCCGTATTGCTCGAGCTCGATGGCCCAAATCAGCATTCTTCCTGAGGACTCAGGTTTCTGAAATATCCTTTTCAAAGGTTGGTCCATGAGTACGATGACGGGATGAGCCTGGAAATATCTATTTATTTTCAGCGTTGCCTATATTAACGCAAACGCTATCTTCTCAATGCGTGCGTATCGCAACTCAGCGTCTTTCAAAACATGACTCACAAAGTATATCGGATGGTGTGTGTGGTTGTCGTCTCGCACTAGGACAACACTAACCACTTCATCAGCCACACCAAGGTATAGGTACAAGGTGTCGCCCGGTTCTGGCCTCGTTAACACCAAATAAGATGACAAATAGGCTATGAGGCCTATAAATGCCTCTTCACATTCTTTTGTCCACTCAAAAGGAGCTTTTTTGCGTATAACCTTGAAGAAAGGCATGCATCTCTCACCTTGCTTAGAAATAAACCGTCTTAGGGCAATAACGTGCCCTGTGAGCTTCTGCACTTCCTTGACAGTTCGAGGAGATATCATATCCTGGATAGCCTTGATTTTCAAGGGGTTAGGATGGATACCCTTCTGGCTGACCACGTAGCCTAAAAATTTACCTGTCTGGAATGCAAACATGCACTTACGGGGGTTTAGCTTCATTTTGTATCTTCTCATCACGTAAAAAACTTCTTCCAAGTCTGCCAAGTGGTCTTTGAAGCTTCGGCTTTTGACTACTATATCGTCAACGTAGGCTTCCACGTTCTTTCCAATTTATTTTTCAAATACTTTATTTGCCATACGCTGAAAGGTCGCTCCAGCATTCTTCAGCCCAAACGGCATCGCCGTGTAACAGTAAGTAGCTTTCGGAGTGATGAAGGTTGTCTTTTCTTCATCTTCGACGGCCATAGGAATTTGATGATACCCAGAGTTGGCGTCTAACGAGCTTAGATAAGCGTACCTGGCAGTTTGATCGACTAGCTGGTCAATTCGAGGGAGCGGGTAGCAATCTTTGGGACAAGCATCATTCACGTCAGTGAAGTCGATGTACATGCGCCAATCCCCGTTGGGCTTTGGAACGAGAACTGGGTTAGCTAGGAGCTTCGTCACCTCCTTATCGACAGCTTACACCTTTTCTACAGAAAATGCTCGTCGTTTCTATTGGACTGGCTTGACACAGGGTCGACATTAAGTCGATGTTCCGCTATTTCTCGCGAGATACCAGGCATATCCGCGGGTTTCCACACGAACTCTCCTTTGCACTTGTTCAATAACCTAGCTAACTGAAGGTTTTCTTCTGGGTTGAGCTTTTCACTAACTAGGAAATTTGCTTTGCTGGTCCCATTAATGGGTATGGGTACCATCTTGTACACAGGCTGAGTGTGTTTCTCGTCATTCTGCTCATAGGGATCCACTGTGACGCACACGTATCTATCACAACTCTTCTGTGTCATGAGTAGGTAACATTTAGCCGCTAACTTTTGGTCGCCTTTAATCGAAACTACTCCATCCCAAAAGGGATACTTCATCCTTAAGTGCTCTTGAGATACCACTGCCCCAAAACGGTTGAGGAATGGTCACCCAAGTATGGCATTATAGGGCAGGGTTAGGTCTACGACCAAGAATAATAGCTCCTCTGACCGCTTGGACGCATCTTCTCTAAAGTACACAGGCAACGTCATCACTACAGTCACTAGGATTGGGACTCCGTCTACTCCAATTATTGGCTTCTTGCAAGGCGTCAATTCATGGTCAGGGCGCTTCATGAGGTTGTAAGCTTCTAACGAAAATAGATTCATGGCACTTTCATTGTCAACTAGAGTTCTTCTAACTCCATGGTTGCCAATGACGGGCGTGACTACTAACACATCGTTATGTGGAAAAATGATGCATTTCTCGTCTTCTTCAGAGAAGGATAACACCATACGATCTAGAGCACTTATTGCCTCACTTTTTGTTGATGCACCTTCTCACTTCCGCTTGTCTCCCGCTGTAGGCGTTAACTGCACAGGTTCATGAAGGTAGTGTGTGCCTCCCGCGATAATGTTGATGATGGGGACATCATCTTCATCAATCCTAAGCGTTTCCCTGCCTCTGCCAGCAGGTGTAGAGTCATTTCCTGGAGCACGAGTAGGTGCCTGTCTGTCATCTCTCATCCCTTTTGTAGGGTTGTTCCTGACTTCTCCTCTTGCCTTGGTGGAAAATTCCCCAAGGTAACCTTCTTCAACTAAACATTATATCGCCAATTTTAATTCTCTACACGTGTCTGTGGAGTCTCCCTTGACTTAATGAAACTTACAAAAAGTGTTTTCCCTTATTCCCATGACTACTCCGGGCTTTACAGGGGCTGGATAATGGATAGGTAGGTTCCGTTGCTCCACAATCGCTAAAATTTCTGCTCTGGGCAGTATGAGGGAGGGAAGGTCTGGGTCATAACTTCGGCCCTTCGGAGAATCTGTCTGCCGCGGAGTAGGAGAGTTGCCGGGTCTTCCCCTGGAAGAGTTGCCTCTCTGTCTGTTGGAGGTCTTAGGGATATGGTCTTTTCGTTGGGCGTAATCGTCGATAAAATGATCGTCTGTGGTCGTGTTGGTAGGAACGTTGGGAGCCTATGGCGCATTTTGTGGCATGTTTTGGATTTTGTCCCTATTTTCTTCCTCTTCCATTCATACGTAATTATGAGCTTTTAGTCTTAACGCGTCCAAAGTCACCGGGGGATCCGCCATTAACGTGTCTCGCAGTTTTCCATAGTGATAGTTCCGCTTCACGGCCTCTATAGCGAAGTCAACGGTAACGCCTGGTGTTAAAGACATCTCCGTATCGAAACGAATAAGGAAATCATTCAAAGATTCCTAAGGTTTCCTACGTATGTCAAATAAAGCTGCGAAAGACTTCTTGATGGGAACAATGGTGTTAAACCGACTTCAAAATTTAGACTCCAGTTGTGCAAAACCGTCGATGGACCTAGCTGGGAGACCTTCAAACCATAAAAGCACAACTCCCGATAACATCATCACAAATATTTGGCACAACGCTGCGTCACTATGCGTTTGGAATTGCACGAAGTCTTTCACCTTGTTAAGGTAGGAAATGGGATCCTTGGTATCATCATAGGACTCCGTAGGGAGTTTTATATGTCGGCTGACCCTGTAACGCCTTATACGATGGCTGAATGGGTGACCCGAGGTATCGTCGAGGATTTCATTGGTATGGCGAGATGGGGAGACTTCCAAATAATGTCTCCAATTTTACAGATTAGGGGAATGGTGTCACCTTGGGGACCGGCTGCGACTCCTTGGCGTACGGGTTCGGTATCTTCTGCTGCTCGATCTCTCACTACGCTCAGGGGATACATCTCTATCCATTTGCTCATGTTGACCGTCCCAATGATCTCTATGCTCATCCTGTCGCCGCTCCCCTTGAGAGACGAGAATTTATCGCACGTGAGGCACGTAAGGCTCTATATACTGCGTAAGGGTGCTTGGTATCACCGTCGCGGGCAAGGTCAGCAAAATGTCTCTATGTTGCGAAGGAGATAATGGTCATTCGATGATAATAGATGAAGTAAAAATAGTATGAGAAAGAACACTCTGTCTAGAAATATTGGGCGTGAATCTTGCAGCCAACTCGGTTAAATAGTCCAACTGAGCACGAAGAGCAGATATTGAATTCACAAAAGGATTATTAGCGCTATCCATCATAGATCCCATTGGAAGAGGAGTGGAATAGCTAGATCCTGCCATTTAGGAGAGGGGAATATGCATCTGGGGAAAAAGGTGTTCCCATTATTTGTCCAAAAGAGAAATCTGAAGATCCCAGAGAAATTTCCTGCATTGTGGCAGAAACATCGGTAGTAGCAAAAGGGAAAAGTTCTCTGCAGACCGCAAAAGGAAGGTTAGAAGGCTGAGGTGGTGTAGACTCCGAATCAGAAGCCATGATCCTTTGATCTCCGAGAAAACAGAGCCTGGCTATCAAGGACGCTCACTTAATAAACCAAAGCTCTCAATAAAAGCACCAATTTGATAAGATTCGGACCTTCTGGGAATTGAGGATGAGGACTATGGCCGCTCGGAGTCACTGTAGTTGCCGTCTGGTGTACCTGTAAAGCGCCGGAGGGGGGGCTCTAGCGTAGACACTCCGATGCTTAAGTCAGTATGGCAGTTCCAAATGGCAGGGATTCAACTAGCAATCATAGGCTTACCTCTCATCTCGAATGGTGGGGTATTTATAGGCACAGAGGAGGGCGTTACCTCTAGGGGTAGGCGTTATCTAGGGAAGATAACGCCTCGAGTGACGTCATGGCTGACCTGGGATGGGATAACGTCGTGCGTGTGGGCTGATGACGCATGAGACCCCCCCCCCCCCCCCCCACCGCGCTGATGTCGACCATCCCAAGGTTCCTCGCTAGGTAAGGGGCGGCGACCTTGGTGGCGGGCGCCCAATAGGGGCAACAGTGTTCCGGCCATGACGCTAGTGTAAGGATGAAAATACCCCTGGAATCGCCCTGGAATTACTTCTATTGTTATCACTTGTCATACACACTTGCACTACATGTCATTCATTCACTCTTTTTGGCATTTAGTGATAATTTTTTCACTTGCAAAACTACTTGTCTTTCGCTTCTATTTTTAAAAATACATGTCATACAAGTGAGGTCTCTTACACTCAATTCAAAAGAAACAAAAATAGAAAAGAAAAGAGAAAGGAACTAAAACAAAGATCAATAAAAAAAAAAAAGGAAAAAGTTATCAAGTTCCAAATTTAAAAAAAAGAAAGAAAGAAAGAAAGAAAATAATTGAGGCAAAAGAAAGAGACTAGTTGTGTGTGTGCATTTGAAGTGAATTACATCCTTTTAAAGTGTCATTGTTGTGAAGAACATAAGTTCGGCAATTTTGTGCATTCAATTTTGTGCTTTCTTTTTCGCTCCTTTTCTTTTCTTCTTGAGTTGTCTATTTGAGCTAGCCTTTTCCTTTTAGTGTTCTGAGTTTTCGTGCCTTGTTTCCTACATCTATCTACTCTAGGTCATTGGTGTTCAAAGGAATCAATCCTTGAACAACAATTCGGCTATCTCTGCCTTTCTTTCTAAGCTTGTTTTCTTTGCTCTCCATGTGCTGTTTTGAGTCATAGAGTCTTGTGCTAAGCTTAATTACTTGGTTTGCATTGGAGATAATAGTGGGTGAGCTAGTGAGAGTATTAGAGTGTGTGTGATACACGAGAGCCCAAACACGTGAGGGAGCGACTAACTTTTTGTATATATATATTGTGTTTGTTTCTTTTTGTAGGTACATTGCGTATGGCTAGTGATAATTCTCCAAGGCGAGATGGATCCGAAGAGTCCTCTACCCTCAATCCACCCATGGCTAACATCACGATCCAAATGGCTGCATTGCAATGCCAATGGGAAACCCAAGAGTGCAGCAGCAAGTCCATTTTGGATGTTATTTCAGCATTGACCTCGAAAACAGCCACATATCCACTTCCACCCAACCCTACACAAACGGCCACATATTAATGTGACTCGGTAAGTAAGCATTCCTTTTTCCATTGGCGCATACGAAGATGAAAGGACTTGCGACGTGGCTCCAATGAATTCCAGCCACTTACTTCTTGGGAGGCCGTGGCAGTTTGACAAGCGGGTTGTCCACGGTGGGTTCCTCAACATGTACAAGTTGGAGCACTTGGGCAGCAAGTTCCTTATTCCCCCCTTGCCTCCTTCGCAAGTCCACGAAGACCAACTTAAGCTTTCCAAAGCTTGCGTCGCACTTGTGCTCCCCATGGTTAGGGATAATGAACTTGAGTGGTGTGGAGTGAAAATTGTGAGGTGTGTGAGTGAGGAAAAGAACGGGCATGAAATGAATGAGCATGCACCAAGTGGAGTGAAGATTGTGAGTGTTGATGTTATGAGTGAAAAGCATGAGAAATTGACAAAGAAAATAGTGAGTTTGTGTTCCATAAGGAGTGTGGCGAAACATGAGGGTTCTACGGATCCTTTCCTTGATCTCACTAACCCTAACGCCTCTTCCTCTAGTTTGGTTTCCTCTCTTTTGCTAGGTACCAAGTTGCTGCCAAAGGGAACGCATACAACTCCGGCCATTCAAGAGGCTATTATTCACCCATCGGAGAAGGATCCTTGCCTTTTGGAGTCTACAAACATACCCTCTCACTTTAGTATTGTGTCCCCTTTTCCTTATGTTTCCACCATTTTCAATGTTGCTGATTCATGTCTCTCCTTTATAGGTACTATTGATAGCAATCGCAAAGGAACGGAGCGTGCAGATTCGAGGACGAATCCATTTAAAGAGGGAGGGGATGATACGAGCTCAAAGACTCTCACTCGCATCCGCATAGTCACCTCACGGGTAGGACGCCCCAACCATGAAGAATGTCGCGCCAAACCCTCGCAAACCATGAGGACCTCCGCTCGAGGCTGACCCTAGCATCCGCGAAGTCCCATGCGTTAGCCATCCGAGGCCTTGCTCCAACCTTCTAAAGACCAAACCAACCCCGCGGCCAAGGCTTCAAGTTAGGGGTAGTTTAGGGTTTCCTAATGTAATAAGTCCCAAGCTATAAATAGAAGGAGATAGCCTCTTTTATAGCTTCTATTTGATTTTAAGTGACTTATCTCCATCAAGACCAAGTAGCTAGGCTTTGGCTCTAGGGTTCTTAAAACCAGTCTTCTTCCTCTAGCTAACCCCTTTCAGCTTGATCATCACTTGATCAATTAAGGTAAGGTTTCAGCTTAGAGATCTTTGCAATCATTTGAATACAATTTTAATACATTGTCTTTCATAAATTCCTATCTACTTTTCCTTCATCTTTTCCGCTGCAATTACTCTATTAAACACCAACAAATATCCATCTAAACACCATTAAACCGTGCGTTTACCACCTCCCAAAAGAGACTAGATCCTTCACCCAAGAACTTATGGCTTCATCATTCCAAGAGGAACCGAGACGTTATCAAAGGCCATTTTCCATTGGTCACCATCATACATCCTAATTTGGTGATAGCCACTAACTAAGTTAATCTTAGAAAACATTTTAGCACTACTTAGTTCATCAAGCATATCATCTAAATGAGGAATGATAATCCATACACATGCGCCAACTCCCATCTTTCTTTGGCACGAGGATCACGGGGACAACACAAAGAGAAAGACTCTCCCGAATGAAACCCTTGTCTAGTAGAGTGTCAATTTGTGGTTGAAGTTCTTGTGTCTCCTTAGGGTTGCAACGGTATGCGGGCCGGTTGGGAAGAGTGGAACCGGGGAGGAAATCAATCCTACGTTCAATGCCACAGACAGCTGGGAGTCCATGAGGAATTTCCTCCAGGAAAATATCCTTGAAATCTATCAAAAGAGAGGAAACACCACTAGGAAGAGAGGGGTTAGTGTTAGTGGAAAGCAAACAATTTTCCTTGAACGGAATGAAGATGCAAGGTTTTCTCAAAATCAAGGCATATCACACATCCTTGTCTTTAGCAAATAAGCTGGCTTTCTTAGTCATTTTCACTCCTCTCAAAGGCTCACTAGCTTGCTTACTTTTGTCAAGCCGTGTATTACCACTCGATGCATGCTCTTTTTTCATGCATGATGTTTTCCTCAAGCACACAACTCCTATTTTTCTCTCCACTCGGTGCATGCTCACTTTTTTCATGCCCGCTCTTTTCCTCTTTCCCACAACTTACTTTCTTCACTCCACTCCACTCATTTTTTTTATTAAGAGAAGAAGTAATTTCAAAAGTAGCACAAGCTTTTTTCAATTTGAGTTAATCCTCATAAACTTGGCTAGGAGGGAGGGGAGGAATGAGGAATTTGCGGTCACCATGCTCTAGCTTGTAAGTATTTCGAAAACCATCATGGATGGCTTTCCTATCAAATTGCCAAGGCCTACCAGCATAGGTGCTACATCACATAATCTCCCATCAACATAATTACCAATGTGAAAAGGGATGAGGACTTGTTTGTGTACCTTGACTGTGCTCCCATCATTAGACCAATTGAACATATAGGGGTGTGGATGCTTTGTAGTAGAAAGGCCCAATGAATGCACAAGCAGAGTGCTAACCACATCCGCAAAACTCCCATTATCCATGATGATGGAGATCACCATCCCATTTGCAATACCGCTGGTGTGGAACAAGTTCTCCCTTTGCTCAATAATTTTGTCATCTTCCTTGGCCTTAAGACTCACGCTACGTCTCACAACCAAACACTTTGGCACATCCACAAAATCATATCCCTCCTCTTCTTTATCCACATTATCATCAACATCCCAAGGCTCATTATGGTGAGGGGTATTGATACGAGCATGAACCCATCGGCGCCCGCACACATTGCACGTGAAAGGCCTCCCGCGTGAAGTATCTTCCCCGAACTCCCTCAACGAGAAGGCCAACACAGTGCCTGTTCATGGTCGAGTTCATGGGCCATGAGCTAGACCATGAAGTCTGGGCAGACTTGAGTTTTTGAGTGACTTGTAGTTCACTTAAAGGGCAAATAATTATTTAGTATAAATAGGCTATGTCATCCATTTTTAGAGCTGGTCTTTGTTTTGTTGAGTTTTCCTCTACAAAGAACACTTCATATTAGGTGAGTCAATAGGGAAATTTAGGGTTCCTTAAGAACCGCAATTCATCTTCTTGTCCAAATCAGCCGGGTTGCTCATCCAAGAGGTGAGAGGGTCGGCCTTGTACAAGAGATCCTTCATTACTTTGTAACAAGGTTGTCTAGACTAGATCTAGGAAGGTTTGTTGGGTATTGAAGTTATTTACTTATTTTCCATCAATACATATTCCTTTTCATCCATTAATCCGCTGCACTCTTTCCGCAACCTTCTTGCGACATTATCTTCTCCATTTCCTCCATATTAGCTGCTGCCTATTTACTCCATTTAAACAATAAACACAACCTTCAAATCTATCCTCTATCCGTGCGCTTACCACCTCCCAAAGGAGACTAGATCCTTCCTTCAAGCTCATCAACACGGTTTCATCTTCCATTTGGAACCAAGCTCTTATCAAGTGGTAGCGTAGAGTGGTGTTACTTCTAGTGCTTATTTACCCATCAATGAGCTTCACATTTGTGCTCATGGTTTGCCATCATTTGAGGAGGATTTGGTGCCATCTAGAGAGGAAATGTTTGTTGTTCAGCCGGTTGTTGATATTATGTCTCCATTGGTTGCGGATGTGGCTGTTTTGAGTGTGTGTTCACTTGGTGATGAGCATGGGGCGAATGGAAACAATGGGAGTGGCTTAGGGCTTAGTGGGTTGTCTACGGGCTGCCATAAGAGAGCCCTTCATTGTCTAGCCTTGCAACGCCACTTAGAGCATCCAGGCAGTGAGTTCTCCATCTTTTCGGTGGTTCCCTCCATTAGCTATTCTGACCCTTTTCCCCTTGGGATCGAGCAGATTGACTGCGCCTCCTCCATCACCCCTTTTCCATCTCATCTTGGCCTAGCCTCTTCGTTCCCTCCATTGGCTTCCCTTCATGGCTACACGGGTTTGTTTTCCCAATGGTTGGAATGGGACATGGAGCGAAGAAGCGCAATGGTAGTTCTGGTGCTTAAATCTCCATCTCCCATTTTGGCATTTCATACAATCCACGGTCTAGATTCGAGGATGAATCTCCTCAAAGGGGAATGGGATGATATTAGCATGGACCCACCGGTGTCCGCACACATTGCACGGGAAAGGCCTCTCGTGTGGCCTATCTTCCTCGCACGGTCCTCACGGGTTGGTTGGCCAAACCATGACACAATCACGCCTCCAACCCTAGCAAGCTATGAGCGCATCAGCCTAGCCCATGTGCTTATTTACCTAGCCCTCATGACCCATATCCAAGCCCACCAAGACCAAGCTGCCCAAGGCCCATTGTTAAGGGTATTGGGGTATTTTCCCCTTTGTAATTAGCTAAGGTATTTAAAGTGTAGAATGGTTCATTTCAGCACTTGTCTTTGATTTTGTGAGTTATCTCTTTCAAGACCATTTAGCTTAAGAATTAGGGTTAGGGTTCCTTAAGAACCGCACTTCATCTTCTTCATCAAAACAACCGGGTTGTTCATTCGTGTTCAAGTAAGAGTTGGTTGTTGTTTGAGAGATCCTTCTTTACTTTGTAATAAGGTTGCTCTAGCAAGACTAGAGAGGGTTTGTTGGGTAATGACGTTCTATTTATTTTTTAATCATTGATAAGATTCGTACTCTTTGCTGAAGGGTAGTAGAGGAATATGGTTCTTGGGGTCAGCTGTCCTTGGCGCCCGATGTACCTGCGAAGCGCCGGAGGGGGTCTCCGGTGTAAACACTTTGATGCTTAAGTAAGTAAGAGCTATGGAAATAGAAGAGCTTTTGCCAGCAATCTTAGGCTTACCTTCCTCCTTTGTTGCGGAGGTATTTATAGGCAAAAGTGGAGTATTTCTGGGTGATCTGGGTCACAAGGTGCTAACGCGCCCGTCAGGGGGTTAGAGTTCCCCGTTGATGGAGTGTGTTATCATTGCGTTAGATATATGATAAGGGTAGGCGTTACCTAGGTAAGGCAACGCCTATGTTTCTCACGGGATGCCTAGTTTGGCCTGGGATGGGATAACGCCCTGTGTCATGACGAAGTGACGTGTGGGACCCCCTCGCTGATGTCGACCATCCCAGTGTCAGTCACACATAGAGAGAGGATATAGCCTCGATGCTGTCGGAGCGGTAGGAATAGCAGCTTTACCCCCATCGAGGGGTATAAGACGAAAATGCCCTTGTCGTTAGGAGTATTGTTATCACAAGCCCAACCAAAAATGAGCCCGAGTGTTTACCAAGGGCTACCGCTTCATCTTTAATCTTGCCAAGTCAACTGGTTTTTCATGTGTAGAGATGATCCGTTTGTCGAGAAATATATTTCTTCCAACCACCGTTCTTCGCCGGTCTATAAATTATCTTTTTTTCGCGCAGGCTCTTTTCATAACCATCTCTGCATTTCCTCTGATTTTTTGACTATGGATGATCTTACAAGGAACTTTTTGATCTCGAAGACGCATAGCCTGAAGAATCTCACCGAGTCTGACATTGGTTTCCTAGAGACCATGCTGACCAAAACCTCTGAGGATGTCCTGGAGCTTCAAGGAATGATGACCCCTTTGCTGTCCAGGCAAGGGGTTGCTTCTATAGAGGATTTCAGTCCTATACAGAATGTGTCAAAGCTGGTTGTTACGGTGTCCCGCATCGAGGTGACCATCACTATGCTGCAGCATAGGAAAGACCTGCTGGTGTGCTGCTTGAAGGGCATGAGGGTTTCTTCCGCCGAACTGTCCTTAGTGGCGGATGCTCTAAGGGAGATTCCTACTGCCCTTGAGGATGACGATGCTGGGTCCTGTGTTTGACCATTGCTCGTTGTCTCTTTGTTTTTACATTTTCTATGTACGCGCTTGGGAGCTTAGGCCGTTCAGGCCATAATTAAATAAAATGTCGTTTCCATTATTGCTCCATCTTTTACCTTTGATATCTTGCTGTTTGTTGCTCTAGTCAGGTACGGTTGCTATAAGCCCAACCAAAAATGAGTCTCCTCTGGAATAAGGTGCTTTAATGCCTGAATTAGCAATAAATGTTTACTCGGCTGTTCCTTGCGCCGCGTTCCCCGTGGTGGGTTATTGGGTGGTTTTTTTGTGCCTTTTGATTGGTGCAGTTCTCGAGCAGTTGATCGCGCTGTATCAAATTCTGCAATTATGATTGTTCTTCTCCAGGCGTACTTATTGCTTTTAAGGGACACGCGAAGAGATCGGGGTACCTTTTTGCCTCAACTATTAAATGGGGTTTTCTTTCCCTTTTCCTGGATTATTTCAATTCTGCATCAGATGGAGATTATTAAGCGCGAGCCTCCACTTACTCCCCCAACTTCCCCAAATTTCGATGGTCCCCCTTCTCTTCCCTGTCTGAAGAGGCAATTCTCTTGCCGTGAAGGTCACAAAAGGTCGAGAAGGAAGGTCTCCAAAGCGGTTAGCGTTCCTTCCGCTTTCTCCGTGCAAAAGGATAATGAACGATTTCCTCCTGTCAATCCCATCTTGGAAAAAGATTCTCCTCCTGACGCAGATTCTGAAGCAACGGTTGCTAACGTTGTGGAAGGGCCGAGCTCGGCGCTGCTGGGTCAGGAAAAAAGGGTTGACGAACCTTTTCCTCCTTACAACGGAGGTCTACCGCTCTCGGATGATGACGATATTTTTTACTATGACATATACTGGCCTAATGAAGATTAATGCCCTAGCGTTAGGTGCACTATAGATGTCGTATGGCTTTTATTGAATGAACTGATGCTTTTTCTTTCTTTTGCCATCGTGATCTCTTTTTAGTGTTTTCATTTTGTTGATGACTGATACGAAGGCGTTAGCCTCACTTAGTCAAGCGTTCTGCGATTATTTTGACTCGGCCAATCATTAACTGTCGCTTGGTAGATCGTGGTAAATAACTGCTTGTTTCTAACCCCTGAGCATGATTTCACGTGGCCCACTTCTTTTACACGTGTCCTCGCGCGATTGGTAGTTCAATTAATGCAGTGACATTCGGTCCTTTAAAAGGGATTATCTTCTCTTTCTGATACTTTTCGCCCTCATTTCAAATTTTCTCTCGTCTTTGTTTTCTCTGGAAAAGCTTCTCGTCCGTCCTCCGCCCTTGGCCGATTTGCCTGCGGATCTTTCCTTTCAAGGTACCACTTCATCCTTTCAGATTTTCTGTTCATTAGCTTACTATGGTTATAACTAGAACCAGGCGATTCCTCTAGAGACCCGTGGATCCAGAAATCATACAATCATCTAGTATTTTCTCCTGTGATGCGGTTTTAAACGTTGAACTGGAGGAAAACGGTATCACCTTCCCTCCTGGATGTTTCCCTACCGTTCCCGAGAGCGACATGCGTCTTCATGATCCATTGTGGGGCAACTATAGATTAGTTTATTTTAAGATGTTCCTCTATGGTTTTCGTCTCCCAATCCATGCTTCAATAACAACACTGCTGCGGGAATACAAGCTTAATCCTGCCCAGATAACTCCTTCTTCCTGGTATGGGGTTTATTCCTTTCTTCGTGCTTGTGAGTTGGAGAGCATTCTCACCCCATCTCTCAATTTATTTCACAAATTCTTTAGCATGACCTGCCACGATTGTTTAATCAGTATCACTCCAAGGTGGGATGACGCGTTTGTGCAGTCATTCTGGCAGCGATTTTGTGGCTTTGAGAGGGTTGTGGCTGACTGGAAAAATAGCTTCTTCATTCTTGAGCTACCGTCCCGTTGGTGGCGCCAGGGTTTTAATCAAGAGTTTATAGGTCCCCTTTAGGCAAACCCAGTGGTGCTGTCTAGAAGCGAGCTAGATCAAGCTAACACTTTGCTGGATAAGAATACACACTATCGCATCATACAAGCTTCTGAACGAGTGCGTTATGGGTACGTTTGTCTTTCTTCATGTTTCCCTTTTTCACTTATTTGTTGTTCTCATACATTCTCTTATCAGGAGGAGCTAACGCTCCTTTGAATGTGATGCCGCTCATAACTATACCGGCCTCTCCTCCTGCCGCGCATTCCAATCATAGGGCGTTCCACCCAAGAGGGGGAAAACTAAGACAGTCGCTGGGAGAGGATGGGGGCGCGGCATTTCTGCATGAGCTTCTTGCTTTATTGACAATTGGCTACCGCCTCGACGCGGAGGGATAAATATAAGTCGACCTTCGACTCGAACAAATGACAGTGACAGCAGTAGCTATAGCGAGGATATGGATGCCAAACCAGACCTTTGTCATACCTCCTCGCTTCGACGAAAGAGACTCAGAGTAGGTATGAATGAGTAGGCTACCGGGGTCTCTTCTGATCATGCTAACGTAATGGCTGCCGTGGCGCCTGTCATTTCTTCTATGGCAAGCACTTCTCAACTAGTGAAAGTTGCTGACGTGTCAATTGTCTGCCCTCCTACCGCTGCTAAAGTCTCGTTAGTGGCAGATTCCCCTCCGCTAGTTAACGCTCCTGACTCTCCCATTTCTCATTGTATTCCAGATGTGGTGGCAACGACTTCTCCAGTTTCTGAGCCGCCGCCCAAGGTTCCTTCCCAATTGTTTTTCACTTCTATCTCAGAGGTGAGTAATAAAGTCTCTCCTTCGACTCCGATGGTCAATCTCTCTCTTGAAGGCCCCAAAGGGACTCCGTGCTATCGCATGGATTTGGCGGGATTTGGCATCAACGGTCTTCGCGCTGCAGGGGTACAAAATCCCTTCTTAAGGGACGAATTCACGGCGCCCCTGATAGGAAAAATGATGAGCTCTTCTACAGAGAAAGAGAAATTCCCTCAGCTTTTGCCAAGGGCTCGCTGTAAGCACGTTGTGAATGACTCTCTAGATATCTTCCGCTACTTTCATTATGCGGTAGAGGCTTTTGACAGCGAACTGCGGGATTCTGCTCGCGCAATGTGTGCTCAGAAGGTGCAGCTTGACCGGTCGTTAGACTAAGCAAGGTTGCTAACGCGTCTTTATGACGATTCACAAAAGGAGCTAAGCAGAGAAAAATGTAAAGGGAAAGCGAAAACTGATGTTCTCGAGGCAGAGTTAGCTTTGGAAAAGAAGAAAAATCTTCTTCTTCGTGATGAGATGTTGACTCGAGACGAGGAATTTGCCAGGGTTCCGCTGAGGATGGAGCGGTGGAAAAAGAAGGTTCTGGAGGCCTTTACTTCTAGGTTCACTGCCCATCTCAAGAGTGATTGCTTTGATCAGGCCAAGATTGCCGATTATGCCTCTGCCATAATAGACAAGGTTAATGAAAATGGAGACAACGCGTCTGCCTTAGAGGGAGAGAAGTCTGGTGACGGCGATGGCGGTAGCGTGCAACGGTCTTCCTCTTGATTATTATCTCCTTCTATCTGCATTTATTTATTCTTCAATCAATCGCTCCCCAAAGACATTTGACATTGTTCTTCTTGTAATAAGGCTAACGTCATGAGATCATTGTTGCTTTTTCCTCAAACATTGGGTTTTGACGTATTATCGATATTGCTTATGTTTCGTTAACATTTTTCTACTATCGCACCGTTTCTTAAGACCGCGTGTCAAAGCTGGTGCTGCTTTTTAGAGCATTAAATGTTATGAATCCCCTCATTAATGCGATCGAAAATTAATGATGAGGAGGGACACGTGTCTTTCTTGTGATGAGGCGTTTAAGATAGGCACCTTCTAGGGAGTAGCAAGGACTGAAGTGTCTCCATTTTAAAAGTTGTGTCCTTCGCGTGTGTCACGTCCTTCCGTTATGCTACCTCGCCATGTGTCACGTCTTTCCAAACCCTTTAGGGTTATATATAATGTTTTTCCCCGCCTTCTTTTTTTCTTTTTTATCTCCTTCTTCGCTCACTGCTTCTTTCTGAAAATAACTCACGTCGTTCCTTCTTCTTTGTTCTGGGATCCCTGGTGTTTCTTCAATGAAGGTACACACATTACTTCCTTCTTTTAGTCTCTTCTTCTTTTTACTGGTTATGGCGAAGACTCATTCTTCAAAATCTGCTAAGGAGGGATGTTCCCAAAAATCAGTTGGGGAGGAGAAGATCAATAATAAACCCACTTCTCTTTACACTTTGCCCCTAGTTCATCGTAGGCTGTCCGATTTCAATGTTCAACTCCCTAAGGGTTACTCTGTTAGTGTTGCTTCTGAGCCTCTCTGCCTTAATAGTGTATTGCCCGATAATAGTAGGATATTGTATGCCAAGTTGTTTGATCATGGGTTTCGGCTCCCCCTTGATCCGCTTGTAAAACTGTTGCTGGCCGATTCTGACTTGAATCCGGCTCAACTGAGTCCTAACGTAATTTGCGTTGTTAGTGCTTTTGTGGCATTATGCAGGTTCAAAGGGATTGAGTCCCCTTCGCTAGCGTTGCTTCATGATATTTTCCAATTGTATTCTCGCAAAGGGGTAATATCAATACCACCCCGCTATGATGATAACTCACTGAAGCCATTCACCTGGAAACTCATGGGTATCGAGTCTTCTGTTTCTGGTTGGAATGAAGGATTTTTTATTATTGACCTGCCCGAGCCCTTGTGGAGAACCGGTTTTAACGAAGAAATTAAAGATAGGGCTTGGGGTAGCAAAAAACCACTTTCCTACCCAGAGGATAGTTGGTTAAAGATGCTGCTCCAAATGGACTTTAGCGTTGACACTCATAAAGTGGCAAACGGAGTGGAAGTTACAGAGTGTAAAATGGGTGAGTGTTTACCCTTCTTTCTTCACGTTGCTGGGAAATGTTAACGCTAACATTTTTTCATAAATATGCAGTGGTTACGCCCGGTTGGGAGCCTGAATATATTAGGAGGAAAAGGAAAAGGGAGCAAAAGAAAAGGGAGCAAGCTGTCGCCACTGCTGCTGCTGCTGCCGCTGAAGGTGGGGCTACCGGTGTTACTTTAGCTGCGCCGCTTTCTCAAGGAGTTGCCGTTACTGTCGGCACTGTTCAAGCGTCGTCTTCGCGAGCGCGTGTCACAAGAAGGAAGAGAAGCAAAAAAGCAACCGTCGTGCCTCCCACTCTTTCTCAAGCTACCACTCCT
Organism: Viola odorata; assembly: GCA_963691705.1. Lineage (NCBI taxonomy): Eukaryota > Viridiplantae > Streptophyta > Magnoliopsida > Malpighiales > Violaceae > Viola > Viola odorata. Next base: position 41,413,308 of record OY829542.1, on the reverse strand, counting down.
TCTGGAATTCCCTTGGTTTCCCCTTCTACTCAGGTACCTTTATCCGTTGCCCCTACTGCTTTCTCCGTTCTTCTGCACTTTCCTTATTACATTTCGTTTCCTTAGGAAATTGGCACCACTTCCACTCATTCTCTTCCTCATGAAGATATGTCATTTGCAACTGAGCTCGCCGAGCGCCAGAAGAAGGCTCGTCAAGACCTTTAAAATAGCTTGTCGTCATCCGGCGTTAATCCTCCCTTGACAATTTCCACGGAAGGTGGCGCACCTTTCGAGCAACCTCAAGGTGCTAACCCTGTTAGCGATCTCCACGCTTTTGTTGATTCTCCGCTCCATTCTACTTCTACCGCTGCAGGTTTTAACTCAGACATGCTGGGTTCTGAGGCACTCGGCGGTGGTGACTCTTTTGTCTCTGACGTAGGGGGTTCCGCTAACCACCCTCCAATTCTTCTTCTGACTTGATGGTTGGTGTTACTTCATACGTTCCTCCCAACTTTCCCACTCATCAGGTTAACCTGGATGGCTTTAGAGAGAAAGCTTTTCAAGCCCTGGGGACTGATGGCGCTGAGGCTATTCTTACATCTACATCTCTGTTGGCGGCTCAAATAATATCGCATAAAGGGGAAAGGGATATATTTTTGGCCAAGGGTCACCAGGGGCGCATAGATTTCCTTCGTTCTCAGATATTTTCTTCCTTCTGCCATGCCCATTACATGGATGAGGCTAACGCTAGGGAGGCAGCGGACAAGCAAAGGGAAATAGACAGCTTGACGACTGAGCATCAGAGACTTTTACACGCTGCAACGGCTTCCAAACAAGAGGCAAAAATAGCTAGGCAAGAGGCGGAGGCTGCCAGGCTTGCGTTAGAAGAAGAAAAATAGAAGGGTACCATTTTAAGCACACACCTTTCTGAGGAAGAGGCCGGGCTGGCGTCAGAAAGGCATAGAAATGCTGAATTGTCTGCCGAGCTTAGCGTTTCTGCTGAGAAATGCCATTGGTATCTGAAAGAGGGAGCAATGATTATGTCGGAGGGCTTCATGCGTAATTGTGGGGTGGACCGCCTTCGGGTTGACGTTCTTTCTGAATATTTTGAGGAGAGGTCTTCGCATGTGTCCGATGAGGATTTCTATAATGCAAAGGCCACCAAGCAAAGAGAAAACAACGTGCCAGCCGCTTCTTAGGCCTCACACTTTGCTTTTTGATTTTTCCTGTTGGCATGTCTTTATCTATCCTTTGAGGATATTTTGTAATCTTGATAATATCAGCTTTTCTTTAGACCATTGCTTTTTGTCTATAATCTCTTTGTTGATCTTGCCCCATGACATTACTGCCACAACATGGTTAGTACACTTCATTACTAAAATCACAATCATGTGGTCATCGTACCTTATGCGGTTAATCAACCGTTGCGTTTGCATGTACACACCATTCATGGGCGCCAAGGTATTTCTGTCTTTAGAGACAGTGTTTCTGCGATAGTCACAATGACTTGTTCTCTGAGGAAGACTTCTCTGCAGTGTCTCTGCTTGCTCTTTTCTCTGTTGAGAATCAGGAAATTATTTCTTCGTGTCGTATGTCTAACGCTGCTTTATCATTATTTCTTTGATGATGTTTCGAAGGACAAATCACTATTATTTCCACTCATACTGTGTATAGCTTGATGCCGCCCTTTGTTGTTAGGGGGATCACTTAGCCTTGCTAAGCTTGTTCATGATATTGTTGTTGTGATAGAGACATCTCTCCAGCCCAACTTCACCGGGTATCAACCGCTCGGTTACTGGCTGGGATATCTCTCTTCATTTCAAATGCCAACGATCGGCTTGGGGTGTGCCTCGTCTTCGTGAGCCGTCTGATCAGGACCGGCCATCACAAGGATAGGATTTTGACTCCCAAGCGTTGAAACCTCGCGTCCCTAAAGCGTGCCTCGTCTTAGTGGTCCGTCTATGTGAGCACGGTTGTCACAAGGATAGGATTTTCACTTCCAGGATGGAGTTACTATCTCCTTGGGGCGTGCCTCATCTTAGTGGCCTGTCTGTGTGAGCACGGCTACCACAAGGATAGGATTTTCACTCCCAAGGATGTCGGGACGTGCCTTGTCTTAATGGGCCGTCTATGTGAGCACGGTTGCCACAAGGATAGGATTTTCACTCCCGAGGGCGTTAGGTTATGCCTCATCTTAATAGGTCGTCTGTGTTAGTACGGTCGCCACAAGGATAAGATTTTCACTCCCAACGCTGTTTATGCCAGGGCGTGCCTCGTCTTAGTGAGCTGTCTGATCAAGACCAGCCATCACAAGGATAGGATTTTCACTCCTGGCATTCTTCGTCATCTGCATATTATTGGCCACAACGTGCACAAAGAATGCTTTTGATTCATGCATTAGAGTAATGCTAACAATGTCAAACGGGAAAGATCAACTTCTAGCATGATATAGTTTCAAACGAGCTATATTCTAAGAGTTTGGTAAGGGAGTACCGTCAAGTGTTTCCAAATGATACGCTCCCTTTCCGATGACGCAGTTGACACGGTATGGCCTGTCCCAATTTGGGCTGAGTTTTCCCATGCGTTGCCCTACTGCTCGCTTATCTCTGAGCACTAAATCTCCCGCTTTGAGCAGCCGCTCATTGTCTAGTGTTAATTATGTTGATTTAATTGCCCCTTTTGTTGATGAAATTGCTGAATTAAACTCTACTGACCCTTTACAATATGTCATGGATAGGAGTATCTCACCACCTGAATTGGAAGTCGTGGCCTCGACGTTTGTCACTCCCCTAAAATTACATTCAGTTGTGGCAGCCCTAGAGGAATGCGTTGTTGTTCCATATGACCTCCTAGTTATATCCCCCGTATCTCCAGACCATATTAAGATGCCACCTTCAATCAAACAGGCTCCTGCCCTCGACTTGAAACCTTTGGCCTCTCATCTCAAGTATGTTTACTTAGGCGGCAATAATTCTCTTCCTATTATCATCTCCAACAAGTTCAACGATTCTGAAGACATTAAGCTGACCTCCTTATTAAAAGAATTCAATCAAGCCATTGGTTGGACTATCGCTGATATCAAGGGCTTGTCACTGGCCTTGTGCACTCATCGCATCCATTTAGAGGATACCAGTAAAACAGTCTGACAACTGCAACGCAGATTAAATTCGCCTATAATGGAGGTGGTCAAGAAGGAGATATTGATGTTGTTTAGCACTTTTGCCTATCGGCGCATAACCTTCGGCCTCTGTAATGGCCCCGCCACGTTTCAACGCTGCATGGTAAGCATCTCCTCAGAACTTGTTGAAGATGGTATCGAAGTCTTTGTGGATGACTTCACAGTCTATGGAAAATTCTTTTCGGAATGTATGTCTAATTTGAAAAAATGCCTACAAAGGTGCATCGAGACCAACCTAGTATTGAACTTCGAGAAATGCCATTTCATGGACAATCGAGGGCTCATCCTCGGTCACGTTGTCTCCAGCTGATAACAATAGACATAACGGCAGGGGCATTTTCGTCCTTACACCTCACATTTAGGGACGAAAGGTTGTTGTCCCTATCGAACGGACAACCTCGAGGCTATCGCCTCTCGCGCTACGATGAGCGCTGGGGGGGGGGGGTCTCACAAGATTATCTCGTCACGCGCACGGTGTTATCCGATCCCACGCAAGGCATGATGTCTCTTGAGAAACGTGGGCGTTATCTAGGCGAGATAACTCCCCAGGTATAACGCAACAATAGCATACTTCACTAACGTGGAATTCCTGTCACCTGTTAGGCCCGTTATCACTCTCGAATGATGTGATTCTAACAAAAAATACTCAATATTCCACCTATAAATACTCCCATGATTAAGGAAGAAGGTAAGCCTAAGATCGCTGGCCAAAGCTCTACTATTTTCACTACCCTTACTGATTTAAGCATCGGAGTGTTCACGCCGGAGACCCCCTCCAGCGCTTTGCAGGTACATCGGACGGCAGTGAACAGTGAACCCAGGAAGTCATCTTCTCTATCTGCCCTTCAACAGAAGCCCAAATCTGATCACATTGGTGCTTTTGTTGAGAGCTTTGGTTCTATTAAGTGAGCGTCCTTAATAGCCACGCTCTGTGTATCTTGAAGATCGAGGAATCATGGCTTCAGATTCAGATGTCATACCGTCCCAATCTTCCAGTCTTCCTTTCACTACCCGTAGGGAGCTTTTTCCTTTTGCCACTTCTGGCGTTTCTACCATGATGCAGGAAATTCCCCAAGGAACGTCAGATCTCTCCATTGGGCAAACAGCGGGAACACCCATTTCCCAGATGTATAGTTCCTCCTCTCAAATGGCAGGACCTAGTTATTCCACTCCCCTTGCAGGGGGGTTTGCGACGGATAGTGCAGGCAATCGTCTCGTAAATTCAATATCAGCTCTTCGTGCTCAGCTAGCTGCGGGATTCAAGCCCCATATTTCAGGACCTAGCGTACCTTCTCAGATAGTTTTTACTCCTCCTATTGTCACTGATCGACCGTTATCGCCTCGACAATCTAGGGGCATTCTGTTAACCTTACTTGCGACATCAATCCCTGTCAGTTTCATGCAACTCGTGCATAGACACGTCGAACCTTCTGCGTAGTACACGAGAGAAATCCCTATTTCCGAAGGGGAACGAGGGCATGACGAGTATAGAGATCATTGGGATGACAGGCGAGATGAGATGTTTAGAGACCCATCTCCTAGACACAGTGAGAGGTCGAGTAGCAGAAGACATTGAACCCGAACACCCAAGAGTCGCAGTCGGTCTCCCAGGCGGCATCGCGAGTATGACCCACGAGACCAAAGGCACCATGGAGAAGTCTCTCCTCCCCGTCGACCTCGTGGGATTCCCAATGATAATGCTGGTCACCTGTTCAGCTACCGCATAAGACATCACAGGATCAGCCGACATGTAAAACTTCCCGCAGAATCGTATGATGGCACAAAGGATCCTATCTCCCACCTCAATAAGGTGAAAGATTTTGTATAGTTTCAAACCCATAGTGACGCGGCGTTATGTCAGATCTTTATCATGACACTGTCGGGTGTAGCGTGTCTCTGGTTTGAGGGACTCCCAGCAGGATCTATTGATAGTTTTTCTCAGTTGGAAACTATATTTCGGAGCCGATTTAGCACGGTTGTCCCTATCAAGAAATCTGCGACAGCATTATTCGATATCCATCAAAAACCGCAAGAATCCTTGAAGGATTTCCTGAGCCACTTTGATCTCGAAATATCATTAACACTAGGTGTTACCATAGATTTCACTGTGGAAGCCTTAAAGCGCAATTGTTGCTATGGGAAGTTACAAGACACGTTAATGGTGGACCCCCCACCGACTTTAGACGCACTGAGACTGAAAGCTCATAATTATGCGAGGATGGAGGAGGAGGAAAATAGAGAGAGAATTCAGAACGTACCCCAAGGCACACATCCCACTCCCAACTCTAGATACCTGCCCAAGTGATGACTATGGCCAGCAAAAAGATCACATCCCTAGGGCCTCAAATCGACAGAGGGGCAGTTTTTCAAAAGGGAGACCTAGCAATTCCCCTACCAGAAGAGCGGATCCACCAAAGGGCCGAATATACGACCCTAACCTTCCTTCCCTCATACTTCCGAGAGTGGAAATTTTAGCGATCATCCAGCAGCGGAACCTACCCATCTATTATCAAGCTCCTGTGAAACCAGGAGTAACCATGGGAGGAAGGGAAAACGCCTTTTGTAAGTTCCACAAAGTCAAAGGGCACTCTACAGATGTATGCAGAGAATTAAAGCTAGCGATAGAGCATTTCGTTGAAGAAGGGTACCTCGGAGAGTTTGCCACTAAAACAAGGGAAGAAGCTAGAAGTAACATGGCAGATAAAATTCTGGATAGCAAACAAGCACCCCCGCATTCCCCTAGAAACGATGATATCCCTAGTGGGAGAATGAGAGAGATGTTAATAGTTCACGACGATGATGTTCCCATGATCAATATTATCGCGGGTGGAACGTCGTATCTTGATGAATCCGTGCAGCTAACGCCCAACTCGGGAGAGAAGCATAAACGAGAGAGCACGTTGATAAAAAGTGAAGCGATAAGTGCTTTGGACCGGATGGTATTATCCTTCTCGGAGGGAGATGAGAAAGGAGTCATTTTCCCACACAACGATGCATTAGTGGTTACACCCGTCATTGGCAATCATGGAGTTAGGAGAACCCTTATTGATAACAGGAGTGTGGTAAACTTGTTCTCACTAGAGGCGTACAATCTCATGAAGTGTCCTGGCAGTAAGCTAACGCCTTGTAAAAAACCAATAATCGGAGTAGATGGAGTCTCAATCCTCGTGACGGGAGTCACATCGCTACCAGTATACTTTAGAGAGGATATGTCCAAATGATCGGAGGAGTTATTGTTCTTGGTTGTAGACCTGACACTACCCTATAACGCTATACTCGGGTGGCTGTTCCTCAACCGCTTCGGGGCAACAATATCTCAAAAGCACTTAAAGATGAAATATCCCTCCTAGGATGGGGTAGTGTCAATTAAAGGCGACCAAAAGCTAGCCACCGAATGTTATTTGCTCATGACCCAGAAGAGTTGTGACCATTACATATGCGTAGCGGATGATCCCTTCGAGGAAAAAGAGGAAAAACGTACCTAACCGGTTGATAAGATGGTGTCGGTTCCCGTTAGCGGAGTCGAGGAAGCAAACTTCCTGGTCAGCGAAAAGTTAAGCCGAGGGGAGAGCGCGTAGTTAGCCCGATTATTAAACAAGTGCAAGGGAGAATTCGTGTGGAAGCTCGCGGATATGCCTGGAATTTTGTGAGAAGTTGCGGAACATCGACTAAACGTCGACCCTAACGCTAAGCATGTCCAGCAAAAACGGCGAGCCTTCTCTGTAGAAAAAGTGCTAGCCATTAAGAAAGAATATTGAAACTCATGGTTGCTGGTTTCATCTGAGAAGTTCAGTACCCGACGTGGTTGGCTAACCCCGTCCTAGTTCCAAAATCTAATGGAGATTGGCGCATGTGTATTCATTTTACCGACTTGAATAACGCATGTCCCAAAGATTGCTACCCCCTTCCCCGAATCGACCAATTGGTCGATCAAACTACTGGGTATGCCTACTTGAGCTCATTAGATGCCAATTCTAGATACCACCAAATCCCCATAGCCGTTGAAGATGAAGAAAAAACTGCCTTCATCACTCCGAAGGCTACTTATGGCTATACGGCAATGCCGTTTGGATTGAAAAATACTGGAGTAACCTTCCAGCGCATGGCAAACAAAGTCTTTGAGAGGCAGATTGGAAAGAACATAGAGGCCTACGTGGATGATATATTAGTCAAAAGTCAAAGCTTTAAGGACCACTTAGCTGACTTGGAAGAAGTCTTCAGCGTGATGAAAGAATACAAGATGAAGCTGAACCCCCGAAAATGCATGTTTGCATTCCAAATAGGTAAATTCTTAGGCTATATGGTCAGTCAGAAAGGCATCCAACCTAACCCTTCAAAAGTGAAGGCTATCCAGGATATGATATCTCCTCGAACCATCAAAGAAGTGCAGAAGCTCACAGGGCGCATCATCGCTCTAGGACAGTTTATTTCTTAGCAAGGTGAAAGATGTTTACCTTTCTTCAAGGTTATTCGTAAGAAAGTCCCTTTTGGATGGATAGAAGAATGTGAGGAAGCATTTGCTGGCGTAAAAGCCTACCTTTCATCTGATCTGGTGTTGACAAGACCCGAGCCAGACGATACCTTGTATTTATATCTAGGCGTCGCTGACGAGGTGGTCAGCGTTGTCCATGTTCATCACCCTATATTCTTCGTCAGCCATGTACTGAAAGACGTCGAGTTACGGTAAGCTCGCATTGAGAAAATAGCGTTTGCACTAGTACAGGCAACGCGGAAGATGGATCGGTACTTCCAAGCCCACCCTGTCATAGTACTTACGGATCAACCTTTGAGAAAGATTTTTAGAAAACCTGAGTCTTCAGGAAGGATGCTAATCTGGGCAATTGAACTGGAACAATATGGATTACAGTATAAGGCTAGACCGTCCATAAAAGCTCAAGCGCTAGCAGATTTCATAGCAGAATGCACATTCACACAAGATCAATTGATGGACTTACCGGAGGAGGAAACAAATGACATGGACTTCCGTCCCCGGAAACATACATAGACTTGTGGGTTATCCACGTGGATGGGGCCAAGAATCAAGACTTAGCTAGAGCAGAAATCTTTATAATTGGACCGAATGACATACAAATACGGTACGCTATCAGAATTTTGCAACCTTTGTCCAATAACACGGCAGAATACGAGGCATTACTAGCTGGACTCAGAATAGGTAGGAGTTTCTCTACCAAAGCCACACACGATACCGGAATGACGTGCGATCTGCAACTAAAGATATGTGGAGATTCCAAATTGATAGTAGACCAAGTCTTGGGAAACTCCCAATCTAGAGAGCCCATCATGATTCAATACCTCTCCAAAGTCAAACTTGAGCTGATAGAAATACAGAAAAAGGGCATGCAAGTCAGCTTTGAGCATATCCCTCGAGAGGATAATGCTAAGGCTGACAATCTTGCCAAAATGGCAGCCAACCCGGAAGCCTCCATACCTAAGGGCGTGTACTACGGAGAGATATTCGTACCTTCTTTCATGGAAGAACAAGTATCACTTTGCGTTGAAAAAGTTGAAAATGATTGGAGAATCCCCGTAATTAAATATTTAAAGCACGACGAGTTGCTAGCAGATAACGCTAAAAAGAGAAAAGTCATAAAACAAGCGGCACGATGCACATACTACAACGGGGAACTGATTTGGAGATGCTTCTCTCATCCAGCCGCAAAGTGCATAACAGAGCAGGAAGGCCTCCACACTTTGCGAGAAATCCACGAAGGAATATGCAGCATGCACGCGTCTGGCGATACTATGACCGCGCAAGTTTTTCGGTCGGGATTTTATTAGCCCACCATTCGTAGGGACTGTCATACCTTCGTACGAACCTATCAGAAATGTCAAGAATTTGCTAAGATTCCCCGGAAATCTACCGTGGAAATTTCTGAGATAGTCGCTCCTTGCCCGTTTGCTAAATGGGGAATTGATATTTTAGGCCCTTTTCTAAAAGCCAGATCTCAGCTAAAATTTATGGTCGTGGTAGTGGACCACTTCACGAAATGGGCAGAAGCAGAAGCGGTAGCTAACATCACTACGGAGAAAATCTGGCGTTTCTTCAAATACTAAGTCATAATGCGATTCGGGGTACCTCGCATACTAGTCAGCGATAACGGAACATAATTCATGAGTAATTTTTTTAAAGATCAGTGCGCGGAATTTTAGATTGAACAGAGGTTCTCTTTCGTAGCACATCCGCAGACTAATGGTCAGGCGGAAGTGACCAATCGCAGTATTCTCAACGGCATCAAAAAGAACCTGGAAGGTTCTAAAAAGAAATGGGCAGACGAACTACCTTACGTGATGTGGACCTATCGTATGACCGTGAAAATCAGCACAGGAGAAACCCCTTTCCCGTTAGCTTTCTGATAAGAGTGTGAGGTTTGTGGAGTAGGATCGCCCAATGAGGGCTGGTCGGGAATGCTATTCCGGTGTCTTCGTTACCTGCAAAGCGCCGAAGGGGGTCTCCGGTGTAAAAACTCCGATGCTTAAGTCAGTATCAGTGGAGAAAATGGTAGGGGTTCAGCACACTGTCTTAAGCTTACCCTCTTGTCTGGAAGGGTGGGGGTATTTATAGGTAAATGAGGGATCTTACCGACAGGGGATAGGCGTTATCTCTGGTAGATGTCGCTGGGGTGCTAGGGAGTGACGTCTTGCGAGGTGACGTCATATGGAGTGACGTCATGCGTGACCTGGGATGGGATGTCGCCGTGTGGATGTCGCGTGAGAGCCCCCCCGCTGATGTCGACCATCCCAGGGCTAGCCGCCAAGCTAGGGATGGTAGGAACAATGCCCTACCCCCCTTGGTAGGTACAGTGTTCTGGCCTCGTCGCTAGGTGCGATGACGGAGATGCCGCTAGCGTGGTGTCAATGGTTATCATAAGCCCAACTGAAAATGAGCCCGAGTGTTTACCAAGGGCTACTGCCTCATCTTCAGTCATGTCTCTTCAGGGGTTTCTGCATTAATGAGGGCTCGACAGTCGATAAACACATCTTTTCAGAACACTTTTCTCTGAGTCTATAAATAGGTTTTTTTCTGCCCTTGTTTTCACAACAACTCTCTCAACTTTCTTCACCTCTTCTCGTTCAATGGACGAAGTTACCAAAAACTTTCTGCTCTCCAAGGCTCACACCCTAAGGAACCTAACTCAAGCAGACATCGATTTTCTGGGATCGCTTAGCACCAAGACTTCTAAGGATATCTTGGAGCTCCAGGGGATGCTGACCCCCCTGCAGGCTAGGTAGAGTGTTGTCACTATGGAGGACTTCAGCCCTGTAGAGAAGGCGGTGAAGCTGTCGGTGGCTGTCTCTCATATTTAGCTACTTATTACTATGTTGCAGCACAGGAAGGATTTGTTGGGGTGCTACCTGAAGGGCATGAGGGTCTGCTCTTCCGAATTGACCACTCTTGTGGATGCCCTGAGGGATATTCCCTTTATGGAGTGGGAAGATGACCAGTGGTGGGGATCCTTCTGCCATGCCTCTTTATGTTTCCTTTGGTGCTATCCTGTGTAATCCCGGGTCGTTAGGCCCTTAAATAAATAAAATGTTTTCCTCGTTAGATTGTCGCGTTGTTGATGTTTTCCTTCCTCGTACAACATCTTGTTCGAAAAATAACCTCCGCACCCACCAACAGTGGGTTTAATGTCCCTTGGGATCCCGCACCTTTTCATTTACTTCACCGGCACATAATAAATTTCTCTCCCAACCGCTCCCGAATTTATTTTGCGCCGTTTCTTCAGCATTAATGGATTGGGCAACGATCTCGGTGCCTTCTGGTTGGCGTAGACTTTCAACAGTTGTAGTTACGACATCGGATCTTTCCCCCCAATGATCGTTGCTCCTGATTGTATTAACTACTTTCGAAAACATACGAGAAGGCAAGAGCACTTCCTCGTCTTGGCTATATAATGGGACTCTTTCTCTCTTTTTCCTGTTCATCCCTCTTCGTCTCATTTCTTTCTTACTATTGCCGATATTTTCATGGCTGACTCACATTTTTTATATACTATTGCTCGTGACTCTCCCCCGACTCCTCCGACTTTGCCAGACTCTGACCATCCTCCTTCCTCGCATCCGTGGAGGCCCAACAAACACCTTACCAAACTCCGGGGTCGCGAGAATCTGACGAAAACAAAAAAGAAGGCCTTAGAGTCTTTCTTTGTCGGTTATGAGCCTCACTACTTCGCGCTACAGAAGGGTGATGAAGTGCTACTGTCTGCCCCTCGTCCTCCTTCAGAGGAGAGAGTCTCTACTCCGAATGCCAACTCGAGGTCAGCGACATCTACTATGGGGGAAGCCTCCCATGCCACTTCAATAAAGGAGGCTGCTCCAGTGACAAGCCCTGTGCCTAGGCTTGGCCAAAAGCCCTGCAGGATTGACGAGCCTTTTCCTTCCTACAATAGTGGGTTGTCGTCGCCTCCGGAGGACTACGATTACTGCTATGACATGGACTGGGCTAATGAGGATTGACGCATGTATGTCATGCTTATTGTAGATGCCGCTGGCTTTTTAAATAAAATGATATTATGATTTTCCCTTCTTTACTTTCGTGTTGTGCTGTCTCATGGGGTAGCTGACGCTGACCAGCTATTTGCCGCTTCATATAACCATCTTTTTTGACTTCTTGTAATTCACGATGCTTACTTTGCGAAGTTCGAGGCGAGTGCTTGACTTTAAGTTTCCTGTTAGGGTCTTTCCACATGTCACTTTTATTTTACACATGTCTTGCTGTGATGGGTTGCCTGGCTGCCTGGTTTCCAGCCGTCTCTTTTAAAAGGAAATTCACTCCTTCTTTCTACCCTTTTGCTCTTCTTTTAAATTTCACATTTCTCTTCGCTTTTTCACTCGCTCTGAGGAAATTCTCTCGTTCGTATCCAGACAATCTGCCTATTAATTTCGGTCTTCTTTTTCAAGGTATTCTGCTCGATCTTGCTTTGATTTTTCTTTTTGCTACTTATCTTTCATGCCTCGCACAAGATCTCAGTCCGGCTCTCTGGTTATTCCTGGGGCAGTCTCTTGAGATCCTGAAATCAAAAACACCTCTAGCATCTTTACTTGCCCAGTGTTCTACATCTCGAATTAGAAAGCAATGGTATTACTTTCCCCAGTGGTTACCGTCCTTCTATCCCTGCTAGCACCATGAGTCTCCATAGCAGGCTTTGGGGGACTCGTAGGATGCTTTATTTTAAGATGTTTCAGTATGGGTTCCACCTCTCTGTTCATACCACACTAGAGAACGTGCTGCGTGAGTATGGGCTTAACCCTGCGCAGATCACCCCTTCCTCGTGGAGTCGCATCTACGCTTTCCTTCGCGCTTGCGAGTTGAAAAATATTCTCATTCCTTCTGTCACTTTGTTTCGCAAGTTTTTGACTCTAGTCTGCCGCAACGGCTTCGTTGATATTACCCTAAGGTGGGGTGATGCCTTAGTTGGGCCTTTTTGGCAAAGGTTTCAAGGATTTGAGGAGAGTGTCAAAGACTGGAAGAGCGGTTTCTTTATTGTCGAATTACCCTCCCATCTGTGGCGCTCTGGCTTCAACATGGATGTTGTTAATTGGGTGAAGCCAAGGGTTCTGTCTAGGGAAGAGTTAGGCCAGGCCAACGCCTTATTGGAGATGGAGTCGTCTTTCCAGATCTGAAACTTTGCCTTGTATAGGCCTTTGTCTAAGTGCACCATAGGTGAGTTTTTGGGCTTTGTCGTTATCTTGCTTATCCCTTGGTTACTAACATAACTTCTCACAGGGGAGACTACCGCTCGACCACTTCCAAAGGGTGACGCTCCTCCCAAGATTATTCCGCCTCCGGTGTCAACTCCTTCTAGTTCTGTTGGGGCCCCCGCTGACCACTGCATGCCCATAAAGAAAAGGGCTTCGAACGCGACTCTTTCGAGGGAGAGCGGTACTTCTACCCGCGCTTCTCGCTTCGTGGAGAATTGATTGCCAACTCGAAAAAGAGGGTCCGGCTCTAGTTCGCCAATAATTGAGACAAAGATATTTTCTTACGGGGCCGAGGATGTGGAGCACATGGATACAGAGCTGAGTCTTCGCCTAGCCTCCGCAACTCAGCGAAAGAGACTGAGGGAGGAAAGCGAGACTCGGGTAGCGAAGATGGCTGCTCGGCCTACCCCTGCCCCAGCGACAACCCCTGCCCCAGCGACAACCCCTGTCGCTCCTCACACTGCCGCTTCACCTGGTACCACTAGAGAAGTTGCCGCGCTGCCAGGCGACACTTTTTCGACTCTGAGGTGGTCTCCTCCCAATGGGGTTCCCGCAGCCATGACTCTACTCCAGTCATGGAGCCTCCCCATTCGCCCATTGGGTCTTGCATCCCTGACGTGGTGGCACCAGTTCAGGGTACTACTGGTCCTTTTTGCTTTCCGCCAAAGTCTCCTTGTCTGTTGTTCCTTACTTCCATTCAAGATACCGGTGGTTCAGTCAATAGTTATGTCCCTTCCTTTGTTGTTGATCTTTCCACTGACGGGCCCCGAGGGGCCCCTTCCCAACGACTAGATTTGGTGAAGTTCGGGACTGACGGGTTTCGTGCCTTGGGCATATCAGACCCCTTGTTGCGAGACCAGCCAGCAGCTATCTTGGCCTGCGAGATGTTCCGCGTCCCTGAGGATGAGAATAGGTTACTGCAGCTTCCTCCTGAGGTTCAGCGTGCGCGCGTTATAAATAACTGCCTTGCCATCTTTTGGGAACTTCATTACTTTATCAAGACCCACGGTGAGCAATTCCAAGATCTTGGTGCCTTGGCTAAAGTGGAAGAGCTAACGCGGCTCCAGAAATGTACTCAAGTCGAACTAATCGAGTGCCGTGCTGACCTTGCTCGGGAGAGGTCTAGAGGAAAAGCCAAGGTTGAAGCTTTGGAGGCTGAGTTGGTGGCTGAAAAGAAGAAGAATTCTCTTCTTCACGAAGAGATATCATCTCGTGACGCTGATTTGGCGAAGGCTTCGTCAAAGGTGACCTGGTGGAAAAAGAAGGCCATACGAGCCTTTACTACTGGGTTCGCAGATCAGTGCCGCGGTAGGGCTGTTGATCCTGCTGAGGTTGCCGAGTATGCCTCTGTAAAAATGAATGAGATTGATGAGAGCCAAGAAGGCTTCTTTTCCTCCGAAGAGGAGTGATGAGACGACACCCCTGCAAGACCCATTCGATGCCGGTTGATTGAGGTGTCGCTTTACTGTCTGTTCCGCTGTTGTACTATTTTTTCTATTTGAACTTTGATATCGCCTCCTTGCATTGTAATAACTAATAAATCTTGTATACTTGGCCAAATAACACATGTACCTTGGCGGTGTCGCCTTCCTGTTTGGTTTGCTTATCGTTTGTCTGCTTTTTACATATCGTGGCATTGCAACTTGCCTTCTCTTTCGTTGGTCCTGACTCCACTTTTCAGAGCATTACTTTTTTGTCTGATACAAAATAGACAGTCATGATGCTCTGTGCACATGTGTCCATAGAGGGTAGCACTAGGGGAATGGTGAGGCTGAAAGCGTCTTTTCACTCGCCTGGGACTGTACCCGTTTCCCGCGTCCCTTGTTTTTGACACGTCACCCGCACAATGATCGCTTGATCTGTCATTTCACTTGAGCCTTAGGGTTATATTATAAAACCCTTATCGTACCATTTTCTCATCTTTTGCTGCTCTGCTTCTCCCTTAAGAGAAAAAGAAAAAACACAACTTATCTTCCTCTCGTTGCGATCCGCCGTCACCTGGGTGCCCTAACCTTCTTCCCAAAAAGGTACCTTCTACCCTACCCTTAGCTTAGCCTTATTCATGGCTCGTAATCGCCATTATTCCCAACCCCAATCTGCTGGGGAAGGAGATATTGAGAATACCGTCTCCACCATTACTTCCACCGCCGTCCTTCGGCGGCGGTTGTGAAATTATAATGCCAATCTTGATCATTTGGATGGGTATTCCACTGAGGTTGCCCCTAGGTCATTTTGTCTCAACAGCGAGCTGCCTGACAATCGTAGGATTCTTTATGCAAAAACGTTTAACTATGGCTTTCGCCTCCCCCTGGATCCTCTGATTGCAGAATTGTTTTCTGAATTTGATTTGAACGCTGCCCAGTTAAGCCCGAATGCTTACTGTGGCATTTATGCCTTTATAGCTCTCTGTAGGCATGTAGGGATTGAATCCCCTTCTCTGTTGTTGCTTCGATCCCTTTTTCAACTGTATAACCATAGTAATGGTGTCATAGCGATATCGCCTCGCTATGACGATGACTCACTAAAACCCTTCATCTGGAAATTATTGCATCTTGAATCTTCTATTGATGCTTGGAAGAAGGGGTTTTTTATCATCACTTTACCTAAGCCTTTGTGGCAAAGTGGGTTTAATTTAAGCATTAGGGACGACGCCTGGGGTGGGAGGCCGCACCTAGGACCAGTTGAGCAAGGTTGGCTGGATAAATTGCTCAACCTCACAGGGATTCCTGGTGTTCATACTCTTGAGTTTGCGTGTCAGGGCGACATCTGAGGCTGTATCCAAAGTCAGCACCCTCCGTTTCATGCGTTCTTCCCTGTCGGTACTAACTCTAACATTTTTCTCTTATTCCTGCAGATCCTCCAGCCGGGTGGAAACCCGAGTGTATCAAGAAACGAGAAAAAAGAGCTCAGCGGAGAAGAGAAAAAGAGGCTCTTGCCGCTACTGCTGGTGTCGCTGCTAACGTTGCGCACCCGTCCACTTCTGCGCCTGGGTCTTCTTCTCGTTCTCAAGCGGAAGTTACTGCCGCTTCGGCCACAGAGCCAATTTCTTCCACAAGCGCGGACCCTACTCAAGCGTCATCTTCTCGACCTTGAGTTACCAAGAAGAGGAGGAGGACTATCCATATCCGTGTCATCGCTCCTACTCGCCCTGTCGTTCCGATTTCCGAGGTTGTTTTTGCAAATTCTTGTAAATTTATTATTTCATTTACTTGCCTCTTTATTCTCTTTATTTTTCTCCGCAGGGTACCGCTGCTGTTTCTTCTACTGCTCCTTCCTCCGACGGTATAGACCTGACGCATATTCTTGGTCCTAAGAGGCCGCGCCTCAGTGAGGGTGCCCCTTCATCGGATGGTCTTGCCGCTGATCAGGAAAGGCAAGATGGTACCGTTGGTACTGGCCCCTTGCCGGGCGATCAATTTCCTTCTTCTTTTGCGGCCTCATCTCCTCCTCCTAGCAATCCACTAGGCTTCCTAGGTGACCTATCAGAGAGCGACTTTCCTCCTTTCCAGGCCGGCGGTTTTAACCTTGACGTAGGAACATCCTCTCGCTCTCCTTCGTCTCCTCCTGACGTCTTCTTTGTCCCTGCGGTCACTCAAACAATCTCTCCTTCCCTTGCGTCCGCCGAGACTCCCCGCTTAGTGGCTGACTTAAGTACCATGATTTCTGGCGGGACCGCCACCCACCAAGTCGACTTAAGCAACATTCATCAACGCGGGTTCCCAGCGTTAGGGGGTGACAGCTCTTTGGCGATATCTGCTTACTTGGCGGCGCATATGTTTTCGCTTGAGGAGGAGGAGCGGGCTTTCCTCTCTCATGCCTACGGTGAGCAACTGCAGCGGATATGTACTCAACTATTCTCTGCCCTTCAGGACTTCCACTACTGGTCCAAGGATGTGACGAAGCAAGTGAGCTCTCTCAGCTCTTCCTCCCAGGAATGGCGCGACACTAATCGTCAGCTTTTGGATGAAATTAACAGGAACCAAGAGGAGCTTGGGAGGAATCGAGAAGAGTTGAGGAAATATGCCGAAGAGCGACAGAATATGGAAGCCAGCTTGGTAGCTGTGAGAGGACAGTTAGAGGAGGCTAAAGGGCGCGAGGCCACGAAGGATGCCGACCTGCAATCAGAACGAGGTCGAAATACCGCGCTTGAGGAGGAAACGACGGACAAGTGCAAGTGGTTCTCAAAACAGACTGTGGGCATCATGGCCGACTACTTTATTGAGCGTTATGGCCGTGATAAGTTTAATGGCGCTGCTATCATCCAGCTATTCATAAACAAGTCAGGGGGTCTTACGGAGGAGGGCTATTACCAGGCAAAGAGGCCACGCGGGAGCGAGGAGGACGGCGGCCTGCCAGGGCCATATATTTTCTTGTTTTTTTCTTCATACGTCGGGTGTTCTTCCTTTTTGCTCTTTTGTGTTTCAAGGCTTTTGGCTTATACAAGTCTCTGCTCTTGTATGAACAGCGTACATATTTTTGCCGTAACTTTACTTTGCCGGTGGTCTTTCTTAATTCGTTGCTATTTATTCCCAGATTTGTAACACCAATATTGGTAGAGTGATGCCGCACACACATTCGAGCCTTCTTCGTAGGGCCATAACATGTAGTTTTCAAAGCGGTATCGCATTTTTCTCCTCTTCGTGAGGGCCCGTACGATCAAACAGAGCTGGCGTTCTAAATCATCTCGAACCGCCCTTAGGGTAATCAGATGACAGTCACTCGGTCTGGATACTTTGCCTTTCCATGGCATCATTACTTACTCGGGTGCTTCATCACCTCGACGTTTTCCCCATTTTCCTGCGCATTTTCACTTATAGTTTATGTTAGTAACTACATATGTGACAAAAGGTCTTAATTACCTTGGGGTGTTGCCGCGTATTCTCCAAGCTCACTTGGCGCGCTCCCCCCGAGATGTCGCTCGTGTCACATACTCATCCAGCCATCTTCACCGGGTTTGTTCCTTCCGGTTACTCGCTGGGGTATTGTGACTTCTCATATTTCCTCAGTTGGCCGAGAAGTGCCTCATCTTAGTGAGTCACCTAATCAAGGCCGACCATCACGAGGATATGACTTTTCACTCCTCAGCGTTGTCACCTCGCACCTCGAAACGTGCCTCGTCTTAACGATGTGTCTGTGTTAGCGCCACCATCGCAAGGGTAGGATTTTCACTTTCGGGGTGGAGTTTTTATCTTCCCTGGGGTCGTGCCTCATCTTAGTGATCAACTGCCTATGTGAGCACGGGTTGTCACAAGGGTAGGATTTGCACTCCCAGGGGAGTCGGGGTGTGCCTCGTCTTGGTATACCGCCTATGTGAGCACGGGTATCCCAGGATAGGACTTTTCACTCCCGACAGTGCTGGAGCATGTCTCATCTTAGTGAGTCGCCTGATCAAGGCTGGCCTCACAAGGATAGAACTTTTCACTTCCAGCACCATATATTTCCAGGGTCGCCGGGGCATGCCTCGTCGTAGTGGTCCGTCTGTGTTAGCCCGGCCTGCCACAAGGTTAGGACTTTTCACTCCCGACACCCTTTTCTCTGTTATCTGCACACCACAGACAACCAACAAAGAACAGGAGATATCTCCAAAATAATTGTTAGAGCATGCGCCACGGCATGTCAAATTCTAGAATGATATAATTTTAAGCGAGTAATATTTCAAGAGTTAGGTAAGGGGGTACCGTCAAGTGTTTCCAGGTGATATACCCCCTTCTTGATAACGCAGGTGACACAGTATGGGCCCTCCTAATTCAAGCTAAGTTTCCACATCCGTTGGCCCGCCGCTCGCTTGTCCCTGAGCACCAAATCTCCCACCTTGAGTAGCCGCTCCTTAACGTGTCTATTGTGATACCGCGCCATTTTCCTTTTATAGTGCATTGTTTTCAGAAGGGCTTCCTCATGTAGCTCAGGTAACGCATCAAGGTTACCTCGTAACCTTTCTTCGTTTAGTTCCTCCTTGAAGTATCCAACCCTTAGGCTTAGGGTGCCGATTTCCACAGGAGTGACAGCTTCGGTGCCGAAGGCCATCGCAAAGGGTGTTTCCCCTGTGCTTGTTTTAACAGTCATGCGGTAGGCCCACATTACGTAGGGTAGCTCATCTGGCCATTTCTTTTTTGAGCCCTCCAAATTTTTCTTGTTGCCACTCAGGATGCTTCGGTTGGTCACCTCTGCCTGGCCGTTAGTCTGGGGATGCGCCACAGAGAAAAACCTTTGTTCGATCTGGAATTCCTCACATTATTCCTTGAAGAAGTGGCTGGTGAATTACGTCCCGTTGTCGCTGACCAGCACACGAGGTACCCCAAAGCGCATGATGACTTGGTGCTTAAAAAAGTGCCATACTTTCTCTGTTGTAATGTTGGCTACCGCCTCCACTTCTGCCCATTTTGTGAAGTAGTCCACTGCCACGATTACGAATTTCAGTTGGGATCTCGCCCTAGGAAAAGGGCCTAGAATGTCAATTCCCCACTTAGCGAAAGGGCAGGGAGCCACGATCTGAGAAATTTTTGTGGCAGGTCGCCGTGGGATTTTAGCAAATTCTTGGCATTTGTGACATGTTTGCACGAAGTTGTTGCAATCCCTGCGGATGGTAGGCCAGTAGAATCCTGACCGAAACACTTGTGCGGCCATGGTGCCGCCCGATACATGCATACCACAGATCCCTTCATGAATTTCTCGCAGGGTGTGGAGGCCTTCCTGTTCAGTTATGCATTTTGCCGCTGGGTGGGAGAAACATCTCCGGACTAGTTCCCTGTCGTAGTAGGTGCATCTTGCCGCTTGTTTCAATACTTTTTTCCTTTCTACATTGTCGCTCGGCAACTCGTCGTGTTTTAAGAATTTTATCACGGGGATCCTCCAATCCTTTTCAATTTCTTCTACACACAGCGACAACTGTTCCTACATGAAGGGCGCCACTGACTTTTCCTCGTAATACACGTCCTCTAGTATGATTGCCTCCTAATTAGTTGCCATTTTGGCAAGGTTGTCTGCCTAGGCATTGTCCTCTCTGGGAATATGTTCAAAGGTGACGCACACACCACTTTGTTCTATTTCCATCAACTCTCACTTTACCTTCGAGAGGTATTGCACCATGATGGGCTCTCTAGCTTGGGAGTGTCCCAAGACTTGGTCTATTATTAGCTTGGAGTCACCTCGTATTTTCAATCGTGGGGCTCCCGTTACCGCGCCGCCTTCGGCTTTGGTGAAGAGGTTTCTTCCTATTCTGTGCCCGGCTAATAACGATTCATACTCTACTACGTTATTAGATAACAATTGTAGGATTCTGATGGCATGTTGCACTTGTACATCGTGCGGTCCGATCATGTGAATACCGGCTCCTGCCAGTTCTTAATTTTTAGCGCCATCCACGTAGATGACCCATGAGTCCGCGTAGGCCTCCGAGGGTGGGAGCTTTGCGCTATCCTCTTCCTCTTCAAGCGGCTCCGCCACAGGGTCCCTGGCAAAGGTGCACTCAGTGATGAAATCTGCCAGGACCTGGGCTTTTATAGATGGTCGAGCCTTGTATTGTAATCTATACTGCTCAAGCTCAATCGCCCAAACCAGCATTCTCCTAGAGGATTCTGGGTTCCTAAAAATTCTCTTCAAGGGTTGATCTGTGAGCACAATGATTGGGTGGGCCTGGAAGTATCTGTCCATCTTTCGTGTGGACTGTATTAGGGCGAACGCCACCTTCTCGATGTGGGTGTACCGCACCTTCGCATCCTTTAACACATGACTGACAAAAAAGACGGGCCGGTGGGCATGATTGTCCTCCCGTACTAGGACAACACTAACTACTTCATCGGCAACGCCGAGATATAGGAATAAGGTGTCGCCCAATTCTGGTCGTGTTAGCACCAAGTCGGATGACAAATAGGTTTTCAAACCTATGAACGCTTCTTCGCATTCTTGCGTCCATCCAAAAGGAGCCTTTCTGCGTATGACTTTGAAGAACGGCAAGCATCTCTCGCCCTGTTTAGAGATGAATCGCCCTAAAGTAATGACGCGCCCTGTCAACCTTTGGACCTCTTGGACGGTTCGCGGCGATGCCATGTCATAGATGGCCTTAATCTTTGACGGGTTCGGCTGGATGCCCTTCTGGCTTACCACGTACCCCAAAAAATTTCCCGTCTGAAACGCGAATGCGCATTTGCGAGGATTCAGTTTCATTTTGTATTTCCTTAATGTGTTAAACATCTCTTGTAGGTCTGCCAAATGGTCACTGAAGCTTCAGCTCTTGACCAATAAGTCATCTACGTAGGCTTCTATGTTTTTCCCGATTTGCTTCTCGAACACTTTGTTCGTCATACGCTGGAAAGTTACCCCAGCATTCTTCAAGCTAAATGGCATCACTGTGTAACAATAAGTGGCCTTTGGGGTTATGAATGCCATTTTCTCTTCGTCTTCTTTGGCCATGGGAATCTGATGGTATCCGGAGTTGGCATCCAAAGAACTCAAGTATGCGTATCCAGCGGTTTGATCGACTAACTGATCTATCCTGGGAAGCGGATAGCAGTCCTTGGGGCAGGCGTCGTTTAAGTCAGTGAAATCAATACACATGCACCAGTCTCCGCTGGGCTTCAGAACTAGGACGGGATTGGCCAGCTAGGTGGGGTATTGAACCTCTCGAATAAATCCCTCGTCTACGAGTTCGTTACCTCCTTGTCAATAGCCATTGTCTTTTCCGTAGAGAACGCTCGCTGCTTCTGTTGAACTGGCATGGAACGCGGATCGACATTAAGTCGATGTTCTGCTACCTCCCTAAACACACCAGGCATGTCCGCTGGTTTCCAGGCGAACTCCCCTTTACACTTGTTCAGCAGTCGAGCTAGTTGCGCGCTCTCCTCCGGGATTAGCTTTTCACTAACCAAGAAACTCGCCTCTCTATGGCCGTTGATAGGGACGGGCACCATCGTGTCTACTGGTTGGGTGCGCCTTTCCTCCCTTTGCTCGTAGGGATCTGCCGCCACACACACGTACTGGTTACAACGTTTCTGAGTCATGAGCAAGTAGCACTTGGCGGCTAGCTTTTGGTCTCCCTTCATTGATACCACTCCTGCCCAAGAGGGGTATTTTATGCTGAGGTGTTTTTGAGATATCGCTGCCCCGAAGCGATTGAGGAATGGCTGCCCTAGAATGGCGTTATACGGTAGAATGAGATCTACGACCAAGAACAATAATAGACGGGGTGAAAACAAACTGAGAAGGCACACCCGATCCAGGGGCACTAGAAGTAAAGCCTGTAGCTAGCTCATTCAAATAATCCAGCTGGGCACGGAGGGCTGAGATTGAACTTGCCAAAGGATTGTTAGCACCGCCCATTCCGAGACCCGTAGGAGGGGGAGCGGAGTGACTAGGTCCGACCATCTGAGAAAACGGGGTGCCAGTTGGTGAAAACGGGGTGCCCGTTTGAGAAAATGGGGCGCCCGTTTGAGAAAATGGGGCACCTCTTGTCAGTCCAGAAAGGAAGTCTATCGGTGCAGAGAATGTTCCATGCGATGCGGTGAAGATACTAGTCGAAGACGTAGGAAAAAGTTCCCTGCGCGCGTGGATACTACGAGAATGAGGGGGTGTAGATTCAGAATCTGAGGCCATGATCCTTCAACTCTCTGAAAGAACAGAGCTTGGTTATCAAGGAAGCTCACTTAATTAACCAAGACTCTCAATGAAAGCACCATTTGATAAGAGTCCGAGGTTTGTGGAGTAGGATCGGCCAATGAGGGGCTGGTCGGGAACGCTATTCCGGTGTCTTCGTTACCTGCAAAGCGTCGGAGGGGGTCTCTGGCGTAAACACTCCGATGCTTAAGTCAGTATGAGGGGAGAAAATGGTTGGGGTTCAGCCCGCTGTCTTAAGCTTACCCTCTTGTCTGAAAGGGTGGGGGTATTTATAGGTAAAGGAGGGATCTTACCGACAGGGGGTAGGTGTTATCTCTGGTAGATGTCGCTGGGGTGCTAGGGAGTGACGTCATGCGAGGTGCCGTCATATGGAGTGACTGATCGTCACTCAAAAGTAATATTTTCTGCTAGCAAAATGCACAATAAATGTGTATAGGGCAAATCAGAGTCGAACCACAAGGATTAATGGTAATATTCTGTTCGTAGTGTATGTCCAAGTCTAAACAGTAACAAGTAACACTGGGGGGTTTGGGGCTAGCTAATGAAATTAACCAGCGAGATTTGGATACTAAAGCTAACAAGTGAACGAAATAGAGTAAAAATTATCTAAAGGCAATAAAACAGTATCACAAGAGGGGTAAATCAAATGATAAGAAAGAGTCTTAGCAAAGTGATTCCGCGGGTTGCGTCTAGGTCTAGTTGGTCATCAACTCAAGGATATTCCACTCTCACAGTGCAGACGTTCTATAGAGGCCAGGTACGCTTAGGCCTCCTTTCTACCTTCGTAAGAGAAGTCTCGCCCAAGGTACGCTTATGGCCAAGACCTTGACACTCTGTCCTTCCCCAAGGTTCGCTTATGGGGAGATCCAGAGGCCCATGAAGTGGAGGAAGACACGTCTAGGGCAAGACGTTGTCAGATCCACCCTAGTTAACCTCCAGCCCTGGCCGGATTGGACCAGCAACCTGATGACTCCGGGCTAGGTGCCTACTGATTCTAAAGAAATGGCAGTAATTACAAAGGAAAATACAGCAGTTGATCAGGCTTCTATAGATCCAGTGCAATATGACAGTAAAATGGCAAGAGATTGAATACACGCATAAGAGTTTATGAAGAACATTAAGGCTTCACAACTACCCTTGCAACCCTTGGAAAAACCTTTGTTAAGACAAAGAGATCTAGCTACTCATACTCATAATAACATAATTATAAATAGATTCAATAGCAAGCATACAAGGAAAACAAGAAAATGGGAAGAAAACTATTAAATACCAGCCGGAGCTGAAAAGCTCCGGTGAAAGAGTAAGGCTGGCCGGCGGCTACAGCTTGAAGATGGAGGAACAAATCCCAAAGAAGACTAAAAAATAGAAAGTATGCTGATTTCTACCTCCTACCAATGTTGCTTACCCTAAAAATCCTAAAGTTACTACTTATATACAACCCTAAGCTAACTAGAGAACAAATCCAGCTAAGGGAAGAAGACAAAATGGGAGGAAAGGGACAGCTGGGCTGGACCACATCCTAGGGAGAATATTCCTAGGATGCTCAAAAGGGATCAGAGAGGAATCTCGCTGGCGTCTCTCTTCGTGCACTCCAAGATGGATTGCAAGCACGTGCGGCTTCTGATCGAGGGCAAAACGCAGCACTTTTCGGCTTCACAGATATTCCAGGGTTGGACACGAATGCGCGCATCTAGGGCTCGACTGAGGAAATACGTCTAGGCCGCAACGAAGACTGGGGGACTTCCAAAGCTGCTCAATTCCATCCCAAGGCGTGTGCTTTCTGTCTTTTTCTCCTCCAGGGCTAGATATGGCAAAAAGTATTGAAAACAGAGCAAGTTAGTAGCATCAAGGAGGGAAAATATGCAAAATTAAAGAGAAAATATCTAGAAAACACACGCATATCAAACATCCCCACACTGCCCAATGCTCACCCTCGAGCATCAATCAAAACTTAAAACCACCCCAAGACACACATGACACACATCCAACGAGACACAAGAGCAAGGATCCTTAGGATCAGACCAAGCTGCACACAACAGACCTTGCCTAGATGCACACCTGCGTTAAACCAAAAGGATAACGACCCTAGAGGTTAAACTTTTCCACATCCAGGCCCAAACAGAAGCAATCCTCACAGGTCGTGTTTACACTCGCTCTCATAAGCAGGGTTCATGTGTTTAAATCACTCAAACTAATGCAATGACACAACAGAACACACAATTTGCACATCAATCCGAGTAGCGATCCACATGCATAGGCAATCATTCGATCTAAAAGACCTTGCAATAGGGGGAAAGAAAGAACAGTGAAAGAGGTGGCTAAGGAAGAGATGAGAGATGAAATGAAACCCGGAATGTTTCCTTGGCTGAAAGAAGCAAGTTGGCGAGGTAGTGCTCGTCGAGGGCTGGACGGAGGATGAGGGCTAGACAACTGGTACTTCTTCTGGAGAGGGGAGTTTCTTTCTTTGATAATATGCTAGCAGGTTCTTTGCTCACTTATGTTCGTGCCTCGATCCTTTATTGCTTTTCTTTTCTTTTCTTTTCTTTTCTTTCTTTTTTTTTTTTTAAATCGAGGCTACGAACCTTGGATGCTTGGATTTCTCATGGCTGGGGCGAGACATTTCTGCTATTGCTTCCATTTTTTTTCATTCTGATGCTGCTGGCCCTTTTTTCCTGCTTTCAGCACTGCAATTTTAATGCATCTTCCCCACACTTCGGCTTGGTTGTGTTGTCTAGCCCTCGACATTGCCCTCTTCGAACTCTACCTCACCTGCCAAGGAAGAGATGAATGAATCAGCTCAAATGGTTAAGAAAATAGGGTGAGAAAGGGGGTGTCGGGGTCTAGAGATGGAGAGAAGAAGATGGCGAAAAACAAAGGAGAAGAGAAGCAAAAAGAAATTTTTACAAAGTCTTTTATCCTTTCGACGCTTTCCTATGACTAATGGTGTCCGTACCCAGGGATATCATGCAAATTTAGTGCTTTCCTAAGCCATGCAACTATTCACACATGAACAAAAATATATCGTTGAGGCTCAATCATGCTCACAAGGTTCAATTTTGATTGCAACTATCCAGACTTAGATGTGGACATAAGGGGCAATAGGCAAAGACTGCGTGACTAGGCCTAGACTGATAAAAAGGACCTTTTTCATGTGCGCAAGCTGGAAGTGTGTGTCCATGCCTTGGGGGGGGGGGGTTTAAAACAAAACTGGCAGTGCAAAAAGATAGCTAGAAAAAATCCGAGAAAATCCGCATCATGCAATCATGCAACACACATGAAAATAAACATGCATTCACACACAAAAATTAAAAAGTAAGCAAGGATAAAGTCCCTCCCCACACTTAGGCTTCGCATTGTCCTCAATGCGAGAAGGGCACACAAACACAGAAGTTCAAATTTAAAGAAAAGTACAAGACAAAAAGTTAAAACCCTCCACGAGGGTGGAACGATTGTTCAGGGCGGGCTTAATGGGGGGGAAGATTGCGGCGCGCGACTTCAGTAGTCAGACCGCGGAGTTCAGTAAGGATTGTGTGGAGGAGCCTTTCAAGGGCTGGAGCATTGATGGACATAGGAGTGATATCGGGGGCTGGAGTCGCTGCTAGGCGGGAACTACCAGCTGGGTCTGGAGGGTGTTGAGTAGAAGATTGCGCTTCTGAAGGCCAAGTAAACTTGCCACCGTGCTTTGCTCCAAAAACCTGCTCTTTCTGGCTGGTGCAAACTGTACTGAAAGTCAAAACTTTGCGTGAGAGACAAAGGTGCCCCATCCGGTCAAGAGTTCTGAGGTCCAGAACCATGTCCGGGACAGGGGTTAAAGAGCTATGCTTAGCAAGGTCGAGACCACGCAAATTAATGGCAAGCAGAGTGATAAGAGAACCAAAGACGGGGCCTCGACTATTGTTTTGAATACCAGTGACAGTGGTGGCAACCCAAAAGCCTAAGTTAACTCTACATTTTTTATACATGCACCATAAAAAGAACAATTCTTGCAACGACATCTGGCCTGAAGAAGTATGCTTACCTGCGAAGGTAAGGGCCAAATATCGGTGCAAGATGCGCAGGCAAGGATCACTGATTTCATGAGCTTTGGCCGATTTCGGGCTAAAGGTGGCATTGGGTTTGCCGGTTAGCTCCCGAAACGCCGAATTACCATCAAAGTCATCAGGATAATTAGTCAAAGTAGATGTATATGTATCAGAGCTCAAAACAGAAGCAGTAACAAAACCCAAGGCACAGTTAAATTCATCAATAGACATGGGGAGCCATTTTTTCATCAACCTAAAACTAATAGCTTCCGGGGCAGACAAATCAAGGGCAGTCTTACCTCTAGACTTAAAATGCTTAGAGACAGTCCAAAATGAAGTAAAGAACTCTAGAGAGAGCTCGACAAAGTTCAGATGCTCGAGGAAGAACAGCACTTCCCACCCAATATTGGCAATAAACTCCTTAACTCTTGACCCTACATGCATCTTTTCAAGAAAACTCATATCCAAGCGTGCACAAGGGCGCACGCCTTTCGGGAGCAACACAGCCAGCCTATCTAAAGACGGCTTGTCATTAAACTTAACCCAACCAGTAGAAGGGATAGAAGTCACCTGGGAAGGTTGAGGGGTAGACGCGGAAGACGGTGTCGAGACCTCGACAGAGGGCTTGGCCTTTTTGGCAGTCGAGACCTTGGCTTTCCCCTTGCTGGATGGTGGTGCTTTGCGCTTCTGGGTAGTCAGAGTGGGTTCATCCTCCGGTGTTGGTGGAACTTTCGCCGTGGATTTGGGCTCAGGGGTTTGCTCAGCTGGGCCAGACTCGGTCGCCTCTTCGCTGGCGCCCTCGACGTCCTCTTCTTCTTCTCTTCCATCGCCACTGACATCCATGGCGTCCTTCCCTTCAACTTCAAGCTCCGGGGCAACCTCAGAACCAGGGGATTCAGTTTCCCCATCAGATCCAGAGATGAGAACCTCTTTCAGCACCTCCGACACCGTGAGTTCACATTTGGCCGCGGGAGAGGCCTTGGCTTTCATGGGGCGAGAGCTGTTGGTGGTAGTGTGATGCGCTGGAGCCCTGGATTTGCCGGATCTGGTCATGGGTGAGAGTTGAGGAACGACAGTGGTGGCGTCGGGCTCCTTTCTAGGAGAATCGGCGGTGGTGGACTCAGTGGCTGGAGGTTGTGAGGTGGGAGTAGTAGGTGGAGGTAGAGTGAGAGAGGGTGAAGGAGATGGGTTTTCACTATGTGTAGTGGAGGAAGAAGAAACCACGGGGCTATGAGGTGGAGCGTTGGGGCCGGAGCCCGGGGTGTTTCTGTGGGGCATCTTCTTCACTCTTACCATGGTGAAAGGTTGGTGGTGAGGTGAAAAAGAGAGAAGAAAGAGGTGGTAGAGATGGTGAGTTGTTTGGGTGAAAGGGATATGTGAGAGAAGTGAGGCCGATAAGGCGTAAAAAGGAGAGGGATGGGAAGAGATAGAGACGGATGGAGGGAATCACGCTGTCAGAAGCGATCCGCGTCTGACACAGTGTGGACCTGGCACGCTGGGGTTTGGCGTAGCGCCCCTTGTCAGTGTCCTCCTGCAAAAAGGTAAGTGAATTCAAATTTCAAATGCACATGAAGACGAAAAGAGAAAAGGGAAAGAGGGAAAATAATAAAAATAAAGATAATAAATGGATAAACATGGAAAGGAAACAAGGAAATTAATGGCATGTATGGGAAAAAGAGAAACAAATTAAATTCACATTAATTAAAAAAAAGAAGCGCATGCATGGGCATAAATTATACAATCAGGTAGGAAATTAAATGCATGTTCAGGGTAAGAAAATAAAGAGAAGGGAAAGAGAGGGGAACGGCATTTGGAATGCCCGTTCAATTGGCCTTGGTATTGACATCCAGGCCTGGACGTTCTCAACGGAGTCTAGGGCGAGATGGGAGGATCCTCCAACCCCATCTTGTCGATGGTGAAGGGACGAAATCCTTCGTAGTAGGGCTTAAGCCTATGGCCATTGACCTTGAATAGAACTCCTGTATCCATGCTCTGGATCTCGACAGCACCATGATCAAATATAGTAGTGACTAGGTAGGGACCAATCCATTTGGATTTCAGCTTGCCCGCGAAGAGTCTCAACCGGGAGTTGTAGAGTAGAACTTTCTGGCCAATTTCGAAGAACTTTGGTGTCAGCATCTTGTCACGGTAGTCCCTGGTCTTACCCTTGTAAATCAGGGCATTCTCATAGGCATTGCTTCGGAGCTCCTCAAGCTCTTGAATTTGTAAGCGGCGTTGCTGCCCGGCCTAGCCTGGATCCATGTTAACCTTACGAATTGCCCAAAAAGCTTTGTGTTCGATCTCAACGGGTAAGTGGCATGGCTTACCATAGACAAGGCGATAAGGGGTCATCCCAATCGGGGTCTTATAGGCTGTACGGTATGCCCAAAGAGTATCGTCTAGCTTCAGACTCCAATCCTTTCGGGACTGGTTGACCGTTTTTTCCAAGATTGCTTTAATCTCCCGGTTAGACACCTCTGCCTGACCATTTATCTGGGGGTGGCAAGCTGTGGAGACCCGATGGGTGACTCCATACCTGGTCAATAGAGATGCTACAACACGGTTACAGAAATGAGTGTCGCGGTCGCTGATGAGTGCTCTAGGGACTCCGAACCGGTTAAAGATGTTGGTGCCCAAGAACTCGACTACCACTTTGGAATCATCAGTCCTAGTGGCCTTGGCCTCAATCCATTTCAAGACATAGTCCACAGCAAGGAGGATATACGTGTTACCATGGGAGTTCGGAAGCGGGCCCATGAAGTCGATGCCCCATAGATCAAAGATTTCGCAAGAGATAATACTCGTCAAGGGCATCTGGTTCCGTGCACCTATATTACCAGTGACCTGGCATCTAGGGCAGGATGCATAATACATGTAGCTATCCTTAAAGACTGAGGGCCAATAGAATCCAGCCTCCAACACCTTGAGGGTCGTCTTCTTTGATGCAAAGTGGCCTCCTTCTGTTGAGGAATGACAGAATCTTAGGATCGAGGGCACTTCATCAAGTGTAACACACCGCCTAACGATCTTGTCTGAATAATGTTTCCAGAGATATGGGTTATTCCATATGTAATACTTGGACTGCTTCTGAATGCGAGTTCGCTCTGAAGCTGAAGCATCTGCTGGAAAAGATCCAGTGGCACAAAAGTTAGCTATATCTGAGAACCATGGGTACTGAACAGCTTGGGCTAGACAAAGGTACTCATCCGGGAAGGTATCTCGGATGGGTTCCTTAGAATTGTCATCTTGGGCTGGAAGCCTGCTGAGATGGTCGGCCACAAGATTCTCGCACCCTTTCTTGTCCTTGATTAAAACATCAAATTCTTGGAGCAAGAGGATCCATCTTATGAGACGTGGCTTAGCATCAGCCTTGGTCAACAAGCACCAGAGAGCAGAATGATCAGAATACACTATAACATGAGTCCTAAGGAGATACTGGCGGAACTTGTCCAGGGCATAGACAACTGCCAGGAGCTCTTTTTCGGTAGTGGTGTAATTTTGTTGGGCTGGATCCAGAAGTTTAGACGCGTAATAGATAACATAGGTTTCTTTGTCTTTCTTCTGACCTAAAACGGGGCCCAGGGCCTGGTTGCTTGCATCAC
The DNA here is from genome assembly GCA_963691705.1 of Viola odorata. Classification (NCBI taxonomy): domain Eukaryota; kingdom Viridiplantae; phylum Streptophyta; class Magnoliopsida; order Malpighiales; family Violaceae; genus Viola; species Viola odorata. Next base: position 41,383,195 of record OY829542.1, on the reverse strand, counting down.
ACATAATTTCAAATGGAAGGGTCCAGCCGGGGGCTCGAATGATAGGAGCAGAAATGAGTTTGCTTTTCAGCAGATCAAACGCAGCCTTGCATTCTTCACTGAATAGAAACTCCACATCTTTTTGCAGAAGTCCTTAATGAAGCGTCGATAGAACCCGGCATGTCCGAGGAAGGATCAAATATCCCGCACACTGGATGGGTATGGAAGGGATTCAATCGCCTCGACCTTGGCCTTATCAACTCCGATTCCCTTGCTGGATACAATGTGACCAAGGAAGAGACCTCGATCGACAATGAAGTGGCATTTTTCAAAGTTCAGGACTAGATTGGTCTCAACACATCGGCGCAAGACTTTTCTCAAATTGGAGATGCATCCGTGGAAAGAATTCTCATATACCGTGAAGTCATCCATAAAGACCTCGATACCATCCTCGATGAATTCTGAGAAGATACTCATCATACAGCGCTGGAAAGTAGCGGGGGCGTTACAAAGACCAAAGGGCATTCGGCGATACGCGAAGGTTCCAAAAGGGCAAGTAAAGGTGGTCTTTTCCTGGTCTTCCAGAGAAACTAGAATCTGATGGAATCCCAAAAAGCCATCTAGACAGTAGTAGTGTGTCTTGCCCGCGAGACGTTCCAATATCTGGTCGATGAATGGAAGCGGGAAATGATCCTTCCTTGTGGCAGCGTTGAGACGCCGATAGTCAATACACACTCTCCAGCTATTTTGGATTCGGATTGGGATGGATTCACCATCTTGGCCTGGAGTGATGGTAATGCCAGATTTCTTTGGCATGACCTGGATAGGGCTGACCCAGAGGCTATCAGATATGGGGTAGATGACACCAGCATCTAATAATTTCAGCACTTCTTTCTTAACTACTTCCATCATGGGAGGGTTCAACCGACGTTGAGGCTGACGAACTATTTTATTGGTATCATCAAGAGAGATTTGGTGGGTGCACAGGGCTGGAGACAGGCCCTTGATATCGGCAATAGTCCAGCTGATAGCTTGCTTGTATTCTTTCAATAGATCGATCAATTTTGTTTCTTCCTTCTCACTTAATTTGTTCGAGACAATCACTAGAAGGGTCTTGTTGTCACCAAGGTAGGCATACTTCAGGTGTGAAGGTAGTTCTTTCAGGTCTAGGGAGGGAGCTTGAATGATAGAAGAAGGAAGCTTGACATGCTCAGCACTATAGGGAGCGAGGGCTGGAGATGTTGAATGATCAATAGGTAGAGCATCAAGAGATGCGACCACAGAATGAAATTCTGGAGTGGTAACGTGCGCGATGGCAATCCCTTCGAGTGCTTCTAAAGTAATACTTTTCTCGAGGGCAAGTTGGAGGGGGTTGTCCAGGGCTGGATTGGAAACATCCTCAACATAAGAGTCAATAACATCGACGAAGTTAACGCTGGCAAAATCAGTAGGATGTCGCATAGCTTCAATCATATCAAATTTGATGATCTCGCCATCAAATTCGAGAGTAATCGATGCATCATGAACATCAATCTTGGTATGCGCTGTGGCAAGAAACGGGCGTCCAAGGAGAATATCCGAAGACTTGGTTGATTCTCCTTCAGCCATGGTAATAACATAAAAATCAGCAGGGTATAGAAAATCTCCTACTTGCACGAGGACATCTTCTAGAATACCTTCAGGGTAGACAATGGATCTGTCGGCCAACTGGATAACAAGGCGGGTTTCCTTCAGTGGACCCAGGCCTAGACTGTTATAAACTGTCAAAGGCATAACATTTATGCCTGCGCCTACATCGCACATAGCCTTTCCAAGTTCGATCGATCCAATCTTACATGGAATAATAAACATACCCTGATCTTTACATTTCGGAGGCAATTTCTGTTGGATATGGGCAGTAGCATTTGCTCCCACACTTATCTTGTTGACCCCAGTCAAATGACATTTGTTGGTGCAAAGAGTTTTGAGGAACTTGGCATAACGGGGCACATTTTTGATTGCTTGAATCAAAGGGATATTGACAAGAACCTTACTGAACATATCAAATATTTCTCGGTCATCCTTCTCCTTTTTCGATTTGACCAACCGTTGGGGAAATGGAGGCTCAAGGATCTTATGAATGTATTCCTGAGTGAATTCTGAGGGCTTCTTGTCATTCCTCGGAGAACCTCTAGGAGATCGTATTCTGTCTATCATGACATCTGGAATCGTCTCATTTTTTCTTGGCTTAATCCCGGGCTCAACTGTTTGTTCGATGTCGAGATCTAGACTCACTCTGGATGGCAATTCACGCCCACTGTGGAGAGTGATAGCGCAAGCCTCGTGCTTGGGGTTTGCTTCGGTTTGTCTAGGGAGTCTGCCTCTGTTCTTTAATTCTTTCATTTCGGCTGCCATGGTACCCATCTGCTTTTGCATTTCCGTGATGATGTCTTTGTATTTAGTGCAATGTTCAGGTGGTGGAGGTGAAGGAAAAGGTTGATTTGTTTATGGTGAGGGTTGGTATTGTTGGTTAGGGTACGGTGGTCGAGGTTTAAAGTACTGCATGTTGAGAGGAGGGGGGTGGTTACCATAAGGATGTTGTTGTTGATTAGAGTTTGGCTATTGAGGGCTGGGTACCCACCCTGGGCTTGGTTGTTTCCAGCCCTGGTTGTAGTTCTGCCCAGGGGGTGAATTGTAATACCCAGCGGCATTCACTTGGATCTCGTCCGGGATATGAGGACATGCATCCGTAGGCATGCCTTGACCTGGATCGGCTGTTGAGACATCATGGTATGTGGCATGCCCTGGATAGAAGTCAGTTGCCCTTGCATAGCGGCTACCTGAGCACTCTGGTCGCTACTTGCCCCTCCCAATAGAATGGTATTTTTGGCCATGAGCTCAATTATGGCCTTGGCGGCAGCTGGAGTGAGAGCACTAAGGGATCCATTAGCGGCTGCATGCAACAAGGCTTTATCATGGGGTCTCAATCCTTCGGCGAAGTACTGAATAAGACCGTGCTCGGTCAGGTTATGAGAGGGACACAAGGCTTGCATACGCTTGAAGTGTTCATAGTACTGGTCAAGGGTCTCGTCTTCTTTCTGAAGAATAGATACAAGTTGCTTGACTGTCACCATCGCCCTGGATGCAGGGTAGTACTTATCCGTGAAAGCTTTTGTCATCTCAGCCCATGAGTGGATCAAACGTGGAGGGAGATCATAAAACTAGTCGAGGGCTAAATCTTTGAGTGACCACATAAAAGCTCAGAGCTTGGCCTGCTCGATACTGACATTCGTAGGTTTCATTGCCTCGCAAATAGAATGGAGCTGCTGAAGATGGCGATGAGGATTTTCCTTGGTAGCACCTCGGAAAATAGGGAGATGGTGCATGACAGCGGACTTGAGTGTCCAGTCGTGAGGTACTTTAGGCCAATCGATGCAGCTACTGGGCGCTTCTGGGGCGGCATTAAGATCATCGATGGTCTGAGCAACAGGAGGAACTACGTCCTCATTTCCTCCAGGAGGAGGTGGTGGTGGATCTTCCATGTCAGATGTCGGGGGCTGGATAGACTCAACACTATCGAGGGCTCGATGTAAAGATGCGATTTCTTCCTGAAACAGGCTTTGAAGAGTATCAAGATCTGAAAGGTTTCAGTTGAGAAGAGGGACAGGAGCTCTACTCCGGAGAGAAGATAATCCTCTGGCTTGCCTTCGGAGTTCTCTTTCCGTCCTAGTGAGCTCTGGATCGTAAGGCAGTAGATCTAAAGCATATCTCCTGGTCATACAAGGAAAAACAAAATATTAGAACCGTCAATCCCCGGCAACGGCGCCAAAATTTGATCGTCACTCAAAAGTAATATTTTCTGCTAGCAAAATGCACAATAAATGTGTATAGGGCAAATCAGAGTCGAACCACAAGGATTAATGGTAATATTCTGTTCGTAGTGTATGTCCAGGTCTAAACAGTAACAAGTAACACTGGGGGAGGTTTGGGGCTGGCTAATGAAATTAACCAGCGAGATTTGGATACTAAAGCTAACAAGTGAACGAAATAGAGTAAAAATTATCTAAAGGCAATAAAACAGTATCACAAGAGGGGTAAATCAGATGATAGGAAAGAGTCTTAGCAAAGTGATTCCACGGGTTGCGTCTAGGTCTAGTTGGTCATCAGCTCAAGGATATTCCACTCTCACAGTGTAGACATGCTATAGAGGCCAGGTACGCTTAGGCCTCCTGTCTACCTTCGTAAGAGAAGTCTCGCCCAAGGTACGCTTATGGGCAAGACCTTGACACTCCGTCCTTCCCCAAGGTTCGCTTATGGGGAGATCCAGAGGCCCATGAAGTGGAGGAAGACACGTCTAGGGCAAGACGTTGTCAGATCCACCCTAGTTAACCTCCAGCCCTAGCCGGATTGGACCAGCAACCTAATGACTCCGGGCTAGGTGCCTACTGATTCTAAAGAAATGGAAGTAATTACAAAGGAAAATACAGCAGTTGATCAGGCTTCTATAGATCCAGTGCAATATGACAGTAAAATGGCAAGAGATTGAATACACGCATAAGAGTTTATGAAGAACATTAAGGCTTCACAACTACCCTTGCAACCCTTGGAAAAACCTTTGCTAAGACAAAGAGATCTAGCTACTCATACTCATAATAACATAATTATAAATAGATTCAATAGCAAGCATACAAGGAAAACAAGAAAATGGGAAGAAAACTATTAAATACCAGCCGGAGCTGAAAAGCTCCGGTGAAAGAGTAAGGCTGGCCGGCGGCTACAGCTTGAAGATGGAGGAACAAATCCCAAAGAAGACTAAAAAATAGAAAGTATGCTGATTTCTACCTCCTACCAATGTTGCTTACCCTAAAAATCCTAAAGTTACTGCTTATATACAACCCTAAGCTAACTAGAGAACAAATCCAGCTAAGAGAAGAAGACAAAATGGGAGGAAAGGGACAGCTGGGCTGGACCACGTCCTAGGGAGAATATTCCTAGGACACTCAAAAGGGATCAGAGAGGAATCTCGCTGCAATCTCTCTTCGTGCGCTCCAAGATGGATTGCAAGCACGTGCGGCTTCTGATCGAGGGCAAAACGCAGCACTTTTTGGCTTCACAGATATTCCAGGGCTGGCCACGAATGCGCGCATCTAGGGCTCGACTGAGGAAATACGTCTAGGCCGCGACGAAGACTGGGGGACTTCCAAAGCTGCTCAATTCCATCCCAAGGCGTGTGCTTTCTGTCTTTTTCTCCTCCAGGGCTAGATATGGCAAAAAGTATTGAAAACAGAGCAAGTTAGTAGCATCAAGGAGGGAAAATATGCAAAATTAAAGAGAAAATATCTAGAAAACACACACATATCAGTGACGTCATGCGTGACCTAGCATGGGATGTCGCCGTGCGGATGTCACGTGAGAGCCCCCCCGCTGATGTCGACCATCTCAGGGCTGGCCATCAGGCTAGGGACGGTAGGAACAGTGCCCTGCCCCCCTTGGTAGGTACAGTGTTTTGGCCTCGTCGCCAGGTGTGATGACGGAGATGCCGCTAGGGTGGTGTCAATGGTTATCACTTTCGGCATAGAGGCCGTTACACCAGTAGAAATTGGCACCTTAAGCATGAGGGTGGCATATTTCAAAGAGGAAATAAATGAAGAAAAGTTGCGCGCTAACCTTGATGTATTACTAGAGTTGCAAGAGGAAACTCTTTTGAAAACTCTGCATTACAAGAGAAAAATGGCACGATATCACAACAGACAAGTCAGAGAACGACTACTCAAAATAGGAGATTTAGTGCTCAGGGACAAATGAGCAGCTGGACAACGTATGAGGAAGCTCAGTCCAAACTGGGACGGCCCGTATCGTGTTACTCGTGTTATCGGAAAGGGAGCATATCATTAGGAAATAATTGACGGTACCCCCTTACCAAACTCTTAGAACATAGCTCGTTTGAAATTATATCATGCTAGAGGTTGATTTTCCCTCTATTTGGTAATATTAGCATGCTTTGATGAATGAATCAAGAATATTTCCCGTGCATTCTTTGACTGATAGCATGCAGATAATGAAGAATGACAGGAGTGAAAATCCTATCCTTGTGATGGCCGATCCTGATCAGACGGCTCACTAAGACGAGGCACGCCCTGGCATAAATTTTAGTGTCGGGAGTAAAATCCTATCCTTGTGGCAACCGTGTTGACATAGACGGCCCACTAAGACGAGGCACGCCCCGACACCCCCGGGAGTGAAAATCCTATCCTTGTGGCAACCGTGCTAACACAGACGGCCCACTAAGACGAGGCACGCCCTGGCGTCCCTGGGAGTGAAAATCCTATCCTTGTGACAACCGTGCTCACGCAGACGGATCACTAAGACGAGGCATGCCTAGGAGGTAATAACTCCATCCTAGAAGTGAAAATCCAATCCTTATGATGACTGTGCTAACACAGACAGCTCACTAAGACGAGGCACGCTCCAGGAATGCGAGGTTTCAACGCCTGGAAATGAAAATTCTATCCTTGTGATGGCCGATCCTGATCAGACGGCTCACTAAGATGAGGCACGCTCCAGGCCGACCGTGGACATTTGAAATAACAAGGGATACCCCAGCCAGTAACCAGACGATAAATACCCGGCGAAGTAGAGCTAGAAAGATATCTCTATTGCAAAAGTAATGCCCTGGCAAGACCAGATCTAGTAAAGTTAAGTGATCCCCCTAACAGCAAAGGGCGGCGTCAACCTACCCCTTACACAACGCAGCAGAAATGGTGTTAGTTTATCTTTTGGGACATCACCAATAAATATAAACAAAATAGGAAAGAATAGAATGCGATAAAATGAAATAAAACTAAATAAATATCAGCCTTGATGACAACGTGATGGAGAAAATGGGGGAGGAACAAATCCCCATGAGAGAAGCTAGCAGCTAACAACCCTAAAATAATTATAAAACTAAGAAAAGTAATGTAACAGAAGTCCAACACCCTAAAAGCAAAGGGCAGATAGAAAAACAGAGAGGGCGCATCCTAGAGGGGGAATATTCCCTGATGGCGACAGGGAATCCTCATGGAATCCCGTTCGGATCTTCTGGATCGCGTCATTGGAGAAGGAACTTGCACGTGTAGTAGCTGAGCGTAGGCATTGGGTATCTCCTTGGACTGGATCAATCTGCAGCAAGGGCTCAATGACATGGTAGCAACTACGCCTCAACACTGGTCTTGATGCTCTGAGATCCATAAGTCAAAAATTCACCAAAAGGGGTTGTTTTAGCATCTTTCCCTCCTAAAGCCTAGGTCTGCAAAAAGAGTGAATTCAAAGGGAAATTAGCAGCATTATGCTCAAAATAAGGCTATAAATAAGAAGAAAAATATGCATAAAACACACACTATAAAATTATCCCCACACTGCCCAATGCTCGCCCTCGAGCATTAACAAAATTAAAAACCACCCCAAGTCATCACACATGGCATCAACCTCCAACACAAGAATAGACAAATCATTCTACATACTACACCCAACCAAAACACGACCTTCCCTAGACAAGCACCTGCACCAAATTAGTAGGATAACGACCCTAAAAATTAGACTTTCCCAAACAAGGCCTATTCACCAGCAGCCCTCACATAGGTAGGTGTTTGCGCTCACACTTGCAACCAAAGTATGTGTTTAGTCTAATCCTTAAAAAATGCACATAACACAATATAAAATAGAGTTTGCATATCAATCCGAGTACACAGTACACATGTGAGGGCAATCTGGCGATCAGAGAAGACTTTGAATAAAATATAAAGAAAAAGAATAAGTAGAGGAATATTTTGGGTAGGAAGAGAAGAGAGAGAGGAAAGAGCCAAATGAAAAAAGATGAAGAAAGAGGAAAGGAAAGGATGAAAAGAAAGGACAAAGGAGAGAAAAGAAAATGAAAGGGAAAGAAGACAAATCTGGAAGTGAGGGATTCCTTGGCTGGAAAGAGGAGAAGTTAGTGAGTAACACTCGCCATTTATTTTGGTGTGGATGGCAAGTAGGCCTATACTTCTTGGTTTCAATAGGACTCCTTACAAGCGTTCTTTCTATCTGTTATTATCTAAAAATAATCAAGTTATTAATGACTGGACGAAACCAAGAAATAACCCCTCACGTGCGAAATTATAGAGGATCCGCTTTAAGATCAAACAATTCCATCGAATTGAGTATGATTATATGTGTGATAGCATCTACTGCAACCAGGAATATCAATGAACCCGATTATTGAAATTGCTCAAGATACCCTTTTTTAGCTTCTAGAATCTATTTCTTAGTTCAAGATCCCTCTTACTAACTGGAATCAAAGAATTAGTAGATTTGTTCCGTTCAAAATGGGAACGGGCTAGGGTTATGAACTTATAATCTAGAATCTGATAATTGAGTCGATTCCATGATTATAAGTTCATTTCATACCGGACCAGACCAGAATAGGCTTTATATACATTCTCATTATGAGAAAGGGTCGTTCGAGCGTATCTAAATAGATACTATGTTTACATATGGATCCCTTCGTCGTTACATTCCATTTAGGATTAGGAATATGCGTAATCAGGCCAGTTTTTACATATATCTCCTTATTTGGGACCCTATTCTATTCACCTCTTTTGGGCTTCTATTGAATCGAGAAATGGGTTTGATTGTCCATTTTTTTTATAATATGAATATATAAGGCATCTTCCGGATAATTCAAATCGAAGCAATTGGATGTCCGACACGGGCCTATATAACATGACCGATCAATAAGAATACTCCAACACTCGGCCTTTGTCATATATTCCATACATCACACTAGATAGATATCATATTCATGGAATACGATTCACTTTCAAGATGCCTTGGTGGTGAAATGGTAGACATGCGAGACTCAAAATCTCGTGCTAAAAAACGTGGAGGTTCAAGTCCTCTTCAAGGCATAATATTGAGAATGCTCATTGAATGAGCAATTCAATAAGAGATCTCGGATTGAATCGGTATATCAATATCGATTCGACCGAGATCTTGGAATTGGCATAAGTTCGGCAGCGGATCACGAAATCTTGGTGATCTTCTCTATCTAATGAATAGGGAGTCCGCTTTGAAATCGTCTGCCCTGCAACCACCCCCGAGTATATGCTTCAACAGGAATTACACAAGGGTAGATTGATACAATAGAAACCTCTAGTAAAATGCCCGCCTGTAACCCAACATATAAGGTACATTACATAGTCCATTTTAAGGATTGACGACTTACCCATTCAGTGACTTTGGCACTGGATGTTTCCCCCAAAATGGGTACTATCGGGTCGGGTTAATTCAATAATAGACCTCTGTTGGCATTCCAGTCTTTCTTCTCCTTTCAGGGCCTGTCCGAAAGAGAATCCAGTACTTCATGGTCATGAATATCTAAAACCCCCCCGTGGATATCTTTGCTTCGAAATAAAATAATTAGAATTAGGCCCGGTCAACTGGAATGTGTATTATCCATATAGGGGATCTTCCAATTGAGAAGATCCATCGACCTGAGACGAAGAGAAGGGTCTACTATTTTATTTAGTTATTCATTTAATTATTTAGTTAAACCAAGGATTCGTTATTGGAGCAGATAGCAACAACCACCATTTCATCTGACATGCGTATTTTTGATTTTCCAATGAATTTACATATTTCATTAATGGAAATCTTTTGATGTAGTGAGTAATAGCTCTGGTTACCGCTGTTCAAGAATTCTTGTTTAGGCAGTTCATACCATCCATACATAGTGTTTTGATCTAAGATTTCAATTCTTCCATGTTTCAGCAGTAACATATTGTTCCATGTCCAAAATATGGAAGAAAGAGGTGTTTCCACGACTCTACCACCCAGTCAATTCTGTTCCACTTAATCCCTATTTCATGGCCACTTTCGGGCTAAGGAATGGAAAACCTTTCTCCTATTACATGAATCCAATTTTCATTTCATCCGGGAAAAGCCATCTTTTTCTCAACAATGCCTTTGTCATTTGATCCAATAGCCTTCTATTAGATAGGAACAGATTTGATAAATACTGATAACTCTCGGATAGAGTAGTAGAATGGAAAAATCCATTAGATAATGAACTGTTGGTTCTAAGCCATCTCTAGCGATGAATCAACAATTCGAAGTGTTTTTCTTGCGTATTCTTAATAAACCAGCGTTTATATATAGATGTAGGAGGATCCGTTTGGGAAGTAAGAAGCCTCTTTGACATCTCTTCATCTACAAAGAATTCTCAATGTGAAAACACAAAGACAAAGGGCTGATCTTTGAATAGGAAAAAGAGTGGATCCGCAGGGTCCCAAATAAATTGGCTTATTCAAAAAAAGCCCTATTCTTTGGAAGATCTATCTCGTATCTGGTACTGCATGGTTCCACTCTGCAAGAACTCCGAATCATTCTCTTGAAGCTCATCCTCTTCATCATAAATGATCCGCTTGCCCCGAAATGACCTGGCCCAATAGGGAAATCCCAATTCATTGGCCCTTTCGATACAATCAAATAGAAAGCCCCAAGGGCGCCATATTCTAGGAGCCCAAACTATGTGATTGAATAAATCCTCCTCTATCTGTTGTGGGTCGAGGACTCCTTCTCCTTCCCCTTCTTCAAACTCCGATTCGTATTTTTCATAGAGAAATCTCTAATCAAGGATAGAACAAGATCCATTTTGCATCATATCTAAAGGACTCATCGGTTCGGGCCGAAGAAGCAATGTCACTCCATCATTATCAAACTGACTACAATCTTTTTCTGTCCATGAGGATCCCACTAGAGCGCCTTCTACTTCTAATAGGTCGTGAACTAGATCAGAATCATTCTTAACAAGTCCATAATAAGTGATCCCATTTTTTCATCGGGTCCGGGTAAAGACCAAAGGTCTTGAGCAACCGATCCGGCAGAACAACTCAAAAGATAAAGAAGTATCGTTAATTTCTTCATGCTCATTCCAAGTTCGAAGTACCATTTGTACAAATAAGAATCCCCTTCGATACATGATTTTTTTCTTCATATAAATAGATATAGGATCTATGGGGCAATTACTTAGAAATATATTTTGTGCAACAACCCTTCCTATCTGATAGAAAAGGATCCCATGATCCTGAACTGATCTTACCTGGGATCGCAAATCCCAAGTTTGTCTATGAAGAGCAGATCTAATTATATTAGTGTCTATAATTGATTTCTTCTGTCTAATACTAATCGATAGGGCCTCATTAGTAAGTGCTACAAGATCTCGTACATTGGACCCCATGGTTATGGACCCGAATCCATTAGTATGGAACATTTTCTTTTCCAAGTGAAATCCCCTAGTATATGAAAGAGTGAAAAAGTGCTTTCGTTGTTGTGGAATAAGAAGCCTTCGTATCTTAATACATGTATTTAGTTTATTCGGAGCTATTAGAGTGGGATCCACTTTCTTTAGAATATGAGTCGAAGCAATGACAAGAATATTTCTAGTGGAACATCTTTCACAATCCCTGGAGAGAAATATTTATTTATTTTCTAAAATATAACCAATTCGTGGGGTGGTTGGAGTATCACGGGAGGAACTATAACTAATCCCGGTATTTGGAGTTATGAAGGTGTGGCTGGGGCACATATTGTGTTTTCTGGCTTATGCTTCTTGGCGGCTATCTGGCATTGGGTGTATTGGGATCTAGAAATATTTTGTGATGAACGTATAGGAAAACCTTTAAAAAAAAGATGTCATAATATTTTTTTTATACATGTCAAAGTGATGGAAAAGAAAGAATATCTTTTACGTATCCACCCAATTTGTCAACTTTTTTTGAAATAATACAAAGAAAGATGTCTCTATTCACAACAGAAAAACTCACCTCTGATGAATTGTATAATAATTGGAATTTTAACAATGAACAAAAAAAGAAAAACCTAAGTAACGAGTTTAGAAATAGAGTAGAAGTTGGCTCTCTTGTTCTGAATACACTAGAAAAAAGGACTACATATTATAAAACTAAGAAAAGTAATGTAAGAGATGTCCAAAACCCTAAAAGCTAAGGGCTTATAAAGCCTAACTACCCACCAAAGGACAAAGTCCAGCTGGAGGAAGGACAGAAACACAGAGGGTGCGCGTCCTAGAGGGGGAATATTCCCTGATGGTGACAGGGAAGCTTCATGGAATCCCGTGCGGATCTTCTGGAGAGCATCATTGGAGAAGGAACTTGCACATGTAGCAACTGAGTGTAGGCATTGGGTAGCTCCTTGGACTGGATGAATCCACAGCAAGGGCTCGATGACATGGTAGCAACTAGGCCTCGACGCTGGTCTTAACGCTCTGAGATCTATAAGTGAAAAAATTACTAAAAGGGGTTGTTTCAGCATCTTTTCGTCCTAAATCCTATATCTACAAAAAGAGTGACTTCATAGGGGAATTAGCAACATTATGCTCAAAATAAGGCTATAGATAAGAAGGAAAACATGCATAAAATACACACTATCAAACTATCCCCACACTACCCAATGCTCGCCCTCGAGCATTCACAAAATAGAAAACCACCCCAAGTCATAACACACGGCATCAACCTCCAACACAAGAATAGACAAATCATTCTGCATACTGCACCCAACCAAAACATGACCTTCCCTAGACAAGCACCTGTACCAGATTAGTCGGATAACGACCCTAAAAATCAGACTTTCCCAAACCAGGCCTATTCACCAACAGTCCTCACATAGGTAGGAGTTTACGCTCACACTCGCAAGTAAAGTACATGTTTAATCTAATCACTCAAAAATGCACATAACACAACATAAAATAGAGTTTGCATATCAATTCGACTACGAAGTACACATGCGAGGGCAATCTAGCGATCAAAGAAGACTTTGCATAAAATATAAAGAAAAAGAATAAGTAGAGGTATGGGTTGGGTAGGAAGAGAAGAGAGAGAGGAAAGAGACAAATGAAAAAAGATGAAGAAAGAGGAAAGGAAAGGAAGAAAAGAAAAGACAAAAAAGAGAAAAGAAAATGAAAGGGAAAGAAGACAAATCTGGAAGTGAGGGATTCCTTGGCTGGAAAGAGGAGAAGTTGGTGAGTAACACTCGCTGGAGGGGGCGCGACAGCTAGGGCTAGACGACGAATTTTGTGCTCTTCTGCTGGGGAGATCTTCTTTTACGTCTAGGGTTGGATGGCGGCCTTGATTTTGTGCTTGCTTGCTTTATTCATTAATAAAGTTTATTTTATATATATATATCTATATATAGCAGGCGCAAATGTTTCTTTCTTCACCTGCCATTTAGCATTGGTTGGGAGTTGCAGTTATTGATCCTCGTTGTGTGGTTTTGCTCGAGCATTAAGGCTTGTTGTCTTTATTTCCCCACACTTATCATGTGTGCTCTGGTTAGAGGAGAAAACAAAGGAGGGGAAGGGATGAGTGTCGAGGCCAGGATAGAGAAAAAGAGAAGAAAATAGAAAAAGAGCAGAAACAGAAGGAAGGACAGAAGATAAAGGGGAATAAAGCTGCAAAGTCTTTTCGTCATTTTGTTGCTTTCCCCCATCTAATGGTGCCTATACCCAGGGATATCATACAAACCTAGCTAGTGCGTAGTTAAGAATTAAATCACACTTGAATAAAATGGCATGAGGCTCAATGTGCTCACGGGGTGCTAATTGTGACTACTGGCAGGCCTAGACTAGTCATAAGGGAAAGCAGGTCGAGTTGTGCAAGGTCAGACATAGATGCAATGAATGACAGTTTCTTCTATATACCAAAAGTCAAAATTGTATGTAAAACAAAGAGGGTTTTAAGATAGGGCAGTGCAAAAGTTAAAAAGAAAATCCAAAATTTTTGAAAACACACCAAACATGCAGTCATGCAACAAGCAAGTAAATAAACATACAGTCAAACGAAGTGCAAAAATAAACACACAAACAGATAAATCCCTCCCCACACTTAGGCGGCGCATTGTCCTCAATCCGGGAAGGGCACATAGTCAAATAAAAATAAAGTCGCGAAAAGGAAAGGGTTCACCCGGGAGTGAAGATTGTACAAAATAGTTCCCGAAGGCAAAAGAAAAGTTTAAGGAGGGGGAGTGGGATCAAGAGTTAGGCTCAGAGCCTAGCTGGGTGGTACGCTATGCGATCTAGTCTGGAAAGACCTTGAGTTGTTGGAGAATAGTGCGGAGGAGTGCATTTGATTCTTCAATAGATGTTGTGAGTCTGGTGCTGTCTTGGGCAAGAGGTGGTTGGTCATCGAGGGCAGGATGTTCTGTGGTGGGCTTTGCTAGCCGTGAAGAGCTAGCTTGGATAGGACGCCGGGCACTGGACTTGGTACCTTGGGCGAGGTCTGGATAGGAGAACTTCCCACCATGCTTTGCTCTAAAGGCTTGCTCCTTTCCCGGCGTGCAATTTGTGCTGAAACTGAAAACACCTCATGAGATACATAGGTACCCCATCCCAACAAGGGTTTTGGGGTCAAGATCCTTAAAGGAAACAAGTGAGAATAAGTTGCAAGATTGCACATCCATGCCATGAATTTTAACAGCAAAATGAGTCACAAGAGATCCTAAAACTAGGCTGCGTGATGGAGAAAATGGGGGACGAACAAATCCCAGGAGAGAAGCTGGCGGCTAGCAACCCTAAAATAATTATAAAACTAAGAAAAGTAATGTAAGAGATGTCCAAAACTCTAAAAGCTAAAGGCTTATATAGCCTAACTACCCACAAAAGGACAAAGTCCAGCTGGAGGAAGGACAAAACAATGGAGGGCACGCGTCCTAGAGGGGGAATATTCCCTGATGGAGACAGGGAATTTTCATGGAATCCCGTGCGCATCTTCTGGAACGCGTCATTAGAGAAGGAACTTGCACGTGTAGTAGCTGAGCATAGGCATTGGATAGTTATTTGGACTGGATGAATCTGCAGCAAGGGCTCGATGACATAGTAGCAACTAGGACTCGACACTGGTCTTGACACTCTGAGACCCATAAGTGAAAAATTGACCAAAATGGGCTGTTTCAGCATCTTTTCCTCCTAGAGCCTAGATCTGCAAAAAGAGTGAATTCAAAGGGAAATTAGCAGCATTATGCTCAAAATAAGGCTATAAATAAGAAGGAAAACATGCATAAAACACACACTATCAAATTATCCCCACACTGCCCAATGTTCGCCCTCGAGCATTCACAAAATTAAAAACCACCCCAAGTCTTAACAGACGGCATCAACCTCCAACACAAGAATAGATAAATCATTCTACATACTACACCCAACCAAAACACGACCTTCCCTAGACAAGCACCTGCACTAGATTAGTAGGATAACGACCCTAAAAATCAGACTTTCCCAAACAAGGCCTATTCACCAGCAGTCCTCACATAGGTAGGTGTTTGCGCTCACACTCGCAACCAAAGTACGTGTTTAGTCTAATCACTCAAAAATGCACATAACACAACATAAAATAGAGTTTGCATATCAATCCGAGTACGCAGTACACATGTGACGGCAATCTAGCGATCAGAGAAGACTTTGTATAAAATATAAAGAAAAAGAATAAGTAGAGGTATGGTTTGGGCAGGAAGAGAAGAGAGAGAGGAAAGAGCCAAATGAAAAGAGAAGAAGAAAGAGGAAAGGAAAGGAAGAAAAGAAAAGACAAAGAAGAGAAAAGAAAATGAAAGGGAAAGAAGACAAATCTGAAAGTGAGGGATTCCTTGGCTGGAAAGAGGAGAAGTTTGTGAGTAACACTTGCTGGAGGGGGCGCGACAGCTAGGGCTAGACGACGAATTATGTGCTCTTCTGCGGGGGAGATCTTCTTTTACGTCTAGTGCTGGATGGCAGTCTAGCTTCTATGCTTGCTTGCTTTTTATTGCTTGCTTTATTCATTAATAAATTTTATTTTTTTATATATGTATAGCAGGCACAAATGTTTCTTTCTTCACCCGCCATTTAGCATTGGTTTGGAGTTGCAGCTGTTGATCCTCGTTGTATGATTTTGCTCAAGCATTGAGGCTTGCTGTCTTTACACCCCCACACTTATCTTGTGTACTCTGTCTTGCCCTAGATCTTCTTTCAGCATCTTGACTTTGCTTCTTCATCTTCCCCACACTTATCTTCTTCTGCATCTAGCCCTTGTCGTTTTTACTGAAGAGTGTTACTCACTTGCCAGAGAAAGATCAAAGAAAAGGCTCAAGTGGTTAGAGGAGAAAACAAAGGAGGGGAACGGATGAGTGTCAAGGCCAGGATGGAGAAAAAGAGAAGAAAATAGAAAAAGGGGAGAAGCAGAAGGAAGGAGAGAAGAAAAAGGGGAATAAAGCTGCAAAGTCTTTTCGTCGTTTTGTTACTTTCCCCCATCTAATGGTGCCTATACCCAGGGATATCATGCAAATCTAGCTAGTGCCTAGTTAAGCATTAAATCACACATGAATAAAATGGCATGAGGCTCAATGTGCTCACGGGGTGCTAATTGTGACTACTGGTAGGCCTAGACTAGTGATAAGGGAAAGCAGGTCAAGTTGTGCAAGGTCAGGCATAGATGCAATGAATGACAGTTTCTTCTATATACCAAAAGTCAAAATTATATGTCAAACAAGGAGGGTTTTAAGACAGGACAGTGCAAAATTTAAAAAGAAAATCCAAAAATTTTCAAAACACATAAATAGATAAATCCCGCCCCACACTTAGGCAGTGCATTGTCCTAAATACGGGAAGGGCACATAGTCAAACAAAAATTAAGCCGCAAAAAGGAAAGGGTTCACCCGGGAGTGAAGATTATACAAAATGGTGCCCGAAGGCAAAAGAAAAGATTGAGGAAGGGGGGTGGGATCAAGAGCTAGGCTCAGAGCCTAGCTGGGCAGTATGTTGTACGATCTGGTCTGGAAGGAGCTTGAGTTATTGGGGAATAGCGCGGAGGAGTGCATTTGATTCTTCAATGGCTGTTGTGAGTCTGGTGATTTCTTGGGCAAGAGGTGGTTGGTCATCGAGGGCAGGATCTTCTATGGTAGGCTTTGTGGGCCGTGAAGAGCTAGCTTGGATAGGACGTCAGGCACTGGACTTGGCACCTTGGGTGAGGTCTGGATAGGAGAACTTCTCACCATGCTTTGCTCTAAAGGCTTACTCCTTTCCCGGCGTGCAATCTGTGCTAAAACTAGAAACACCTTGTGAGATACATAGGTGCCCCATCCCAATAAGGGTTTTGGGGTCTAGATCCTTAAAGGAAACAGGTGAAAATAAGTTGCAAGATTGCACCTCCAAGCCATGAATTTTAACAGCAAAACGAGTCACAAGAGATCCTAAAACTGGGCTGCGTGAATTATTTTGAACACTAGTAATAGCATGCGCAACCTAGTACTCTAAATTGACTCGACGTTTGTGAACCATACACCACAAGAAAAAGAATTCTTGCATCGATAGCAAGCCCGATGAATTTTACTTACTTGCAAAGGTAAGGGACAAAATTGGTGCAAGATCCTCAATGCAGGGTCTGTAATCTCATGCCCCTTAGCAGTTTTATACTTGCCGGTAAGCTCTGGAAACGCAGTATGGGGATCAAAATTAGCAAGATAAACAATTAAAGTATTCTTATAGGTAGCAGACTCTAATTCAGCACTTCTTATAAAATTTAGCAAGTAGTTAAAACCATTAAGGGACAATTTGGACCATTTGTTCATCAAACGAAAATTTACAACTTTAAGAGCAGACAAATTGGGTTCGGGTTTGCCATTTGGCTTAAAATTATCTTGGGCAAGCCAAAAGGTGGTGAAGAACTCAAGAGAGAGCTTAAGAAAGGTCGGGTGCTCTAGATAGAAGAGTGCTTCCCAACCAATATTCTAGATGAGCTCTCGGACTCGAGTCTCAATGCCCATCTTATCTAGAAAGGGTAAATCTAGGCACGCACAGGGGCAAACACCTTTGGCTCTAAACAAACTCAGCCTGTCTATAGAGAAGGGTTAAAAGGCACCTGGGATGTAGACGATGAAGTCGGCGTCTTGCCCTCGACACCAGTCTGCTCAGCTATCTTCTGCAGCTTCCTAGGGGCAGATACCTGGGCTTTCCCTTTTTTTTCATGAAGCTCATCTTTCTCTTCTTTTTGGTGGGGGTTGGTGTTTTCATCTTGTTCTCTTCCTCAGTATCCTCAGCTACTGCGACTTCATCTTCTTCTTTCTCCAGATCTGCATGTTCTGCAGATTGTTCTTCCTTCTCGGCTTCTCTCCCTTCCTCTTTGTCGGGCTCACCGCTCGCCTCGTGGCTCAACTCCGACACCAGCACTTCTTTCAGCACCTCCTCCACTATCAGTTGATGAGCAACCGCCAGCGGAGTCTTGGTGTTTTTTACTTTGGAGCTACC
Organism: Viola odorata; assembly: GCA_963691705.1. Classification (NCBI taxonomy): domain Eukaryota; kingdom Viridiplantae; phylum Streptophyta; class Magnoliopsida; order Malpighiales; family Violaceae; genus Viola; species Viola odorata. The sequence continues at coordinate 41,364,936 of OY829542.1, read as the reverse complement.
AGCCGCGAAGCTGGGCTGGAGCATCATGACCCGACTAGATTTGGTCATTATAGATGTGGGAGGAATGGAGCCAATGATTTCGACATCTTCGTCGTCGGAGAGAGGCTTGCTTGGGGTGGCATTTTTCTGGGTTTCGTCAGCGGGAGGTTCTAGGGCACGCTCTTCCCACTCCGATTCGGAGTAAAGAGTTTGGGATGTTGAGGAGTCTGAAGTAGAAACTTGGTTGTGTGTGGAAGAGTCTGGGTCTGGAATGTAACCCTTGGTGGACTTGTGGGCAACCCTTTTAGTTCTTGACATTGGAAAGCGAGTGAGTTGTTGACTAGGTGAGGCAAAAAAGAATAAAATAAAAATGGAGGAAAGTGTGTGGAGGGAGAAAAGCGATGATAGTGACAAGAGAGAAAGGTGGGGATGGTGATGGAGAGAGAAAAGATTGTGGCAGAGGAAAGAGGGAGAAGGGAAACCAAATCGCTATCAAGGACGATTTGATTTCTGACCGTTAGCGATGTGGCACAAGGGGAGCGTCTGACAGCGACTGAATCCCAACAGACCTGCGCCAACTGTCAAAAAGCAACATTTTTCAAATTCAAAAGGTGGTTAGGAGAGATAAAAACAAAAAGAGAGGATAAAGTAAGGAATAAAATAATAAAGAGGGGACAAGATTAATTAAGAGGGAGGATATTAGCGATGATTAAATATAGAAAAATAGGAAACAATAAATTAGAAATAAAAATAAACAAACATCCTAATTAATATACACAGCAGCAAATAAAAGCAAAAGGATAAGTATAGCAAATAAAAACCAGAAAATTGAAAATAATTAAAAGTTCGCGCAAAGCGACAAACAAAAGGCAAAAGGTGGGTGAAACCAAACGTGAGGCGGCGCCTCTGGTGGCCTTCATTAACATCTAGGCCTAGACGTTTGCTGGCTATCTAGGGCTGGACGGGTGGGTTTACCACCTCCTCTTCCTCTGTTGTAAAGAGCCAGAATCCTTCAAAGAAGGGCTTCATATGGTGGCCATTGACTTTGAAGATTATTCCCGAGTCTAGACTTTGAATCTCGACAGCTCCATGGTCAAACATGGTTGTGACCTTGTATGAGCCTGTCCATTTGGATTTGAGCTTTCCTGCAAAAAGTCTTAAGAGAGAGTTGTACAAAAGAACCTTTTGGCCAACAATAAATGATTTAGGAGATAGCAACTTATCATGGTGGGCTTTTATCTTGCCCTTGTAGATGAGAGTGTTTTCATAGGCATCATCACGAAGTTTCTCGAGCTCTTAGATCTACAAACGACGATGCTTGCCTGCCTCCCCTAGGTCCATATTGACCTTTCTAATAGCCCAAAAGGCCTTGTGCTTAATTTCCACTGGGAGGTGGCATGGCTTGCCGTAGACCAACTTATACGGAGTCATCCCGATCAGGGTCTTGAAAGCAGTCCTATAAGCCGAAAGGGCGTCGTCCAGTTTTAAACTCCAATCTTTGCGAGACTGGTTGACTATTTTCTCAAGGATGGACTTGATTTCCTGATTAGAGACCTCGACTTGCCCATTCATTTGGGGATGGTATATTGTGGATACTCGGTGAGTTACCCCATATTTGTTGAGAAGAGAAGAGACAACCCGATTACAGAAATGTATTCCACGGTCGCTGATAAGGGCTCGAGGGGTTCCAAATCGGTTGAAGATATGGGTGCGCAAAAAGTTCACCACAACTTTAAAATCATCGGTTTTCATTACCTTGGCCTCGATCCACTTGGAGACATAGTCGACAGCAAGAAGGATGTACGTATTACCAAAGGAGTTCGGGAATGGACCTATGAAATCAATCCCCCAGATGTCAAAAATCTCACAAGAAATAATATTGGTCAGAGGCATCTAGTTGCGAGCGCCTATATTCCCTATTGCTTGACATCGAGGGCAAGATGTACAGTACATATAGTTGTCCTTGAAAATTGATGGCCAGTAGAGACCTGCTTCGAGGACATTTAGAGCTGTCTTTTTGGCTGCAAAATGATCGCCTTCTGTCGATGCGTGGTAAAACTATAAGATCGAGGGCACCTCATCCATTGTTACGCATCTCCTGATTATCTGGTCTGAACAGTACTTCCATAAGTAAGGATTGTCCCAGACATAGTACCTGGACTGTTTCTTGATGCGTTGACGTTCGAATGTCGAGGAATCTGCAGGGAAAGAACCGGTCATAAGATAGTTGGCTATATCAGAAAACCAAGGGAAATGGACAGCTTGGGCAAGACACAGATGTTCGTCAGGGAAGGTATCACAAATAGGCACCTGTGAGTCATCCTCTTGGGCTGGAAGCCTGCTCAAATGGTCTGCATCCAAATTCTCTCTACCTTTCTTATCCTTGATCAAGATATCAAACTCTTGAAGTAACAAGATCCATCGAATGAGGCGGGGCTTGGCGTCGGCTTTCGTCAATAGACATCTAAGGGCCGAATGGTCAAAATAGACTATGAAATGTGTGCCCAAGAGGTATTGTCTGAACTTGTCTAAGGCATACACAACTGCCAAAAGCTCTTTCTCTGTAGTGGTGTAGTTCTTCTGGGTTGGATCTAGCAACTTCGAAGCACAGTAGATGACATATGTTTCCTTATCTTTCTTCTGGCCCAGTACAGCTCCAAGGGCATGATTACTAGTATCACACATGATCTCAAAATGAAGTGACCATTAGGGGGCTCGAATAATGGGAGCAGTGACGAGTTTTTTCTTGAGTAGATGAAAGGAGGCTTTGCAACTATCATCGAATACAAATTCCACATTCTTCTAAAGCAACCGACACATAGGCTGGGTGATTTTGGAGAAATCCTTGATGAACCGCCTATAAAACCTGCATGCCCAAGAAAGGAACGTACATCTCGGACACAGGAGGGGTAGGGCAAGGACTCAATTACCTCAATTTTTGCTTTGTCAACCTCAATGCCTTTGCTAGAGATGATGTGCCCTAAGATGAGACCTTGATCTACCATGAAGTGGCACTTCTCAAAATTCAACACTAGATTGGTCTCGATGCAACGTTGTAGAATTTTCTTCAGATTTGTTAGGCATTCAGAGAAAGAGTTGCCATAGACTGTGAAGTCATCCATAAAGACCTCGGTACCTTTTGCAACAAATTTCAAAAAGATGCTCATCATGCAACGCTGGAAAGTAGTGGGGGTATTGCATAGACCAAAAGCCATTCTTCGATATGTGAATGTACCAAACGGACAGGTGAAGGTAGTCTTCTCTTGGTCCTCTAGGGAAATGGAATCTGATGGAAACTAGAATAGCCATCTAGACAACAATAATGCATCTTGCCCGAGAGACGCTCTAACATCTGATCAATAAACAGGAGTGGAAAATGATCTTTCCTGGTGGCTGCATTCAGACGGCGGTAGTCTATACATACTCGCCAGCCATTCTGGATTCTAGTCGGGATCAAGACACCGTCTTTTGTAGTGATAGTGATGCCAATTTTCTTGGGCATGACCTGGACTGGGCTCACCCATGGACTGTTAGAAATGGGATAGATAACACCTGCATCCAGTAATTTCAACACCTCTTTCTTTACCACTTCAATCATGGGAGGATTCAATCTACGTTGAGGCTGATGAACAGTCTTGCTAGCGTCCTTAAGATGGATTCTATGGGTGCACAGGGCTGGTGACAAGCCCTTGATGTCGGCAATTATCCAACCATTGGCTTGCTTAAACTCCTTTAGCAAAGAAATCAACTTTTTCTCTTCTCTCTCATCAAGCTTGTTAGAGATGATAGTTGGAAGCAAATCTTTGGCACCAAGATAAGCATATTTCAAATGCGGCGGTAAGGTCTTAAATTCAAGAATTGGAGCTTGCACGAGAGAAAAAGGTAGCTTGACATGATTATCATGATCAGGAGAGATGACAGGTGGTTCTGGAGAAAGAATAGGTTGCTCCTCTAATGCGGCAACAGCTGAGTATAGCTCAGGTGGTATGACAACTGTCGAGGACAAGTCATCTAGTATCTCTAGTGTGATGCTCCTGTCGAGGGCAAGCTACAATGGATCAGTAAAATTCAAGTCAGCGACTTCATCAACAAATGGATCAATCAAATCAACATAATTAAGACTAGAAAAATTGAAAGGATATCACATTGCTTCAAGGATGTTGAATTTAATGATCTGGCCATCAAATTCGAGAGAAATTGTGGCATCATGAATGTCTATCTTGGCTCTGGCAGTAGCAAGAAATGGTCTTCCCAACAAGATATTTGTGGCTTTAATGGATCTTTCATCCTCCATAGCAATGACGTAGAAATCCGCTAGAAATATGAAGTCGCCCACTTTAACAAACACATCTTCAATAACACCCTCGGGGTAGATAATATATTTGTCGGTGATAGCGTATCTCATGGGCATGATTTTACCTTCTTTTCTAGTCCTTTCGGGGGCTTGATTCTGCCATTTGATCCTTATTTCTATCTTTATTGCAGATCAGAGTCAATAGAAGGAAAAGATCGAAAAGAAACATTTTTGGAGTATTCCTAAGGATTTTTAGCTTCAAGGCCTAGAAGTCCAGATTGTCGTCGAGGTCTCGATGCGAACCAGACCAGTGAGCAGTCTCTCGGCCGCCACAATTCTGCATCTTCTCTCAATCGAAACCAAAGAGAAGCATCTTCAAAGATCTGCAAGGGATTCCGTGCACTTCCAGAAGCTGTCAGGCGCGCCAGGATTGCAGGATATTCCCCTGAAGGACATGTGTTGTCACGCCCCCATTGCTCCTCTTTCCCCTTAGCTGTTTTGTCCCCTAGCTAGTTTTAGCCTATATAAGCTTAGCTTTAGGGTTTTTTTGTAAGGACGGCTATCCTAGGACATTAATACATCACTCTCTTTTACCCTAATTTCTGGGGATCATCTCCTCTTAGCATTTTGGAGCAGCCACCAACTTTGTAAAGGGGAAGCTTTTGATTTATAATATTTCATCTTTTCGGTTTCTTCTAACCCTTCACTTTTATTTATTGTATGTTTATCATCATCCACTGTTCATATTCTAGTATGAGTAGCTAAGTTCCATTCTCTTGGTAAAGGGTGTTTCGAGGGTTGTAGGGTTCAGTTAAGAGGCCTAATGCATGCTTACTATATTCTCTTGTGACATATGATTGTTTACCGTTTTAATCCCATGCTCATTTAGGAAATGTTAAGGGCTTGATCAACTGTTGATATTTCTGCATGAGTAATGTCATTCTCTTGGTTATAACTGACGTGAATCCTTGAGTTAGAGTAGACACCTAGTGGAAGCAGCGTAAGAGGCATCTGTCTAGGGGTAAACGGCCATTTAGGGTATGCGATACAAGTCTGACAAGCTGAGCTATCGCGCCCTAGATCTATCTTACCTCCCCTTCATGGGCGTTCTGAGTAGTGCCTCCCCGCATTCGTGCTTGGGAGGACGGCGGAAAGTCAAGGCCACCTCATATGTGGAAACGGGGGGTGGCTTTTATCTAAGAAGGTAAGTAGGGGGTGCGGTGTGGAAACGCGGTCCCTATAGCAGGTCTGTACTCGAGTCTAGAATATTTTTGTGCCAATGACTAACTGACCTAGAAAGCAACCCGAGAATACCTTTTGCTAAGATTCCTCCCTATCTGATTTATATCTCTCTAATTGCTTTTCTTGCTTTCTTGCCCCCGAATGTGTTTTGCTATCGAGCCCTGGATTGTGATTTCATTTTGTGCCCTAGATAACAATTTTACTTATTTGTCTTGTTAGCTCTAGATCCTGAGTTGATTAGTTCACTAATCAACATAAACTCCTCCCCCTGTGCTACTTGTTCCTTCTCTGTTGCATTTTCTCCCCGTCATACATTTTTATTAACATCTTAATCCTTCAATCTCCGTGGTTCGACCCTGTCTTGCCATGTACACATTTATTTGTGCATTTAGGCATCAGGATAAATTTTAAGTATATTTGACTGTCGATCAGTCGGCCAGTTGGATCGCAAGTCTGGTACTCTTGAGTGGACCGAGACCTAGACTATTATAGATCGTCAAGGGCATGACATTAATACCAGCACCCAAATCACACATAGCTTTGTCGACGTCGATATTCCCAATCTTGTAAGGAATGATGAACATACCCTGGTCTTGACATTTAGGGGGGATCTTTCACTGAATATGGGCAGAAATATTGGCCCCCATACTTATCTTGTTCACCCCGGCCATGTTGCGTTTGTTGATACACAAAGTCTTTAAGAACTTAGCATATCTCGGGACGTTCTGGATTGCTTGCAATAAAGGGATGTCAATGACGACTTACTGAAAATATCGAAGATCTCGCGCTCCTCTTTGTCCTTCTTGGACTTGACTAGACGTGGAGGGAAAGGCGGCTCGAGGATCTTATGGATATACTCTTGGGTGAACTCGGGCGGATTTTTATCATTTTTTGGGGAGCCTCTTGGACAACGAATTCGGTCTTCCATCACTTCTAGAATCTTTGGTTCCTTCTTCTTCTTCTTGGGCTTGAGCTCAGATTCTGGTGATTGTTCAATGTCGAGGTCAAGACGTACTAGGGGTAACTCAAGACCACTTCAGAGGGTCATAGCACATGCTTCGTGCTTAGGATTTGGTATCGAGCCCTGGATTGTGATTTCATTTCATGCCCTAGATAATAATTTTACTTATTTGTCTTGTTAGCTCCAGATCCTGTCTTGCCCTGTACATATTTATTTGTGCATTTAGGCATCAGGATAAATTTTAAGTATATTTGACTGACGAACAAATTTTGGCGTCGTTACCGGGGATTGAACGGTACTAACTTTATTTTTATTTTTGTATGACCTGGAGATCTGCTCCAGATCTACTCCCTCTAGACCTCGAATTGACCAGAACGGAAAGAGGACTTCGAAGGCAAGCTAGAGGAGCATCTACCCAGCATAGAGTGATCCCCCATCCTGCCCTCGACGGATCTCCTTCCAATCTGGCTGGCCAGGACCGTCAATTTTTCCTAGATCTAGCCTATCTCTATCGTAGTCTCGAAAATCCAGTAGCAGCCTAATTCGATTTCCAAACAATGGACTATCACGACAATAATGAACGTCATGAGGATCCACCACCTCCTCCTCCAGCACAATAAACCATCGATAATTTCCATGCAACCCCCGACATGTCAAGTAGCTGCATTGTCTGGCCCGCTATTCTTTATGACTGGTCCTTGAAGTCAGCCGTTATGCATCACCTTCCAACCTTTCGAGGGGTTGCCAAGGAAAATGCACTCTGCCATCTTCAATAGCTCCACTCTATCTGCAAGGCCATGAAACATGCCAATGTCGGCATCGAACAAGCCAAGTTGCGTGCCTTCCAGTGGTCTCTCAAAGATGATGCCCTCGACTGGTACTATGACCTCCCTCCGAGATCCATTCATTCTTGGGTGGACATGTCTAAGATTTTCACCGAGAAGTATTATTCGACTTCTATTTCCAACACCACGCGCAAACAACTTGTCTCCATAGTCTAGAAAAAGGAGGAGACTATAACCTCACGGAGCATGCCCTTGTTCAGTACTTTTGTGAAGGCCTCAAAGCCCACGATAAGGCCTTAGTCAACGCTGCTGCCGGCGGATCTCTAACTGCTCTTACCCCATCAGCCGCTAAGGCAACAATAGAACTCATGGCCAAGAATGCTTCGTCTGACCCAGCCAACAATCAAGACCAAGATGTTTTAGAATCAGCTATCCTCGCTTATAGGGATGTTTTAGAATTTTATGTCAGGGCAATCCGCACCTATCAAGGCCTGCCAAATTTGTAATTTTGTGGACCACCCCACTGATGCATGTCCCCACATTCCGGACGAAATCCAAGTTAATGCTGCTGGTCAGTATGTCCCGGCTCCTTATGGTCAAAACTACAATCAGGGCTGGAAACAGCAAAATCCAGGATGGGTTCCAAACCCTCAGCCTTCGGGGCCTAGCCATCAACAGCATCAGCAGAATCCATATGGAAATCACCCTCCACCTCCCAATATGCAGAACTACAGACCTCGACCCACATATCATCAGAATCAGTATCAACGTCAGCCTCCCCAGGATCGAACATTTACCGTGCCCCCGAATACTGAGATACCTCGGAATCCCGAGCAGCAGAAGGAAATCGAGGAGCTTAAGAAACAAATGACCACCATGATGGGCCAAGTGAAAGAATTAACAAATCAAGGAAGATTTCCACCTCAGACCGAAACAAACCCAAAACACAATGTCTGTGCAATGACTCTGCGAAGTGGAACGACCTTTAAACCTCCTGCACATCCGGCCCCCGACATCGAGAACTCTCCAGAGTCTGAACTTAAGCTGAAACCCAGAGCAAAACTCCCAAAGGTTCCCAGATTTATCGAGGTCATGGAAGACAGAGTCCGCTCTCCCAGAGGCTCCCCAAGGAATGACCCCAATCCAACTGAATTCACCGAAGAGTACATTCACAAGATTCTCGAGCCCCCGTTCCCTCATAGATTTCTCAAGACCAAGAAAGATAAGGAGGACCTCGATATCATTGAAATGTTCAGCAAAGTGGTCGTCAACATCCCTCTTCTCCAAGCAGTCAAGAATGTCCCTCGCTACGCCAAATTTCTAAAACAGTTATGCACAAACAAGAGCAAGTTCACTGAAGTTAATAAGATTAGTGTAGGAGCTAACGCTTCTGCCCATATCTAGCGGAGGATCCCTCCAAAGTGCAAAGACCAAGGAATGTTCATCATTCCCTGTCAGATTGGTACAGTTGACATCGGGAAAGCCATGTGTGATCTAGGGGCAGGAATAAACGTCATGTCATTGATCATCTATAACTGTCTAGGCCTCGAGCCTCTGGTACCTACAGACCTTGCCATTCAGCTTGCAAACCGTTCTATCATCTACCCTGAGGGGATCATCAAGGATGTCTTGGTCCAAGTGGGAGAATTCTTATTCCCCGCAGACTTCTATGTTATTGCAATGGAGAATGAAGATTCTACCAAGTCCACTGATGTTCTTCTAGGTCGTCCATTTCTGGCCACCTCCCGGAAGATTGATGTTCATGATGCGACAATCTCCCTCGAATTCGATGGGGAAATCATAAAATTCAATATGCTAGAGGCCATGCAATACCCATCTGAATTCTCAAGTGTTAACTATATAGATGTTATTGATCCCGCTATAAATGAAGTTGCTGAAATTCATTTTACTAACCCTTTGCAGTTTGCCCTTGACAGGAGTCTGACACCAGCTCTTCTAGATGTCGTGTCCTCGACACTTTCCATACCCCATGAACTACGCTCCGTCGTCGCTGCCCTAGAAGAATGCGTCGTGGCCCAGTATGAATCCCCAAAAATGTCTCCTGACTGTCCAGGCCATGTTAATTTATTTCCCTCTATTGATCAAGCTCCAGCCCACGATCTGAAGCCTCTACCTTCCCACTTGAAATATGCTTATCTAGGCCCCGATGACTCTCTGCCCGTCATTATCTCCAACAAGCTCAAACATCCTGAAGAGTCTGAGCTGATTTCCTTGTTGAAGGAATTTAGCCAAGCCATACGGTGGACCATCGCAGATATCAAGGGCTTGTCACCAGCCCTATGCACTCATCGTATCCATTTGCAAGATGCTCGCAAAACTATACGCCAGCCCCAGCGCCGATTGAACCCACCCATGATGGAAGTAGTCAGGAAAGAAATTCTGAAGTTGTTAGATGCAGGAGTCATCTACCCCATCTTCGATAGCCCATGGGTCAACCCTATACAGGTCGTGCCCAAGAAAACTGGTATCACCATCACCATTGGGCAAGACGGCGAATCCATTCCGACCTGAATCCAAAATGGGTGGCGTGTATGCATTGACTATCGCCGATTGAATGCTGCCACCAGGAAAGACCACTTTCCCCTGCCCTTCATTGATCAGATGTTGGAATGTCTCGCGGGCAAGACTCACTATTGCTGTCTAGACGGTTACTCCGATTTTCATCAGATGTCAGTTGCCCCCGAAGACCAGGAGAAAACCACCTTCACATGCCCTTTCGTTACCTTTGCTTATAAACACATGCCCTTCAGTTTGTGTAATGCCCCTGCCACCTTTCAGCACTGTATGGTGAGTATTTTCTCCGTATTGGTTGAAAATGTAATCGAGGTCTTCATGGATGACTTCACGGTCTATGGGAATTCCTTTCAAGAATGCATGGGCAACTTGAAGAAATGTTTAGAGCACTGCATAGAGACAAATCTTGTCTTGAATTTCGAGAAATGCCACTTCATAGTGGATCGAGCCCTCGTTCTAGGTCATATAATCTCAGTCAGGGGAATCGAAGTCGACAAGGCCATGATTGAGGTGATAGCATCCCTACCCTATCTAGCGTGTATTCGAGATGTGCGATCTTTTCTAGGGCACGCCGATTTCTATAGACGGTTCATTAAAGATTTTTCCAAGACTGCCCAACCTATGTGTCGCTTGCTCTAGAAGGAAGTACCATTTGATTTTGATGAAAGTTGCAAAGCTGCCTTTGAACTCCTCAAAAACAAGCTTATCTCAACACCGATCATTCGAGCCCCCGATTGGACATTGCCTTTCGAGGTCATGTGCAATGCCAGCAATCAAGCCCTAGGCGCCGTTCTGGGTCAAAAGAAAGACAAGGAAACCTACGTCATCTACTATGCTTCCAAGCTATTAGATCCAACCCAGCAGAATATACAACCACAGAAAAAGAACTCTTGGTCATGGTTTATGCCCTAGACAAGTTCAGACAATACCTTTTAGGCACTCATGTTCTCGTTTACTCGGATCACTCGGCCCTTAGATGCTTATTGACAAAGGCAGATGCCAAACCTCGGCTTACTCGGTGGATATTGTTGCTGCAAGAATTTAACATCTCGATCAAGGACAAGGCAGGAAGAGAAAATTTAGTGGCGGATCATCTGAGCAGACTTCCAGCCCAAGAAAATGACTCACTCGTGCCTATCCGTGATGCCTTTCCAGACGAACAATTGTGTCTAGTCCATACTGTTTATTCCCCATGGTTTACAGATATTGTGAATTTTTGTGCTACTGGTACCTACCCCGCTGATGCTTCCCCATCCGAGTGCAACAAAATCAGACGGCAAGCCAAATACTATATTTGGGACAGCCCCTATCTATGGAAGCATTGTTCGGACCAAATAATTCACCGTTGTGTAACTATGGACGAAGTGCCCTCGATCATCAAATTCTGCCATTCTGAAGGAGGACACTTCGCAACCAAGAAAACTGCCCTCAAAGTTCTGGAAGTCGGCCTCTACTGGCCCACCATTTTTAAGGATAGCTACATGTACTGCGCATCGTGCCCCCGATGCCAAGCCACTGGAAATATCGGGGCCAGGAATCAGATGCCCTTAACGAATATTATCCCATGTGTGATCTTCGATATCTGGGGTATAGATTTCATGGGCCCGTTCCCTGATTCCTTCGGCAACATCTACATCCTCCTCGTAGTCGATTATGTTTCCAAATGGGTCGAGGCTAAGGCAACTCGGACTGACGACTCCAAGGTGGTAGTAAACTTTGTACGCACCAATATTTTCAATCTGTTTCGTACACCCAGAGCTCTCATCAATGATCGGGGTACACACTTCTGCAACCGTGTCGTGGCCTCGCTTTTGGCCAAGTATGGCGTCCATCACAGAACATCTACAGCCTATCATCCGCAGACAAATGGCCAAGCTGAAGTGTCAAACCGTGAGATTAAGTCCATTCTTGAGAAAACAGTGCACCAGTCCCGAAAAGATTGGAGTCTTAAATTGGATGATGCACTCTAGGCTTATCGGACAGCTTTCAAGACCCCGATTGGAATGACGCCCTATAGACTTGTACATGGCAAGCCGTGCCATCTCTCAGTGGAGATAGAGCACAAGGCTTTTTGGGCCATAAGGAAAGTGAATACAGATCTAGGGCCTGCTGGCCAAAACTGACGTTTGCAAATACAAGAGCTCGAGGAGCTGAGGGACGATGCTTATGAGAATGCCATGCTCTACAAGGGCAAGACCAAGGCTTATCGCGACAGGCACCTTCGTCCCAAAGTTTTTTCCGTTGGACAAAGAGTATTATTGTATAACTCACGCTTGAGATTGTTTGCAGGAAAACTCAAGTCCAAATGGTCTGGACCTTTCGTGGTCATGACAGTCTATAACCATGGAGCGGTCGAGATTTAGAACCCCGAAACAGGAACAATCTTCAAAGTCAATGGCCATAGGCTGAACCCTTTTATGAAGGATTCAATCCCTCGACCGTTGAGGAGGCCATGGTGGAACCGCCACCTATCTAGACCTAGATTGACGTAGGACGTCGAGGTCCCGACGAGTAAACAGACCACACTGGAGGCATTTGATGTGTCGTCCATCCTTTCTCTCTCTCCCTTATCTTTTCTGAATCTTTTCGAATTCCCTGGTTTTATTTTCATTTTCTCTCTGATTTTATTTCCTTGTTTTTGTCCCTTGTTTATCTCCCTTATTCTCTGACCTTTCCCTTTCTTAGAAGATTTTATTCCCTTTATTTCTGTTAACCCTTTATTCTCTCTTTTTGTCATTATCCTACCCAACTGTCCCTTTTTGAAAATTTAAAAAGTTGTTTTCCTTTATAGGTTGTTGGGATACGTACGGGTCATTGTTCTCAAAGCCCAAGACGCCAAGTAACTGCTGGGGACAGAAAGGTAGCCCTAATTAAAGAAAAAGTTGCGCTATTAATTACAGGTGTCAGCTACTTTTCTCTTTCCCACGCTTCTACTTCATCCTCACTCTCCTCTCAGCCCAAAACATATCACTTTCATCCCTCTCTATCAACACACACAACCCTCATCTTCCTCCCCCCAAAACATCACCATCACCAGCTGTTCTCCCACATCACTATCAATGGCGCCTCGAGCAAAGAAACCCATCCGCAAAAATGCTTCAGGGCCCCACCCGATGGATAACCCTGCCAGCCCAGTTCCTTCACGGTCCAGATCCCGCACCCCCTCTCCTGGCTCGTTCAAAACAGCCACTCCACCCTCTGTCCAGCCAGTCCCCATTCCTTCTCCTCTAGTGACCTCACCGCTGTCAGGAGAACAAGGACGAGAGTTCACTCCGGTCGAAGACGACCTGGAGATTACTGGTTCTCTCCCTCCTACCTCGACCACAACCAGATGTGGCCGCGTGGTTAAGCTCCCTCCAGGATCTTCAACCGCAAAATCAAAGGCCGCATCCAAGCCCAAAAAGGTATCTCCCACCGCCAAAAAGCTCCCAATTAATGCTGTCGTAGACCGGTTTCTGGCCCCCGAAGCAGCCCTCGAGAAGGAGCTGCCAGAAGATCAAGAGCAGGAGGAAGAGGCTGAGCCGGAGCAAGCAGATGAAACCCTGGCGGAAGGTTAAGCCAAGGAGGAAGAAGAAGAGGCCGATGATCTCGAAGCTAAAGAGGAAGCGGCGAGGGAAGCCGCTGAGAAAGAGAAGAGAGAGAGGAAAGTCGCAGCTAAAGCGGCGGTAAAGAAAGGCAAGTGAAAAGCTCCGGCCAGAGCGGAGCAGCCGGCAGACGATGAGACGCCGGTAGGACAGAAGCGGAAACTGCCCCCCCCAGCAAACTCAAGGCCTTGACAACCAAGAAGTCTCGAGGTCCCGATGAGGTTTTAGATGCCGAGACCCCAACACCAGTTCCCCCTTCTGCATCTCGAGCGACTTCCACCCAGGTCACTTCTAACCTTTCTGTGTTGCATGAGTGGTTGGTATTTAATGAGAAACCCTCGCTTGATAAACTGCACCAATTGAATTCCAAAGGCATTAGCTCCTGTGCGCGCCTAGACATGAACTTTTTGGCCAAGATGGGCATAGAATCTCAAGTCCGAGAGTTAGTGGCTAATATTGGCTGAGAAGCCCTGTTCTTTTTAGAACATCCCACCTTTATTGAACTCTCGCTCGAGTTCTTTACTACCTTTTGGGTTGCCTCTGATAATTTCAGGCAGAAAGGCAAGTTTGGTCCCCACATTTCCACCCCTGGTCTAATCAACTTTAGGTTGGTAAACAAATGGACCCCACTGTCCCTTAACGAATTCAATTATCTGCTTGGTTTTGTTCAGCCTGATGAGTTAGATTCTGCTGCATATAAAAATGCTCTGACTGTTATACCCCATGTGTTTTGAGTGTTTGTTTGCATGTTTAAATTTCTGTTTGTTGCATGACTGTTTTAAAACCCTCATTGTTGGCATGTATTTTTGATTTCTGATGCATAGGAGAAACATGACATTCATCGCATCTATGCCTGAGCATGCATTTCTAGACCTGCTAGCCCTTATATCCAATCTTGCCCTAGACACCAGTAATCACTATTTGAACCCATGAGCATTTTTGAGCTTCATGCCTGTTTATTTCTGAGTGAAAATGCTTGACTAGGCACTGTCTAGGTTTGCATAATATCCCTGGGTATAGGCACCATTAGACGAGGGAAAGCAGCGAAACGACGAGAAAACTTTGCAAATTTTTAAATTTCTTTCTTTCTTTCTTTTCTCTCTGAATTTTATTTCTCTCTTCTTCCTTTTCATGACCTCAATTCCCATTCTCCATTCTCTTCTAACCATTTGCTCCTTTTCTTTGTCCTTTCCTTGGCAGGTGAGTAACACTCTTCATCACAAAGGCAAGGGCTAGATTCCGAAGAAGATAAGTGTGGGGAGAAGGAATATTATCAAGGGCACGAAAGAGCTAGAGCAGAATTCAAGATTCGATGCCACGACAGCATCTCAGTATTACTTCCTCACCACTCCAGAACTTATGTGTGGGGAAGTAAAAGTCGATTCCCAAGGCCTTGAAATCAAGCGCCCCAAAGCAGTATTTAAAGCTCTGCCAGCCCAGCTCCAGTTCAGAAAAAGAGAAAATTAAATGCAGATGCAAATTTTGAGCTGAAAAAGGAGAAAAGTAAATGCCTGGTCTGCCTGCTTTTATTTCGGTTTAAAAAAAACAAAAAAAAATAAAATTTAATATATATAAAAGCAGATCAGGCAATCCAGAAGGCAGCCATTCGAGCCCCCGAAGCATGACAGAGACCTCCTCCACTGACGAAAGCCGAAGCCATTGTCTAGCCCTCGCCATCAGCCTTCTTTAGCGAGTGTTGCTCACCGTCTCGCCTTCTTCTAAGCCAAGGAATTCTCCCCCAGATTTTTTTTCTTCACTTTTCATTCCTTTTTCTCTCCTCCCTTCACCTCTGTTTCCTTCATCTCGCTCCACTCCTCTCTCCTTTCTGCCCCTCTTCTTTTTATTTTTTTATTTTCTGCAAAGTCGCCTCTGATCGTTAGAATGCCCTCGCATGTGACCTGCAAACTCTGCCTGTGTTGTGTTATTTGCATTCTTGAGTGATAGCCTAAACACATATTTTGTTGTGAGTGTGAGTGCAAACACATATCTAGGTGAGGATTGCTAGTGAATAGGCTTGGTCTAGGAAAGTCTGGTTGGTAGGGTCGTTATTCTATCAGCCAGATGTAGGTGCTTTTCTAGGGCTAGATTTGTTGATTGGGTGTAGTTTGTCGGATGTCATGTCTATTCTGAGTGTTGGGGGTTGAAGATGTATGTTAAACGCATGAGGTAGTTTTCCAATTTTGTTAATGCTCGAGGGCGAGCATTGGGGCAGTGTGGGGATGTTTGATAACGTGTCTCATGGGCATGATTTTACCTTCTTTTCTAGTCCTTTCGGGGGCTTAATTCTGCCATTTGATCCTTATTTCTATCTTTATTGCAGATCAGAGTCAATAGAAGGAAAAGATCAAAAAGAAGCATTTTTGGAGTATTCCTGAGGATTTTTAGCTTCAAGGCCTAGAAGTCCAGATTGTCATCGAGGTCTCGATGCGAACCAGACCAATGAGCAGTCTCTCGGCCGCGACAATTCTGCATCTTCTCTCAATCAAAACCAAAGAGAAGCAGCTTGAAAGATCCGCACGGGATTCCGTGCGCTTCCAAAAGTTGTCAGGCGCGCCAGGATTCCAGGATATTCCCCTGAAGGACATGTGCTGTCACGTCCCCATTGCTCCTCCTTCCCCTTAGTTGTTTTGTCCCCTAGCTAGTTTTAGCCTATATAAGCTTAGCTTTACAGTTTTTTGTAAGGACGACTATCCTAGGACATTAATACATCACTCTCTTTTACCCTAATTTCTGGGGATCATCTCCTCTTAGCATTTTGGAGCAGCCGCCAACTTTGTAAAGGGGAAGCTTTTGATTTATAATATTTCATCTTGTTGGTTTCATCTAACCCTTCACTTTTATTTATTGTATGTTTATCATCATCCACTGTTCATATTCTAGTATGAGTAGCTAAGTTCCATTCTCTTGGTAAAGGGTGTTTCGAGGGTTGTAGGGTTCGGTTAAGAGGCCTAATGCATGCTTAGTATATTCTCTTATGACATATGATTGTTTACCGTTTTAATCCCATGCTCATTTAGGAAATGTTAAGGGCTTGATCAACTGTTGATATTTCTGCATGAGTAATGTCATTCTCTTGGTTATAACTGACGTGAATCCTTGAGTTAGAGTAGACACCTAGTGGAAGCAGCGTAAGAGGCATCTGTTTAGGGGTAAACGGCCATTAGGGTATGCGATACGAGTCTGACAAGCTGAGCTATCGCGCCCTAGATCTATCTTACCTCCCCTTCATGGGTGTTCTGAGTAGTGCCTCCCCGCATTCGTGCTTAGGAGGACGGCAGAACGTCAAGGCCACCTCATATGTGGAAACAGAGGGTGGCTTTTATCTAAGAAGGTAAGTAGGGGGTGCGGTGTGGAAACGCGGTCCCTATAGCAGGTCTGTACTCGAGTCCGGAATATTTTTGTGCCAATGACTAACTTACCTAGGAAGCAACCCGAGAATACCTTTTGCTAAGATTCCTCCCTATCTGATTTATATCTCTCTAATTGCTTTTCTTGCTTTCTTGCCCCCGAATGCGTTTTGCTATCGAGCCCTGGATTGTGATTTCATTTCATGCCCTAGATAACAATTTTACTTATTTGTCTTGTTAGCTCCAGATCCTGAGTTGATTAGTTCACTAATCAACATAAACTCCTCCCCCTGTGCTACTTGTTCCTTCTCTGTTGCATTTTCTCCCCGTCATACATTTTTATTAACATTTTAATCCTTCAATCTCTGTGGTTCGACCCTGTCTTGCCCTGTACACATTTATTTGTGCATTTAGGCATCAAGATAAATTTTAAGTATATTTGACTGATGATCAGTTGGCCAGTTGGATCGCAAGTCTGGTACTCTTGAGTGGACCGAGACCTAGACTATTATAGATCGTCAAGGGCATGACATTAATGCCAGCACCCAAATCACACATAGCTTTGTCGACGTCGATATTCCCAATCTTGCAAGGAATGATGAACATACCCTGGTCTTGACATTTAGGGGGGATCTTTCGCTGAATATGGGCAGAAACATTGGCCCCCATACTTATCTTGTTCACCCCAGCCATGTTGCGTTTGTTGATACACAAAGTCTTCAAGAACTTAGCATATCTCGGGACGTTCTTGATTGCTTGCAATAAAGGGATATCAATGACGACTTTATTGAAAATATCGAAGATGTCGCGCTACTCTTTGTCCTTCTTGGACTTGACTAGACATGGAGGGAAAGGCGGCTCGAGGATCTTATGGATATACTCTTGGGTGAACTCGGGTGGATTTTTATCATTTCTTGGGGAGCCTCTTGGACAACGGATTCGGTCTTCCATCACTTCTGGAATCTTTGGTTCCTTCTTCTTCTTCTTGGGCTTGAGCTCAGATTCTGGTGATTGTTCAATGTCGAGGTCAAGACGTACTGGGGGTAAGTCAAGACCACTTCAGAGGGTCATAGCACATGCTTCGTGCTTAGGATTTGCCTCTGTTTGCCCAAGAAGTCTTCCTCTATTTTTCAACTCTTTCATCTCAGCATTCATGACGTTCATTTACTTTTGGAGCTCAGAAATGACGTTCTTGTAATTGACTATTTCAGCAACAGGTGGAGGGACAGTAGCTGAATCCTTAGAAGGCGGATACTGGTATTGCTGATTGTTGTGTTATGGAGGTAGGCCTGAAATTCTGCATGTTGAAGGGTGGCTGAGACTGACTTCCATACTGATGTTGCTGTAGTGGTGGCTGACTAAGGCCAGACGATTAGGGATTATATGACCAACTGAAATTGGGGTGCTTCCAGCCCTGACTATAGTTCTGGCCATACGGGACATTGTATCCTCCCATAGCCCTGACTATAGGGACAAGCGGTCGTGGCATGATCCACAAAATTGCAAATCTGGTAGGCCTTGACCTGGATAGGTTGCCCTAAAGCCATATTTTGTAGCATGCCCGTGATGGTTGTCAACTGATTCTCCATAGCAGCAACGCGGACATCTTGAGTGTGATTTGCCACTTTGTCAGATGCAATGATGGTCTTGGCCATAACCTCAATGATAGCTTTGGCGGCAGCTGGGGTACGGGCATAAAGGGAACCACCAGTTGCAGCATCCAACAAGGCCTTGTCATTTAGCTTCAAGCCTTCATAGAAATACTGGATAAGAGCATGATCAGTCTTGAAGTGCATTTGTCTATTGCGAGGGACATAAGGCTTGTATCTTCTTGAAGTGCTCATGATACTGCCCTAGACTCTCGTCATCTTTCTGAACAGTGGAGACTAGCTGCTTGCGGGTGACACTTGTCGTAGACGCTGGATAATACTTATCGGTGAAGGCCTTAGACATCTTTGCCCAAGAGGCAATAGAAAGGTCGTAGAACAAATCCTTGGCAGCATCTTTCAAAGACCACATAAAAGCTCGCAGCTTGGCCTGGTCGATATTAACATTAGTAGGCTTCATGGCCTCGCAAACTGAGTGAAGGTGCTGCAGATGGCGATGAGGATTCTCTTTAGTTAGTCCGTGGAAAGAAGGAAGATGATGCATGACCACGGACTTGAGTGTCCAATCATACTGAAATTCTGGCCAGATGATACAGTTGCTGGGAGGATGGCGAGCGACTCAGCGTTGAAACGGGTCAAAAATAATATTAAGTCTTGAGGCCTAGATACACAAATTAATTTGCATACAGTGGTAACAGGTTCGAACCACGGGGATTAAAAGAAGACAACTTGCCCTAGATGTATGAAAAAGACAAATGCAATCAAAAGAGTAACACAGGGGGGGTTTGTTAGTTAAACTGGTTAACCAAAAGAGATCGAGGGCAAGACAACTAACAAGGGCAGAAATAATAAAATTAACAGAAATAACAATCATAAACAAAATAAACAAGAGATAAAATGAGATAAAATCAATAAGGAAAAATCTTAGCAAGGGATTATCTTGGGTTGCGTCGAGGCCTAGTTAGTCATCGGCGCACAAATATTCTACTCTTAAGTTATAGAGGTGTTATGGGGGCCAGGTACGTTTAGGCCCCCTACTTTCCTTCATAAGAGAAGCTACCCCCCGTTTTCACATATAAGGTAGCCTTGACACTTCGCCGTTCTCCCAGGTACGAGGCGGGGAGGCAATACTCAAAGTGCCCATGAAGAGGAGGAAAGACATATCCAGGGCGAAATACCTCTCAACTTGTCAGACTCGCGGCACTACCCTGATTACTCACTTGCCCTAGACAGAACGGACCAAGCTAATGACAATCCGTCTAGTGTCTACTCTATTCTAAGGCTTCGCGTTAGTTATAACTAGAGAAATGACAGAGATCTAAGCAGGTAAACTAGCAGGTGATCAAGCTCCTAATAAAACCAACAAGATCTATCAATAAAAACGGCAAGCAAATAAATACAACAATAAGAATATATAAAGCACAATTTGGCCTCGTGACTACCCTTTTTACAACCCTTGAAATACCCTTGCTAAGCGGATGAGCTTAGCCGCTCATGTTAGTAAATAAATAAATAAAAATAGATCTAAACAAAACAGGAAAGAAGAGAATGCGATAAAAGGAAATAAAACTAAATAAATACCGGTCGGAGCTTAAATGCTCCGGTTTAATGAGTTGATGACAATGTGATGGAGAAAATGGGGGAGGAACAAATCCCCAGGAGAGAAGCTGGCGGCTAACAACCCTAAAATAATTATAAAACTAAGAAAAGTAATGTAAGAGATGTCCAAAACCCTAAAAGCTAAGGGCTTATATAGCCTAACTACCCACAAAATGACAAAGTCCAGCTGGAGGAAGGACAGAAACATGGAGGGCGCGCATCCTAGAGGGGGAATATTCTCTGATGGCGACAGGGAATCTTCATGGAATCCCGTGTGGATCTTCTAGAGCGCGTCATTGGAGAAGGAACTTGCACGTGTAGCAGCTGAGCGTAGGCATTGGGTAGCTCCTTGGACTGGATGAATCCACAGCAAGGGCTCGATGACATGGTAGCAACTAGGCCTCGATGCTGGTCTTGACGCTCTGAGATCCATAAGTGAAAAATTCACCAAAAGGGGTTGTTTTAGCATCTTTTCCTCCTAGAGCCTAGATCTGCAAAAAGAGTGAATTCAAAAGGAAAGTAGCATCATTATGCTCAAAATAAGGCTATAAATAATAAGAAAAATATGCATAAAATACACACTATCAACGAGATGGAAAGTGGTGATGATTGTGAGTCCAAAGCTCCCAAGTGTGAGAGGATTGAGAGGAGTAGTAAGTTGGAGGATGGCGAGGTTATGACTGCCGAGACTACTAATCCACAACATGGTCTTAGCAAAGATGATGGGACTAAGAAGAGTCAGTTGGCAGGTTTGAGTAGCAGTATTGCTAGTGCGCAAGATATAGTAGTAGCAATTGATGAGCGCTTCAGCCAGCCGAAAGACCATGAGAGTGATCGGTACTTTGATCATGCTCTTGGATATTTTGAAGATCGGAATGGCCGAATTGATGATGGACATGTGACTGTCTTATCCGAGAGTGCTAAGGTGCTTGTTAAGCGTAATGTGAGTGTACAATAAAAAGCTTTTGCCGAATTTGAGAGTACTAAAAATATTGAGAGCAAAAGAGGAGAGTTGAGCGAAAAGAAAGAGGGAATAAAAGAGCAAAACAGCCCCTATGAAAAGAGTGAGCATGGGTTACGAGATGAGAATGGCACTTGTGAAAAAAGGAGAGTTGAGTGAGAGTACCAAAAGGAGAAGAATTCCAAGCGCATTACATGTGCAAAAATTCTGTTTTGGTAAAGGGTGTTATACTTTGCCGAGAGACAACTAGGAATTCCTAACCCTAGTTCGGTTGTTTTTTATTCTTATTGTATACCTTCTTTAGGGCAAAGAAAGAGAAGTGTTCTTGAGGAGAAGGAGTTTCCTAAGTTGCTGCGATTGGAGTGGAAGAAGCCAAGTGGAACCATGAAGCCTAGTTCGGTTAAACCTAGCCAAAAAGGTTTGGTATGGTCTTCTTTCCTTATATCAGATTTGTGTAGGTATGTGGACATCATTGATGCATATGATTCTGAATTTAAAATTAATTTATATGATGATGGTCCTATACAAGAGCCTAAGGCCGAAGCATATGCTTTTAAGGAGCACTTGCGGCAACGCAAGAGATTTGGAGTTTTAGTTAGGCCGAGAGATGAGATAGTTGTACCAATGGATACTTATGGTGATTTCTTACATGTTGGTATGACTAGTATATGTTGTAATGTGTCTCTTGAGAAGGTTTGGTATTGGTACGGTTTATCCATAGAGTTTGTATATAAGTGCCGAAAGAAGTCCTTTAGCGATTTAGGGAAATAATGGTGGGGAAATCTTAGGATACCGAGATCACAATCTTGTGTATCTCTTTATTTGAGACAGTCTACAAGGGATGCGAGAGAGGAGAGAACTCTTGGAGCTGTATGTTATTCTTTGTTTGCAAGTTTGAGTTTTTTTGTGAAGCTTCACTTATGTTTGCTTGCAACCGATGTGCTTATGATTTTTTACTTGTGGTTTCGTTAAATCCTTGGTGTTTGGAGTACGTTGGAAGTATAGGAGTTGAAAAGGAGTTGATGATAGCTCAAGTATCACTTGAGCAAGCCGTAGCTCACATGGATTGTTGCAAAAGTTTTGTGGGCACCTTGTTGTATGAGTGTCCAAGAGCTATTTACTATAGAAGATAGGAACCTTGTTTGTTTTGTGCCTACTTCATTTGCCATTGATCAATTGATTAAAGTTGTTTTGCCTTTTACCAGAACTATACTGATGGCATTTGTTATTATCAGAGCATACAAGAGACATCAGTCTGCATATGGCTCAACTTTCCTAGAAACAGACCAGTCATAGTGAGAGAGTACCGTAGCAAGCTTTATATGCACAGGGTTTGTTATAGATTGACTCCTGAAATCAAGAATAGAACACATGATAACCACTTGTAGTTGTTGTGCCATTGCCATTGGTAAATATGAACCTATCTGAGGGGAAAAAGAAGTGAACTAGGAGGGTAAACTACATAGAGGTTTAGAATCTCTCCTTGATTCTATCTCCCTGATTGATAAATGCGCGATATTCTGAATCCTCATTAGAATCATCCTCAAACCCTTTCAATAGCTAGAATCCCTTCTTTGAAGGGAACTACATCTTGTGGATAAAAATGTTTGATTTGGCTTTTAATTTTAATTATCAAAGTTACCACAACATCAAAGCTCTACTGAGGTCTAAAACATTCATTTTTAAATACCACTTACAACGTTCTTTTTTCGACAAACCTATGTTAAAACTACCGACGAGGGAAGAACACCATGCGACATGATCCTTGATTCCACAGGAGTGTTTTTATAGATAATTTGAAGGATGGCAGTTTACAATAGAACAAAACGCAGTTCTAAACTTGTAATTCTTGTCCCTGTATATTCGCTATAAATTAAATGTAAAAAATGACCTTTTCTTTCCAGTTTGAAAAATACAATTGCCATTTGAATCACCAAACTCAACATTATTCCCACAATGAATGAGTGTTAACTTGTCAAAATCCACCAAAGAGATACCCAGCAGCCTGTTCCTCATTCCCATCACATAATTTTAGAGCTTGAACTACAGCATCCCGCCCGAACCCTAGCTCAACAAGCTTCGCAACTTTTGCTTCAAAATCAGCTCCCTGCAATCGATTGTTAATACGTGTCTTAGTATGAACATTTACAACGGGGAACAGCCAAACGAGTTCAGATTGATCGACATAGAGAAAACAGAAAAGGACGAAAGACAGAAAGGATATTGGGTTTACATGTGTTGTGCCACCACTTGAAGCTCCTGAGAACCAAGAAAACAGAAAGGATCAATTTGGCTACCATGAGCAAATGAAATTTATGCACAGACTTAACTGATCAACAAACAGACAACCAATACTATCGTGGTCCAAACACAAACCATCGCTAATTTTATTTTTGTTCTTATTTTTTTAAACACAAACCATCGGCAAGTTTATTGTTATTTTATAAAAAACTCTCTGTTGACGATAATAGCAACAATAATATGAAGATTCTTTTTCTAGGTATGAAGCTTAATTTTTTTGATCGAATTGTGTCAGCAGTAAAGCCTAACAAGTTCAGAACATAAAAGCATAATAATGGATCTGTGAAAAAATAAATTGAGTTGATAGTAACAGAACAATAAAGAAGCACCCTAAACAAAATAAATCAAAAACTAGAAACTAACCAGAAGATTGACCTCCAACTGGTGCATCATTCTTCTTATCGGTTGAACCGGATGGAACCTGAGACACCAAGGTGGATCAGTGCTAAAACTTAAAGAACTGAATAGCAGACAGTAGGTGCCAGTACAATTTCTAAAAAGCGCATTTTTATGTTGAGAAAACTGAAGGATATTGTTAGAAAGACAACTGTGAAGGCTTGTCAAACCCAGCTTTCTGGTTCCACAAAGCAGATATTGGTTTACAAAAACTTAAGTGTGATCACCCGGAAGTTGTCAGAAATCTAAATGTGCCACAACATCAAAGGATACAGCGTCTTTAGTATTTGAAAATGGCCCACAGCTCAATGCAGTTGAGTGGCCAAACAATCACCATTCAACATGAATCCATTCTGGCTGTGTTTGTCTCGAGTGTGTCTATATATATGAATATAATCAGGAGCAAACATACCGGGTTTCCTGAGCTGGAAGCTTCTTTCAAATCCCTCTCTTCATCCAGAAAATGAGATGGGATATCCTTTTCTGCAACAGCAGACATTTCAATAGCAAAACAACCGTCACGATATGAGAAATTCATCGAGTAAGAAAAAGGAAATCATACGCAGAAAACACACTAGAAAAAAAATATACTACCACTACTAATAATAATAATAAATAAGAAAAAGGAAACTAATAATTACTACATATTCTGGGGGTTATTTAGAGCCTGGAAGATCACCTTGCAAAAATGGTACTGATACTTCTCCACCGCCAACTCTCAAGACATTATCCTTCAAATCAATGATACACTGCACATATTGGCCAAGTCAGTATAGGCACAAAACAAAATTTCAACCAAACCAGTAAAGCTCCAAAATGAAAGGTCAAATGTGAGATAAGTAATGATATCACCTGGTGCTTCCGGAGCATATCAAGCCCAAAGAGGAATTCCATATTGGGAGAGTCCAGAACCAAGAAAGAGCAAGGGTAAAATATATTCCCAATCTACAGAAAGAAAAGAACTAAGTAAATAGGTTATATCAGCATTAAGGTTAACATAACATCAGTGAGTTGAGATAATGCTCAATGACCAAACTGGCATAGGGGGCAAATAATACAAGCACCTACAAAAGGCAAACCAACTGCCTCTTGCACTTGAAAGTGTGCATCGACATCGAAGAATTTACAGACACTGTAAGTCCATGAAAAAGGAAAAATACAGAGACAGGCCAAGAGAAAAGAGCAAGAAGTAACTACTGAAGATCAAAATAAAGACTCCAAGACAATGAAGAAAGAAGGAATGCAAACTTAAACAGCACTTACAAATGCGAACATGATTGCCAGCGACCTACCTTTATTGGAGCTACATGAATACGGCCCAATATCTCAGATTGACCAACTCCACGAGCGATGCCTCTATAACGTTGATCTAAAAGTCTCAGTAACCTAAATGGGCATGCAACAGCCAAAAGTCAGTTCTCCATTTTTACCTCGTCAAGATGTAAAATCTATACCTTATATTGCAAACAGAAAATGGCAAGAAAGTGTTACATCAGCCATTTTGACTGCCATGAGGACATCTCCATTTACTCTACCATATAAAGAAGTGCTATACATGGACAAAAATGAGCTTAGAATTGCATTCTATAAAAGGAAAAAATGAGGGTTCAGCATGCATATATCTAGTATGGCACTGATGAAGCAACATAATAAATGAGTTTCTAAGAAGTGTGGCAGACTAACAGTATTGACACACACGCAGAAGAGAGGTTCCAGAGAAGTTAGTCTAGACTTGACAAAGAGTACAACAAAGACATACCCCAATCGCTCAGCACAGCTTTTAGAAATTATTGTGGACTGAGCACCACTATCAATGAATGCCTGAAACACAGGGGAACCCTATTAGAGCAAGGGCTTTGATTCTTCCATAATTGCCATTACAAGAAATAGCAAAAAGTAATGTAATGTCGAAATGAGAATATGGACCACAATAATTGTAAGCAAAACTAATTTACACTCTCTACCTTCAAAGGGACGCCATTAACCTCCATGTCAACATACAACATAACCTGAAGTGTTCAACACAAAATTTCAAATTGAAGCACAATCAAAAGCTCTAGAGAAGTATATAAACTTGAAGAGCATCCATACCACCCTGGCAAAAGCTTCTGGGTTGTGTTCCAAAGCAGCTGCCCAGTTCTCATCAATTCCTTTCTGCATATGGATTTAGCAATACTAGCTAGTCAAAATGGTGGAAAAAACTAGCATCTGAACTTAAAAAGCAACCATGAGAATATCATAAATCTACCACCAAACAATCCCAATAGTTGGTTGAAAAAACAAAATCCCAATTGCCATTAAAACACTGACCTGGCGAATAGCAGCTTCAATTTTCTTCTGTGCCTCAACATCAAAAGGATCTGCCTCAAGAAGAGCCTATATAGCACACAATAGGAGGAGTATAGGTAAATACAATGAGATAGAAGTTGATGCCAGGAGATAATATCCTCAACCTCTTCAAAGAAAGATGAAAAATTAACAAGAAACATGCATTCCCTCTGGGCTAGATAGGTTATCTTATTTCCAAGTTTGCTTGCATAGTCCAAAAGTTAAGACATGGTTTTCCCATAATACATAAATTATAACCAACTTATGTCCCAAACTCTATCTCCCAAAATACCCAAAAAGAAAAGGAAAGGCATAAATATTATTAAAAAGCAAAAATAGCTCCAAAACGATACTTATGGAAGAATGAAGACGAGCCGTTGTTGAGAAAAATGAGTTCCCTTACGCAATGAAAACAAACCAAATAATTATTTGGGATGGAGGATATAATAGAACACAAGAGGAAAGTAGAAAGCTAC
Organism: Viola odorata; assembly: GCA_963691705.1. NCBI lineage: Eukaryota > Viridiplantae > Streptophyta > Magnoliopsida > Malpighiales > Violaceae > Viola > Viola odorata. The sequence continues at coordinate 41,338,541 of OY829542.1, read as the reverse complement.
TCCTAGTAAATTAATAGTGTAAGATGTTTCTTTCAACATACAATAAACAACAAACAATATCTAAACATACATCAAGAAACAAATCCAACTGCAATGCATTCTCAACCATAAGCATTAAGATCAAAATGAAAACAAGAAAAGCTAGATACTTGCCAGTTCCTCCTCTTGTTGGCGTCGCATTTCAGATCCTTGGCGATGCCTTTGCCGTAAGAGGTCTTGAAGCTTGTTGAGATCATTTCCCAGAACAACTTGTGCAAGTTCAGGATCACTCTGAGTTCAATATAAATCTAGTACATTAGAGAGACAGAAAGCAGGAGACCAGCCAGATCACAAAGAGGTAAAATAAATAATAGGTAAGCGAATGAGAGTCTGGAACCAAGATGGAAGCAACTCATGAAGTTTATTAATATATAAGCTTGTTCACTTTGGTATTGGAAACAACTAGCCCATGGATAGCTATAAACATAGGAAATAATCAATTCCAAAGGGATCTCGGAAAGTATACTCTTCAGTCTTGATAGGTCTCCAATGTAGAGACCAGACAGCAAAGGAACAAGAATATATGGCACGACAATTTTTTGTTGGGAACAAAACTAGATTAAAAACATAGAACATTTGTAGACTGAGTGCTGGAACTCAGAGACTCCATTTTATTTTTTTACCAAGAAACAGCACAATATTGCTAATTAGACTGGTACTAGAAGGGAAATAAAGAGAGAAGAAAATTATTTATTCTACCAAAAACAATCGGGCCATCATATTGGAATCATTTCGCAAGTGTCGCTGAAAAGCTCCAGGGTTCACTGCAGAACCATCAAGATTGAAATGCAAATCATTGGTGGCTGCACTGAAATAAATAAACATCGTCAGTAGGGGGTGTAATTGGTTTATTTTGAATGCAGGAAGACAATGTATGAGCGTAGAAGAAACAGTTTAACAAAGCTTAACGAAAGGCAGTCACAAAAGAAGCTTTTAGGGTCTGATCGCAAGAGTGAACTAAAAATAGGTGTGGTAAATAAGGTTCACGCATCAACTGAAACCAGTGCAGATAACCAGGTCCATAAATCAATATTGAATTATAAAAAGAATTGACAAAATGATCACACTAAAGTCTGAGTATATGATTGGACAAGATGGATTAAGCACCTTCCTAAAAAAGTTCTTGTTAGTTTCTCTAAACGCCTCAGTGCACCTCATGCTCTCAACAACACTGCTTGTGACTTGTAATAGAGAAATTATGGTGAGGCTTCAGTGCTATCTAGCTCAAGTGGAACAAAAGGAAGCCAAATCACAAAATTGCAGGATCTGCATTTCAGTAACTGTGGTACTTGATTCCCAATTAACAACATACAGAACAAGTTAAACTTCACGCATTGACTAAAGACTCAAAAGACCACAAAACCCAAACGTAATGAACACTATACTTACTGTAGTTCTAGACACTAACACTCTACACTTGATTTAAAGAAAGAAAAAAAACATCCTACACGTGTATCAATTATCATAACTTTTAACTAAATCAGAAAACAAGAATAGTTTCCAACAAGGCAAACTTTTGTTTAATTAAATACTATTACACATAGCATACTATGCCACATTGTTTAGAGAAACTAAATAGCACAAAAAAAAGTTAATAGTTTTTAGGATTGTTTTGACATTTATAGTACCTAGGAGCAGAATTAGGGAGCATCATGACCAAATCCTCATCTTTAACACCCAGAGCACTTAACCTCTCACTGTTCCTCATCTCCTTCCCATTATATAGCAACTGCTGCTGCTGAAGCGGCACCTGGGTCTGCTCATTATCATAGTACAGACGCACAACAGAAACACAAAATAGAAAATCATCAACTTATTTTCTATTCCTTTCCTGGCGCAGACAAAGAGACAAAGAAGAAGATCTCACCTCGACTTCGAGCAGAGCTTTCACGTTCTCGACCTGCAATTGAATGAATAAGATAATAGCTTGAGTTTACACAATTGCACATGCAAGTGAAGATTGAGATTAGGGTTTAGAAAGAGGGATGGAGAGATGGGAATTACGGATTCATGAGGATCGACTTCCAGAGAAATTATGTTTTCATCAGCTGTCATTATGGTAATCTTCATCTTTGCTTAGCGTTATGAGAATGGCTTGACTTGAGTCTCTCTTTCTCTCGCTGGTCTTTATGAAAACAATGGAAGTTCAAAGTTCAATCTTATGTGACTTTTTGGCTTTGGTTTCTTAGCGGAGAAGACATTTTTAGATGCTCCATCCATTCACACGTTTGGTGGTAAAGCTTGGACGACGAGTCATACATTCTATTTTAAGCATCTTTTCTAGGAAATTTTGCAAGACCGGCTTTGAATTTATCAATAACACGTGATTAGTTAAGAATTGTTCCAAAAATAATAACCAAAAGCAAGCTAAAATTGTCTCATTGTATTATTAGTACTAAGGGTTAGGGGTGGCAATATGGAACGGACGGACGTCCATGCATCAGTCTCATTTGTCCAATAAGTAAATTGGACGGACTTGTCCAAGTCCATTTAATAAACGGACGGATAAGATCCGTCCATCTAAATTTGGACGGACGGGACGGGTTCCCGTCCAATAATAATTTTTTTCCGGGAATTGAATTTTTTTTTTAAATATTATTTTTTTGAAAAATAATATTTTTTGAAATTTATTTTTTTAAAAAAATAGTATTTTCGAAAAATAAGAGTAATTTTTTTGAAAAATTATTATTTTCGAAAAATAAGAGTACTTTTTTTGAAAAATATTAATTTTTAAAAAAAATTATATAATAAACGGACGGACGGGAATTCGTTGGGTTTGTCCCGTCCGTCCGTATATGTAGCTGGACGGGTCTAACCCAACCCATTTATTAAATGGACATGGACGGACGGGACGGGCATATGGACGGACGGGACGGGCATATGGACGGACGGGACAGGCATATGGACGGACGGGACGGACAAATGGACAATTGTCCATATTGTCACCCCTACTAGGGGTGACAATTTTAGTGCCGACGGGACATGGATCAATTTTTTGACAAATTTTATATATGTTATCGTCCCGTCCCATATATTCGTGACTCATTGAAATAACTCATTTTATTCACCTCCTCATCTCATTCCTAACCTTTCGTTTGAAAGTTTAAAAAAATCTTCATTTTTTTATATTTTTTTAAATGTTACTCCCTCCGTCCATTTTTAATGGACGCGAGGGAGTCTTTCCCTTGTCCATTATTAATGGACGCCTTCGGGCATAATGACTAAAACGCCCTCAATGTCATTGAGTGAAGTTAGAAATACACATGGGCAAAATTGGAAGTTTAAACAAATAAGGGGACACGGGTTCTGCTACACAACAGACTCAAGATCCACTCTCTCTCTCCTCAACACCCATCGCTCTTCTTCTCCCAAATTTCTTCAAAAAAAATTAGGGTTTTTCATCCGTGATTTCGGCGTGGAGATGCGAAGCATCTACGAAGAATTGGGGTTATTTTGGCATCAATATTGTCAATGAGGAGAGGCAACGCAGGGCTACGCGAGGTCCCAACTCCGGCAGCGGATACTCCTCCTGTGTCCCCACCGGCACATACTCCTTCTTACTCCCTCCTCCGTGACCGCCGTGTAGCAGTTGCTCATTCGGGTCAGTGGGTTTAAGAAAATCAATTGTCGCGGCGGCGAAGCAGGACAACAAAAAGAAGGACGACAAGCATAGTTTTGTTGTCAAAGAAGATGAGGCAACCGGCCCTTTCCCTGAAGCTGTCTTGTTAAAAGAGGTGTTTCTTCATCTTTGTTACAACTTTCATTCGATAGAATTATGAACTGTTGGTTTTTTTCTGTTCTGTATTAAATCTTTCTTTTTGAAAATCATGGGCTGTAGAGTAGCGTGAAGGAAGATGGTAAAGTTGTTCCTGAGTTTGCTGATGCCGAAGAAGGTTAGTGACTTTTTCTTTTTCTTTTTTCTTTCTTTTTTTGATAGACAGAAAAGTTATCCTTGCTTATTAAATTGTTGGGTGATGTATGTATCTGTTTGCTCATTTGCAGAAGAGGTCTTTGAATTTCTTAACATTCAGCTGCAGAGCGAAGTGAAGACAGACCAAAGTAAGTGGGTTTCCTTCTCTTTTCCTCTTGGTTTTCCTTGTTGGTTGCTACGGATAAACCTACGAGAAATCGAGGTAAAAAAAGATGTGAATTTTGTTACCTGTAGTCTCATGATTCAACTATAATGCTCATCGAGTTCAATTTGTTGATTTCTTGTCTCACGTTTCAATTATGATTGGCATCTGCGTTTCAGGCTGGTTTGGTTAATGTTCTAGTTAAGATGCATGTTTTTGGAACCGTTATCATCTCCTCTCTTTGAATCTGCAGGAAATCCATTCACTTTGATGGTATTGAATGATTTTTTGTCGTTGTCTTGTTTGAGTTTGTGCAAATTAGATGGATTTAATAAGATGGTTTTCTTTCAACTGGGTTAGTTATACTTTTGATGTGTAACTGTTGTGATGGTTTAGGATTTCAGTTTGTGTTTGATGCCATTTTTACATGCTGAATTTAGAGTTTAGGAAAACATAACACTACTTGATGCATTGCTGAATTATAAATATACATTAAACACCTATTAACTGACCACAACAGAACACAAAGCAAACACAACCGAACTCAACACAACACATACAAACAGAACAGAACACAAAGGAAACACAAAAGAACACATACATTACTCCTCTTTTCAGACTGCACTTAGTTGAACTTTGGGATTCCCTGGATCTTATCCGCAAACTTGGTCACATAGGTTGTTGTCTCATTCACTGCATCCATGCACATGCTGATACCTTCCCTCTCTGTCTCCATCTTCCCAATGATTTTGGCCAATGAAAGCAGAGCATCGCCAGTTCGAAGGATTATTTCTGCCTCATATGGCCTTTCATCCTCTTCCCACCTAGGCATGTCCCTTATCTCCTTCAACCTACGGTACATAACCCTCATCCTATTAATTTATTGGTCAGTTTGTGTTAGTTTGGTTTGGAAATCAACTAAGTCCTCATTGAGCTGGGTTTGTACAGCCGTTGAAATGTTTAAGATGTGTGTAGCTTCTTCAGGATTCATTGGTTGTTACAGAATTGTGTATGCTTGCTTAAGGGTAGCTTAAGAGATTCAGCGGTTGTAAAGATGTTTGTGACGCTACCTTCCTTTATATAGCCTTTGTTAGTCAATGTAATATTTTGTTCTTTGTGCACCCATATTGATGTGTGAAATGGAAGAGGTGACAACTCATCCATGTGATGTAACTACTCATTTATGCATTTACTCCACTCCATTGTTCACCATTACTTCACTCCATTGTCACTGCATTCATGCATTTCAACTGCAGTTACAACTTTTCTGCTTTTCCCATTGATACTCCAAATGTCTTTTCTAATAATGTTGTTTTTTGAAGGGGAAGAATTGTCAAGACATCTCAAGCATCGTTGAGGATGAGCACAAAAGTTTTTCAACTGTTGCTTTAGCTTGTTTGTTTAAGGGTGAAAACAGCAGAGCAGAGCACATTTCCATTAAAAAAAACATTTAGGCTTGTTTGTTTTTGGGTGAAAACAGCAGAGCAGAGCAGAGCAGAGGTACCCTTCTGGTACAGTATGGTAGGGTCTGGATAGTTACATGACCTTGGGATGTTTGAAGCACATGCATGCAAAGGAATCAGTGTTGTTGGATTGTTGTTGTTGTAAGGGAAGAGGGATGTTGTTGTTGATATAAGGGAAGAGGCATGTCCAGTAATTTTTTTCCGTGTAGACTTGACAAAATAGTGGTAGTACTGGTGGTGATGACTATGTACATTGTGGTGTATGTAGATTGTACTAGGTGATTCTATTGTACAAAGAAATTTATTTTTAATAAAACAAGAAGGTTTTAGTGGAATATGTTGTGTATTTTTTCCAATATTCTGATGACAGGTTTGTTACTACAAATTGTATTCAAAATGCAATCAATCCACACATTAACAAGATTAATCCACACAAAGAACATATAATTGTCCAAAATATTTTCCAACCATATGGATTTCTTAAAATGATCGACTTGTCCAAAAAAAACATCCGATCCTCTGCATTCAGCACAACAGAGGATTGAATGTTTCTTGCTACTTTTCACCTTACAACACATTAGGCGAAATAACAAAACGCAAAATTATATACATTGCACAACCAAGTATGCATTTAAGCCCTCCCTTGGACTTCAAGTAGATAGATGTACAACTGCATCATTCACAATTTCAGGAGAACAGGTCAATGCTGATGGTAAGGCCCCCTGTCTCTGCAGTCGCTCCTTTTTCATGTGTGGAATCTTGTAATTATTGGACCCATAACATTTCAGAATCTCAATCATACACCCTTGCAAAGTTAGAAATACATTGTTGCACTTCTCTACAGGAAAATCTTCAAATGCCTTCTCAACTACGCTAATCAATTGTGCAATGGATTTTGCACACTGCTTGCTCTGAAGTGACTGTATTGCTCTAAAGAAGCCAAGATCCAAGACGTTTAAATCAGGAGAATTAGGGGGTTGACACACAAGTGAAACAGTCAATCCACTACATGCCACTGCATTTAAAAATTCAACATCGTCAGTATGAATATGACTTTTGGCATTGTCCTGTTGAATGTAAATGACATTGTCTACACTATCTCTTGGCCACTTCGATGCTATTGCAGGCAACACTTTAGCAATCATAAATTCTCTGATAACATCCCTCGTTATATTAGCAATAGGTTTTATCTCAATTGTACCGCGAGGCCTGTTCTGGCTCAACCTTAATGCAGCAACTGATTGAACTAAGGGGAAAACTCCCACCTTTCCATCAAACGTACATAAACCGTCAGAGTCAAACCTGGGCCTCGCAACAGCAACCAAAAACATAACCTTAGGTATGAAATGAGATGATGTAGTATTTCTTACAGGATAATTTTCGTCGTGCAACGAGTAATAAGTCTGGGATTTTTTGGTGAGGTAGAACCACTTTTCGTCAATGTGCACTATATTTTCCATCCGCTGGAATTTTGGATCATGATGTAACGATGATGGATCCAAACTGGCAAGACAGTGGTTCATTCTGGCAATGTGATTGTCTGGAGTCAACGTGGGTTTGATAGCATTTGTATGACGTTTGATGACACCTTCTTTCATCTTCATATGCAGAAATGATTTGGAAACACCAAGGACGAAAGCAAGTGACCTAAGTGTTGTCCTGTCACTCAAAGGAATGGCTCGTACTCGCTCTAAATCAACTTCAATTCGTTTCCGTCCATTTTGTACTCTTAATTTGTCTAGACAGTTGTTTCCTGATTCCCTTGCACGTTTCCATATTCTTTGAATGGTTCGAATCCCAACACCAAATTGGGCAGCAACTACTTTTGTTACTCCTCTTTTCAACACCCCATCCGTACTCTTTGCCAACAATACCTGTATTGCCTCCAGACGTTCAGCTCTAGTAAGTTCTTTCCCCTTCTCTGCACGTACAAAAGAAGAGTTAACGTCATTTTCACATGATTAACTACGATTTCGGCATTGACTTAAGAAATTATCTATTCGAGGCCTCTCATTTAAGTCTGGGATACCAACAGTAGTCTGAAGTTGATCATGGTTCGTTATTAGTGCGTTTTCAGGTGAGAAAAATGCAGTATCGTCCTCTGCAATCTCCTCCAGCCCTTCCCAATCATTTGAATGCGAATCATTGTCAAGACTTGAGGACGCCATCAATTAAACGAGTGGATTACCTTTGAGTATATGCAATCGGTGAAAGAAAATGAAGATGTTTTTTGGTTGATTACATTTTGATTATGATGGTAAGTAAGAACAGATCAAAATGAATGTGGCAGCTGTGGAAAATTATGGATAGTAAGAACAGAACAGTGCAGTCTGATGGAGGGAAGCAATTAAATTTGCTTTAGCTGATTTGGGCGGGTAAGCCAAATTAATTAGGCTGTTTTATTTTGAATTTTGAACATTGGGCTGGGTGGGCCAACGGAGGACAATTCCATTTTAAAAAAAAACCATTAAAATCAAATGGGGAAAAGAAATTGTGCCAACAGAGGACATTTCACAATGGGCCGTGGAAGCACAGTGAAAGCCCATGCGGTGGATTCAACTTTTTGGTCTGTCCATTTCATAGACGAAACAGATTGGCAGCTGACACCTTAATAAACGGGAAAGACTCCCTTGCGTCCATTAAAAATAGACGGAGGGAGTATTATAATAAATTATTTTGGATTGATGTTATTTGATTGAGTTAAATTGTGATTTAAAAAAATAGAATTATTTCTACAAGTTTGATAATTTTGGGTATAACAAATACTAAAAATTCTGACCCAAAATAAATTTTAACGTCAGGTTTAATTTTTCACGGATCCAGTCCGGGACCTGTCAAAATTCATGGGTCGAGATCGCAAAATATTTTTCTCTTTTGTCCACAAGCATTAAGCCTCGCTACATCACACGTGTGGGAGGAGCTGCTCCATATTGAATGACACATGTTCAACAATTATTTTTTTTTTTACTCACATCTATTTGCCCACACCCATCCACTGTTTATGATTGTCCCTGCCGACCGGTTGTGCTGGTCTTTAATGGTCGGGTCTTTCAGTGCCAGAAAAAAAATCATCATAAGCTTTAAACAAATTGGGCCATCTGTCCTTCGTACACTTGCTTCAAATCGAACCCACTCTTACACTTATCCTGTTACTCTCCTCACCAAATCTGCATCTGCAATGCCAACGCGTTTAGTTCCATGTCGAGACGAAACGATGCCTCCAGGACATCAAAGAGATCAAGGCTCTTTCAATCCTCACCTCCATCGCACTCTTCAGCAGAACAGGAAACATGTGCAACACCAAAGCAGCTGCCACAAGGTATTTGCCACTTATCCACAAATAAAACATTTCCTTATGTTCTTTCTTTCACCTTGGTGCTTTGCTTTTGACTCTTCTGTCAGCTATCTTACACCATTTTGTCCTGCTTCATCTCCTTTGCTTTCCCAAGTCTCAGGACTTCTGCAGCTGCTCCGCGCAGACCATACAAGCCTAGGGCATCTAGGCGGCTGTTCACAATCCCGAACCCTCCAGCTGATGTTCAGCCAAACTTCAGCCCCCAACTTAACCTAGAACTGCACTCTTCTCAGAGTCCAAGAATTCAATGCGTAGGATTTCATTGACTCAACACTCTTTCTCTTCAAATTCCCAACCCCATGATGAAGGTATTCTTTTAAGTGTTCATTTATTGATGCATGGTCCACATAACTTATATAAATTAACAGTTCATTTGCAACTGCACAACAAAATCTGCACGACTTTGGGCCTATTAAAATCTTATGCAAACAATTCACAAACATACAGACGAATTCTTCTTTTATATTATATGACTGTTTTCAGTGTTGCTCTGTTGTTGTGCGGTCAACTTAACTTATACAGTTTACCGCTTGGTCTGCCGGAATGGACAGCCATCAGTCCAAGATCCAAATGCTGTCGGACAAGAAGAAATCTAACAAAGCTAAGTTGGAAGTGCACAAAGGCCACCAATCCCCACTCAGTTTGCACCTGTCATCTCTCCCTTATACCAGTGCTTTATCAACATCAAGGGGTCCATTGAAGCTGCACAACTGCTGGAAGAGGTCCTAGACCGGACCTACGTTCACAGCATCGACGAAAAAGAAAGGCTGGCAAACATTTTTGGGGAGCTTCATGAGCTCTAAATATAATGCGTCATTAGCCTAATTAAATAAACTCTTTTCATGTAATTTCCTAACCATCATGTACCCTCTTTATTAATGTTAAATTATCTTACCTTAATTAAATGAATTTTTCAATTTGGTTTATGTAAAGACATGTTCTCTTATTTCTTAACCGCGGTGTGCTTGCTTTATTAATATTAAATCATGCGGCACTTGTTTTCTTCTAATATTATTACATTATATTCTGAAAAATAACGAACAAATTTGGAAAATTAAAAACCCAAATCATAAAAAATATTTTTATTCATAAAAATTAATAAGACAAGAATAGATTCATCGCGCGGGCACTAATTCTAGTTAAAACTAAAAATGTATTGAAGATCCTTTCCATGTTTTGTAAAGCGCTTAGCCTCTCCTCTTATAAGTAGTAGTAGTAATAATAATAATAATAATAATAATAAAAGTATAATGCGGTATGGTATCATTGTATGGTTACTCTTTAAGTAAAAGTTTGCCAATTTGATTTTATAAATGAGTAATTATTTGCTAAAAATATTTTATTATTTAATGTGAAAAATTGCCAAATTTTGAAGAATTGTTTATACAATTGGAGGAATTGATATGCATCTAAATTGAATCAATTACACACCTTCCATGATTGATCAAGTGTTAAGCAAGATTGTCTTTTTGTTCTTCAAAGAAAAGAGCTTCAAGATGAGTTTAACACTAACTATATATATATAAATTAGGCTAGGGTTTCTAAGAAAATATACTTAATTTCACACATCTTAAGGTATATGTATTCGTCAACAACGTTTTGAACACAAATAATATGATTATTTGTGGTATCTCAAATTCCCATATTGAGTCATGTATGTTTTCCGTCAAGATTCTCATTCAAGAAAATTGTTGTAACTCTAAAATAAGGGCTACTAAAGCCATAATTATCCTAAATTAATCATCTTACAAACTAGAAAGAAAGTTTTGTGGTAGTAAATGCCTACATTTTGAGTGCAATCGTTGATTACAAGTCCGACTTTATATCTCTCTACATTACCAGAAGAGTAATTCCTTTTTCTTTTATAAACAGTAAACCCACTTATCTTGGTAGAAACCAAGAATAAAGTTGACGAACGTGACGAGAAAAGGAGGGATGGATTTAAATTGTAAAGATCGATATTGCGCCTGTCTACTAATATTAATCGTGGATTTTTTATAATCATATTTCAAGTGTTATTGTAAATAAATAAAAAAGAAAAAGGGTACTAAAAAATTGTAAAGCTCTTTTATAACCTAATAATTAACTTAATTAGTTGGATACACCTAAATTCGTAGTAATCAACTAACAAGCGCGTGACATGTTTAAATGTTAATTCAATTTTATGGATGTTTTTTTTTTCAAAATAGATGTATATTTAACTCTTTATTGGATGGATTTATTGAAATAGAGATTGCTATTTGCTATAATTAGTTTTACTTTTTAGATGTAGGATGGGATACACATACACCATGTTTATTAGATGCATATTTAACTCTTTGGGAATGTTTATTACTATATAATTTTCCTAATTTTCCTCTATGCAATTGAGTTGGCATACTAAGTGTTACAGAAACTAATGGAACAGGCAAGCAAACTGATACTTCTAACTGGATTAATTTAATTCTGAATACACAATTAGAACATATATTTTGCACACCAATACCAAAGATGTAAATCGTCAACGGGGAAGTTCAGTTTCTACCAAAACCAACACTAGTGAGTACTTTCCTCCATTGAAAAATGATTGCATAAAAAAGTACAACAATCCGAAGAGCTTGTCAACCGGAACAATTTGAATGACCACATGGATTGACATTCCTGTTGCGGAAGGGTTAGCCGTACGAAAAGTCCTCGAAATAACCGCTGAACGAAATATCAATTGAATCCAAATCTAGTATGATTATCTTAAATTGATTCAAGCCATTCTCACTAATTCCCAGACACACTCAAGTTTGGGTGTCATTGTTGCTATATCAAACGCCTTGCTTCCTGCTTTAGCTTATGCAATTTTGTGCATGTTCGTAAAACTGCTAATGTAAATGCTCATACACTTGCTAAGAGAGCCTATGTATTAGGCATGTCTGACTGCTGGGGCGGTTTGTGTCCTGAACAACTCGATTGTTTTATGAATCCTTAGTAATGAAAAGTCATTATTTATCATAAAAAAAAAACCCACAAGGATTGACACTTGGATCCAAATCACAACTAAAATCTACTTCATCCCTCTATGTTCTCTTTTCTCGTAATGATCTAGCTCGTGAAGGGAGGGGGAAAGTACCCGCTGATTTAACAAAGGACTAACCGAAACCCGGAGAGGCCATCGCAGCGATATGTCAGCTTCAAGCGATCCTCTTGGAAGACAAATACGAGTTGAAATTCGGAAGCATACAGAAGAAGTCTTAAATTCTGTGCAAGTGTGGAAAGTTCAAACGGGAGCAGGAACCTGTGCTTCAACTGATTTCAGCACCTCATCGCCCATTTCTTTGCATCCCACCAACTTCTGTACAAGTTTTTAATATGATCAGATTAGATTCAAGAAAGAATAAATGTCAGTAACAACATAAATCATGGATGTCCCACATTGTTTCCCACCAAAACACGTACATTTCCAGATGAGTAAATATCACCCGTTCTAAAGCCCCTGTTCAGTGTATCCATAACTGCATCCTCAATTATTTTTGCGGCCTTTTCTTCCCCTAGGCCATACTTCAAAAGCATTGCAGCACTGAGCACTGTCGCCAATGGGTTTGCCTTGTCCTGCGTATTAAACCATAGCATGTCACGTACAAAAATCATTACTTTCTCCTCTGCTTCTTTTTTCCTTTTTCTTTGACCAGATAAAAGTTTAAACCCTGTGCTTTCAACTGAAAGGATTTCAAAAGCACATTTACCTTTTCCCTTCTTACTTCATATTGTCAACTATTATTAGTATTATTATATCCTTTTATTTTCATTAAAAGAAGATTAAAAAAGAACAGTCAATCAACCTGTCCAGCAATGTCAGGAGCAGAACCATGAATTGGTTCAAAAAGTCCAGGCCCCTGTGTCCATTAAAAAGAAAATGAATAAAGTCAACTGCGAAGAACATCCAATGTTCTCAATTAAAAAGAAACAATTGACATAATTTCAAAAAGGCCACCAAGAGTATTCTGAAAAATGACGAGTGTTTTGCTTACAGATGCACCAAGACTTGCAGAAGGAAGCATCCCTATACTTCCAGTAATCATTGAAGCCTCATCAGAGAGAATATCGCCAAACATGTTGTTTGTAACTATGGTATCAAACTAACACAGATCATTTGTTAGACATTAAGGCCATGCATACGATCCTAATCACTTGCCTGCTCTACATTCAAATTTCCAAGAGCAGCAGCATACCAAACAAAGAGGAAATATAGACCAGTTTGTTCTAAACTGATACCTGTTTTGGGTTGCGAACGAGCTGCATTGCGGCATTGTCTACATACATGTGTGAGAGCTCCACATCAGGATATTCAGTGGCTATTGCCATGACTCTTCTCCTCCATAACATTGATGCCTGGCAAATTATTGAATGAGTAGCACATATTGGACGGTAATTTTCTGAATCGTAATTAGATGATGAGCAAAGCTAAACTAAAGGGGGAACCACTGGTGAAAATCATTTGACCACTCTCTGTAGTAGTTCTAAAACACTAGTAGGGTTACATGGTGCACGCTAAACTAAAATGCTAGCAGCTCACTCTTAAGAGAGACGGAAGTTTTTTGTTGAAACCAGTAAGTTTATCAATCAAAATAGCAGCCGACTAAATGGCAGTAGAAAATCTTTTCATGACTCTATCCCCAGCTTAATTGTAGGAAACAAATGGCAGGTTCCAAGAAAAACACTTGTTTGGAACAAAAACTAATGACAAACAAAACGTCCTAGTGTCCCTCATGAGGCTTTTAAATTTCAAGCCAAATATCCAATAAACCATAGAAAAACATTTCAAATAGTACAGCATACCTCCAAGACATTTGCTTTGTCAACAGAGCAAAGTTTTCCACGCCGCTTCCTGGCAGCCTCAAAAGCAACCCGAGCAATGCGATTAACCTGGTCCAAGTTTCAGATTATATCAATAACTCATTTGTGCAAATTTCATTAAAATGACTTGCAAGAAAACCAAAAAACATTACATAGAGGCAAAAATTCAGTATTACAGTATCTTACTGTCCAAGAATATCCAACATATAGAACAGGAAATCCAACTAATGTGCAAACTGAAAGTCCAATATCTTGCTATTTGTTGACAACTAACCATTTAAGTTTCAACTGCTAGCGATAATACATAAATCAGTTCAACAATCTTCACATTTCCCGGAATAATGAAAGTGTCAAAATGCATGCACACATGGTCAGAGGCTTACAGAAATTCAACAGCAAACAAATTTCAGAAAATGAGACCACCTTAGAGACTTACTATCCTAGGATAAAAGTGCACACAAACTTAAATTTCAATTGTTCTGATTTTCAAGTAGCTCAAATTGTGTAATCACGAAAACAAGGACTTAGTACTGTGTGATTCAAAACACAGAAAAAGAACAACATGAGCTTGACTGTGTTTAAGCACAATGAAGAGATAAAACATTTTACTGAAGCTTACTAGTAAAGGAATTGAATCATAAAATCTACCTCATTTGCAGCATACACCTCAGTATTGAAGCCAAACTCCTCACCATCTTCATTGGTACTAAAACCTCTTGGCTTTCCAAAGTAAATGCCTATTTATAGATAAAAGACAGTAGATAATAATCTTTTTTTCACGAAACAGGAAGAGAAAAGCCCTGCCCTATACGTGAACTTCCAGAAAATTTAGTATGCACTAACCTCCAGTAAGCTCCCTTACAACCATTATATCAACACCTTCAGCAACCTCTTTCCTCAAAGTTGAAGCATCCACCAACTGAAAAAGAGTGAACTGTTAGTGCATATTTTCCAATTGGAAAATAAAGAAAGAAAATAAAAAAACACCTGTGAGAAAACAGTGGCTGGCCTCAAATTTGCAAACACCTTAAGACCTTCCCTAATTTGAAGCAACCCAGTTTCCGGCTTCAAACTCTTTTCATTGTTATCCCATTTATACCTAATAAAAGCAGAATTCAAACCAAAAAAGAACAGAAAAACAGTCCATCAAAATAAAGTACGAAAGAGCAAAAGGTACCCTCCAATGGCTCCTAAAAGAATCGCATCAGACTGCTTAGCAGCCAAAAGGGTTTCTTCAGGCAATGGAACTCCAACCAAATCCAACGCAGCACCGCCCATTGGCATCTCTTGAAATTTAAAGTCAATTCCTATACATAATAAACGAAACGAAACGAAACGAAAACGAAAAGGGTAAGTTATCGTGTTTGGGTCTTGAACAAGTGAGTCGGAATTGGATTCATAACTACCCTCTAGAGAGCCGGCGAGGTTGAGAACGCTTTTTGCCACGGAAATCACTTCAGGCCCTATGCCGTCGCCGGGGAGGAGAGTGATGGAGTACTTTTTGGATGGTGCGGTGGTGGCAGCGCACCTGATTCTGGTCGCCGCCTTGGAAGAGTGTTTGGACACTGAGTTGAGATGGACCATGGGTCGGATTGTTGGCTTGATGTTGATTTGCATAGAAGCCACCATTCTTGGTTTGGTGAAGATGAGAAGAAGACTAAGGTCAGGTAACAAACGGTTCCTCTAGGGAAGAAGGAAGTGGAAAACGTTTTTCCTTTTTATTATTTATAGTTTGGCAGGCCTTGTAATTTTATAAAAGAAACTGTTTTGTCTAAAACCACTACCGGTAATGCCTCCGTCCAAAAAAAAAAAAGAATTATCACTTTTTATTTTTTTTAAAATATCATAATCAATAATTAGCTTAATTACTAAGTATTATATATATATATATATAAAACGGGTTCTTAATTTTTCGGTTTGATTTTCAGTTTTTAGTAATAGAAAATCATACTGAATCGTTTATTTTCGGTTTGATTCAGTTCAATTTTTTACTTTATGGTTAAAAAAGAAAAAATTGGACTGAACCAACGGTTTCAGTTAGTACAATTTTTGTACACCCTTAATCTTTCATATTATAATGGTAATAAATAATATAGTTAATTTTTATATTATTTTAAAAAAATATCGATAGATTTTTATTTAAGTATCCACTGCCTCGTTTGTTTTGCAAAAATGATTTCTCAGAAATAATTTTCCTCTATTTACCAATGTTTGTTACAAGAGAATAAATGGTACAAAAAAAACAAGTTCCATTCCAAGGAAAAACCACAAGCAAAGTTGAAGAAAATTAGGGGTGTACAAGAACCGGTCCGGATCGAGAACCGGCCCGGAACTGATCTTTTTTTTACCCGGACCGGCCCGGCTCGTTACTTTTTTTTTTTTACTCGGACCGGACCGGACTGGAATTTCCAGTTCGGTCCGGTTCTTCACCCCCCAAATCTGGGAACCGGTAGAACTGGAAGTATATATATGTGTTATCAAAGTTTCCATTTGGTTTAATGGTAAACCCATCACCTATTGTATTAAAGGAGAGAGGTTCAAATCTTCTTGGCTCCCACTTTTTTTTTTCTTTCTAAACTTAACTCATTCTTTTTCTTTTTTCCTTCTAAACTATATTAAAATTCCTCATATATATATATATATATATATATATATATATATATATATATATATATATATATTCTAGTAATATAATTGTAAACTCAATTAAAAGTCCTCATTATTTTTATTTTTATGTATTAATGTTTAAATTACTAATGTATTATGCATTATTCCTTTTTTTTCTTTTAAACTCAATTAAAAGTCCTCATTTTTTTCTTTTTATTTGTTACTTTAGATACAAAATTTTATTAAGGATGTTATATGACCTAAGAAATAAAATTTTAATAGTCATTTATATAGTTAAAATGATGCATACTAGTAATATATTATTGTCAATTGTAATAGCCATTTATATAGTTTTTTTTTTTAAATCATTTATATAGTTAATATATATAAAGTTAGACCATTAATTATTAATAATATAGTTATTAATTATTATCAATTATCATAAAATTAAAATTGACTAATTGTTTAGAGTTTTATGCTTTCAATTTAAATTGTATTAATGTTTAAATTACTAATGTATTATGTATTATTCCTTTTTTTTCTTTTAAACTCAATTAAAAGTCCTCATTTCTTTCTTTTTATTTGTTACTTTAAATACAAAATTTTATTAAGGATGTTATATGACCTAAGAAATAAAATTTTAATAGTCATTTATATAGTTAAAATGACACATAGAGATTAGGGCTTGCTCCAATCTTATTTCAATTTCAATTTGGTTGAATGTCAAAACGACGTCGTTTTGACATTAAACACGTCGTTTTGACATTGAACATGATTTACAATAATACATTAGCAATTTAAACATTAATAAAATTTAAATTAATAGTATAAAATTCTAAACAATTAGTCAATTTTAATTTTATGACAATTGATAATAATTAATAACTATATTATTAATAATTAATGGTCTTACTTTATACATATTAACTATATAAATGGCTATTACAATTTACAATAATATATTACTAGTATGTGTCATCTTAACTATATAAATGGCTATTAAAATTTTATTTCTTATGTCATATAACATCCTTAATAAAATTTTGTATTTAAAGTAACAAATAAAAAGAAAAAAAAATGAGGACTTTTAATTGAGTTTAAAAGAAAAAAATGAAAAATGCATAATACATTAGTAATTTAAACATTAATACAATTTAAATTAAAAGCACAAAACTCTAAACAATTAGTCAATTTTAATTTTATGACAATTTATAATAATTAATAACTATATTATTAATAACTAATGGTCTTACTTTATACATATTAACTATATAAATGACTATTACAATTTACAATAATATATTACTAGTATGTGTCATCTTAAGTATATAAATGGCTATTAAAATTTTATTTCTTATGTCATATAACATCCTTAATAAAATTTTGTATTTAAAGTAACAAATAAAAAGAAAACAAATGAGGACTTTTAATTGAGTTTAAAAGAAAAAAAGGAAAAATGCATAATACATTAGTAATTTAAACATTAATATAATTTAAATTAAAAGCATAAAACTCTAAACAATTAGTCAATTTTAATTTTATGACAATTGATAATAATTAATAACTATATTATTAATAATTAATGGTCTTACTTTATACATATTAACTATATAAATGGCTATTACAATTGACAATAATATATTACTAGTATGTGTCATTTTAACTATATAAATGACTATTAAAATTTTATTTCTTAGGTCATATAACATCCTTAATAAAATTTTGTATTTAAAGTAACAAATAAAAAGAAAGAAATGAGGACTTTTAATTGAGTTTAAAAGAAAAAAAAGGAATAATACATAATACATTAGTAATTTAAACATTAATACAATTTAAATTGAAAGCATAAAACTCTAAACAATTAGTCAATTTTAATTTTATGATAATTGATAATAATTAATAACTATATTATTAATAATTAATGGTCTAACTTTATATATATTAACTATATAAATGATTTTTAAAAAAAAACTATATAAATGGCTATTACAATTGACAATAATATATTACTAGTATGCATCATTTTAACTATATAAATGACTATTAAAATTTTATTTCTTAGGTCATATAACATCTTTAATAAAATTTTGTATCTAAAGTAACAAATAAAAAGAAAAAAATGAGGACTTTTAATTGAGTTTAAAAGAAAAAAAAAAGGAATAATGCATAATACATTAGTAATTTAAACATTAATACATAAAAATAAAAATAATGAGGACTTTTAATTGAGTTTACAATTATATTACTAGAATATATATATATATATATATATATATATATATATATGTATGAGGAATTTTAATATAGTTTAGAAGGAAAAAAGAAAAAGAATGAGTTAAGTTTAGAAAGAAAAAAAAAAGTGGGAGCCAAGAAGATTTGAACCTCTCTCCTTTAATACAATAGGTGATGGGTTTACCATTAAACCAAATGGAAACTTTGATAACACATATATATACTTCCGGTTCTACCGGTTCCCAGATTTGGGGGGTGAAGAACCGGACCGAACAGGAAATTCCAGTCCGGTCCGGTCCGAGTAAAAAAAAAAAAGTAACGAGCCGGGCCGGTCCGGGTCAAAAAAAGATCAGTTCCGGGCCGGTTCTCGATCCGGACCGGTTCTTGTACACCCCTAATTTTCTTCAACTTTGCTTGTGGTTTTTCCTTGGAATGGAACTTGTTTTTTTTGTACCATTTATTCTCTTGTAACAAACATTGGTAAATAGAGGAAAATTATTTCTGAGAAATCATTTTTGCAAAACAAACGAGGCAGTGGATACTTAAATAAAAATCTATCGATATTTTTTTAAAATAATATAAAAATTAACTATATTATTTGTAATAGCCATTTATATAGTTAATATGTATAAAGTAAGACCATTAATTATTAATAATATAGTTATTAATTATTATCAATTGTCATAAAATTAAAATTGACTAATTGTTTAGAGTTTTATGCTTTTAATTTAAATTATATTAATGTTTAAATTACTAATGTATTATGCATTTTTCCTTTTTTTCTTTTAAACTCAATTAAAAGTCCTCATTTGTTTTCTTTTTATTTGTTACTTTAAATACAAAATTTTATTAAGGATGTTATATGACATAAGAAATAAAATTTTAATAGCCATTTATATACTTAAGATGACACATACTAGTAATATATTATTGTAAATTGTAATAGTCATTTATATAGTTAATATGTATAAAGTAAGACCATTAGTTATTAATAATATAGTTATTAATTATTATAAATTGTCATAAAATTAAAATTGACTAATTGTTTAGAGTTTTGTGCTTTTAATTTAAATTGTATTAATGTTTAAATTACTAATGTATTATGCATTTTTCATTTTTTTCTTTTAAACTCAATTAAAAGTCCTCATTTTTTTTCTTTTTATTTGTTACTTTAAATACAAAATTTTATTAAGGATGTTATATGACATAAGAAATAAAATTTTAATAGCCATTTATATAGTTAAGATGACACATACTAGTAATATATTATTGTAAATTGTAATAGCCATTTATATAGTTAATATGTATAAAGTAAGACCATTAATTATTAATAATATAGTTATTAATTATTATCAATTGTCATAAAATTAAAATTGACTAATTGTTTAGAATTTTATACTATTAATTTAAATTTTATTAATGTTTAAATTGCTAATGTATTATTGTAAATCATGTTCAATGTCAAAACGACGTGTTTAATGTCAAAACGACGTCGTTTTGACATTCAACCAAATTGAAATTGAAATAAGATTGGAGCAAGCCCTAACCTCTCTCTCTCTCTCTCTCTCTCTCTCTCTCGTCAAATTCAACACAGCAGCCGCAACCTCTCCTCTCCTCTCCCGTCGCCTACGGCCTCCCTCACTCTTGCAGTCGCAGCCGCAGTCGCAGCCGCAGTCGCAGTCGCCGACTGTTAGTCACGTCGCTCTCTCTCGCAGTCGCCGGGCGTCAGCCACCTCACTCTCTCTCGCGGTCGTCAGCTACCTCTCCTCTCTCTCGCGGCTACCTCCTCTCCTCTCTCATCGCAACAAAATTAGTCGCAGTCGCGGCTTCTTCCTCCTTTCCTCTCTTAATTGTATGGCGTCATTCGCTTATTTCTTCTGTCGCTTGATTTTCCTTTTATATTGCATACTTCTCATTTGCCCAGAAATGCCTAAATTGGGACCCAGGTGAATGTGAATGCTGGGTATATGGAGATTTGCATGTACAATAGGTTACAATTATGAAAGGATTTCAATTGTCAATTGTTTTGATTTGGAAATTAAAATTGAGGTGGAGTAGATTGATATGAATATCTTTTTTATTTTTTCTCCATTTACCCAGAAGAGGATGAAATGGGTTTATTAAGAAAAAAATAAAAAATAAAATAAAAATTTTCCAGGTCAGAACCAGAATCAGCCCGGTCCGACCCGGAAAAATTAGAACCGGCCCTGCCCGGACCGGTAGAGTCCAGTCCGGTCCGGTTCTGTCTCGGACAAGAACCGGTAATTTCCGGTTCGGTCCGGTTCTAGCCCAAAAACCGGACCGAACCGGCCCGTGTACACCCCTAAAGAAAATGACTTCCTCTTAACAATGAGCATAAATCGTTTCCTACTCATTTTCGTTTCTTCTTTTTTTTTTCTCTTTCCTAATTCAATTTTTTTTTAAAACAAATTCAGTTTTCTTACTCTACATAATAAATAAATAAAATTAAAAACTACAACGACATAATCTCCAACTTAATATAGAGTAATTATATATCTACTTTTTTTTAAATTTTCTTTAATCTTTTAAAAATGAGTTTTATCCTTTTCATGGCAACACTTATAGTTTTCTTTTTCAAAGCATGAATAAAACTATAGGTCATAAACCATTCAAAATTATTTAAATTAATTTAAATTTCACAACTATTCCTATAATTAATATTAAATCATTAATGTTTGACCAAAATAAAATATTTAATTAATGTTGAAATAAATATATAAATTTAAATAATTTATGTTATTATTTGGATTTTACTTAATTAGTTAATAATTATTAACTATTTGATTGTGAACCAGTTGATTATTTTTGGTTTTTCTTGTGGGTATTAACAAAGAAAAAGGGAATGAAAAGGCCTACAATTTTTTAATGGAAAAATTAAAAATACTAAATATGAATTTTAGGACTAATTAGATTTTATTTATTTATTATTATTAATCAATATAAACATTTAAAATTATAACTCTTGTGTTTTAGGAACTAAAAACTAAGAATAAATCGTAATGTTAAGTCTAAAAAGAAGAAGGAATATCCCCCCGCCCCCCACCTATGAATGAAATGTGCATAATTTTTTTTCTCATAAATTACCAAAAAAAATAATATTATATAAAAATACAGGAAAAGAACTTACTTTTCTACTGCATTCAAATACTAAAAATATTTTCTAGGTGAACAATCAAATAACAGAAAATAATTCATTTAAAAAAAAAAATAGATTCCACGTAAAATATTTTTCTTAAAAAAGTTATTTTCCCAAACCAACGACCCATAAAATACAAAGTAAACTTGGTGCTGAAACTCTAATGGAATACTTTAAAATGTATGTGTTGTGATATATTAGGCTAATTATGGTTTAGATTTACCACGATTATCATCTTCTAACTTTTGGTTTTAAAGACACTTAAGATATTACAAATGGAGGTGCACTGGTCGCTGGGTAGCCGACGATGGGCTGGACAACAATTGGGGCTTTTGATGATAAGATACAGACTTCTGGAGAATCGGGGGTGAGGATTATGGCCGCTCGGAGTTACTGTAATCATCGTCGAGTATACCTGGAAAGCGCCGGAGGGGGGGCTCCGGCGTAGACACTCCGATGCTTAAGTTAGTAAGGCTGCTCCAAATGACAGAGGTTCGAGTAGCGATCTTAGGCTTACCTCTCATCTTGAATGGTGGGGTATTTATAGGCAGAGCGTGGGCGTTACCTCTCATTTTTCAAAAAAAATAGATTCCACGTAAAACATTTTTCTTAAAAAAGTTATTTTCCCAAACCAACGACCCATAAAATACAAAGTAAACTTGGTGCTGAAACTTTAACGGAATACTTTAAATTGTATATGTTGTGATATATTAGGCTAATTATGGTACTTTTAGATTTACCAAAATTATCATCTTCTAACTTTTGGTTTTAAAGACACTTAAGATATTATAAATGGAGGTGCACCGGTCGCTGGGTGGCCGACGATGGGTTGGACAACAATTGGGGTTTTTGATGATAAGATACGGACTTCTGGAGAATCGGGGGTGAGGATTATGACCGCTCGGAGTTACTATAATCGTCGTCGAGTATACCTGCAAAGCACCGGAGGGGGGCTCCGGCGTAGACACTCCGATGCTTAAGTTAGTAAGGTTGTTCCAAATGGCAGAGGTTCGAGTAGCAATCTTAGGCTTACCTCTCATCTTTAGTGGTGGGGTATTTATAGGCAGAGCATGGGCGTTACCTCTAGGGGGAGGCGTTATCTTGGGAAGATAACGCCTCAAGTGACGTCATGGCTGACCTGGGATGGGATGACGCCGTGCGCATGAGTAGATAACGTGTGAGACCCCCCTCCCTCCGGCGCTGATGTCGACCATCCCAGGGTTCTTCTCTTCTTGAGGGGGCGACAACCCCCACGGTTGGCGCCTGGCAGACACTGTAATGTTCCGGTCTTAATGCTGGTATGAAGACAGAAATACCCTTGGGGTCGTCTTGTTCTCACAGGTCGCTCAGTCACTGAGTTTTGACATTTAAAAGGAAATAACTACTTTCTTCTCACACTTTTACTAGCGCTTCGAATTTTTCTCCGTTATTCTTTCTTTCTGATTCTTCTTTTGTTCAAGGGAAATTTCTTCAACCGTTTATCGGCGCCGGCGGTCTATTCATCGATTTCTTCCTCAAGGTATTTTGCTCCTCTTTTGCTTTGGTTTTTCTTTTACTGGTTCGCTATGCGTCACACTAGAGTTACCAGGGGTTTTCAGAGACCCTTAGATCCAGAAATCGAGAGAACACACAGTATTTTTTTCGTGACCGACGGTTCTGAAGGCTGAACTAGAGGGTCACGGTATCTCTTTTCTCCCTGACTGTTTCCCACTCATTCCTGAGGACGGTTTTCGACTTCACGACCCATTGTGGGGAAGATATAGATTGGTTTATTTTAAGATGTTCCTTTATGGCTTTCGTTTCCCAATTCATACCTCTGTAGAGAAATTGTTGCGCCGATATGATCTTAATCCTGTCCAGATAACTCCTTCTTCTTGGTGTGGGATTTATGCTTTTATTCGTGCTTGCGAGACGAAGAATATCCTTACTCCCTCTGTCAATTTATTCTGCAAATTCTTCAGTCTAAGTTGTCGCAACTATCTAGTCGATATCGCCCCAAGGTGGAATGACACATTTGTCCAGTCGTTTTGGCAGAAGTTCCAGGGCTTTGAGGAGACTGTGGCTGATTGGAAGAGCGGTTTCTTCGTTCTTGAACTGCCTTCCCGTTTGTGGCATAGGGGCTTCAATCGGGAGATTACTAGTGCTACCTGGGTAAATCCAGTAGTGTTGACTAGGGATGAGTTGGCTCATGCTAACGCCTTACTAGAGATAGATACATCTTTCCGTATTCGGGAATTTGCTTTGTACAGGCGTTTGGAAGAGTGCATTATAGGTGAGTTTTTCTCTTCTCCCGTTATCGCTTTGACTTGCTTGCCGTTCTAACACACTTCGTTGGCAGAAAACGGTGAGGGTCAATCACCCGAAATGAATAATACCCCTTTGAACGTGGTGCCGCTCCAAACGCTACTAGCCTCTCCCCCTCCCGAGGGTCCTAGCCGTCAAAGTACTCCGTCGAAGAAGAAGAGGACTAAAACAGTCGCAGGGAGAGGGCGCGGTATTCCTGCTCAAGCCTCTCATTTTCTTGACAATTGGTTACCGGTTCGAGGTAGAGAAGCAACTTCGAGCCGACCCGTAACTAGGATAACTGATAGCGACAGCGAGGATATGGATATTGAGACAGAGCTTCGCCATGCTTCCGCAACTCAATGGAAGAAACTCAGAGTTGAGAAAACTGCTCAAGCTACTGAGATCTTTTCAAAGAAGGTTGATGAAGTCCCTACCACGAGTGTTGACATTTCTACCGTGGCGAGTACTTCTAAAGCGACAAAGGTTACTGAGGCGTCAACTGTCATTCCTCCCATGGTTACTGAGGCTCCACTAGCGGCAGATTCGCTTCCGCCGCTTAACGTCCTTGACTCTCCCATTTCCTCCTGCATTCCTGACGTGGTAACGCTAGCTCCTGGCTCAAGTACACTGCATGACCCTCGACTGTGGGTCTACAACCATTGTTCTTTACTTCCATTTCGGGTATCGACGGTTCCACTAAAGGTTCCGCTCCTTCTGTTATCGCCAATCTTTCCCACCAGGGTTCTCAAGGGGTTCCTTCCTACTGGCTGGATACCTTTGGCACCAGTGGGCTCCGTGCCTTAGGGATATCGGACCCGTTGTCGCGAGATCAGCTGACGGCCTTCCTGGCAGGTGAGATATTCGGTTCGCCTGAGAATAAAGAAGCGTTGCTGTGGCTTCCCCCCGATATTCAGCACGCACGTGTTCTGAATGACGCACTGGTCGGCTTCCGCCAAGTGCATTACTTTCTTGAGGCTCATGGTGACAAGCTTCGAGGTTCACCTGACTCGAAGGGGCGGTTGGATGCTGCCTTGATTAAAGTGAAGGAGTTGACACGACTTCAGACTCGTACCTTGGCGGAGCTGAATGATTGCCGTGCTGAACTTGCAAGGGAGAAGTCTAAGGGGAAAGCCAAAGTTGAGTTGCTAGAGGCAGAGTTGGTTGAGAGGAAGGCCAAAGTTGGGTTGTTGGAGGCAGAGCTGGTGTCGGCTGACAAGAGAAATTCTTTTCTTCGTGAAGAGATATTGGCTTGTAACGCGGAACTGGCAAAGGTGCCCTTAAAGATAAACTGGTGGAAGAAGAGAGTCGTGCGAGCCTTTACCGCCGGATTCGCGGACTACTATCGCAGTGGGTCTTTCGATCCTGCTAAGATAGTCGATTATGCCTCTGAAAAAATGAACAAAATAGACGTGAGTGAAGAAGGTTTTCTTTCTTCGGGAGAGGAGGAGGGAGGCGACGGGGGCGATGCCGGGCGCTCCCGTAATCGGACGGTGCTGATGCCGCGGAGGACGTCAAGAGCACCTCTCATCTCCGTTAATTGCTATTTCTTTCTTATTTCGAACATTGATCCCATTCGGTTTGTAATAACAAATAACGCCTGCCTTGTAACAGCGTTTAGGATTCTCTTTTGAATAATGATTGATCTTTGTAGCGTTATCTCTTTCTTTTGCGTTATCTCATCAACTGCCCGTGGGGTTAACACTGCGCCGCGTTATCTTGGTCCTTATGTTATTGCGCTTGTCTTGATTTGAAAATTGATACCACTTTTCAGAGCATTTAATGCTCGGGATTCCCTCATTAATGCGAGAGAGAAGTCATAATGGCTAGAATACACATGTCTGTTCGTGGATACGATAGGGGTTGGCGTGCCCTAGGGACTGACGAGATCAAAGCGTCTTTTTGCTTTTCTAGGATCGTACTCATTGCTCGCGTCTTTCTCCTTACTGACAACTATCGATACCATAGAAGTGGCATCTCCACTACCTCGCCGGGTGACCCGGCCAACATACTGTACCCGCCGCGGGAGACGAGACCCTGTTCTTACCGCCCTTAGCCTGGCGACCGACCCTGGGATGGTCGACCTCAGCGAGGGGGCTCTCATGCGGCATCCGCACGACGGCATCCCATCCCAGGTCATCCATGACGTCACTCCGCATGACGTCATCCCACATGACATCACTCAATGCCACCCCAGCGGCATCTATCACCCCAACGACACCTACCAGGGACTATTCCCACCCCCTGTCGGTACACTCCTTCCTTTCCTTATAAATACCCCCACCTTTTCAGACAAGGGGGTAAGCCTAAGATAGCGTACTGAACCCCTACCATTTTGACTATCTGCACTGACTTTGGCATTGGAGTGTTTACGCCGGAGACCCCCTCCGGCGCTTTGCAGGTGACGAAGACCCCAGTACAGTGTTCCCGACCAGCCCAAATCAAGCCGATCCTGCTCAGTATCCCTCGGACTCTTATCAAGTGGTGTTTTCGCTGAGAGCCTTGGTTAATTAAGTGAGTTTTCCTTAGTAACCAAGCTCTGTTCTTTTTGAGAGTCGAAGGATCATGGCTTCAGATTCAGAATCCATACCCCCTCATACTCGTGGGGTTCACGCGCGTAGGGAACTTTTTTCCACGTCTTCGTCAAGTACATATGTCACATCACGTGAAACTTCCTCTGTGCAGACAGGCTTTCTTTTCGGGCTGACAACTGGCACCCCGTTTTCTCAAATGGGCACCCCGTTTTCTCAAACGGGTACCCCGTTTCCGCAAATAGGTTCCCTTATTTCCTCAATGGGTGCCCCATTTTCCCACACAGGCGGACCCAGTCACTCCACCCCTCCGCTTGTAAGTTCTAGGATGGATGGCCCTACTACTCCGTCGGTAAGTTCGATGTTAGCTCTTCGAGACCACTTGGACTATTTAATTGGGATGGCCGCAGGCCCCACTTCTAGTACCGCGACATCAGGTGTGTCTCCTCGAGTTATTTTCACCCCGTCCATTGTCGCTGATCGACCAGTATCGCCTCGTCGCCAGGAGAGTGTCCCTCTGACCTCACCTGCCATAAGCATACCATTCAGCTTTGCGCAACTGGCAGACGGACAGGAGGAGCACTACATACCGCGGATACCGCGGATTCCTGTCTCTTGAGTAGAGTGACTGGTAGATGAATACAGAGAGCGTTGGGATGGCAGGAGAGAGGGAGCTGGTAGGGAGGTATCTATGGAGCGAAGTGAGAGATCAGGCAGTAGGAGGCGTCAAACCCATTCGCCTAGGAGTCGCAGCTGGTCTCCCAGGCAGCAGCGCACCCCGGAGCTTCGATGGCACCGGCGACACCTGGACGTGTCTCCTCCTCTTCATGATCGTGAGATCTTGGATGACACCGCTGGTCATCCTTTCACCCACCGTGTAAGGCACCACAGGGTCAGCCGACATGTTAAGCTCCCCACGGAATCATACGATGGCACCAAAGACCCCATCTCGCATCTTAATAAGGTGAAGGATTTCGTCCAGTTTCAAACGCACAACGACGCGGCGTTGTGTCAAATATTTGTTATGACATTGTCGGGAGTAGCCCGCCTCTAGTTTGAAGGACTTCCTGCTCGATCAATTGATAATTTCCCGCAACTAGAGGCCAAGTTTAAGAGTCACTTCAGCACAACTATCCCCATTCGAAAGTCTACAGTAGCCTTGTTTGATATATGTAGAAAACCAGAGGAGTCTTTGAATAGTTATCTTGGTCGTTTTGATATGGAAATGTCGCTAACTCCTGGTATTACTATTGATTTCGCCATAGAAGCTTTGAAGCGGAATTGCGGATATGGGAAGCTGAGAGATACGCTGATGGTGGACCCCCCAATGACTTTAGACGCGTTAAGGTTGAAGGCTCACAATTATAAGAGAATGGAAGAAGAGGAATATAGAAACAGGATACGGGATGCGCCCCAGAACGCCCCTCCTGCTCCCACGGCTCAAGGCAGTATGACCCACGACACCCGTCCGGGTGATGAATACACCCAGCGGAAAGATTACATCCCCAAGGCGACGATTCGCCAGAAGGGTAATTACTCTAGAGGAAGGGGCAGCGGTCTGAATGTTCAGCGACAGGGGGATCCCCCTAAGGGTCGAATATACGATCCCGACATTCCTCCCCTTACACTCCCACGAGCGGAAATCTTAGCCATCATTCAGCAGCGGAACCTGCCGATCCGCTATCCAGCCCCTGTGAAGCCAGGGGTGGTCATGGGAGGAAGGGAAAACGCTTTTTGTAAATTCCATAAGGTTAAGGGGCATTCTACAGAGGCGTGCAGGGAATTGAAGTTAGCAATAAAGCGCCTGTTGGAAGAAGGCTATCTTGGAGAATTCGCCACTTGTATGAGAGAAGAAACCAGGAGCGACCCTCCGCACGGGGCGTTAGGTGACCATCA
The DNA here is from genome assembly GCA_963691705.1 of Viola odorata. Lineage (NCBI taxonomy): Eukaryota > Viridiplantae > Streptophyta > Magnoliopsida > Malpighiales > Violaceae > Viola > Viola odorata. The sequence continues at coordinate 41,310,081 of OY829542.1, read as the reverse complement.
ATTGCCTCCTCCCCTTAGGAGCAGTGGGACTTCTGAGGCCAAGGGAAAAGAAGCACTAATGATGTATGACGAGGACATCCCCATCATTAACATTATCGCTGGGGGCGCGTCGTTCCTGGATGAGATTACCCCAGCAACACTCGTGGCAGGAGAGAAGCGGAAACGGGAAAGCCAACCTATAAAAAAAGGAGTGATTGATGCACTGGACAGGATGGTAATATCTTTTTCGGAAGAAGATGAGAAGGGCGTTGTCTTCCCTCATAATGACACGCTAGTAGTCACACCGGTTGTTGGGAGCCATGGCGTACGAAGGACCCTCATTGATAACGGCAGTGCGGTAAACTTATTTTCGTTGGAAGCATATAATCTCATGAAACGCCCTACCAGTGAACTGGCGCCTTGCAAGAAACCAATTATCGGAGTGGACGGCATCCCTATACCTGTAATTGGAGTCACAACGCTGCCTGTGTATTTTAGAGAAGACGCGTCGAAATGATAAGAAGAGTTGATGTTCTTGGTTGTGGATCTCATCCTACCGTATAATGCCATTCTAGGGCGGCCATTCCTCAATCGTTTTGGGGCGGCGGTATCTCAGAAACACCTTAAGATGAAATACCCCTCTTGGGAAGGGGTAGTATCGATCAAGGGTGATCAAAAGCTAGCCGTCGAGTGTTACTCACTCATGATTCAAAAAAGCTGTGATCAATATGTGTGTGTGGCAGCGGATCCCTATGAGCAAAGGGATGAAAGGCGAACCCAGCCAGTGGATGTGATGGTGTCCATCCCTGTCCAAGGCAATGATAAGGTGAGCTTCCAGGCCAGTGACAAGTTGACCCTTGAGGAGAGGGCACAATTAGCCCGGCTGTTGAACAAGTGCAAAGGAGAGTTCGCGTGGAAACCGACGGACATGCCTGGCGTGTCTAGGGAAGTGGCTGAGCACCGACTCAACGTTGACCCGCGCGCCACGCCAGTTCAACAGAAGCGGCGAGCATTCTCCACAGAAAAGTCAGTGGTGATTGATAAGGAGGTAGTAAAGCTGATGAACGCAGGATTCATCCGAGAAGTGATGAACGCAGGATTCATCCGAGAAGTTCAATACCCCACTTGGTTGGCCAACCCCGTCTTAGTCCATAAGCCCAACGGAGACTGGCGCATGTGCATTGATTTCACTAACTTGAATGACGCTTGTCCTAAAGACTGTTATCCGCTTCCTCGGATTGATCAGTTGGTCGATCAAGCAGCAGGGTACGCATATTTGAGTTCCCTGGACGCCAATTCTGGATATCATCAAATTCCTACTACTACACGGCAATGCCGTTTGGCTTAAAGAATGCAGGGGCGACCTTCCAGCGTATGGCCAACAAAGTGTTTGAAAAGCAAATCGGGAGAAATATAGAAGCGTACGTAGATGATGTATTGGTCAAGAGCAGAAGTTTCAGTGACCATCTGGCCAATTTGCAGGAAGTGTTTGATACATTGAGGAAGTACCAGATAAAGTTGAACCCCCGCAAGTGCGCGTTTGCATTTCAAACGGGAAAATTCTTGGGGTATGTGGTAAGCCAAAAGGGCATCCAACCGAACCTGCCAAAGATTAAGGCTATCCATGATATGGTATCGCCGCGAACCCTCTAGGAAGTTCAGAGGTTAACAGGACGTGTCATTGCTCTAGGGCGGTTTATCTCTAAGCAAGGCGAGAAGTGCTTGCCATTCTTTAAAGTAATACGTAAGAAAGCTTCTTTCGGATGGACACAAGAGTGCGAAGAGGCGTTCGTGAGTTTGAAAACATACTTGTCGTCCGACTTGGTACTAACACGACCGGAACTGGGCGACACCCTATTCTTGTACCTCGGCGTCGCAGATGAAGTGGTCAGTGCCGTTTTGGTCCGGGAGGATAATCACGCCACCGCCCCGTCTTCTTTGTTAGCCATGTGTTAAAAGATACCGAGGTGCGATACACCCACATTGAAAAGGTGGCATTCGCCCTGCTACAGTCCACATGAAAGATGGACAGGTACTTCCAGGCCCATCCAGTCATCGTGCTCACGGATCAGCCTTTGAGAAGAATTCTTAGGAAACCAGAATCCTTGGGGAGGATGTTGATTTGGTCAATTGAGCTGGAACAATATGGATTACAGTATAAAGCTCGGCCATCCGTAAAGGCTCAGGTTTTGGCAGATTTTATCGCCGAGTGTACATTTACTGGGGACAAGGCGGCGGAGCTGCTCAAGAAGAAAGAAAGTGATGCAAAGATCCCACCCTCAGAAGCCCCCGCGGACGTATGGGTCATCTATGTGGATGGCGCCAAAAATCAGGAGCTGGCGGGAGCTGGCATATACATGATCGGGCCACATAATGTGCAGGTGTGGCACGCCATTAGAATCCTGTAACCATTGTCCAACAACGCAGTAGAGTATGAAGCGTTATTGGCGGGGCTTAGATTAGGAAGAAGCCTCTTCGCTAAAACTGAAAATGACCTGGTAGCAGGAGCCCCACGGTTGAGAATATGAGGGGACTCCAAATTGATAATTGATCAAGTCTTGGGACATTCCCAAGCTAGAGAACTGATCATGGCACAATACCTCTTGAAAGTGAAAAGGGAATTGGCAGAAATGGAACAAAGCGGCATGTGTGTTACTTTCGAACACATTCCGCGGGAGGACAATATAGAGGCGGATAATCTTGCCAAGGTGGCAGCTAATCAGGAGGTTGTCATACCAGAAGGCGTGTACTATGAGGAAAGGTCATTACCGTCCTTCATGGAGGAACAGCTGTCGCTATGTGTGGAGGAGATTGAAAAGGACTGGAGGGTCCCTGTGATAAAATGTTTGAAGAACGACGAGTTGCCCAGCGACAGTACAGAGAAGAAAAAAGTGCTTAAGCAAGCGGCAAGGTGCACTTATTATGATGGGGAGTTAATTCGGAGATGTTTCTCGCACCCATCCGCAAAATGTATAACGGAGCAAGAAGGCCTCCATACCCTGCGCGAGATTCATGAAGGCATCTACGGCATGCATGTGTCGGGTGGTACCATGACCGCGCAGGTGTTTCGGTCAGGATTCTATTGGCCCACAATTCGTAGGGATTGTAACAACTTTGTGCAATCATGCCATAAGTGTCAAGAATTTGTCAAATTGCCTCGACGACCCGCCACTGAAATATCTCAGATCGTGGCATCTTGTCCTTTTGCCAAGTGGGGAATTGATATTTTAGGCCCTTTCCCAAAGGCCAGGTCTCAACTGAAATTTGTAATTGTGGCAGTGGACTACTTTACCAAATGGGTAGAAGCGGAAGCGGTAGCCAGTATTACGACGGAGAAGGTATGGCACTTCTTTAAGCACCAAGTGATCATGCGTTTCGAGGTGCCTCGCGTGCTAGTTAGCGACAATGGGGCATAGTTTACCAGCCGCTTTTTCAAAGAGCAATGTGAAGAATTCCAGATCGAACAGAGGTTTTCCTCTGTGGCCCATCCCCAGACTAACGGCCAGGCGGAGGTAACTAACCGAAGCATACTGAGCGGTATTAAGAAAAATCTTGAGGGGTCGAAAAAGAAGTGGCCAGACGAGCTACCCTATGTAATGTGGGCTTACCGCATGACCCTCAAAACTAGTACAGGGGAAACGCCCTTTGCGATGGCCTTTGGTACCGAAGCGGTAACGCCTGTCGAAATTGGCACCTTAAGCTTAAGGGTGGAATATTTCAAGGAGGAGTTAAACGAGGAAAGGTTACATGCTAACCTCGATATGCTGCTTGAGGCGTGCGAGGAAGCCCTCTTGAAAATAATGCACTACAAAAGAAGAATGGCGCGGTATCACAACAGACATGTTAAGGAGCGACTGCTCAAGGCGGGAGACCTCGTGCTCAGGGACAAACGGGCGGCGGGCCAACGAATGTGGAAACTTAGCTCAAACTGGGAAGGCCCGTACCGCGTCACTCGTGTTATCGGAAAGGAAGCGTATCACCTCGAAACGCTTGACGGTACTCCCTTACCTAACTCTTGGAATATTGCTCGATTAAAATTATATCATGCTAGAGTTTGATATGCCGTTGGGCATGGTTTAGAAATTGAGTTTGACATGCCGTTGCGCATGGTCTAGAAATTAAAATAATTGAAAGTGACATGCCGCTGGGCATGGTCTTGAAATTGAATTTGAAATGTGACATGCCGGTGGGCATGGTCTAGAAATTGAAATAATGAAAAGTGACATGCCGTTGGGCATGGTCTAGAAATTGAAATTGAAATTGAAATGTGACATGCCGGTGGGTATGGTCTAGAAATTGAAATAATAAAAAGTGACATGCCGTTGGGCATGGTCTAGAAATTGAAATAATGAAAAGTGACATGCCGTTGGGCATGGTCTAGAATTTGAAATGTGACATGCCGGTGGGCATGGTCTAGAAATTGAAATAATGAAAAGTGACATGCCGTTGGGCATGGTCTAGAAATTGAAATTGAAATTGAAATGTGACATGCTGGTGGGCATGGTCTAGAAATTGAAATAATAAAAAGTGACATGCCGTTGGGCATGGTCTAGAAATTGAAATAATGAAAAGTGACATGTCGTTGGGCATGGTCTAGAAATTGAAATGTGACATGCCAGTGGGCATGGTCTAGAAATTGAAATTGAAATTGAAATTTGACATGCCATTGGGCATGGTCTAACAATTGTTGTGGAAATATTTCTTATCCTTGTTGGTTGTCTGTGTAATGTGCAGATAACAAGGAAAGGAGGATGTCGGGGGTGAAAAGTCCTAGCCTTGGGGCAGAACGGGCTAATGCAGATGGGTCGTCAAGACGAGGCACGCCCCGGCGATCCTGGAAATATATGGTGCTGGAAGTGAAAAATTCTGGCCTTGTGAGGCCGGCCTTGATCAGGCGGCTCGCTAAGACGAGACACGCTCCAGCACTGTCGGGAGTGAAAATCCTATCCTGGGGAAACCTAGAGAGGGCATGCCCCGACTCCCCTGGGGGTGTAAAGTCCTATCCTTGTGACAGCCCGTGCTCACATAGACGGATGATCATTAAGTGAGGCACGACCCTAGGGAAGATAAAAACTCCACCTCCTAAGTGAAAATCCTATCCTTACGAGGGTAGCGCTAACATAGGTTCCTCGTAAAGAAGGGGCACGTTCCGAGGTGCGAGGGTAACGTTGAGGAAGTGAAAAGTCCTATCCTCGTGATGGCTGATCCTGATCAGGATGCGCACTGAGAGGGGCACTTCCCGGCCGATTGAAGAAATGCGGGAAGTCACGGTACCCCAGCTAGTAACCGAAAGGGACAAACCCGGTGAAGTTTGGCTGGAAGAGTACGTGACACGAGCGACATCGGGCGAGATCGCGCCAAGTGAGTTGGGGAAATACGCGCCCACACCCCAAGGTAATTAAGATATTTTAGTATATATCGCTACTAATGTAAATGATAAGTGAAAATGTGCAGAAAATTCGGCACAAGCGATATCTCGGAAGGATCGCGCTAAGAAAGTGAGGAGCGCGCGCGGCAATGGCCCAAGGTAACTAAGACTTTTCGGCAATATGTCGCCACTAACGAAAGTTATAAGTAAAATGTGCAGAAAATTTAGTAAAGTGTCAAAGTGATGGAGCACTTGAAATATGAGGGGGGGGGAGCATCTAAGGGAGATCAGTAGATCGCAGCAAGGTAGAGAAGAGGATCAAGGAGCGGTACCCTATTGTGCGGAGAGAAACGCGCGACGACATGGCGTGTTGCGACTCCACAACGGGGAGTTCGAAGGCGCAGGCAACATCAGTTCAACGGTGGCAACAGTTTTGAAAGAAGGACGAAGTAAGTGAAGAAGATCATCGATAAAGTAAAATGAGTGCAAATTGTGCAAACTGTTTACAAAAGGGGATACTTGTTTACGGCCTGGGCATGCTGCTGTCCCCCGTCAGGCCCAATGGACCAAAGAGAAGTATAGTGACATTTACGGCCTGGCATGCTGTTGTCCCCCTCGTCATGCGTGGCCTCTTCGCTTGGGCGGTGGGATATTTGGATTTAGGGGGGTAGACTTCTGCTTGAAGAGGCGGATGATGGCATCAGCATCGAAGAAATTCGGCCGTGACGCTCAATGAAGCAGTCGGCCATGAGGCCGCAGTTTGTTCCAGAAGAACCATTTCACTTGTTAGGAGGATGGATGTAGTGTGATGATATGAATCTTACTTTGCTCCGCTTGAAGGGGGCATCCCTCTTGGCTGGTGTCCTCATGGCCTCTTCCAACTCTTTCCTTGCAACTCCCCAAACTGGCTTCCGCACATCGTCGCTTTCAACATCGTCGCTCTTCTAGAGTTTATGAAAGTCCCTTTGTACTTGTTGATTTCTTCCAAGAGCTGGTGATTAGTGTTGCGCCATTCCTGGGAGGAAGATTGGAGAGAGCTCATTCGTCTCATCACATTCCTAGACCAGTAATGGAAGCCCTGAAAGCTAGAGAACAGCTGGGTCCTTATCTGCTGCAGTTGCTCGCCCTCGGCAACGGAGAGGAATGCCTGCTCCTGCTCCTCAACCGACATCAGATGCCCTGCCAGATAGGCGGATGTCGCTAGGGAGCTGTCGCCCCCCATTGCCGGGAACCCGCGCTGCCGAATGTTACTTAAATCAACTTGATGGGTGGCGGCTCCGCTGGAGAGTATAGTGCTTAGGTCAGCCACCATGCGCGGAGTGTCCACGGGGGAAGAGAGGGAGAGATTGTTTGAACAGCAGTAGGAATGAAGAAGACATTAGGAGGGGACGGAGGGGAACGATTAGATGGTCCAGTGTCAATATTGAAACCGCCAGTTTGTAGGGAGGGAAAGTCTTCCTCTGCAAGATACTCCAGAAAGTCCAAGGGATTGCCAGGTGGAGGAGATGACGCGACAAAAGAAGAGTGAAGTGGCGCAAAGGTAGCCCCGTTCCCTGCCAGACCAGAGCCTTGATTACCCACCAAGGGGCGGTATTGGTGACGCCGCCTTGCCTTTCCTGACCAGCAGCAAAGTCGTTCATTGAAGTTGAGTCCTCATTAAGACGCGGTTGCTTGGGGTCAAGAATACCCGACAAATCCATGCTGTCGCGCGAAGGAGTGGCAGAAGAGGAAACAACAGCGGTATCCTACGTGCAAAAGAAATAGGGGAATTAAGAAACATACAAAAAATATATAGACAGAGAAATTTTGTAAAAACCACCTGAACAGGAGGACGGGTAGGAGCGATAACGTAAAGGCGGAGAGTTCTTTTCTTCTTTCTTGCAAGGGGAGGACGAGAAGATGACGCTCGTGTAGGAGCAACGCTAGGGGAGGAAATTGGCTCAGCAGTTGATGTGGTAGTAGCCTCCGCTCGAGGAAGAGAAGAGGACTCAGGTGCAGAAGTGGACGTGTGCGTGGTGTCAGTCACGGCACCAGCCGAGGCAGCAGAAAGAACCCTTTTTTCTCTCTTCTGCTGAGCTCTTCTCTCTCTTTTCTTGATGCAATCAGGTTTCCACCCGGCGGAAGGATCTGTAGAGATAAGAAATGAATGTTAGAGTTAGTATTGGCGTGGAACAGCGAACAAAGGGACGATGCTCACTTTGAATGCAATCCTGGATGTCGCCCCGGCATGCTAGTTCGCGAGTGCGAACACCAGGAATCCCCGACAGGTTGAGCAGCTTGTCCAGCCAGCCTTGGTCAACTGGTCCTAACTCTGGCTTGCCACCCCAGGCAGCGTCTCTGACGACAAGATTAAACCCGCTCCGCCACAAAGGCTGGGGCAGATTGATGATGAAGAATCCTTTTTTCCAAGCATCAATAGAAGATTCAAGGAATAACAGCTTCTAGGTAAAGGGGTTTAGAGCTTCAACATCATAGCGAGGCGATATCGCTATGATGCCGTTGTTATGGTGGTATAATTGAAAAAGGGAGCGAAGTAACAACAAGGAAGGAGATTCATTCCCTATATATCTACAGAGGGCTATAAAAGCATAAATACCATAGTAGGCGTTTGGACTCAATTGGGCAGCATTCAGATCAAATTCAGAGAATAACTCGGCAATTAAAGGATCTAGAGGCAACCAAAAACCATAATGAAATATTTTTGCATAAAGAACCCTACGGCTGCCAGGTAATTCGCTATTAAGGCGAAGGGACTTTGGGGAAACTTCGGTAGAATACCCCTCCAGCTGGTCGAGAGTGGCATTATAGCTCCGCAGGCACCGTCGAAGGACGGCGGTGGAAGCAATGGTGGAAACAGTAGTATCAATATCTCCCTCCCCAGCAGAGCGGGGATAGCAGCGATTACGAGCCATGCGCAAGCTTAAAAGAAGAATAGAGAGGAAGGTACCTGTGGTGAGAAGAAGATCGAAGCACCCGGGCGGCGGTGGATCGTAGGAGGAAGAAGAGGGATTGTCTTTTCTTTTCTTTCTTTTTCGTTTTCAAAAGAGAAAGGTAACAAGAGATAAAAAGAAAGCACGTGGGGGTTTTTATAACCCTAAGGACAAAAGGGAACGACGGGTCAAGCGATCGTGGTGTGTGACGTGTCAAAGGCAAAGAGGCGCGGGAAGCAGGTACAATCCCTGAGGAGCGAAAAGACATGCTCAGCCCGCCAGTCCTTTAGCGTTCCCCTTTGATGACACGTGGGCTCAAAGCATCATGACTGTCTCATCCGTATCAAATAAAAGGAGTCAGAGCATTAAATGCTCTAAAAAGGGCACGGTCAAACCCGGCGAAAAGGAGCGGCAAGATGTAATGACACGGCATGCAAGCGGCAAAGTGCGAAGAAAATGTAGTCAAGCGGCATGTGATAAAGGGCGACATCGTTAAGAAACACGCATTATTTGGTCAGGATTACAAGATCTGTTAATTATTACAAGCTAGGAGGCGACGTCAAATATCCAAAAGGGAAAAATAATACAATAAGGGAGTAAGTAAAGAAGCGACACCCCCAATCAAGCGGCATCAAATGGGCCCTTCCCAGGCACTGACCCACTACTCCTCTTCGGAGGAGAGGAAGCCCTCTTGGCTCTCGTCAATCTCTTTCATCCTCGTGGAGGCATACCTGGCGACCTCAGCGGGATCAGCGGATCTGCTGCGGTGCTGATCTGTCACCCCGGCGATAAAGGCTTGTTCAGTCTTCTTCTTCCACCAGGTCACCTTCTTGAAAGCTTTTGACAGGTCCGCATCGCGGGAGGATAACTCCTCAAGAAGGAATGAGTTATTCTTCTTCTCAGCTACCAACTCAGCCTCTAAAGCTTCAACCTGGGTTTTTCCTTTAGACCTTTCCCCAGAAAGGTCAGCGCGGCACTCGCGCAATTCGGCCTGAGCGCGTTTGTGGAGTCGCGACAACTCCTCTACCTTTGCCAAGGCACCAGAGTTTTGAGATTGTGTAGCACGGGCCTTGATGAAGTAATGAAGCTGTCGAAAGGCAGCAAGGCAGTTGTTCATGACGCGCACATACTGAACTTTGGGAGGAAGTTGCAGTAGCCTACTCTCCTCCTCGGAGGCGCGAAACATTTCACAGGCCAAGATAGCCGTGGGCTGATCTTGCGATAAGGGGTCTGATATACCCAGGGCACGGAACCCGTGAGTCCCAAATTTCGACAGATTTAGCTAGTGAGAGGGGGCCCCTTGAGGCCCGTCACGGGAAAGATCAGCAACAAAGCAAGGGGCGGAGATACCACCTGAGCCCCCGATGTCTCGAATTAAAGTAAGGAACAACGGGCAAGGGGACTTCGGGGGAGAGTGAGAAGAACCAGGCCCACTTGGGACTGAGGGACGCACGTCAGGAATACAGGGGCCAATGAGCGAGTGTGGAGGCTCCATGACAGGAGTGGAATTTGCAGCGGATGGCGGCATCGTCGCGGCAGAGGAGGTCTTGTTGGGGTCAGCCAGCCCCAGAGTCGAGGAAGCGCCACCCAGTGAAGCGGCACCCTCCATAGTGGTGTCGGGAGAAGCGACAGTCTGGGAAGCGATGGTATTTGCGGCGTCGCTTGGAGGAGATTGAGCAGCCATCTTGGTCACTTGAGCTTCGCTTGCTTCCCTTAGTTTCTTTCGTTGAGCTAAGGAAGCCGGGTAGAGGCTCAGTTCCGTGTCCATATCCTCCATGTCCTCGACTCCGTAGGAGAAAATCTTTGTCTCAGTCACTGGCAAACCAGACCCGAAACTCTTCTTCCGACTGGGTAACCAGTTCTCCACGAAGCAGGAAGTGCAGAAGGAGGAACCGCTTTCCCTGGAAAGAATCTCGTCTAAAGCTCTTTTCTTTATGGGCATACGGTGATCAGCTCGAGCCCCAGCGGAAGTAGAGGGAGCAGTCGTTGAAGGGGCGACAACCTTGTGAGGAGCGTCACCTTCGGAGAGCGGTCGAGCGATGGTTTCCCCTGCGAAAAGTTATGTTAATAAACAAGGGGTAAGCAAGGCAGCGGCGAAGCTCAAAAGCTCACCTATGGTACACTCAGTTAAAGGCTTGTACAAAGCAAAGTTTCGGATCTAGAAAGAGGACTCCATCTCCAGTAAAGCGTTGGCCTGATCCAACTCTTCCCTAGACAGAGGCGCTGGCCTCGCCCAATTAACCACCTCCAGGTTGAAATCAGGACGCCACAGGCGAGAGGGTAATTCGACAACGAAGAAACCGCTCTTCCAGTTCCCGACGTTCCCCTCAAATCCTCGAAATTTCTGCCAAAAAGGCCTTACTAGAGCATCATCCCATCTTGGAATAATATTAATGAAGCCGTCGCGAAAAACCAGAGTCAAGAACTTGCGAAATAAAGCAACAGAAGGAACAAGAATATCTTTTAATTCGCAAGCACGAAGGAAGGCGTAGATGCAACTCCATGAGGAAGGGGTGATCTGCGCAGAGTTAAGCCCGTGCTCGCGTAACACACGCTCCAGCGTATCATGAACTGGAAGGCGGAACCCATATTGAAACATTTTAAAATAAAGAATCCTATGAGTTTTCCAGAGCCGGCTATGAAGCCTCATAGTGTCAGAAGGAATAGTGGGGTGATAGCCACAGGGGAAGGTAATATTATTGCTTTCCAGTTCGAGGCGTAAGACAGTAGGGCAAGTAAAGATGCTAGGGGTGTTTTCAAGCTCGGGATATCGAGAAATTGGCCTAGGGGTAGTTAAAGAGCTAGATTGAGATCTCGTGCGAGGCATGATAGATAAAGCAGCAAAGGAAAATCAATAGCAAGATCGAGCAGAATACCTTGAAAGAGAGAAGGTTGAAATTAATAGGTGAGTCGTCTGGATGCCAGCGAGAGAATTTTCTCGGAGCGAGCGAAAAACGAAGAGAGTTCTGAAGTATAAAAGGAGCAAAAAGGTACGAAGAAGGAGCATTTTTCCTTTTAAAAGAGACGGTGGAAAAGTCAGACAGAAGGGCAACCTATCACAGCAAGACACGTACGGGACAAATGGGACACGTGGAAAGACCCTGATAGAAACTTAAAGTCAAGCGCTCGCCTCGGATGTCGTAAAAGAAAGACTCGTTAGTTATAAGAAACCCCACAAAGATGGTTGTATGAAGCGGTAATTGGCTATCCAACGGCAGTTATCCCATAGGGCGGCGATTATAACAAAAGCGAAAAGAAAAAGGCAAATGACATTTTGTTTCATTTCATTCTATTTTATTTATTGAAAGAGAAAGCCAGCGGCATCTACAATAAGTGCGACATCATCAGTCTTCGTCCGCCCAGTGTATGTCATAGACGTAATCATAATCTTCCGAAGACGATGGCGACCCACTGTTATAGAAAGGAAAGGGCTCGCCAATCTCGAAAGGTCTTTTACCAAGCCCAGTCGCGGAACCTGTCGTAGGGGCAGCTTCCTCCTTTGAAGCGGCGTGGGAGCTTTCCTCCAGGGTCGGGGTAACCAGTCCTGGGGCGGCATCTTGCATAGAAGTCCCGTCCTTGGGAAAAGGACAAGGGACGGATGGTGACGCTTCATCCTTTTGCCGCAGCGAAAGGTAGTGAGGTTCAAAGTCGGCAAAGAAGGATTCAAAAGATTGCTTCTTTGTTTTCTTCAATCTCTTGCGACCCCGACACTTTACGGAATGTCTGGCAGGCCTCTAGGGGGGTGAGAGTGGAGGATTGTCAGAGTCGGGAGAAGTTGGAGGGGTCGGAGGAGAATCGCGAGCGGCAGTATACAACAAATGGGAGTCAGCCATGGAAATATCAGTAAGAGTGAGAAGAAAGAAGAAAAAAGATGAACAGAGAAGGAGAGGAAGAGCTCCATTATATAGCCGAGGTGAGGAAACGTGCCTGCCTTTTCGCGTATTATCGAGGACAGTTAATGCTATCAGAGATAACGTCTATTGGGGGGAAAGATCTGACTCCGCAACTGTCAAAAGGCTGCACCAGCCAGGAGACACCGAAATCGTTGCCCAATCCGTTAACACTGAAAAATGGCGCAAAATATATTCAGAACGGATGCGATATGGGAAAATCGTCATTATGAGCCAGGTAGACAAATAAAGTTACGGGATCCCAAGGGACACCACGCTCACAATTAGTGAGAATAGAAGTTGTTTTCTAAGAAAGACGACATGAGAAAGAAGAAAAATATTGACAGTGCGGCAAGTGAATAAGGGAAAGCATATTTATTTATTTAAAGGGCTCAGCGGCCCGAGATTACAAAAAGGCCTAACGGCCCGCAGTTACAAAAGGTGGCCCTAGAGAAGCACAAAAAGACACGCTGAGAGGATCCCCATCGCTGGTCAGGCATTCGACCCAGCGTCATCATCTTCCCATTCCAGGAAAGGAATTTCCCTCAGGGCATCCGCAAGAGCCGTCAGTTCAGAAGAATAGGCCCTCATGCTCTTCAGGCAGCATCCCAGCAAGTCCTTCCTATGCTGTAGCGTCGTCATCAGCAGCTGAATTTGAGAAACAACCACCGACAGCTTCACCACTTTCTCCACGGGACTGAAATCCTCCAGGGTAACAGCAGCCTGTCTAGCTTGCAGGGGAGTCAGCATCCCCTGGAGCTCCAGTATATCCTCCGAGGTCTTAACGCTCAGCTAACCCAGGAAATTGGTGTCTACCTGAGTTAAGTTCCTCAGGGCATGGGTTTTGGAGAGCAGGAAGTTTTTGGTGACTTCGTCCATGAAAAGAAGAGAGATATGGAAATTTGAAGAGAGAGGTGGAAAAGTTGTGAGAGTTATGAGGCAAGTGCAAAATGAAAAGCCTATTTATAGACTTCGGAAAAAGGCATTTCGAAGATGTACCTTATTCGATTGTTGAGCCCTCATTAGGGCAGAAACCTCTGAAGGGGTAGGACCGGAGACGCTGTGATAGCCCTTGGTAAACACTCGGGCTAGTTTTCATTTGGGCATATGATAACTATCGATACCACAGAAGCGGCATCTCTACTACCCCGCCGGGTGACCCGGCCAACATACTGTACCCGCCGCGGGAGATGAGACCCTGTTCTTACCGCCCTTAGCCTAGCGACCGACCCTGGGATGGTCGACCTCAGCGAGGGGGCTCTCATGCGGCATCCCATCCCAGGTCATCCATGACGTCACTCCGCATGACGTCATCCTACATGACATCACTCCGCATGACGTCATCCTACATGACATCACTCAATGCCACCCCAGCGGCATCTATCACCCCAGCCACACCTACCAGGGACTATTCCCACCCCCTGTCGGTACACTCCTTCCTTTCCTTATAAATACCCCTACATTTTCAGACAAGGGGGTAAGCCTAAGATAGCGTACTGAACCCCTGCCATTTTGACTACCTGCACTGACTTTGGCATCGGAGTGTTTACACCGGAGACCCCCTCCGGTGCTTTGCAGGTGACGAAGACCCCAGTACAGTATTCCCGACCAGCCCAGATCAAGCCGATCCTGCTCAGTATCCATCGGACTCTTATCACTTACGACTTGTCGTACGCGCGACGACGGCTACAATAGTCATTTTGGCTGACTGCTAGGGTTATAAAACCCAACACATGTTTATTTTTCCCTCTTTTGTTGTTTCATTTTCGCTTCTCCCTCTCGAGCCAACTTGTGTTTTTTCTTTTCATCAAAAGACTATTTGTTGCTCTGGATGTGAATCTCGTTCAGTTAGCTCCCAACGCGTACAGTTGCGTTTATGCGTTTCTCCAACTCTGTAGATACAAAGGGATTAACTCTCCTTCCCTTTTGTTGCTTAAGTTGCTTTTTCAACTGTATAGTTGTAGGGGTGTGTTAGCGATATCGCCCCGTTATGACGATGACTCGCTCAAACCCTTCACTTGGAAGCTCTTGCACCTTGAGCCTTCCATTGAAGATTGGAAAGAAAAAAAATTTGTCGTTGAATTGCCAAGCCCCTGATGGCGGATTGGTTTTAATCACAATATCAGGGATAGTGCTTGGGGCCAACGGGGGATTCTTTCTCCGCCTGAGCAAAACTGGTTGGACAAGCTGCTTGAGTTGGAGGTCTATGTCCACACTCGCAATCTCGCGTGCGGGACCGATATTCAAGCCTGTGTTGAGAGTGAGTGTTATGTCATTTTCTTCATTATTTCAGATGATACTAACGCTGACGTTATATCGTGATTGTGCAGCTCCTAAACCTGGTTGGAAGCCTGAAAGCGTTAGGAGGCGGGAAAGAAGGGCTCTAAGGAGAAGAGAGCAAGAGGAGGCTGCTGCCGCTGCCACCGCCGCCACCACTTTCGCTGAGGCTGTCAATCCAGTTGTATCGCTTACTGTGGCTGTGAATCCCATCCAAACGCCTTCTACTTCGGTTGGTGAGGGGGCTGCTACCATTCAGATTTCTATTTTGGTTATATCCGTTGCCGTCACTTCTGTTCAAGCGTCTTCTTCTCGGGCTCCCCCAAAGAAGAAAAAGAAGAAGACAGTACGCGTTGCAGCCCTTACTCTTTCTTCAGACGTGGCAGCTTCTTTTGAGGTGCCGGTTAATGACACTATTACTGTATGTGTTTTTTTTATAATCGCACTGTCTCAATCATTGCTTCTTAATGCTCTTTGGCATTTTCTTTCATTTTCTTATTCTTCTTAATGCTTCTCTCAGCAGGATACCGCTGTTGCCTCTACCCAGTTACTGCCGCCGGACGACATGGACCTAGGCCATATACTTCGACGTTCTGGCAAGAGGCAGCGACTTGATGGGGAAAACATGAGTTTGCCAGCGGGTCCCGTCAATGAAGAAGACAACACTACCATTTTTGCTTCGATGTCGCCCCTTGGCGGTCAGTCTTCTGACCCTTTGGGGACTATGGGCGTTTCTGGGTCTTTTGACGCTTCGCCCAATTCTCTTAGCTCCTCACTTCCTCCTTCTTATTCCACTGTCCTGGGCTTCACTGAGGATTTTACGGGGGTCAGTTTTCCGCCCTTTCAATCTCACGGTTCTTTTGGGCTTCATGGGGGCACTTCTTCTAATCAACCTCCATCTCCGCCTACCCTACACTTTGTTCCTTCCAGTGCCTCGATGTATCATCCTAGTGTCGATACCACGCCCCATCTCATGGCCGATCTAAGTTCATTAGGCGAGTCTGGTCCTGTTACCCATCAGGTTGACTTGAGCAACTTGCGCAGAGTTGGGTTCGCGGCCGTTGGGGGAGATAGTTCTGCAGGGATTTCCTCTTTCCTGGTTGCTCATGCGTTAACGTCCCCCGAGGAGAGGGGAGCGCTCCTTTCTCAATCTGCTGACGAGCAGGTGGCCTTCCTGCGTTCCACTTTATTCTTTGGTTTCTCTCAGTTTCATTACTGGTCCCAGTATATGTCACAGAAGGTCGCCTCTCTTACCTCCACCTCAAATGGGCTTAGTGCCGCTCGTCGTGAGCTTTCCGACGAGCTCACTAGGGAGCGAGAAGAAAGGAAGAAACTATCAAGGGAATGTCAAAGGTTGGTGATAGCCTTGGCGATGGCCAAGAAAGATTTGAAGGTGGCCAGGGAGCAAGAGGCCGCTAAGGTGTTTGATCTTGAGGCTGTTCTAATGGTAGAGAGAGCTGCAAAGGCGGCATTACAAGAGGAAAAAATCATGTTAGAGAAAGAGTCATCCGAGAAGGGCAAGTGGTACATTGAGAATACGGCCCGCATCATGTCCGACTACTTTGTGGATATTCACGGGGAGGATGTGTATGACGCTGAGGCCCTCATTGACGCTTTTCGGAAGGGATCAGGGGATGGGGGGTAACGAAGGGCAAGGGACAGCAAGGCTACCATGCGATAGGCGCTTTTATCGCCCTTTTTGGATATCGGGTACCACCCGTTTTTGTTGTTCACTCTTGAGGGTTTTTGCCTTTTGTAGCCCCTTGCGGGTTTCTTGAACAGTTATCGCATATATATATATTATTTCTTTTCGTGACTGATCCCTTTCCCACCATCTCCTTTTCTCTGAGCTCCTATGATAAGATAGTTGCCGAGGCGGGATAACACAGTTTCGCTAGAAAATGAGATAACCATGGTATCGCCATATAATCTGTAGGACCACAAACGCCGATAACGAATACCACGCCGAACAACGCGACATGACTTAATCATGCGCATTTCAATGTCGGTGTAGAATAACGTTGCTTAGCAGATAGCTTCAGAAGTAGAACTCATAGGAATGACTTATAATTAATATTATCCACGATGCGTGGCGTATACCCGTGCGCGCCTTCGAAGCGGCAATATCCTTCCGGAGGCGTTACACCGCTGAAGAGATAACTCAATCGATAAGACTTCGTCTAGGATGAGCATTTTTATAACGACATCGTGCTGACGTAGATATTCTCGACCAACGATGAACAATTCCATATAGATGAAGAATTCTATATAGATAAGCGCGGACTTATCCCTTTTCGCAAGAATAGATATCCAAGGGGGACCAAACACGTGCGTTCCTCTGACTGTATTTCTCGAACCGAGGCACAAGTACACTGGCCCTTGATCATGTATTCATCGTAATGACATGCCACATGACACTATCACTTGTGCGGGCGTCAATCTCCCCCTCGTTTCCACGATGTCCTGCACATTCTCGGTCGATGCTTTAGGGCATTAGTCAAAATATTGTGCGATAATTAGTAGTTAATTACCTTTTAGGAGCCGTCACGCCTCCGTATCTAAGTGTCGTTAGCATTATCCGTGTCATTTTCTCAACCAGCCATCTTCACCAGGCATTTCCTATCTGGTTACTCGCTGGGATTTTGTGACATCGCTTTCTCAACCAGCCATCTTCGCCAGGGACTTCCCATCTGGTTACTCGCTGGTATTTCGCGATTTCTTTCTGCATTTCCAAAGTTCCTCGGTCGGCCTGGACAGTTCCTCATCTTAGTGTGTTGTCTGATCAAGACCAGCCATCACAAGGATATGACTTTTCATATCCAGGCATTGACCTCGCATCCCGGAGTCGTGCCTCGTCTCAGTGAGCCGTCTGTATTAGCCCGGTCATCACAAGGATAAGACTTTTCACTTCTAGGATGGAGTTACTATCTCTCTAGGGAGTGCCACGTCTTTGTGAACCGTCTGTGTTAGCCCGGTTACAAGGATATGACTTTTCACTCCCAGAGAAGCCGGGGCGTGCCTCATCTTGGTGGGCTGCCTGTGTTAGCACGGTTACCACAAGGATAGGACTTTGCACTCCCGGGGGTGTCGGAACGTGCCTCGTCTTAGCAGCCCACATGTGTTAGCGCGGCTGCCCCCAAGGATAGGAATTTTCACTTCCGACACTTATTTTTAGGTATGCCAGGGCGTGCCTTCAACTTAGTGAGCCGTCTGATCAGGACCGGCCGTCACAAGGATAGGACTTTTCACTCCTGGCATCCTTCTTCATTTATCATCTGCACATAGTCAACAACCACAAAACAGACAAGAATATTCTCTATTCAAGTGTTAGTGCACGTTAGGGCTGGCGTTAGCAAAGAGGTGCAAAGATATATCAAAATCTAGCATGGTATAATTTCAAACGAGCAATATTCCAAGAGTTAGGTAAGGGAGTACCATCAAGTATTTCCAGGTGGTATGCTCCCTTTCCGATAACGCGGGTAACGCGGTATGGGCCATCCCAGTTTGGACTGAGTTTCCCCATGCGTTGTCCGGCGGCTCGTTTGTCTCTGAGTACCAAATCGCCTGCTTTTAGCAGTCGTTCTTTGACGCGCCTATTGTGATAACGCGCCATTTTTTGCTTATAATGGAGCGTTTTCAGAAGAGCTTCCTCATGTCATTCTGGTAACACGTCGAGGTTTTCTCGCAACCTCTCCTCGTTCAGTTCCTCCCTGAAGTACGCCACTCGCAGGCTCATAGTACCGATCTCCACTGGTGTGACGACCTCGATGTCAAAGGCCAATGCGAAAGGCGTTTCTCCAGTGCTGGTTTTAACGGTCATGCGGTACGCCCATATACGGTAGCTCGTCTGCCCATTTCTTTTTGGATCCTAGTTTTTCTTAATTCCGCTGAGAATGCTTCGATTTGCCACCTCCGCTTGACCATTGGTCTATGGATGAGCCACGGAAGAGAACCTTTGTTCAATCTGGAATTCCGCGCATTGGTCTCTAAAAAATTGGCTGGTGAATTGCGTCCCGTTGTCGCTGACTAACGCACAGGGTACACCAAACCGCATGATAACTTGGTGTTTAAAGAAACGCCAATTTTTCTCCGTTGTGATATTGGCAACCGCTTCCGCTTCTGCCCATTTTGTGAAGTAATCTACCGCCACGACCGCAAATTTTAATTGAGACCTTGCCTTTGGAAACAGTCCTAGGATATCGATCCCCCATTTCGCGAAAGGACAAGGGGTCACAATTTCAGATATTGGCAACCGCTTCCGCTTCTGCCCATTTTGTGAAGTAATCTACCGCCACGACCATAAATTTTAATTGAGACCTTGCCTTTGGAAACAGTCCTAGGATATCGATCCCCCATTTCGCGAAAGGACAAGGGGTCACAATTTCAGAGATTTCCGTGGCGGGCTGTCGAGGAATCTTAGAGAACTTTTGACACTTCTGACAAGTCCGCGCATAATTGTGGCAATATCTTCGAATAGTAGGCCAATAGAATCCTGACCTGAAAAATTGCGTAGCCAAGGTGCCTCCTGATGCGTGAATGCCGCATATTCCTTCATGGATTTCTCGCAACGCATGAAGACCTTCTTGTTCTGTTATACACTTTGCGGCTGGGTGAGAAAAGCATCTCCGAACCAGTTCCCCGTCATAGTATGTACACCGTGTCGCTTGTTTCAGCACTTTCTTTTTCTCGGCGTTATCCGCAGGTAATTCCTCATGTGTCAAATATTTTATTACGGGGATTCGCCAGTCGTTTTTGATTTCTTCCACGCAAAGCTACGCTTACTCTTCCATGAAGGAAGGTACCGATATTTCTCGGTAGTATACGCCCTTAGGTATGGACGCTTCCGAATTTGCAGCGAGTTTGGCCAGGTTGTCTACCTCAGCGTTATCCTCTCGAGGGATGTGCTCAAAGCTGACCTGCATGCCACTTTTCTTTATTTCTAGCAACTCGCGTTTCACTTTAACGAGGCACTGAACCATGATGGGCTCTCTGGCCTGAGAGTGTCCCAAGACTTGGTCTATTGTCAATTTGGAATCTCCACAGATTTTTAGTTGTAAGTCTCCCATCATTCCCATATCATGTATGGCTTTGGTGGAGAAGCTTCTTCCTATCCTGAGTCCAGCCAGTAACGCCTGATACTCCGCTGCGTTATTGGATAATGGCTGCAGTATTCTGATGGCGTATCGTATCTGTATGTCGTGCGGCCCAATGACGAAGATTTCGGCTCCGGCTAGTTCCTGATTCTTTGCCCCATCCACATGAATGACCCACAAGTCAGTGTAGGTTTCAGGGAATGGGAGATCCAAGTCATCTTTTTCCTCTTCCGGTAGGTCCGTTAACGGGTCCTCTGTGAAGGTGCACTCAGCTATGAAGTCTGCTACGACTTGGGCTTTCATGGAGGGTCAATTTTTATACCGCAACCCGTATTGCTCAAGTTCGATGGCCCAAATCAACATTCTTCTTGAAGACTCAGGTTTCCGAAATATCCTTTTCAAGGGCTGGTCAGTAAGTATGATGACGGGATGGGCTTGGAAGTATCTGTCCATTTTTCGCGTGGCCTGTATTAGCACAAACATTATTTTTTCAATGCGAGCATACCGCAGCTCGGCATATTTCAAAACATGACTTACGAAGTAGACAGGGCGGTGCAGATGGTTGTCGTCACGAACGAGGACGACACTAACCACTTCATCAGCAACGCCGAGGTATAAGCATAGGGTGTCGCCTGGTTCTGGCCTTGTCAACACCAGGTCGGATGATAAATAGGCTTTCAGGTTTGTAAAAGCCTCTTCACATTCCGCTGTCCACCTAAAAGGGGCTTTCTTGCGTATGACCTTGAAAAAAAGGAAGGCATCTCTCGCCTTGCTTGGAGATAAACAGCCCTAGGGCGATAACACGCCCTTTAATTTTTGTACCTCCTTGACAGTTCGAGTAGATATCATGTCCTAGATAGCTTTGACTTTCGAGGGGTTGGGCTGGATACCTTTCTAACTGACCACGTAAGCCAAAAATTTACCCGTTTGGAATGCGAACATGCATTTATGGGGGTTCAGCTTCATCTGGTATTCTCTCATCACGTCAAATACTTATTTTAGGTCGAGCAAGTGGTCCTTGAAGCTTCAGCTTTTGACCAATATGTCGTCAACGTAGGCTTCCACATTCTTTCCAATTTGCTTTTCAAATATTTTATTCGCCATACGTTGGAAGGTTGCTCCAGCGTTCTTCAGCCCAAACGGCATCGTCGTGTAGCAGTAAGTGGCTTTTGGAGTGATAAAGGTGGTCTTTTCTTCATCCTCGACAACCATAGGGATTTGATGATATCCGGAGTTGACGTCTAACGAGCTCAGACTCGCATACCCGACGGTCTGATCGACTAGTTGGTCGATTCGAGGGAGCGGGTAGCAATCTTTGGGACAGGCATCGTTCAGGTCAGTGAAGTCGATGCACATATGCTAGTCTCCGTTGGGCTTCGGAACAAGAACTAGGTTAGCTAACCAGGTTGGATATTGGACTTCGCGAATGAAGCCTGTGTCTAGGAGTTTCGTCACCTCCTTGTCAACAGCTAACACCTTCTCCGTAGAGAACACTCTTCGCTTCTGTTGGACCGGCTTGACACAGGGATTGACATTAAGTCGTGACGTGCTGTCGAGACACCTCAAAAATAATATATAATTCCTATAACAAGTGCACAATTAAACTGTGTATAGTGGTACATGGTCGATCCACAGAGACTAATGTAGACACTGTCTAGTGTTGTGCAGCTAGGGCAAACAGATCAGAGCAGCAACAAGTAACAGGGGGGTTTCAAGAGTTGGTTGCTTAATATCTAATAAAACAATAATAGATAGTAATAAAAGTGACTAATAAATCAATAAAGGAAGGAGTTCCCAGTAGGAATCTATCTCGGGTTGCTTTCAAAGTCGGCTGATCATGGGTGCAATGATTGTCTATCCCTCGCTGGTAGACGCGCTATGGGGACCAGGTGCGTTTAGGTCCCCTGCTTCCTTTCGTACGAGAAACTACCCCAAGGTACGTTTATGGAGTAGTCTTGACGCTTCGCCGTCTTCCAAGGTGCGTTTATAGAAGCAATACTCGAAGGCCCATGAAGATGAAGGGAGACGCGTCTAGGGCGAGACACTCAGTACGTTCGAGGCTCTACCCTGATTACTTACTTAACCCAACCGAATGAAACCAGCGACCTGATAACTTTGATTGGTTGTCTACTTACCCTGCAGCTTCGCGTTAGTTATAACCACAGTGATGACTTTAATCGCCTAGGGCAAACAGCTAGTTGATCAGGCTAGAAGTAGTCCTAGTAGAATTGACAAGAAATTGTTAAATAATTAAATACCGACTAAGGATATATTAATTCCAATTCGACCTCACAACCTTCTTAAGAAACCTATGATGATCCTACCAAGAACGAGTGAGTTTAGCTACTCATAATAAAATTAAAATAAATAGATAAATAAAATTGCATATGAGAAGAGAATGAAGAAAATCAGAAAGCTTTTATTTAGTACTGGCCGGAGCAAAGCTCCGGTGAGAACAATGGAGACAGAGATGAATTCCCCAAAATCCAAAGGTGTCGCCAGCCAAAATAGAATAGAAAAGAAGATATGATGTCTAAACCCTCAGACTAGAAAGGGTTTTAAAAGAAAATTACAATAGTAGAAAGTTCAGAAAAATGGAAACTAAATAAAAAGAGATCCTAATTTAATTGGAGATCGTCTGACTTTATTTCTTGCCAAAACGGGAAAAGTAGGATTAATGGGATTAATTCTCTGATTTTCCTGATCCGTAATCTTCCTTTTCCGTGATTTTCCTTTTCTGCACTAGAGTTCTCTTTTGCCGCGTGCGCACAAATGCAGGGGCAAGCTGTTCAAAACCGTCCGAAGTCAGTGATAAATGCATCTTTTTGGTATTTCCTTTCCAAAGGCTCTGGTCTGTCAAATAGTATGAAAACTGAAGGAGATCAGTAGCAACATGCCTAAAAAGGGCTAGGAAAGGAATGGGAAATTGGTACAAAATGCATCTCATCAAATCACCCCCACACTACCCCATACTCGCCCTCGAGCATTAAACTCAAAACAGCCCCTCAATAAGAACAAATGGTTTCCCACAAAAAGGCATACAGGAGAAGCACACTCAGCACACAAGCACAAAATTCGGCACAACCTCCTACCTAGATAACATCCACATTAAACCCAAGGAATAACGAAACCAAGGGAGAAACTTTCCCATGTCAAGCTGATAACAATAGACCTAACGCCCAGGGTATTTTCGTCTTTACACCCTGCGTTAGGGGCAGAACGCGGTTATACCTAACGGATAGCCAAACTCGAGGCTATCACCCTTTATCAAGCGAGCAGCGCTGGGATGGTCGACATCAACGAGGGGGGAGGGGGGTCCCATGAGGTCACTTTGTCATGACCAGGCGTTATCCTGTCCCAGGCTGAGCGCACCGTTCCTTGAGGAAAGTAGGCGTTACCTTGCCTAGGTAATGCCTACCCCCATAAATATCTAATGCAACGATAACACACCGTTGGCGGGAATGTCAACCCCCTGACAGGCCAGTTAGCGCCCTCTATAGCCGAGTCCCCCAGAAAATACCCCGCTTTTCGCCTATAAATACCCCCATAATCAAGGAAGAAGATAAGCCTAAGATCGCTGGCAAAAGCTCTGCTACTTTGACCACTCATACTAACTTAAGCATCGGAGTGTTTACGCCGGGACCCCCTATCGGCGCCCTACAGGTACACCGGACAACCGCGGGCGTGGAATCCAATGAGCCATTCTCCCCTTCTACCTTTCGCTAACAGTCAAAATTTTATCAAGTTGGTGCTTTCATTGAGAGCTTTGGTTCTATTAAGTGAGCATCCTTAATAACCAAGCTCCATTCTTTCTGAAGACAGAAGGATTATGGCTTCTGACTCAGATCCCGCGCTGTCCCAGTCTTCTTGCCTTCTATTTTCTACTCGTAGGTGACTTTTCCCTTTCACCACTTCTGATGCTTCTACCACGGTACAAGAAATTCCCCAGGAATGCCGGATCTCTCCTTTGAACAAACAACAAGAACATTTGTGTCCTAGGCGTATACTCCTTTATCCCAGATAGCGGGACCCAGTCATTCTACTCCCCATTCAAGGGGACCCGTGAACCAGCGGCAGACAGTGCGAGTAATCCCTTTATGAATTCAATATTATCTCTTCAAGCTCAACTAGACCAGCTGACAGAGTTAGCCGCCGGATTCACACCTCACGTTTCAGGACCGAGCGTGCCTTCTCAAGTAGTTTTTACTCCGCCTATCGTCACCGTTCGGCCATTGTCGCCTCGGCACTCTAGGGGTATCCTGTTAACTTTACCTTCAGCATCAGTCCCTGTCGCCCCCATGCAGGTTGCGTATAGGTATGCTGAACCTTCTGCGCAGTATGCGAGGGAAATTCCCATTTCTGAAGGGGAGTGTTGGCCTGACGAATATAGAGATCGTTGGAACGACAGGCGAGACGAGGCGTTCAGGTACCCATCTCCCAGGCACAGTGAAAGGTCGAGTAACAGGAGGCAACAAACCCGTACTCCTAGGAGTCGCAATCGATCTCCTAGGCGACATCATGAGCATGACTTTCGAGCCCAATGACACCCTGACGAAGTTCCTCCTCCTCACCGACCTCGTGGAATCCCTGACGATAATATCGGTCACCCGTTCAGTTATCACATAAGACATCATAAAGTCAACCAACACGTGAAGCTTCCCACAGAATCGTATGATGGCACGAAAGACCCAATCTCACACCTCAACAAGGTGAAAGATTTTGTACAATTTCAAACCCATAGTGACGCCGCGTTATGTCAGATTTTTGTGATGACGCTATCGGGTGTAGCGCGTCTCTGGTTTGAAGGGCTTCCGGCAGGGTCTATCGATAGTTTCTCTCAGCTGGAAGCCAAGTTTCGGAGCCGGTTTAGCACATCTGTCCCCATCAAAAAGTCCGCTGCAGCATTATTCGACATCCACCGAAAACCGTAGGAGCCCTTGAGAGACTTCTTGAGTCGCTTTGATCTTGAGATGTCTCTAACGCCAGAAGTCACCATCGATTTTGCTGTGGAAGCCCTAAAGCGCAATTGCTGTTATGGGAAGTTGCGAGATACATTGATGGTGGATCCACCGCTAACGTTAGATGCGCTGAGGCTGAAAGCACACATTTACGCAAGGATGGAATAAGGGGAAGCATGCCCCAAGATCCGCATCAACCTCCTAACGCCCAAGCTAACATAGCTCCTGATACGCGCCCAAGTGATGACTACAGTCAACGAAAAGATCACATCTCCAGAACCTCGAACCGGCAAAGAGGTAATTTCTCGAAAGGGAGATCTAGAAATTCCCCTACCAGAAGACAAACGGATCCGCCAAAGGGCCGGATATATGACCCTGACCTTCCTTTCCTCATACTTCCGAGAGTAGAAATTTTATCAATTGTCCAGCAGCGGAACCTACCCATCCGTTATCCGGCTCCTGTGAAACCAGGAGTAATTATGGGAGGAAGGAAAAATACATTCTGCAAGTTTCACAAAGCCAAAGGACATTCGACAGACGTATATAGAGAGTTAAAACTGGCGATAAAGCGCCTTGTAGATGAAGGTTATCTTGGTGAGTTCGCCACCAAGACAAGAGAAGAAGCCAGGAACAATCCGGGGAGCAGAACGACTGACAACAGGCAAGTACCTTCTCACGCCACAGGAGCTAACCCTATCCCTATCGGAGGGGGTAGGGAAACACTTGCAGTCGGCGAGGACGATGTTCCTATAATCCACATCATAGCTGGAGGCACTCCGTATTTAGACGAACCCGCGCCGTTGGTACCCGCGACAGGTGAGAAACGTAAAAGAGAAAATGCATTATCGAGAAATGAAGCGATAAGCGCGTTGGACTGAATGGTGCTATCATTCTCAGAAGAGGATGAGAAAGGCGTCGTTTACCCACACAACGATGCATTGTCAGTCACACCCGTTATCGGCAGCCATGGAGTCAGGAGAACCCTTGTCGATAACGGGAGTGCAGTAAACCTATTCTCGCTAGAGGCATACAATCTAATGAAGCGTCCTGATGATAAGCTAACGCCTTGTAAAAAGCCTATAATTGGGTAGATGGGGTCCCAATTGCAGTAACCGAAGTTACATCGCTACCGATGTATTTTAGGGAGGACGAGTCCAAACGGTCAGAGGAATTATTATTCTTGGTTGTAGACCTGACTTTGGCCTACAACGCCATACTTGGGCGACCATTCCTCAACCGCTTTGGGGCCGCAATATCACAAAAACATCTAAGGATGAAATATCCTTCATGGGACGGAGTAGTCTCCGTCAAAGGAGACTAGAAGCTAGCTGCCGAATGTTACTTGCTCATGACTTAGAAGAGTTGCGACACGTAGCGGATGACCCCTTTGAAGATAAAGAGGAAAAGCGCACTCAGCCGGTAGACAAAATGGTGTCAGTTCCTATCGGGGGGGACGAAGAAGCGAACCTCCTAGTTAGTGAAAAGCTAAGCCCGGAAGAGAACGCGCAGTTAGCTCGACTACTAAGAAAATGCAAAGAGGAATTCGCATGGAAACCTGCGGATATGCCTGGAGTCTCGCGAGAAGTCGCGGAACACCGGTTAAATGTTAACCCTAACACTAAGCCTGTTCAGCAAAAGCGGCGTGCTTTCTCCCCAGAAAAGATAGTAGCCATCGAGAAAGAAATATCGAAGCTCATGGATGCTGGGTTCATTCGAGAAGTCTAGTATCCCACATGGCTGGCTAACCCTGTCTTAGTCCCAAAACCCAATGGAGATTGGCGCATGTGTATCGATTTCACTGACTTGAATGACGCCTGCCCCAAAGATTGCTATCCACTTCCTCAAATCGATCAGTTGGTCGATCAGACTACTGGGTACGCCTACCTAAGCTCATTAGATGCTAACTCCGGATATCACCAAATTCCCATGGCCATGGAAGATGAAGAAAAGACCGCCTTCATCACCCAAAAGGCCACTTATTGCTATACGGCGATGCCGTTTGGATTGAAAAACACTGGGGCAACATTCCAGCGCATGGAAAACAAAGTTTTTGAGGAGCAAATTGGGAAAAATATGGAAGCTGACGTGGATGACATATTGGTCAAAAGTCGAAGCTTCAAGGACCACTTAGCCGACTTAGAGGAAGTTTTTGGCATAATGAGAGAGCACAAAATGAAATTGAATCCACGTAAATGCATGTTTGCTTTCCAAACGGGCAAATTCTTAGGCTACATGGTTAGTCAGAAAGGCATCCAGCCTAATCCTTCGAAGGTGAAGGCCATTCAGGACATGATATCTCCTCGAACCGTCAAAGAGGTACAGAAGCTCACAGGACGCATCATTGCTTTAGGACGGTTTATTTTCAAACAAGGCGAGAGATGTTTACCTTTTTTCAAGGTCATTCGTAACAAAGCCCCTTTCGGATAGACAGAAGAATGTGAAAAAGCGTTTGTCGACCTAAAAGCCTATCTCTCATTTGACCTAGTGCTAACGAGACCCGAACCGGGTGACGCTCTATACCTGTATATGGGTGTTGCTGACGAGGTGGTCAGTGTTGTCCTCGTATAAAGCGATAGGCATATTCACCGTCCAGTATTCTTTGTTAGCCATGTGCTGAAAGACGCCGAGTTACGGTACGCCCGCATTGAGAAAGTGACGTTTGCCCTAGTGCAGGCAACATGGAAGAAGGATCGGTACTTCGAAGCTCACCCTGTTGTAGTACTCATTGATCAACCATTAAGGAAAATTTTCAGGAAACCTGAGTCTTCAGGAAGAATGTTGATTTGGGCAATCGAACTCGAACAATATGGGTTGCAATACAAGGCCAGACCGTCCATTAAAGCCCAAGCGTTAGCAGACTTCATAGCAGAATGCACATTTACACAAGAAACACCGATGGACCCACCAGAAGGGGAGGTAGAAGACTCAGACCTCCCATCTCCAGACACATACACTAACCTGTGGATCATCCATATAGACGGAGCCAAAAACCAAGAGTTAGCTGGCGCAGGAATTTTCATGACTGAACCAAATGACATGCAGATACAGTACGCTATCAGAATTCTGCAACCATTGTCCAATAACGCGGCTGAGTACGAAGCGTTGCTAGCAGGACTCAGGGTAGGTAACAGTTTTTTTATCGAAGCCGCACACGCCATAGGGACGGCGCGCGATCTACGACTGCAGATACGCAGAGATTCTAAACTGATAATAGATCAAGTTTTGGGGATCTCCCAAGCCAGAGAACCTATCATGATCCAATATCTTGCAAAAGTGAAGCGTGAGCTGAAGGAACTGCAGAAAAAAGGCACTCAAGTTAGCTTTGAGCATATTCCTCGAGAAGATAATATTGAGGCTGACAATCTTGCTAAAATGACAGCCAACCCAGAAGCCTCCATACCTAAAGATGTATACTATGGGGAGATACTTGCGCCTTCTTTCATGGAAGAACAACCGTTACTTTGCGTGGATGAAGTGGAGACTGACTGGAGAATTCCCATAATAAAATACCTGAAACACGATGAGTTGCCAGCGGATAACATTGAAAAGAGGAAAGTTTTGAAACAAGCGGCACGGTGCACATACTACAATGGGGAGCTGATTCAGAGATGCTTCTCCCATCCAGCCGCAAAGTGCAAAACGGAGCAGGAAGGCCTTCACACCTTACGAGAAATCCATGAAGGAATATGCAGTATGCATGTAGCGGGCGACACCTTGGCAGCACAAGTCTTTCGGTCGGGGTTCTATTGGCCCACCATTCGAAGAGATTGTCACAACTTTGTGAGGACCTGTCAGAAATGTTAGGAATACACCAAGATTCCTCGAAAGCCTGCCACGCAAATTTCAGAAATAGTCACTCCATGCCCGTTTGCCAAATGGGGAATCGACATTTTGGGTCCGTTTCTAAAGGCCAGATCTCAACTAAAATTTGTGGTTGTAGTGGTGGATTATTTCACGAAATGGGCAGAAGCGGAAGCGTTAGCTAACATCACTACCGAAAAAATCTGGCGTTTCTTTAAGCATCAAGTTATTATGCGATTTGGGATACCTCGCATATTGGTCAGTGATAATGGAACACAATTTGATAAATCAATATATGGACTAGAGGGGGGGTGAATAGTCCCTTTTAAATCCTTTTAAAATCTTCAAATTTTTTGCACACAAGGGAAGGAAGGAAAGCACCACACAAGATGTATAGTGGTTCCAATTCACAACTGAATTGTACTCCACTACCTAAGAGTCCTCCTCTTAGGATTTCTGAATGCAATCCTTGCTATTCACTAGAGCTTTTACGGGTTCAGCTCAACAACCTTACAATTTGGTTTTCCGGGGCTCACCAACAACCTTACAATAGTTTTTCAAGGCACAACTATAACCTATCAATAGTTTTCCAAGGCTAAACTATAACCTATGGCTTTTCAAGGGCTCAACCACAAACCTAAGTTCTCTTTCAATGGGATGAGAACACTACCCTTAACCCAAAAGTGTTAGGTACACTTTTCAAACCTTAACAATGGAATTGTATCAAAATGCAACAAACAAATTTGTGTACAAAATATATGAATATATGATTCCAAACCAACACCAATAAATATTCAAAGTTACCTCAAGAAGAACCCAGAAGACAAGCTTGACAAGATGAAGCAAGATGGATAAAATCATTTTTAGAACACTTGCTTTGTGAAAATCTGATTTGAGTGAGCTTGTAAAATGTAAAAATGTGTTTGAAGGTTTCTTAAGTTTTTCTCTTGTTCTTCTCTTTGTTCTACTCATCTAGGATCAGTATTTATAGTCTTTGATAGAGGAAGAATCGGACAAGAGGGTATGGACACAAATTGAGCCGTTTTAAGTGGACAAAATAGCTGTTGGAACTTGTCTGCTTCTAACCGTGATCACGGTTAGGAACAACCGTGATTCACGGTTAGGACGAGCTCCTTCAGCTTTTGAAAAACTAGCCGTTACATACTGACGTGATTCACGGTTAGGTCTTACCGTGATCACGGTTGCGTAACCGTGATCACGTTAACACCCTTAACGTGATTCACGCTACCCTCGGATGTAAAATGGTGTTTTGACACGAGACAAACGTGATCACGGTTAGGACCAACCGTGATCACGGTTAGAGAAAATCTCTCACCGTGATTCACGTTTAACCCTAAACGTGATTCACGTTTAAACATCTGATCCGAAATACTTAAAACGTTTTTCAAAACTTATTTTGACCCAAAACCTTTTGACACTAAATTCTTGAGGTACTAGAACATAAATCAAGTGTTAGAGTGAAATCATACTCACAAGAATAAGCTCAAAAACACTTGATCTTCACGCTTGCGATTTGATGAATTGTTGCTTTCTTAAAGTCTTGATCGCAAACTGAAAATACATTCTCACTTAAAATTGAATTAGTAGACTAATTAATTTGTGTGTTATACATTATCAAAATAGGTTCGAATACCCCTTGGGCTAACAATCTCCCCCTTTTTGATGATGACAACCACAAATTAACCAAAACAAAATAAGCACAAATTTTAAGTAGAGATGTAAAAGAGGTGAGTTTGAGAAAGAACTCCCCCTAAATCTTTGTCTAGAAGGCTCCCCTTATTGAAATGCATCAAGAGCATTTATGCTCCCCCTACATATAACGTTAGTTGCACAAGAAGCATGACAAAGAAAATTTAAGCTTGCTCAAAGCTTTGATACCAATGTTGCTACCAATAGCCATAAACTGCACTACCAATAACACATACTTCTCCCTTTACCTTATTCTCCCCATAGAGACTTCTCCCTTTCTATATATACTTCTCCCCCTTTGTCATCAACAAAAAGAGAAAAAAAAAAAAAATCCAAATAGGAGAAATAAAGAGCAAGCACAAACAGATGGCACAATAGGTATAAGATAGAATTAGAGTGCCAACAAAAGTAAACCACACAACACACTCAATACATACACACTTAAACATCCCACTCTTTCATATCCCACACTTAATACCATGCTCCCCCTAAATTCATTCCCCCTTTGTCAACAAAGGTAAAACAAATTCATAAGAAACAAGTAAGTAAGTACAAGCAATCAAGAGTAGTTCAAATAATAAACAAACAAATAGACATTAAAGATGGAGTGTATAGGAATACCGAATGGAGATCTATTCAAAATGGATAACAAATGCCAATCTCATGTCTTAGCTCCACGAACTGATCTTTTGCTAGAGGTTTAGTAAAAATATCTGCAAGCTGATCATTAGTACCAACAAAGTGTAATGAAATATCCCCTTTTGCTAGATGATCACGGATAAAATGATGTCTCACATCTATATGCTTAGTCCGTGAATGACAAATAGGATTCTTGACCAATTTTAATGCATTTGTACTATCACAATAAATAGGAATGTCACTAAACTTTAGATCAAAATCTTCTAAAGTTTGCTTCATCCATAAAACTTGTGCTACACAAGAACCACATGCAACATATTCAGCTTCCGTCGTGGAAGTTGCAACTGAGTTTTGCTTCTTACTTGACCAAGAAACCAAAGCTTGTCCTAAGAAATGACATGTGCCACTAGTGCTTTTCCTATCAATTCTACAACCTGCAAAATCAGAATCGGAATAGCCAACTAGAGCAATGCTACATCCTTTTGGATACCAAAGTCCTAATTTAGATGTGCCTTTCAAATATCTGAAAATTCTTTTCAATGCACCTAAATGAGACTCTTTAGGACAAGATTGATAACGAGCAAATAGACAAACACTAAACATAATATCCGGTCTACTTGCTGTTAAATATAAAAGACTACCAATCATACCTCGATAAAGAGTAATGTCTACATCTTTACCATTTTCATCTTTGTCTAGGTTGGTAGTAGGACTTAGGGGAATTGGACTCTCCTTGATGTTGTCATATCCATACTTGGTGAGGAGATCCTTGACGTACTTTGCTTGGTTGATAAAAATGCCTTCTTGAGATTGTCGGATTTGAAGTCCAAGGAAGAATGTCAATTCTCCCATCATGCTCATCTCAAATTCGCTATGCATACATTTTTCAAAATCCTTGCACAAAGAAACATTAGTGGCACCAAAAATAATATCATCGACATAAATTTGCACAATAATCATATGTTTTCCATCATGTTTAGTGAAGAGTGTAGAATCAATAGTTCACATTTTAAAACCATTTTTCAATAAAAATTGACTTAAACGATCATACCAAGCTCTAGGGGCTTGTTTAAGACCGTATAAAGCCTTTTCCAATTTAAACACATGGTTGGGAAATTTATGATCTTCAAAACCGGGAGGTTGCTTAACATACACTTCTTCCATAATGAAACCATTTAAAAATGCACTTTTAACATCCATTTGAAATAGACTCATATTTTTAAAACATGCAAATGCTAACAACATGCGAATGGCTTCAAGTCTAGCAACCGGGGCAAATGTTTCATCAAAATCAATACCTTCTTGTTGGTTATACCCTTGGGCTACCAATCTAGCTTTATTCCTAATAACATTTCCCGATTCATCAAGTTTGTTTCGAAAAACCCACTTGGTTCCAATGATAGTATGGTTGCTAGGCCTAGGAACTAATTTCCAAACACTATTACGCTCAAATTGATTAAGTTCCTCTTGCATGGCAATCATCCAACAATCATCATGCGAAGCCTCATCAAACTTTTTAGGCTCAAATTGAGACACAAAGGCTTGATGATCACATATATTTCTAAAAGAAGAGCGAGTAGACATACCTCTACGATTTAGATTACCTATGATTTGCTCTTGTGGATGGGCATTCATCATTTTCCAAGGTCTAGAAGTTGAGGGGCCTTGATCACTTTGAATGACTTCAACATTTGCATTTTCAAGGACCTCTCCTCTAGTTTCTTTTTCCTCTTGAGTTTCTGGATTTTCTAGAGATGGAGTGTCATCCTTTGGATCATCAAGAATCGACATAGGAGGATGAACTTGAAGACTTCCAAAATCATCAACAACATCACTAGCAATCTTTTGCACACTTTCAAAAGGATTAGATTCATCAAATGCAATGTGCATGGATTCTTCTACAATTAGAGTTCTTTTATTATAAACTCTATAAGCTTTGCTAGAAGTAGAATAACCTAAGAAGATACCTTCATCCGACTTTGCATCAAACTTTCCCAAATTGTCTTTGATGTTTAAGATAAAACATTTGCAACCAAAGACTCTAAGATGTGCAATGGTGGGTTTTCTATCATGCCATAATTCATAACACGTCTTGTTTAAAAGAGGACGAATTAAAACACGATTTAAAATGTAGCATGCGGTACTAACGGCTTCGGCCCAAAAATATTTTGGTAAAGAGTGTTCGTTTAAAAGTGTCCTAGCCGCTTCTTGCAAAGATCTATTTTTCCTCTCAACTACTCCATTTTGTTGAGGAGTGCGAGGACATGAAAAATTATGATCAATACCATTTTCATTGCAAAAATCTTGAAACATGCCATTTTCAAATTCACCACCATGATCACTTCTTATATTGGAAATCTTGAAACCTTTTTCATTTTGAATTTTATAGCAAAGTCTTTTGAAGTTATCACATGCATCATGCTTATGAGTTAAAAACAAAACCCAAGTAAATCTAGAATAATCATCCACAATAACAAAACAATACTTCTTACCACCCAAGCTAGCTGTCCTTATTGGTCCAAAGAGATCAAGGTGAAGAAGTTGAAGTGGTCTTGAAGTTGACACGGTCTTTATGGATTTGAATGAGCTCTTGATTTGCTTTCCATATTGACACGCATCGCACAATCCTTTCATCTCATACTTCAATTTTGGTAATCCTCGAACAAGCTCCTTCCTAGATAGCTTTGCAATATGGTCCATTCCTACATGCACAAGTCTCCTATGCCATATTGAAGAATTATCTACTAAAGCACTTAAACAAGTATGATCATTGGAAATGTCATTCAAATCAATCATGTAAATATTTCCAACTCTATCACCAATGAAAACAAGTGATTGTGTGTGTGTATTTCTAACCTCACAATGTGTAGAAGTAAAAACCACAAATAAATCTCTATCACATAATTGACTTATACTTAAGAGATTAAATTTCAGTTCTTGAACAAATAACACATTTTCAATAGAAGGAGAATGACCAACTTTACCGATGCCCAAAACCTTGCGTTTTTGGTTATCGCCAAACGTCACTCCTCCTCTGTCTTTCTTCTCCAAATGGGTGAATTTTGACTTGTCACCCGTCATATGCCGTGAACACCCGCTATCCAAATACCATTTCGTTTCATTGGGTTTCCGGCATTCCTACAAGACAAATCAGTTAGTCCTTGGAACCCAAAACTTTTTGGGTCCAAATTCATTTTCAAATGTACCTTTAGGTACCCAAACATGTCTTGTGTTCACAAGCCCCCTTCTAATGTAGCAAAAATAGGATAAGTGTCCAAATTTGTTACAAAAGCTACATTTATATCTAGGCTTATCATGTGAAGGTTTGTGAACAAAATTTGATGAATTATCATGCCAATTTGAAGAGCTACCATGGCAATAAGAAGAGCTAGCATGATAATTGGAAGACCTAGCTTTAACAAAGGAATTTTTGAAATTCTTTTCACACGAAGAATGTTTAAAGCCAATGCCTCTCATGTCACCTTCTCTCTTGAGATCATTTATGCAATCATGGTGACTTTTCTTACTCTTGACAAACTTATCTAGAGTGATCTCAAGATGCTTGATCTTATCTTTTAACTCTATTACTTCTTTGGTAGATTTTGCACAATCATTACAAGTAGAGTTTTTATCTATGGCCTTTCCTTTAGCATTATCAAGCAATTTATTCTCCATTGTTAAACCTTTGTTTAACTCTTCTAATTCACAATTCTCATCCCTAGTTTTAGCCAAAGCACCTTTCAAATCAGCATTATCATTTGTCAAAAAATTATTCTCATCAATCAAACATTTATTAGACTTTTCTAACTTGCTAATATCATTCTTAATGCTCTCTAGTTCTTTAGCAAGTCTAGTATTCTTCTTATTAGCTTTACTAAAATGTTCAGCAAGTTCATTAAAAGCTTCTTGCAAATCATCATAGTCACGTTCATCACTAGAAGAATTACTAACCTCATCATCGCTTTCCCCATGAGCCATAAGACACATATCTTTGCATTCGCTGGATGAGGTGGAAGTTGGTGAAGAACTCCTTTGATATGCTCCACAATTTCCTTGTCTTTTGAGCTCGGAAGAGTGTTCACATGTACTTCTCCACTGCTTCTGTCTTGAATCCGAATTTACGAACTCACGAACAGTACCGGTGAAGAGAGCAAGAGATGCGTTGTGTTGAACACCAAGAAAGGTTCTCAACCTTCTCTTCCAATGTCGGAAATTGTTGCTGTCAAGATATAGTGAATTGTTGCGCACAGCACCCTCTTTTGCCATATCTAATTCTTGCACTTGAGGTTGTTAAACCTTGTTCCAAGTGACCTCGCTCCGCTACCAATTGATAAATCAATATATGGACTAGAGGGGGGGTGAATAGTCCCTTTTAAATCCTTTTAAAATCTTCAAATTTTCTGCACACAAGGGAAGGAAGGAAAGCACCACACAAGATGTATAGTGGTTCCAATTCACAACTGAATTGTACTCCACTACCTAAGAGTCCTCCTCTTAGGATTTCTGAATGCAATCCTTGCTATTCACTAGAGCTTTTACGGGTTCAGCTCAACAACCTTACAATTTGGTTTTCCGGGGCTCACCAACAACCTTACAATAGTTTTTCAAGGCACAACTATAACCTATCAATAGTTTTCCAAGGCTAAACTATAACCTATGGCTTTTCAAGGGCTCAACCACAAACCTAAGTTCTCTTTCAATGGGATGAGAACACTACCCTTAACCCAAAAGTGTTAGGTACACTTTTCAAACCTTAACAATGGAATTGTATCAAAATGCAACAAACAAATTTGTGTACAAAATATATGAATATATGATTCCAAACCAACACCAATAAATATTCAAAGTTACCTCAAGAAGAACCCAGAAGACAAGCTTGACAAGATGAAGCAAGATGGATAAAATCATTTTTAGAACACTTGCTTTGTGAAAATCTGATTTGAGTGAGCTTGTAAAATGTAAAAATGTGTTTGAAGGTTTCTTAAGTTTTTCTCTTGTTCTTCTCTTTGTTCTACTCATCTAGGATCAGTATTTATAGTCTTTGATAGAGGAAGAATCGGACAAGAGGGTATGGACACAAATTGAGCCGTTTTAAGTGGACAAAATAGCTATTGGAACTTGTCTGCTTCTAACCGTGATCACGGTTAGGAACAACCGTTATTCACGGTTAGGACGAGCTCCTTCAGCTTTTGAAAAACTAGCCGTTACATACTGACGTGATTCACGGTTAGGTCTTACCGTGATCACGGTTGCGTAACCGTGATCACGTTAACACCCTTAACGTGATTCACGCTACCCTCGGATGTAAAATGGTGTTTTGACACGAGACAAACGTGATCACGGTTAGGACCAACCGTGATCACGGTTAGAGAAAATCTCTCACCGTGATTCACGTTTAACCCTAAACGTGATTCACGTTTAAACATCTGATCCGAAATACTTAAAACGTTTTTCAAAACTTATTTTGACCCAAAACCTTTTGACACTAAATTCTTGAGGTACTAGAACATAAATCAAGTGTTAGAGTGAAATCATACTCACAAGAATAAGCTCAAAAACACTTGATCTTCACGCTTGCGATTTGATGAATTGTTGCTTTCTTAAAGTCTTGATCGCAAACTGAAAATACATTCTCACTTAAAATTGAATTAGTAGACTAATTAATTTGTGTGTTATACATTATCAAAATAGGTTCGAATACCCCTTGGGCT
The DNA here is from genome assembly GCA_963691705.1 of Viola odorata. NCBI lineage: Eukaryota > Viridiplantae > Streptophyta > Magnoliopsida > Malpighiales > Violaceae > Viola > Viola odorata. The sequence continues at coordinate 41,273,725 of OY829542.1, read as the reverse complement.
AACACAATTCACAAGCCAATTTTTTAGAAATCAGTCAGATCGAACAGAGATTCTCTTTTGTAGCGCACCCCCAAACTAACGGTCAGGCAGAAGTGACCAATCGCAGCATTCTTAGTGGCATCAAAAGAAACCTTGAAGGTGCTAAAAAGAAATGGCCAGATGAACTGCCATATGTATTGTGGGCCTACCGCATGACCGTCAAAGCTAGCACGAGAGAAACTCCTTTCGCATTAGCCTTCGGCACAGAGGCTGTTACGCTAGTAGAAAGTGGCACTCTAAGCCTCCGAGTGGCTTATTTTAAAGAAGAAATGAATGAGGAAAGGTTACGCGCTAACCTTGACGGACTACCAGAGGTGCATGGGGAGACTCTCTTGAAAACCCTACATTACAAAAGAAAAATGGCACAATATCATAACAGGCAAGTCAGAGAACGACTGCTCAAAATGGGAGATTTAGTGCTCAGGGACAAACGAGCGGTAGGACAACGTATGGGGAAGCTCAGCCCAAACTGGGACGGACCTTATCACGTCACCCTTGTTATCGAGAAGGGAGCGTACCATTTGGAAACACTCGACGGTACTCCCTTACAAAACTCTTGGAATACAACTCGTTTGAAGCTATATCATGCTAGAAATTGATCTCTTTCAGTTGATAATGTTAACGTTTGCTCTAACGAATGAATCAAAGCATTCCTTGTGCATTTCATGACTTGTAGCATGTAGATAACGAAGAATGCCAGGAGTGAAAATCCTATCCTTGTGATGGCTGGTCCTGATCAGACAGCTCACTAAGACGAGACACGTCCTGGCATAAATTTAGCGTTGGGAGTGAAAATCCTATCCTTGTGGCAACCGTGCTAACACAGATGGCCCATTAAGACGAGGCATGCCCCAATGCCCCCGGGAGTGAAAATCCTATCCTTGTGGCAACTGTGCTAACAAAGGCGGCCCACTAAGACGAAGCACGCCCCGACATCCTTGGGAGTGAAAATCCTATCCTTGTGGTAGTCGTGCTCACACAGACGGACCATTAAGACGAGGCACGCCCCAAGGAGATAGTAACTCCGTCCTGGAAGTGAAAATCCTATGCTTGTGGCAACCGTGCTCATATAGACGGACCACTACGACGAGGCACGCCCCAGAGACGCGAGGTTTCAACACTTGGGAGTGAAAATCCTACCCTTGTGATGACCGGTCTTGATCAGACGGCTCACTAAGACGAGGCACGCCCCAAGCCGACCGTTGACGTTTGAAATAAAGAGAGAGATATCCCAGCTAGTAACCGAGCGGTTGATACCCAGTGAAGTTGAGCTAGAGAGATGTCTCTATCGCAACAATAGCATCATGGCAAAGCCAGACCTAGCAAGGCTAAGTGATCACCCTAGCAACAAAGGGCGACATCAATCTGTATACAATACGAGCAGAGATGATACTGATTCATCCTCTAAGACATCACCAAAGAAATGATAATAGGGCAGCGTTGGCCATAAGACATGTGGAAATAATTTCCCGATTCTCAATAGAGAAAGGCGCAAAGAAAGATACCGAGGAGGAGACCATCTCAAAAGCCAAGTTATTGTGGTCACTAGAGAAATACTGTGTCCCTAGAGACAGAAAGGCCTTAACAATTCACAGGTGAGGCGTCACAATAAAAGCACGCGCTAACGCTGCGGTTGGCTAACCGCATAAGGTATGATGATTACATCATTGTGATTTCTGTAATGACGTTTGCTAACTATATTGTAGCAGTAACATCGCAAAGCAAAACTGGCAAAGAAATTCCAGACAAAAAGTAACATTCTAAGGGAAAACCGACACTGTCAATATTACAAAACGTCCCACAAGGATGGACAGAGGCATGCTAATGTCAAAGATGAAAAAAAAGAGAAAAAGTAAAGTATAGTGCCTATGAAGCAGCTGACGCATTATCACCACCCTGCCCAACAGCCCGACCCCTATGGAAATCATCATCAGTCACGAGCGAGGACCTTCTATCAAAATAGACACCAAACTCTTTGACTCGAAGAGTGTCTATCCCATGAACCTCCATAAAACCATCCGATACGATCATGGCCCCCTCCTTTATATACCAGCGGCACTTCTCAGCAGAAAGAGCAACCTCAGCGGAAAGCTCGGCGTTCCTACACCTCTCCACTTCCAGCTGGGCCTCTTCCTCAGAAAGCCGTATGGTCAAAATGACACCCTTCTCTTTTTATTTCTCCAGGGCATGCCTAGCGACCTCCGCCTCTTGCTTAGCGACCTCAGCTTCTCGCTTAGCGTTCTCTGCCTCCTGTCGGGTAACAGTCACAACATCAAGCAGCCCTTGACGCTCATTCGTCAGCCTGTCTATCTCCCTCCGCTCATCTGTCTCTACCCTAGCGTCACCCTCATCTAGGTAATGGAGATGTTAGAAGGAAGAAAATATCCGAGAGTAAAGGAAATTTATACGTTCCTGACAGCTTCTTGCCAAAAATGCATCTCTCTCCCTGTGATGCGACATCATTTGAGCCATCAGCTGAGATGTAGATGCAAAGGCAGCATCATCGCCATCGGTCTCTGAAACCTGAAAGGTTTCTTCTCTAAAACCCCTCAAGTTAACCTGATGAGTGGCAAGACTGGGAGGAATGTAAAAGTTGACGCCAATCATCAAAGCAGAAGCAGCATTGCCCCTCTCGGCAGGAGGTGGAGGCATAGGAACGAAGGACAAGGTAGGAGGAGAAGGAGGTTGGTTAGCAGAGCCTCCCATGCCAAAAGATCCACCCCCAGCAAGCACCAAAAAGTCAGGACTCGGCATATTTGGTTGAAAGCCCACAACGGTAGATGAAGAGTGAAGTGGAGAATCAACAAAGGTGTGAAAATACCCACTAGGGTTAGCACCTTGAGATTGCTCGGGAGGTGCACCACCTTCCGCAGAAGTTGTCAGAGGAGGGTTAATGCCAGACGATGACGGGCTATTCTGAATACTATGACGAGCCCTTTTCTGACGGTTGGCGAGGTCATTGGCAAATGACATGTCTTCGTCAGGAAGAGAATGGGCAGACACAGTGACAATTTCCTAGAAGAAACAAAGCACGATAAGAAAACCGTAAAGAGCAAAAGAAAGCGGTAGGGGTAATGGATAAAAATACCTGAGCAGATGGGGAGATCAAGGGGATCCCTTGAGGAATGGTGTCGACAATCACTTCCGAAGAAGCGGTAGCTTGGGAGGGAACGGGATGAATATCACTCACTTTCCTGCTTCTTTTCTTCTTTGCGACACGAGGTCGCGAAGAGGATGCTTGAGTAGTATCAACGGTGACAGCAACCCCTTGAGAAGGTGGTGTGACCAAAGTAACAGCGGTAGATCCTTCCTCAGTGATAGCCCCCATTCAGCGGCAGCAGCAGCAGTAGCAGCGGCGGCAGCCTGCTCTCTTCTTTTCATCTCTCTTTTCTTCTTTCTTCGGATATATTTAGGCTCCCAACCAGGCGGAACTGCTGCGTATTTATGGAAAGATGTCAGCGTTAGTACTACCCAGCAACACAAAGAAAGAAGAATAAACACTCACCCATTTTGTATTTCTCAACATCCTCCCCGTTAGCCACTTTGCGGGTGTCAACACTAAAGTTCAGTTGGAGTAACGTTTGCAACCAACCAGCCTCCGGTTCGGAAAGCGGTTTCCTGCTACCCCAAGCCCCATTTTTAATCTCCTAATTAAAGTCGGTCCTCCACAAGGGTTCCGGCAGGTCAACAATAAAGAATCCTTCTTTCCACCCAGGAATGGAAGACTCCAGACCCATGAGTTTCCAAGTGAACGGCTTCAGTGACTCATCGTCATAATGGGGCAATATCGATATCACCCCTTTACGAGAATACAACTGAAAAATATTGTTAAATAACGCTAACGTAGGAGACTCAATCTTCTTGAACCGGCACAGTGACGCGAAAGCACTAACAACGCAAACTGCGTTAGGGCTTAGTTGGGCCGGGTTCAAGTCAGAATCAGCCAGCAACAGTTTCATAAAGGAATCAAGGGGAAGCTGGAACCCATGATCGAACAATTTGGCATATAACACCCTACTATTATCAGGCATTTCACTATTAAGGCGAAGCGGATCAGAAGCAACCTTAGTGGTGTAGCCTCCAGGGAGTTGAATGTTGAGCGCAACTAATCTGCGACAAACTAAGGACAAGCTATAGAGAGAAGTAGGGGTATTATCAATCTTCTCTTCCCCAGCAAATTTTTTAGAATCTTCTTCCTCAACAATGGAGTTTTTAGAGCGAGTTTTCACCATAACTAATAAAAAGAAGGGAGCGAAAGAAAGAAATGATGTGTGTACCTTCGTAAAAGAAACACCAGGGATCCCAGGACGAAGAAGAAGAAACGACGAGTTATTTTCCAAAAAATTGCGAGGAGTCACGAAAGAGATAAAAAAGAAAAGAGGAGGCGAAGAAAACATTATTTATAACCCTAAATGGGTCAAAAGACATGACTAGTGTTCAACTGATATGTGGCAAAATAGCGTGTGGGAAGGACACGACACGCGCGAAAGACGTAACTTTTGAAAAAAGGGGAAGATGCTTTAGTCCTCGCTATTCCCTAGAAGACATTTGTTCAAACATCTCACCATGAGAAAGACACGTGTCCTCCTTCATCATTGCTTTTTGATCGTATTAATTAAGGGACTCGCAACATTTAATGCTCTGAAAAGTAGCGCCAGCTCAGACTCGTGGTCTTAAGAAATGACGCGTCAGGAGAAAGACGCTAACAAAGTATAAGCGGCATCAATAATACACTAAAACCCAATGCTTAAGAAAGAAGCGACAAGGGCTTGGCAGCGTCAGCATTATTATAGAGAAAACAAATACCAAATGACTTTATGGTGCGATAGCTTGAAGAATAAAGGAAATTTAAATAAGAATGAAGTAGCAGTCAAGGAGGAGATCTAGGAATCCTTCGCGGCACTCGAGTCACCCGGTAGGGGAGTTCGTCGCACAGCGCCATCACTAGGCCTCTCTCCCTCTAAGGCAGATGAACCGTCTCTATTTCCATCAATTTTATCTATCATAGCAGAAGCATAATCGTCAATCTTGGCCGGATCAAAGGAATCACTTTCGTAATAGGCTGCGAACCCAGAAGTAAAGGCCTCCAAGACCTTCTTTTTCCACCATTCCATCTTCAGTGGAACACTGGCTAACTCCTCATTTTGGGCCAACACCTCCTCGCGAAGAAGAAGGATTTTCTTCTTTTCCATTGCCAACTCTGCTTCCAGAACATCGCTCATTGCTTTTCCTTTAGACCTCTCCCTATTCAACTCCTTTTGCGACCCGTCTTGAAGACGTGAGAGTAACCTCGATTGGTCTACCGCCCGGTCAAGTTGCACCTTTTGAGCGCACATCGCGCTAGAAAAAATTCACAGTTCGTTGTCATAAGCCTCGACCAGATAGCCTAGATGGCGGAAGGCATCCAGAGAATCATTCATAACATGCCTATAGCGGGCCCTCAGAGGAAGTTGAAGAAACCTCTCTCTCTCTTTAGAGGAGCTCATCATTTGCCCTATCAAGGGTGCCGAGAATTCGTCTCTAGAGAAGGGATTTGGCACCCTGGCAGCACGAAGACCGTCAACGCAAAACCCTGATAAATTCATACGGTAGCATGGAGCCCCTTTAGGGCCTTCAGGAGACAGATTGATCATAGGAGTCGGAGGACAGTCTCCAGTGCTCATGTCTTGATAACAATTAAGGAAACACCAAGGGTATAATCGACTTCTCACCTCAAGTCAAAGATGGATCCCTGTGGACTTGGACCGACAAATGACATCCGGCTGTTGCCCCCGTTAGGCCAAGGATCCTGGGATGGTCGACATCAGCGCTGGGGGGGGACCCACATGGAGTTATCCCATCGATAATGCCCACCCCTGCGGTAACGCATTCTCTTTTGCCTATAAGTACCACCCCATTCTAGATCTAGAGCAAGAGCAAATTCTCTACTAAAACCTCTGCAGAATTTCATAGCCATACTAATTTAAGCATCGGAGTGTCTACGCCGGAGCCCCCCCTCCGGCGCTTTGCAGGTACCTTGGATTGTAGCCACAGTGATTCCGGACAACCATAATCTCTATCCCGCCCTCGCAGAAACTCGAATCTTATCAAATTGGTGCTTTCGTTGAGAGTCTTGGTTTTAATTAAGTGAGCGTCCTTAATAGTCAAGCTCTGTTCTTCTGGGAATTTGAAGATTATGGCTTCTGATTTAGATCCGCTGTTGACTCAGTCCTCTAGTCTTCCATTTGATACCCGCAGACGACTCTTTGCCTTCGCCACTTCAGATGCTCCCACTTCGATGCAAGAAATTCCTTCAGGAATGTCAGATCTATCTCTCGCGCAAACAATGGGAACGTTTGTGTTATAGCTGAGCACTCCTTTGTCCCAAATAGCGGGGTCAAGTTATTTTCCTCCTCAGTCAGGGGGGTCCATGGTGGATAGCGCGAATAACCCATTCGCGAGCTCCATTTTAGCCTTTCGTGCTCAACTAGACCACTTAACAGAGTTGGCTAGTAGATATACACCTGCTGCTTCTGGGTCAGGCACGGCATCCCAATTTGTTTTCACTCCATCAATCATTACAGAAAGACCATTGTCGTCCCCGCTGCATGCGAATGTCTCATCGACGCTGCCCGCATTAAGTGCGTCAGTCAGTCTTGTACAGATTGCTCATAGAACGGTGGAGCCGTACATACCACAAGTACCTTTATTTCCTGTTTCTCAAGAAGAGCGGCAATAGCATGAGGATGACAGAGGTCATTGGGATGGAAGGAGAAATGAAAATAATAGAGACATATCTCCCGGAGGGAGTGAAAGATCCAGCAGTAGGAGACATCAAACTAGGTCACCAAGGAGTCGCAGTCCGACTCCCCGGCAACATCGTATAAGAGATCCGAGAGATCGTGCGTATCGTTTGGAGGCGTCCCCGCCTCGGCAGGCGCGAGAAATCCTTGACGATACTTCGGGCCACCCCTTTAGCCTACGCATAAGGCGTCATAGGGTCAGTAGACACGTAAAGCTTCCCTCAGAATCTTATGATGGCACCAGAGATCCCATCTCTCACCTTAACAAGGTGAAGGATTTTGTGCAATTCCAAACCCACAATGATGCTGCTTTGTGTCAAATATTTGTAATGACCTTATCAGGGGTCGTACGTCTGTTGTTCGAAGGACTTCCGGGTGGATCTATTGACAGTTTCGCGCAGCTGGAATCTAAATTCAGGAGTCGATTTAGTACTGCAATCCCTATCAGGAAGTCAGCTGCTGCCTTGTTCGACTTACACAGGAAACCTCAGGAATCTTTGAGGAACTTCCTCCATTATTTCGACACTGAGATGTCGCTAACACCAGGTGTAACGGTTGATTTTGCCATTGAAGCCTTAAAGTGAAACTGTTGTTATGGAAAACTCCGAGAAGCTCTAATGGTTGACCCACCAGCGACTTTGGATGCATTAAGGTTGAAAGCCCACAACTATGCGAGGATGGAAGAAGAAGAAAATAGGGATATAATTCAGAACATGCCTCCAGCCCCTAACGCTCTGATCCCAGCTGCCTCTAAAGATCGGTTCGTTGACGATTACGCTCAACGAAAAGATCACATTCCCAAGACATTTAATCGAAAAAAAGGAAATTCCTTAAAAGGAAAATCCGGTGACTCCTCGGCCCAACGGCAAAGTGATCCTCCTAAGGGACGAGTTTATGATTCAGATCCCCCTTCCTTCATTCTACCCCAAGTAGAAATACTGGCAATAGTGGAGCAGTGAAACATGCCCATCCGTTATCCCGCCCCTGTAAGGCCAGGAGTAATCCTGGGCCGAAGGGAAAATGCCTATTGCAAATTTCACAAAGCCAAAGGACACTCAACTGAAGCGTGTCGAGAACTCAAAGCGGCGATAGAACGTCTGGTGGAGGAAGGCTATCTGGGGGAATTTGCCACAAAAATACGGGAAGAAGCTAAAAGTAACCCAACAAATAGAGTAGCTGATAGCAGGGCGACGCCATTGATGACGAGGACGGGAAATGGTCCTGCGGGAGGAGGCCGGGAAATGCTTACAATTGATGACGAGGACGTCCCTATTATCAACATCATTGCTGGAGGCACACCTTATCTAGATGAAAGCGCACAGCTAACGCCCGCTCCAGGGGATAAACGGAAGTGGGTTGGCATGACAATAAAGAGTGAAGCGATAAGTGCCTTAGATCGTATGGTATTATCCTTTTCTGAAGAGGACGAGAAGGGTGTGGTGTATCCGCACAATGACACGTTAGTAGTTACACCCATTATCGCTAACCATGGAGTTAGAAGAACTCTGGTTGACAATGGAAGTACCGTAAACGTGTTCTCATTGGAAGCCTACAATTCCTGAAGCGTTCAAATAGCGAGCTTACGCCCTGTAAAAAACCCATTATTAAGGTATACGGAGTCCCCATCCAAGTGACGGGAGTAACTACCTTGCCCGTATACTTGAAGGAAGATACCTCCAAACGGTCTGAGGAGCTTTTATTCTTGGTGGTGGATATAAGTCTACCTTATAACGTCATATTGGGACGACCATTCCTCAACCGTTTTGGAGCGGTGATATCACAAAAGCATCTAAAGCTGAAATACCCGTTGATAACAATCGAGATAGTCCTAACGGTCCTACTGCACAAACGGTTCTTATCGGAACGGATCCCCCTGAGCTCCATAAGGATATCCCTGTATCGCCTAAGGATCAGCGAAGGATTCCTAGGATGGTCGACTTCAGCGGGGGGGGACTCACGCAATTCTATACGCACGACGTCATCCCATCCTAGGGACCCATAAGGTTATCGCTCCCGGCAGCCCCATCAGACATCGCCCGTGACGTCATCCGCTGATATCGCCTGTGACGTCATCATCAAACGGCACCCTCTTTGATATCGCCAGGTATCGCTGTCCAGATCTATAAATACCCCACCATTTTTCACAATCAGGGTAAGGTCAAGCTCACCTAGAGAAACCTCTACTACTCTTAAAACCCGAACTAACTTAAGCATCGGAGTGTCTACGCCGGAGCTCCCCCTCCGGCGCCTTGCAGGTACACTCGCCGCCATTCACCACCGTTCCGATCGCACACGACGCAGAATCTCACAAGATTGACATTGAATCTTATCAAATGGTGCTTTCATTGAGAGCTTTGGTATATTAAGTGAGCGTCCTTAATAGCCAAGCTCCGTTTAGTCGGAAGATTGGAACGGTCATGATCACAGGATTGGAGTCGATCTGATCATCATCCTCTAATATCCCTTTCCAAATCCGCAGGCGGCTTTTTCCCTTTGCTACTGCTGATCTCTCTATGACGACACAACCAATTATTTCAGGACCCCTGGACTATTCGGCTGGAATTGCTAGAGGAGTGGTCTCCTCGTAAACAGACATTTTGTCATCTCAGATGGCGGGATCCGACTTCTCCACTCCTCTTTCGAGAGAATATACACTCAACTGTGAACATCCTTTTGCAATGGAAATAGCGACCCTTCGTTCTCGGCTGGAATATTTGACTGAAATGGCCACAAGAGGCACTCCCGGTGCTTCTGGATCTGGTCTCCCTCCTCGCATCATGTTTACTCCATCTATTGTCGCTGATCGACCTTTGTCACCGTTGTTTTCAGAAAACCTCCAGATGCCTTTACCTGCTGGAAATCCTCTGAGTAGCGCTGGGCAGCTTGCTCAAGGAAGAGTAGAGGCTTATGTACCATAAATGCCGCAAGGTCTCCTCCTACAAGGAGACAGGCAACTTGAGGGGGTTAGGAACCGGTGGGACGGACGGAGGGAAGGAGTCCACAGAAGTTTGTCTCCTGAATACAGTGACAGGTCCAGTAGCCGAAGGTATCGAAGTCATTCGCGCAGGAGTCGCAGTCGATCTCCTAGGCGACATCTTACTCCAGAACTGCGAGATAGAGGGCGTCAAGCTGACATGTCTCCCCCGCGTCAAGCGCGTGAAATTCTTGATGATACATCGGGCCACCCATTTAGCAGTCGCATAAGGCGTCACCGAGTCAGTCGACGTGTAAAGCTTCCCACTGACACTTATGATGGTACGAAAGATCCCATCTCACATATCAATAAAGTGAAAGATTTTGTTCAGTTTCAGACCCACAGCGATGCGGCGCTATGTCAAATATTTGTAATGACGCTATCGGGCGTTGCGCGTCTCTGGTTTGAAGGTCTCCCTGGTGGATCCATTAGTAATTTCTCACAGTTAGAATCTAAATTTCGGAGCAGATTTAGCACCGCAATTCCAATCAGAAAATCTGCCGCCGCGTTATTTGACATACAGCGAATGCCTCAAGAATCCTTGAAGGATTTTCTCAGCCGCTTCGATCTGGAAATGTCCTTAACGTCGGGCGTTACTATCGATTTTGCTATAGAAGCTCTGAAAAGAAATTGCCGTTATGGGAAGCTGAAAGACGCACTTATGGTGGACCCCCCATTGACTTTAGACGCATTGAGACTTAAAGCCCACAATTACGCGAAAATGGAAGAAGAAGAAAACAGAGATCGAACGTACAGTGTGCCGCAGGGGGCATCTCAAATCACTGCTGCTCCTGCGAAGCCTCTACCCGATGACCATTTTATCGATGATTACGCTAGGCGGAAGGATCATATCCCCAAGACCTCTGACAGACAAAGGGGCAATTTTCTGAAGGGAAAAACCAGTGGCTCCCCCACTCGGCGGCGCGGGGATTCTTATAAAAATCGAACGTACGACCCAGATTTTCCTTCCCTCAATGTGCCAAGGGCCGAAATTTTAGCGATAGCGGAACAGCGAAACCTTCCCATCCGCTACCCCGCGCCTGCAAAACCAGGAGTGTTTTTAGGGAGAAGAGAAAATGCTTATTGTAAATTCCACAAAGCCAGAGGCAATTCCACGGAGGCGTGTAGAGACTTAAAAGCGGCGATAGAACGATTGGTTGAAGAAGGATATTTGGGAGAATTCGCCACCCAGATAAGAGAAGATGCCCGCAATAATCTCATGAAAAGGACGGCGGATGAACGACCCGTTCCTCCTCACGACCAGCAAAAGGATAATATTCCCGGAGGGAAAGATAGGGAAGCTCTTACGGTTAATGACTAGTATATCCCCATGATTAATATCATTGCAGGAGGAACTCCCTATATGAACGAGTCAGAGCAGCTAACGTTCCCGAAAGGAGACAAACGCGCACGAGATGACACGATGAAAAAAGGAGATGCGATAGGCATTTTAGATCGAATGGTACTGTCCTTTTCTGAAGAAGATGAGAAAGGCATCGTCTACCCACACAATGATGCTTTGGTAGTTACGCCCGTCATCGCTAGCCATGGAATCAGAAGAACTCTCATTGATAATGGGAGTGCGGTGAATCTCTTTTCGCTGGAAGCCTACAACCTCATGAAACGCCCTACTAATGAGCTAACACCTAGTAAACGGCCTATAGTCGGCGTTGATGGAGTTCCAATCCCTGTTACGGGGGTGATTACCCTGCCTATATATTTCCGAGAAGACACCTACAAGCGATCAGAGAACTTGTTATTCCTTGTCGTGGATCTGAATTTGCCCTACAATGTCGTACTCGGACGACCTTTCCTTAACCGCTTTGGCGCAGTGATATCTCAGAAGCATCTAAAGATGAAGTACCCCTCCTGGGATGGGGTGGTAACCATAAAGGGTGATCAAAAACTAGCAGCTGAATGCTATTCGCTCATGACCCAGAGAAGCTGCGATAGGTACGTGTGTATAGCGGCAGACCCCTATGAATAAAGCGATGAGAAGCGTGCCCAACCTCTAGACAAGATGGTGCCCGTTCCAGCGATCGGAATAGAGGAGGCAAGTTTCCTGATTAGTGAAAAACTTAGCCCAGCGGAAAACCTCCAACTGGCCCGGCTACTGAATAAATGCCAAGGAGACTTCGCGTGGAAACCCGCGGATATGCCAGGAATATCGCGTGAAATAGCCGAACATCGGCTCAATGTGGACCCAGAGGCCAGACCAGTACAGCAAAAGCGGCGCGCGTTCTCTAATGAAAAGGCGTTGGCCGTGGATAAAGAGGTAGCAAAACTCCTCGATGCAGGATTCATTCGTGAAGTTCAATATCCCACCTGGCTAGCGAACCCCGTTCTTGTTCCTAAGCCCAATGGGGATTGGCGCATGTGCATCGACTTTACTGATTTAAATGATGCCTGCCCTAAAGATTGTTACCCGCTTCCTCGGATAGATCAGTTGGTTGATCAGACTGCTGGATACGCTTATTTAAGCTCACTGGATGCCAACTCCGGATACCATCAAATTCCCATGGCCCGGGAAGATGAAGAAAAGACTGCATTTCTCACTCCAAAGGCCACATACTGTTACACGGCGATGCCGTTCGGATTGAAAAATGCCGGGGCAACGTTCCAACGAATGGCCAATAAAATATTTGAAGAACAAATTGGGAGGAACGTAGAGGCGTACGTCGATGATATATTGGTAAAAAGCACGAGTTTTTAGGATCACCTACGAGACTTAAAGGAAGTCTTCGATGTAATGAAAAGGTATCGCATGAAGCTGAATCCCCGAAAATGCATGTTTGCATTCCAAACGGGAAAATTCTTGGGCTACGTCGTTAGCCAAAAGGGTATTCTGCCTAACCCTTTGAAGATCAAAGCGATACAAGACATGATATCGCCCAGAACCGTTAAAGAAGTACAAAGACTCACAGGGCGAGTCATCGCCCTTGGACGATTCATTTCTAAGCAAGGAGAGAAGTGTCTCCCTTTTTTCAAAGTTATACGGAAAAAAGCTTCGTTCGGGTGGACCCCTGACTGCGAGGAAGCATTTATCGGCCTGAAAGATTATTTGTCGTCTGATTTATTATTGACAAGGCCCGAGGCAGGCGATACCTTATATTTGTATCTTGGCACTGCAGACGAAGTGGTCAGTGCCGTCCTTGTTCGCGACGACAACCACTCTCATCGCCCAGTCTATTTTGTGAGCCACGTTCTTAAAGATGTGGAATTGCGGTACGCCCGAATCGAAAAGATAGCGTTCGCTCTTATACAAGCCACCCGCAAAATGGACCGATACTTTCATTCTTATTCCGTCATCGTACTCACAGACCAGCCTTTAAAAAGGATCTTTCGAAAGCCTGAATTTTCCGGAAGGATGTTGATCTGGGCACTCGAATTGGAACAGTATGGATTGAGGTATCAGTCTAGACCATCTGTAAAGGCTCAGATCCTGGCTGATTTCATAGTGGAATGCACCTTCACAGAGGATCGTTTAGAAGGCGTACCTGAAGCGGAATGGGGCGATATGGATCTCCCATTCCCGGAAACCTATACGGATCTTTGGATCGTCCATGTGGATGGGGCTAAAAACCAAGAGCTGGCTGGAGCTGGAATCTTTATAAATGGGCCGCATGATATACAAATACGATACGCAATCTGAATCCTACAGTCGTTATCTAATAACGCGGCAGAGTATGAGGTGTTGCTAGCCGGGCTCAGAATTGGAAAGGAGCTTTCTTCTAAAGGAAGGCATGATACTGGAAGAACAGGAGACCTGCGTCTAAAAATCTGTGGTGATTCCAAGTTAATAATGGACCAGGTCTTGGGGCACTCTCAGGCCCAAGAACCCATCATGATTCAATATCTCGCCAAAGTGAAGCGAGAACTGTTGGAAATAAAGAAAGAGGGCATGCAAGTCAGCTTTGAGCATATTCCCCGGGAGGAAAACGCTGAAGCAGACAACCTAGCGAAATTGGCCGCAAACCCGGAAGCGTTCATACCCAAGGACAAATATTATCGTGAGCTATTGGTATCATCCTTCATGGAGGAGCAAGCGTCTTTATGTGTGGAGGAACGTGATAGCGACTGGCGAATTCCCGTAATCAAATACTTGAAACACGAGGAACTGCCTGAGGATACCGTTGAAAAGAAGAAGGTACTGAAACAGGCAGCCCGCTGTACGTACTATGATGGGGATTTGGTTCGAAGATGTTTCTCTCACCCTGCCGCCAAATGTATAACTGGGCAAGAGGGACTTCACACCTTGCGCGAAATCCATGAAGGAGTGTGTGGTATGCACGTGTCAGGCGATACCCTGGCGGCACAAGTCTTCCGGTCCGGATTCTATTGGCCCACCATTCGAAGGGATTGCCATAATTATGTGCGAGCTTGCCCTAAGTGCCAGGAGTTTGCTAAAATTCCTCGGCGACCTGCCACCGAAATATCTGAAATTATCGCCCCTTGTCCTTTCGCCAAATGGGGGATCGATATCCTAGGTCCATTCCCAAAGGCAAGGTCCCAACTGAAATTTGTGATAGTGGCGGTGGACTATTTCACTAAGTGGGCAGAGGCTGAAGCGGTCGCCACAATCACGGCAGAAAAAACTTGGCGTTTCTTTAAACATCAAGTTATCATGAGATTTGGCGTACCCCGTGTCCTCGTCAGCGACAATGGGCCGCAGTTCACCAGCCAATTCTTTCAAGACCAATGCTCAGAATTCGGAATCGAGCAACGCTTTTCCTCCGTAGCTCACCCGCAAACTAATGGGCAAGCGGAAGTGACCAATCGGAGCATCCTCAGCGGTATTAAGAAAAATCTAGAAGGGTCTAAAAAGAAATGGGCTGATGAGCTACAATACGTGATGTGGGCATACCGTATGACCGTTAAGACTAGTACCGGAGAGACGCCCTTCGCGTTGGCCTTCGGGACCGAAGCCGTCACACCAGTAGAAATTGGAACCATGAGCCTACGGGTGGCCCACTTTCGTGAGGAACTAAATGAGGAAAGGTCATGAGCTAACCTGGATGCATTACCAGAAGTCCGAGAAGAAATCCTTCTGAAAACGCAACATTATAAACGAAAGATGGCCCGATATCATAACAGGCGCATTAAAGAGCGGTTGCTGAAAGCTGGTGACCTGGTGCTCAGAGACAAGCGAGCGGCAGGACAACAAATGGGGAAACTCAGTCCGAACTGGGAAGGATCATATCGTGTCACCCACATTGTCGGGAAAGGAGCCTATCGCCTGGAGACACTCGATGGTACACCCCTATCCAACTCTTGGAATATCGCTCGCTTGAAGCTATATTATGCTAGAATTTAATTTTATCTGCACCTTTGATTTATGCTGACCCTAACCATGACTAACGCTCGATGAGAGAGCTTTCGTGGGTTTTGTGGTTGCTCTTGTGCAGATAAAAAGGGGGTATCTTGGGGAAGTGAAAAGTCCTATCCTTGTGATGGCCGGTCCTGATCAGATGGCCCACTAAGTGAGGGCACTACCCAACATACCTTGAATAGCGTCGGATTGAAAGATCCTAGACGCCCCCGGGGGTGAAAAGTCCTACCCTTGTGATGACCGATCTTGATCAGACGGCTCATTAAGTGAGGGCACCACCCGGTATCTTTGGGAGTGAAAAATCTTTTCCTTGTACGGACCGTTCTCGTGGAGACGGCCTATCAAGAAGAGGCACGCCCCAAAAAAATAGAAACTCCGTCTAGAAACAAGACTCCTATCTTAACGGCTGGGCTGATGCAGCCAGGCCATTAAGGAAGGACACGGTTCTAGACGCGAGGGCAACGCCCAAAAGTGAAAATTCCCTAGCCTTGTGATAGCCGTCCCGATCCGACAGCTCACTAAGATGAGGCACTTAAGGGCCGATCGTGAAAACAGGGAAACGTGGAGAATCGTGAAATTCCAGCTAGTAACCAGATGTGTAATCCCTGGTGAAGTATAGAGCTGATAGCGAAAGCGATTCTCCACGGGTTCCAGAGTAACGCCCTATGATGGCAGCGGAAAGGCTCCTACGGGTAATTACTGTCTCTCGTAACATGTTTTTGTTACTGATGATTTACAATTAAGAATGCGCAGAATACTTTTCGGGCAGCGGAAAGAGCGAGGATCTCATGAGAAGAGATACCATCAGACTCACTGGGAAAGCTAGCCCAAGGCCGAGTTTCGTAATTTTGACAAGAACGCTAAGGGTCTGTTCGGGAAAGAAAGCGCATGGAATAAATATGGCGAAGATAACGCCAAAGGAGTTCGCAAACAGACAACTAGACAAAAAGAAAGTCAGCGATAAAGTTGTTCGAACATATCAAAATATTTAAGGAGGGCTACAAACGGTGATGGTCAAAATAATAGCAAAAACTTAATGACGATTGGTCACTAAGGGAAAAGCGATAAAGCCTCAAAACGCATCAACCTTTGGGGTTCCTCCTTTTCCAGCCTGCCGCTTTAGCCTGGCGAAAGCCTTCCTCGTTAATGTGCCCTGATCTTCGTTTAAAGGCGGCAGAGACCTCATCGGGTTTGTACGCGTTGACCCCGTGGACTTCCTCAAAACAATCAACTAAAGTGATGGCAGTCTGTTCGACATGCCACATGCTCTTATCGGCTGACTCTTCCTCTAGGGCAGCTTTCTCCTTGATCAGAGACGATCTCTCATTCTCCCAGGATAATTTCTCATTCTCCAAAGCGATGACTTTGGCCTTTTCCGCTACTAAGGCGGCAGATTGCTCTTTTTCTTGCTCCCGATGAGCCAACAATAAATTTGTGTGCTCCTCCAGCCACTTTTTCTTCTCATCCCGCTCCCGCTCCAATTCCTTCAAAGCGGAGGAGAGGGAAGCGGCTTGACTTCGCACTTCCTCCGCCCAGTAATGGAAAGACATCATGTTGGTAAAAAGAGAAGAGCGTACGGAGTTTTCCCTGTCCAGCACAGACCTCGAAAGAAAAGCTACCCGTTCTGGCGCAGACGCCAATACTTGAGAAGTTAGAAAAGCCGTAACCTCATCGGAGCCGTCACCCCCTAACGCGGTCAAAGCAGTATTCCGGAGATCGAATAATCCAATTTGATGGGTCACCGCAGCGGGCCCACTCAGCGGACCGAGATCTACTACACAGTTAAAAGTGGCTCCTCCTTCACCAAAACGGTCCCGGAGGGGGATACGCGAAGGAAGAAAACCCAAGGAAAAGGGAGCGCGGACCTGTGATGATGAGAACCTCCTGAAGCGATGTAAACGCCATGAGGCTGATAGCCGGAGAAATCCTGTGAGACATCTTGGTATCCCATATTAGGCGGATACACATGAGCGGAACCTCCGAAAGAATGGGGAGAAACCTCCAAGGTATCGCTAGTGCCCAGATTCCCCAAAAATCCCGAAGGATTCTCTCCCTGAGGAGCAGCCGTCGAGTCAAACCCATCCACGGACCTATTCTCTGCCCCGGTAGTAAAGGAAGAGGGGTTTCCGCCCTCGTCTCCCAATCGCTGTCTCTTCCAGGAACCGGTCAGCGCATAACTCAACTCCATATTGTCTGACGGAGGAGCGAAGGTAGCAACAGCGATAGTGTCCTGCCAAGAATATAATTCAAAATACAGAAAGAAAAGAAGAAAGAAATTAAACAACAACAGAAATAGAAATGTAGCCTATGACGGCTAGAAAGTACCCTTACCGCAGCAGTGTTGGAAGGAGGCGCTTCTGAAGAGCCTGCCGCGTCCGGAGAAGGTGTGAGAGCGGCAACGCTTCTTGTTTTTCTCTTCTTTTTTCCTTTGGAAATGGCCTTAGAGGCCTGGGAAGAAGAAGAAGTTTGAGCAGGAGGAGCAGCGACGGTCACGAGGGGAACGCCCGAAGGAATGTCGGCCGAAGAGAACACTTGGACAACGCTCGCGGAAGCGGCCGAAAGTTCGGTGGGATTATCAGTTGCTTCCGTGGAAGCGTCTCTCTCTTTTTCCTCTCTCCCTTGAGCCCTCCTCAAACGTCTCCTTACGCTCTCGGGTTTATAGTTGGGATCCATCACTGCGAAAGGACAAAATAACGTCAGCGTTAGTAACAGTAACAACAAAGAAAGGAGTAACACAGCACTCACATTTAACACAACCACGAATGTCCATTCGACAAGCCACTTGGCGAATGTGAACGCTGATTTCCAGTTCGAGTAATTTGTTTCACCAGCCTTGTTCACGCTGCGGAAGGGTCTCTGGCTGGCTCCAAGCGGTGTCATCCACGTTTTGGTTAAACCCAGTTCGCCACCAGGAACAAAGATCTTCAGGAATATCTACCACAAAAAACTCCTTTTTCCAGCCATCAATGGAAGACTCGATATGGAGGAGTTTCCAAGTAAAGGACTTAAGAGAGTCATCGTTGAAGCGGGGCGATATCGTTATCACTCCCCGGTATTTCATCAGCTTAAAAACAGATTTAAGCAGCAGAAGGGAAGGGGAAGTAATCTTTTTGTATTTACAGAGCTCCAAAAAAGCATAAACACAACAATATGCATTTGGGGACAATTGGGCCGGAGACAGATCACCGGCAACAAGCAATTCCTGGACAAAAGGGTCAATGGGAAGGCGAAAACCATAACGGAACATCTGCGCATACATGACCCTACGAGTGCTCGTCAAAACGCTGTTCAAACGTAGAGACTCGGGGGCAACACTGGCCTTATAATCATCAGGGATGATAGCATTATGGGCGGCCAAATGCTCACGAAGAGCGGCCTCAGAGGTGATAACACTGGCCGTAATATCCATCCTTTTTTCATCGGCAGATTTCGACTCAGAACGGCGAGTCTTAGCCATGGCAGAATTAAAAAGCTAAAAGACGAAGAAGACGATGGAGGAGAAAGAAAATACCTTCAGAGAAAAGCACTTCTAAGAGCCCTAGATAGTGGGGAGAAAATGAGACGACTAAAAGAAAATATGGGAAAAAAGGATGGTAAAAGAAAAAGAAAAGAATAAATATTGGGTTTTATAACCCTAATAATTAAACGAAACGACGGATGCCACAGTCGTTGCGTGGAAGCGGCACAAGGAATAGACTCAGGTAATGAGTACAATCCTAGAAAAGAGCTACAACGCCTCGATCTAGGCAAAGTTTTCAAGCACGCTAGCTCGTAGCGCCAGAAGAAATGGACATGTGTGTCTGTACAATCGCGAATTTTCTTATGAAAGGAGGGCAAGCATTAAATGCTCTGAAAAGCGGGCACCGTCTCTTCGAAAAAACAAGCATGATATCGCGAGAAAGGAGATAGCGCAAGAAGACATTAATTAAAAGGGCAGCATTGAATCAACGCAGAAGGGGGAATGAAGTTCAAAAAAGCAATAAAATGCAAATGTATCGCCGCATAACAGGGCGTTATTACAAGACAAAAGAAACGAATAAACAGAAAGTCTTCTAAATGAAACAATCCCGATAAATCATGGGTCCTTGCAAGCATCGCGGTCATCATCCCTTCATCCTCCCACAGAAGAAGAAAGATTTCCCTCACTTTCCCTCAAATCCTTCAATCTCTTGGAAGCGTTATCGGCCAACACTGACGGGTTAACGGTTCCCTGGTGATAGAGATTCATAAACTCGGAGAGGCAGATATCCATGGTCTTGTTTATCTTCGAGGGTACTTTGGCCAAATCTGCATCGCGAGACGCTATCTCTTCGCGGAGGAAGACATTCTTCCTATCAGCCACCACCAATTCCGCCTCTAGAAGGTTTATCTTAGCCTTCCCCTTTGATTTTTCTCGAGCAAGCTCAGCACGACAGTCGTCCAATTCCGCCCGGGTTCGCTCTTGAAGCTGCGATAGCTCCGTCACCTTCATCAAGGCGGCATCCAGTTCCCCTTTTAAATCAAAAGAAGGGGGAACCTTATCCCGCTGATCATCGAAAAAGTAATTCAGCTCACGAAAGCAGGCCAACATGTCGGTCAGAAGACGTGAATGCCGTACGTCAGGAGAATGCCGCAAGAACTCTTCCTTGTCTTTTGAAGAAGCGAACATTTGTCCCACTATCGGGCCCACTGGCTCTTCTCTTGAGGATGGATCCGATATCCCTAAAGCATGAAGACCGTCGGTGCCAAGGGAAGACAAGTTCAACTGATATGCGGCAGGGCCTTGAAAGCCTTAAGGGGACAGATTGGCGATATAAGGGGGATAGCAATTTTTCACGGAATTACCAACGCCCGAAATCGAAGAAAGATACAAAAACTCAGGCTTCTGCGGGGGATGGGTAAGAGGAGCTATCGGATTTGGAACTGGTAAACTCACATTCGGAAAAAAGGAGCGAATTGGAGAAGTAGAACCGCCAGACGCCAGAGATGGCCCCATCGCTGCTGAAGCCTCATGAACTTTGGGAGGAATGGCAGAGGACACCTCGGTAACTTCCGTCGTCGGCAAAGGACCCGTAACGCTAGGAGCGTTGACCTCCTCGGTGGGAACCCCGTTGACTTCCTCCGTGGAAGGAATCGGCGGGTCAGACTTCTCTTTGCGAACTCTCTTCACGAGATGCTCGGTTTCGGCAGCGATCTCGTCGCTATCATCCTCGGCTGACTCCGCCGCAGGACCATTTTTTCTTGACCTAAGCCTCCTCCGCTGGGCAAGAGTAGCATGACGCAGCTCGGGACCGGCATCCATGCTTCCGCTATCGTTGTCGACCTCTTCAACCACAGGGTTATTCGGGGCCGCTCCCTTACCGCGAGGCGGCAGCCAATTCTCCAAAAAACGAGAAGATCGGGTGGAGGTGTTGCGTGTCACGACAGTCTTGTTTCTCCTTCCTCGCGGTGGAATAGGCGGACGACTGAAGCCTTCCGGGGGAGGAGAAGGAGGTAACGTCTGAAGCGGCACTACGTTCAAAGGTGTGTCGTTTTCTCCAAAGGAGCGTCCCTCAGCGTTACCTGCCGATAAAATGTTTTAAATATAACAAGAAAGTCAGGGCGATAAGGCGATAAAAGAAAAAACTCACCAACGGCACACTCTGACAGAGGCCTGAACCGAGCAAATTCTCGAATACGGAAAGGCCCTTCTATCTCTATTAGAGCGTTAACATTAGATACATCCATACTGGACAACACATCTGGTTTTTGCCAAGCGGCACCAGTGATCACTCGGTTGAACCCATCGCGCCAATACAGAGAGGGTAAGCGAAGGGTGAAGAAGCCGTTTTTCCAGTTGGCCACGTTCTCTTCGAAGCCTTGAAAGTTCCGCCAGAAGAACCGAATGACATCCTCATCCCATCTAGGGGTAATATCTATCAAGCAGCCGCGACACCTTAAGATAAAAAATGTATGAAACAGATCGAGCGATGGAGCGAAAATACGCTTCATCTCACACGAACGAAGAAAGGCGTAAAGCCCACACCAGGAGGGGGGAGTTATTTGAACGGGATTAAGATCATGATGATTGAGCAGCTTCATCAGAGAAGTATGAAGTGGAAGACGAAACCCGTAGGTAAACATCTTGATATAAACCAGCCGGAACGTCCCCCACATGGCATCCGTAAGCCGGGTATCCTTCAGAGAGATAAAGGGGCGATATCCCGTAGGAAAAGTGATACCATGTTCCTCTAACTCAGCCCGCAAAACTTCATTACAATCAAAGATACTACGAGCTTTCCTAACCTCGGGATCTAAGGGATTCTCGGTGGTTGCAGAGGATGTAGTATAAGACATAATGGACTGGAAAAGTAAAATTACGGTGATAGAAGAACAAAATACCTGGAGCAGAGAACCAGTGAATCGGCCGTCGGCACCGGCGAGCAATTGCAGAAAAATCTCTCGGGAAGAAAGAAGCACAGAAGAAAGGAAATACGAAGAATTTCGAAATATCAGCAGAAAAGTGTTAAAATAGAAGAGCGAATCCCTTTTAAAGGAAAAACCTAAAAAAGGAACAGCCTGTGAAAGCAAAACACGTGCAAAGTGAAAAAGGGCGCGTGGACAGTCATCAATGCCTTTTGAAAGAAGACAGTTGCTGACCGAAAACCGAAAAGCGGTTGCGCCCCAGCGAAAGGCTTACTCCCGCGATAATCCTGGAAACACAAAAAAGGAAAGCGGCGGAAGAACGAAAGAAAATAAAAGCTTTATTATTTTAAGAAGCCATGCGGCATCTACAAAAAAGGCGCGCTACACCCATCTATTCCCCATCAGACCAGGAGATGCCGTAGCAGTAGACCACATCATCCTCATCCTCACCAGCGAAAGGAAAAGGTTCTTCAACCTTTTCCCCCACGAGAGCAGATGATTGATCTGACTTCTCCTCAACAGGCGGCGGCATCGTCCCCACAACCGAGCAGGCAGAAAGAGCCTCTTGCGGTGACTCGCGAGGAGGACAGGATGTTTCCTTCCCCTTTGAAGAAAAAGTGGCCAGAGCATCATAGAATGATTTAGAAGCCTTCGCAGCCTCCTTCCTCCGATTCTTGCGGCACTGTCGGCGAATGGGCGGCCTCCAGGGGGGCGATGGAGGAGGAGCATCCGAGTCAGGAGAGGTCGGGGGAGTTGGTGGAGAATCCCGTGCAAACGTATCTAAGAAATGAGAATCGGCCATGAGATTAACACTGGTGGGAAAGAAAAACGACGAGAAGATAAATGATAATGAAGGAAGGAAGATCCCCTTTTAAATAGCCAGGAAACGGAGGAAAAAAGGATCTTTTAATCTTCCAACCCGACTCTTGAGAAAAGAAACGTGTACATCCTGAAGTACAAAGGTGGATTTGCAGTCACGCCTGTTGAGATTTTCCCCTGATCGAGGAAAACCGCAAATTTGCCCAATCAGTTGCCAGGGCAACAGCGGCTTGGATTTAATGCAGAGTAGCCAAATAATAAGAACCCAGTGGCTGAACCGTTTTCAGTTGGGCTGAGAATATCTTCATTGGAAAATGACAAAGAGAGCAATAAAGAAGAAGAAGAAGAAGAACAGTCGCAAGACGACATGATAAGAACTGTTTATTCATTATGGCCTAATGGTCGGAAGGTACATGAACAAGAGGGAAAAGAAAAGGGTACAAAGGGAGCCACCGCTATCAGGCATCAGAGCCAGCGTCCTCAGGCACTTCGGGAAGGTCCCTCAAGGAATCTATGACCAGGAGCAGATCATGGGAAGTGGCTCTCATTCCCTTCAGGCAGCACCCCAGCATATCTTTGCGCTGCTGCAGTATGGCGATCACCACTTGGATCCGAGCGATGGAGGCAGACAGTTTCGATATGCTCTCCAAAGGACTGAAATC
This sequence comes from Viola odorata, assembly GCA_963691705.1. Taxonomy (NCBI): domain Eukaryota; kingdom Viridiplantae; phylum Streptophyta; class Magnoliopsida; order Malpighiales; family Violaceae; genus Viola; species Viola odorata. The sequence goes on along the minus strand of OY829542.1, from coordinate 41,250,736 downwards.
CTCCAGAGAGGTGGCCCCCAGCCTAGAGTGAAGCGGGGTCAGCATCCCTTGTAACTCCAGGATGTCCTCAGAAGTCTTGACCAGCATGTTCTCCAGGAATCCGACGTCACCATCATTAAGGTTCTTGAGAGAATGGCCCTTGGAAAGGAGGAAATTCTTGGTCAGATGATCCATGATGCGTGTTGGAAAAGATGAGGAGAACGTGGGTGGAAAAAACTCCCTGATTTATAGGCTCCAAGAGGGAGGTTTCGGAGGAAAGAACAATGGGGTCCTCAAAAGACGAGCCGACCTGATAACCGCAAGGGCTGATGAGCCCAAAGTGGAAGGAAAGGGCAATGTTCGTATACTGTCCGCAATACAGATATCGGCAGGAATGCGAGACAAGGTCTGGAAAAATGCCAAAAGACACAATATCACGGGTGGCCATCACGTAAAGGCCATATGGCTACCGGTATCCACAGTGTAAGGCTGCGTTGATGTTGCAGGTAGCCCTAGATGCGTAAAACCGCGCTGGCATCGCAGGCATCTGGTGGTATAAAGTCGCGCTAATCATAGGCAGCTGATGGCGTAAAGTCGCGTTGATACCGCTGTTTCCTTGAGCGTAAAAGAAAGATTGGGCTTGTATTGACCTCAAATCTCTGTAAGTACAAAAGTTTACTAACCTTTATATACGAATCTATCTCCTTCCTATGTTTACAGAACACTTGGAAGGACAATGGACCTGGAATATGTGCCAGTCCCCGGTATGACTTGGTCGAATATCCTGGACAATATTATCGGTGACCCGACAGCAGCTCTTTCACAACTCGAATAATCTGAGGCTTCTTAAGCCCCCCCCCGAGGGGCCAATCAGAGTAAATACCGCCAGGCGGAGAGTAATGACCTCGCAACTGCAAGGGTGATAGGGGCATCCCTCCAGGACGAATCTTTAGATAAGAACGAAAGTCGGAGTCAGCTTGCCCAGTATCCTCAGGCTCAATCTCCAGCTCATCACTTGAGTCTTATCGACGTTGAATAATCCAAGAAGCTCGAAGACCCTGCGAACTTATCACCTCGCGACAAAAACCTTCATTCAAGATGACAGACATGGACAACCCTTGGTAAACACTCGGGCTCATTTTCAGTTGGGCTTATGATAACAATCGAGATATTCCTAACGGTCCTACTGTACAAACGGTTCTTATCGGAACGGATCCCCCTGAGCTTCATAAGGATATCCCTGTATCGCCTAAGGATCAGCGAAGGATTCCTAGGATGGTCGACTTCAGCGGGGGGGGGGGGGGGGGGGGGGGGGGGGGACTCACGCAATTCTATACGCACGGTGTCATCCCATCCTAGGGACCCACAAGGTTATCGCTCCCGGCAGCCCCATCAGACATCGCCCGTGACGTCATCCACTGATATCGCCTATGACGTCATCATCAAACGGCACCCTCTTTGATATCGCCAGGTATCGCTGTCCAGATCTATAAATACCCCACTATTTTTCACAATCAGGGTAAGGTCAAGCTCACCTAGAGAAACCTCTACTACTCTTAAAACCCGAACTAACTTAAGCATCGGAGTGTCTACGCCGGAGCTCCCCCTCCGGCGCCTTGCAGGTACACTCGCCGCCATTCACCACCGTTCTGATCGCACACGACGCAGAATCTCACAAGATTGACATTGAATCTTATCACCCGTCCTGGGATGGTGTGGTCTCGATCCGAGGGAATCAGAAGTTAGTAGCTAAATGCTATCTGCTTATGACTCAGAAGAGTTGCGACAGGTACGTGTGCGTGATGGTGGACCCATACGAGCAAAATGATGAAAAACGTACCCAACCTGTAGATAAAATGACTCATGTCCCAGTCAGCGGGGTAGGCGGAGCTGTATTTCTGGTTAGCGATAATCTCAATGCAGAGGAAAATCTGCAGTTGGCTCAACTGTTGAATAAATGCAAAGGAGAATTTGCATGGAAACCGTCTGACATGCCCGGTATCTCGCGGGAGGTGGCAGAACATCGACTCAATGTCAACCCTGATGCCAGACCGGTCCAACAGAAATGACGTACTTTCTCTGTTGAAAAGGCAAGGGTGGTCGAAAAAGAAGTTGCTAAACTTCTCGACACTTGCATCTAGGGCTCGACAACAGGGAGAACAACTAAGCCTTAACTCTTTGAGTTCCACGAGATTTTATCTAAATAGCGCATCTTTTTGCATCTTTCTCTCTTCTAGCCCAGAACTGGAAAAATAATGAAGACAAGGGAAAATCAGCAGTATCATGCTAGAATAAAGAGTGAAAATGAAGATGAAAATGTGTACAAAAAACACGCTATCAAACATCCTTCCACTGCTCGACGCTCGCCCTCGAGCATCCAGAAAATTGAAAACCACCCCAAAACATGAACATACTTAACCAATCCTAGCACAAGAACAAACCAGACATCAAACTAGACTTCGTCAAGACACACCCTGCCTAGATGACCACCTGCATCAAATCGGAAGGATAACGACCCTAAAGAGGAGACTTTCCCACATCAGGCCCATTTACCAGCAATCCTCACCAGATAATGTGTTTAGGCTCACACTCGTAAATAGGGCTAAGTGGTTAATCGCTAAAAAATAAATGCAAATAACACAATTCAAAACCAAACTTGCATATCAATCCGAGTTAAAGTACACATGCATGGGCAATCAAACAATCAAAAAGAACTTCGCATCAGCAAAAGAGAAAGAAGAGGGCAGGATGAGGCAGATGAGGGCTAGACGAAGGATCTTCTCTTCTTTGGCAGGGAGCTCTTCTCTTGAGGGGGGGGGGTCTTTCCTTTATGAAACTGCTAGGGCAAGATGATGTTTTTGTTGATTTGCCCTAGCTCCGCTTTCTGCACTTGAGCCTTAACGTCTTTTGCTTCCCCACACTTGTGCTTTTCTACGCGTCCTTTTGCGTGTCTAGCCCTCGACGCTACCCTCAACAATTGTTGCTTACCTTCTAAGGAAAAAGATCAAGAAAATAAGCTCAAGTGGTCAGGAAAAGAAAGAAAAGAGAGGGGTAGGTGAGTGTCTAGGGCAAGATGGAAGAAAAAGAGAGAAGAGAAAGAAAAGAAGAAAAAGACAATGATGCGAAGACTTTCATCATTTTGCAGCTTTCCCATGTCAAATGGTGCCTAAACCTAGGGATATCATGCAAGTCCAGCCAGTGCCTAGGCCATTGCAGGACTGATCTCCTCTTCACTATCTTTGGTTTCATATCCCTCTCAATCAACTTATTCTCCTTGTGACTCACTCTCTCTCGGAATCATATAACCCCTCTCAGACGACGATGACCCGACGGTTTGGGCATTTGGAAGAAATGTGCCAACGCCCATGACACTTAAAACACTCAATTTTAGAGGAGTATTTTCTAGGTGAAGGGTTAGACGAGGGGGTGTTGGCTGGTTTTGGTGCGTAAGGAGTAGGGTTGCGTTGGGGGTATTGTTTGTAAGACTTTTGTGTGGGAGCTACGACTTTTAGAGGGAGGTTTGGTTTGGTATCTTTTTGGTAGGGGGTGTCTTTGTGGTAAGTCTTCCTTGGTTGTTTGGTGGTAGTTGAATAGGGTTGAGTGCTTCAGGTGGGGGCGGATTTTCGTTATGCGCTTTAACCTTAAGTGCATAGTGTAGCATGGACTGAAGATTCTCAAACTCTTTTAATTCCAGCTTGTACCTCACTTTCTCATTCAATCCATTCAAGTGCCATGGTGACATCTTCTTCCTCTCGGGTTTCAGTTTTGGTGAGGGCCTCCATCTTATTGTGGTACTCTCTAACAGATCGTGCCCCTCGTCGTAACCCTTGCAATTTGTTTTGCAAGTCTCTTTTATAGGATGAGGGGATAAAACATTCTCGCATGATATGCTTCATTTCTTCCCACGTCTGTAGGGCATTCATTTCTCCTCTCTCTCGGCAAACCTTATCCCACCAACTCACGACGTATCCCTCAAACTCCATGGCCGTAAGTTTATTTTTCTTGCCATCCCAGTATTGGTGGCAATTAAAGATTCTTTGTATCTTGGCGTCCCACTTGAGATACTCGGTCGAGTCAGTGCTACCTTCAAAGGTTGGTATTTGGACCTTGATGCTGCTGAGGTTGTCATCAATACGTGGGCTCGACAAAGCGCGGGCCTTGGCCTCGGTCGCGTCTTGCTCTATCAGGTTGCTCATATGCCTCAAAGTCCTCGTTGGCTTCGTCGTAGTCATCCCCATAGAATTTGCGTGCATGGTACGACATAGTGTGCGCGCGCAAGTGAGGAATTAGAGTTTGGGCGTTGGGGTCCTTATCGACAACTTACTGGCCACGGCCACGTGGTGGCCTAGTGGTGAGGCTCTCACGATGATGCTGGTATTAGGGCGCGACACCCTTGGCTTGAAGGTCTCGGATGACAAAGGCATAGGCCTTGGGTATGGCTTGGCTTGTGGAAGCCTCTTACCTTCGGGGTCCAGTGGTGAGGACGTGCGGGAAGCCTCGGCCAGCCGCCCTTTCATGGCCATCATCTTCATCATCGCTCTCGTGACCCTCCTTCTCGGTCTCGCAAGTGACTTGCTCCTTGTGCGGTTCTTCGCGAGACTTAAGAGATAGGTTCCGTGAGGGCAGTGGAGGAGAAGAGGTCTTGGAGGATTTGTTTGCTTCTAGGTCACAAGACAAATAAAAATCTCCCATGCTTAGGAATTCCAGACCCATGAGTGTCCTCCTGTTGAGTATAAGAACGCATGGTGCCATGCCATCTGGTAGTCATGGTAATCAAAACCTTTAGGAATAAAAGGTTGTGAAAACATTCTTTTTGTATATGGGTTCATTTTCCAGTCTGTCATTTCGAATAGGAATATCTGTCTGGCCTTGCCTCAGTAGATTCATGAGTGATTTCTACCGAATCAGTGTCTACCAAAATAAACTCATAAAAGTTTCTGGTTTTTTCTAAGTCTGTTGGGATGTAGTGAAAGTCTTTTAGAAACAGGTTTGAGGTGATGGATCTCAAATCTGATCCATATTCAGGTTCAATATACCCAATGTTTGGTCTTGGTATATTGCCTAATACTGTTGATCTTTGGGTTATTGAGGCTGGTGATTTTGGTGGTTGGACTTGTAGGGCTGGTATGAGTCTAGGAGGAGTTCTTGGGCTTGTCATTCCTTGTAGGAATAGGTTTGGGTCTAATGTCTTTGAGGTAGGCGTATGTGGTCTTGGTGTTTGTGGTCTTAGATTGTCGAATCTGTTTGGGGAGTCTGGTATGCCTGCTATCGTCATTGCGTCTGATGCCTTTGTCTTTTTCTTTAAATCCACTTTGGTCGTCATTTTTCTTCCCCTGTAGAAACTCTCTTGATAGAAAGTCTGGTAAAGAGTTGTCTTTTTCCTGAGATGTATTGTATTTCGAAATCAAAATTTGAAAGTAAAGCTTGCCATCTGGCAAAAATCTGTTTTGCAACAAGGTTTTTCACGTCTTTTTCTAAAACAAATTTTGCACTTTGACAATCTATTCTTAAAAGAATTTTTTTGTTGAAAACATCATCTTGAAATTTGTTGATGCATAAAACAATGGCTCCTTACCCTTAACCCCCTCGAAAAGAGAGCTACTTGGCTCCGCTACCATTTCTGAACCGGATCGTCTTACTAAGAAAGTTGAGTCATTTAAAGTGCGTCTACGTAACCAAGTACCATCATTTTGTGGTATGTATAAATCTGGATTCATTCCTTCTAAATTAAGAAGTTGATGAGATGTATAACTTCTTCTAGGTATATTTGTATCTGGTTTTAAGTATGATGAAGATGGTGAATTTGGAGAATCATGAATTATATTTGGTCGTCTTGGAAAAGGTCTGGTAGATTGTGAAGATGAAGGTCTAGAGATAGTAGGTCTAAAACTGGGAGATTGATTAAAAGAAGGTCTAGCTGCGGCTCCTCGTGCTCTTGGTCTAAAAACATATTGATGGTAATTAGTTCTATAAGCTGGAGTATTACTGGATGAGGGTGTATTTTGATTTCTATTTATAGTTTTATAAACTTTGTCTATGGTTTTGTTCGTTGCTATAACCATGTTTCTTAAAAGTTCTATTTTAATTAGATCTTCATTCCATAATGGAGTTCTGTCTGCTGATAATGGAACGACATTATCTCTTTCGTCATTACTATCCGGGTTAAGATCTTCGATATAAGCATTGTGCATAAACGTCAAGTGTGATACTAACTCTTGTTTAAGGTGTTCTAAATCTGATAATCTATCTGTTCTTAAAACAGCTAAGCATGTAGCTAATTTATCCCAAATGGACATGATGCATGTATAATGAGAAAACAGAAATTTAAAACATTTAAGAAAGCTTCTAAAGTATAAAAGCGTCGTATGAAATTTGAAAGCGTATTAAACTTACAGTGATGTTGCTCAAGATGTTTGAAAGCTTTTCTCAAAGTTTTTGATAATTTTTGGAAATTTTATTTCTGATTCTGCCTCATAACTGAGGGCTTCTTCCCTTTATATAGGGATTACATGTCTAGCGGATTTCAAAATAGATTACATTTCTCTAAACTAAGAGATAAGGATCTTATCTCTTTTACAATCTTTCTTTTCTTTCTAAAAGTTGTCTGCCACGATCGTCTTAGTGCTTTGCCAGCTAGTGTCGGCAAAGGGTCTTGTCTTCTTTTTCTAATCGGTGTCTGCCACGTCTGTCTTGTCTGCATATCTGGAATCTTTAGTTGCCTTGATAGTCTGAATTTCCTTTGTCTTGTAATGGTTATTACGCGTCTGGCTGTCTGGACAGCTGGTACCCTCTGTCTTCTTCTAATGATTATTATTTTTCTTTCTGTAAGACTAATGGTCTTGTCTTTCTGATGATATCTTTTCCTCTTTTTCCCTTTTTTTTGGTTGTCTTCTGGAATCTTTGAATTATCTGTCTGAAGAGAAGTCATGTTTGCAGTAGCAATTTTACCTTTTTTATCTTTTCTCTTTTCTCTTTTTTTTTTTTAATCTTTTACCTAGCTCTGGATAGAGCTCGGCCATCATGTCATTGTCATAGTCTGGGTCAGAGTTGGCTGGAGTGTATGATTCTCCATCTTCTTCATCGTCTGAGAACTGTGATAACTTTTCTAAGAGTTCTCTCTTCATTTCTCGTCTGGCTGTCTTGGAAGATGATCCTGTCTGAAATCTGGATTGTCCTCTGGCTGGAGGAGGATTATTAATGGTTGATTCTGATAGTGTCTTTAGGACTGCGAACTTTGATGCTTGTTCTTGTGGAAATCTCTTCCACCATTTTACCTTGAATCTTCTAGTGAGTATGGGAGGCTCGTATTCTGTTCGGTCAATGATTTCATATTCCCAATAGATGATCCAAGGAATATGAAACATAAGAATAAAACTCATCATCTTTGGTAAGCTTGAAGACGTGTATTTCTGAGCAAATGCTCCATATCCTTCTAAGATTGTGTCTGGGAAGGCTACTTCATGAGCTCCAAAATGATACCACCATCTATGAAACCATAAAGGAAGGTTTCCAGAAATATTTCTGTCAAAGTGGAAGAACCATGAATGTCCTCCAGTTGCGTATAAAAAGGCATAATTCCATGCCATCTGATAGTCATGATAGTCGAACCCTCTTGGAAGAAAGGGTTGTGAAAACATCTTCTGTGTATACAGGTTCATGCCCCAGTCTGTAGGTGTCAGTACTCTGAGAATTCTGCACTTCGAGAAAGAGTATCTATCTGGTCTTGCCATGGTTGTCTCATGAGTGACTTCTACTGAGTCAGTGTCTACAAGGATATATTCGATAAAGGTTCTGTTTTTCTCTGGAGAAGTTGGAATGTAATGGAAGTCTTTAGGGAACATATTGGAGGTAATGGACCGTAGGTCTGATCCATATTCTGGTTCTATGTAGCCAATGTTTTTGGCTAGAGGCTTAAGTATTGGGCCTGTTTTGTCTTGGGTTTTTGTCTGGGCTTGTGTCTGAAATTGTGGTCTTGGAACAGGTATGTTTCCTAAAACAGTGGTTGGTCTTTGGGTTATCGAGGCTGGTGATCTTGGTGGTTGGACTTGTAATGCTGGTATGAGTCTGGATAGAGTCTTTGGGGCTGAACTTCCTGGAAGAAAAAGTTTTGGGTCTAGGATCTTTGATGTCTGTGGTCTTAGATTATCAAATCTGTTTGGAGAGTTTGGGATGTCTGGAATTGTCATTGCATAGGATGCTTTTGTCCTTTTCTTTGGCTCCTCCTTGCTCGTCATTTTTCTTGCCCTGTAGGAATTCTCTTGAAAGAAAGTCTGGTAAAGAGTTGTCTTTTCCTGAGATGTATTGTATTTCGAAATCAAAATTTGAAAGTAGAGCTTGCCATCTAGCAAAAATCTATTTTGCAACAAGGTTTTTCACGTCTTTTTCTAAAACAAATTTTGCACTTTGGCAATCGATTCTTAAAAGAATTTTTTTATTGAAAACATCGTCTTGAAATTTGTTAATGCATAAAACAATGGCTAATATCTCTTTCTTTATTGTTGAATAATTCTTTTGAGCCTCTATCCATAATCCTGAACAATATCGGATTAATTGTTCTTTTCCTTCAATTTTTTGCTTTAGTATTCCTCTATATCCTATATCTGAGGCATCTGTCTCTACTATTAGTTCTGCTAAAGGGTCTGGAATACCTAAGCATGGGAGATTTTTAACCTTTTCTTTGATTAATCTTACTACTGCAGTGCGTTCTTCTGTCCACTCAGTAGGAGTCTTTTTTAATCTTGCGTATAAAATTGAACAGGTTGATCTAAGGTCTTTTATAAAATCTGAAACGTAATTTAAGCATCCAAGAAATCTTTGTAATTGCGTTTTGTCTTTTATTTCGTCTGGAAATTTACTAGCAAATTCTATTGATCTGCTTATGGGACTAAACATTCCTTGATGAATGTCAAATCCTAAAAATCTTATATTAGTCTGGCATAGTTTCAGTTTTGATGCTGATACTACAAGTCCATTTTCTTTTAATATCTTTAAAAACTTGTTAAGATGATGAAAGTGCTCAGTCACTAACTTTGAAAAGACTAGCACATCGTCTATGTATACTATGGTAAATTTAGTGTATGGGTTTAAAATGTCATTCATCATTTTTTAAAATTCTGATGGTGTATTTTTTAAACCAAAAGGCATTACATTCCATTCGTAATGTCCTAATGGAACCGTAAATGCTGTCTTATATCTATCTTCTTCTTTGATTTGTATTTGCCGGAATCCTGACTTCATGTCAAATTTTGAAAATATTGTTGCTCCATGTAGTCTTTTTATTAAATCTCTTTTATTAGGTATAGGATATCTGATCCATCTAAGTGCTTTGTTAAGAGGTTTATAATTTATCACAAGTCTAGGTGCTCCTCTTTCAAGCTCAGCATGGTTCTGTACATAAAAGGCTGCACACGACCATGGGGACTTGCTAGGTCTTATTAATTTCTTATTTAGTAAGGATTGTAATTCTTCTTTACAATATTCCATTAATTCTTTATTCATCTGAATAGGTCTAGCTCTAGTAGGTATGTTTTTCTCATCAAAATCCTTTTTGTATGGTAAATCTATTACGTATTTTTTTCTGTTCCAAAATGCATTTGGAACTTCTGCACAAACTTCTTTTTCAAATCTTTCTTGAAATTCTTTAACCTTTTTCTGATTAAAAGGTGTTTGAATTTCTTCTTCTACTCTTTTATAGTTTATTTCTTTGGTGAGAAAATGTATATGTTTCCTTTTTTGTATTAGCATGATTTTCTTGGTTATAGAGTAGTCTCTTATAATATTTAAATCCTTTTTTCTAGGTTTTTCTATAAACCTAAAGCAGATATCTGTTCCTTTTGCTTTAGTCCAGATTCCTTCATGTTCTACTCTAAATGGACAAATTTGGGTTAGGAATGGTGTTCCTAGTATTACCTTTTGTCCTAAGTCTTTTGCAAGTATGAAAGGCTGTCTAAAACAGAATCCTTCTTTACAGATGTATGCTTTTGATAGTTTATACTTGATGTCTAATTTTTCCCAATTTGCTGCGTATAATCGTTCTCTAGTTTTTTCATAATATTGCGTGGGTATTAATCCTTCTTGTATACAATTCTGGTCAGCACCAGAGTCTACTAAGGCTACTACGTTAATATGGAAATCGTTATCTAATTTTAGTTCTATATTAACATGCCATTTTTGAAATTCTATTCTAGATATGACATTTAGGTAGTGTTCTTCGTCTACTATACCTAAAGCCTCATTCTTAATCTCTTGATTTAAATCAACTTTTTTCTCTTGATTTTCTTCTATAAATTCTTCAATGTTCTTATCTTCTATCATATCCATTCTTAGATTTAATTGAACATTTTCTGTCTGCAAGGTCCTTACTTCTGCCTTGATTTTTCTAATTTCTTCTTTTAAATCTTGAATTGTTACTGCTGACTCTTGTTTAGAGAATCTACTTATTACTTCTTTCATAGTATAAGGTTGTATAGTTTTTGCCTTTTTATCACTATTGATTACGTCTTGAAGTTTTTCTAAATATTCTCTTTGTGTATCCGCGTCATTAACTTTTCCAATTAATTCCATTAGTAAATCTGTTTCTTTAGTGATAACATTGACTTGCTTGTAAGAGCAAACACATATGTTATCATCTTCTTCTTCTTCTTCTGAGTTTATTTCTTCTTCAGAAGTATTTTCTTGTATTCCGTATATAACTTCATTATTACTACTTATAATTTCTTCGTCAGTTTCTGTTTCATTTAATAATTGTACGAGTGCCTCTTTGAACTCTTCTTCACATTCTAAAGCTTGTATTTTTTCTTTCATTTTACATTCATTTTTGTAATGACCCGTCTTTCCATATTTATAACAAGTGGGTTGTCCCGTATTTGTTCTTCTTTTTCCTTTATAATTATTATATCTTTTTCTATGATATGTCTTTTTATATGGTTTAAAGGGTCTTTCTTTGGGCTTTTCTGTGTATTTAGACTTATACGGTTTCTTGTATTGCTTACTTTGTTTTTTATAGCTTCTTGATGGGGCTTTAATGGTTTCATATCCGTATTGGGAACAGAAAGATCCTAATTCTTTTCTGCCCAATAACTTATCACTCTTTAGTTTTGCCTTTAATTTTAAGTCTGTACAGAGGGATAATCCTACTGTATTTATATAAGCTATTAATTTTCCGTATGTTAAATCTTCGTAAGGTATTATTCCTTGATTAGCTTCTTTTATTTTAGTTCTAACTTTTTCTGCGAATAATCTAGGTAATCCTGATATGAATTTTTCTTTCCAAAAAGGAAGACTACAGTCATCCTTTAAGAATACTTTAGATAAAAACATGTCTTTATACCATGAAAAGTCTTGTAGTTTTGGACAGGTTAAGTTCATTAGAATTTCTGTGGTTTCTTCTTGAATTTGTTCTGGTTTTCCAATAAAGTGTTTTAGAATAGAAAATATTAAAACATTTGTAGCATCTTCTACTACTTCCTCTTCTTCTATTTTGGTGGCGTTCATTATAGCTAATTTTTCTGTTAGAGTGAGATGATTATCCCACCATCCTTTAAGCATTCCTGAAAATCCAGCCATTAGTATATAAGCTACTTGTTTGTCAGTGTTACCTCTAGTTCTGTGAGCTGTGGCTGCCATTAGCATGGCTGCTAACATACTCATAATTTCATGTTTGCTTTGTCCATCTAAGTTCCATTCATCTATGCATAAACCATCATACTTATTTTGTTGTCTCGTGCTTTTATTCTCTGATTGCATATCGGAAAAAGAGGGTCTTGGATAAAAATGTTTAATATCAGGTCTCTGATAACTTGTTCCCTTTATTTTATTTATTTCTAGTTCCTTGAATTGATCTGACAATGTTTCTAGATTTTCTTTGGTTAGGACTGAAATTTGGTTTTTTGGTTTTATTTTATCCAATTCTTGACTAATCTTTTGTAAGAGTGCATCTTCTTTCGAAAGTCTGAAATTTTCTTTAAATCCTGGCATGGTGTTAGGTTTAATTATTGGATTACTTATCTTTACGGGTTTTTCTATTTTTTCTATGGGAATCTTACTTCCTTCTCCTACATATGTATGTCCTGTATAATGTACTTTGGGGGGAGTATTTTCTTCTATCGTATTAAGTTGTTGTGCCATGGTATTTAGTAGAATATTTGTATAATTATTCTGAGATTGTATATTCTTTATATCCTTTATCTTGACATCTCTATTTTCTTCTTTTACTTCCTTTAAAGGTGATGCTGATATATCAATACTATGATGTTTTATCTTAATTTCTTCAAATGGTGGATATACTGCTTTGATTTCATCATTAGTGGCTGTTTTCCAACTTTGAACTGGTGTCTTAATAACATTTATATTGTTCGTATTTAATAATTCTTTATGTCTTTTGAACCAGGTAAAAAAGGGTACATGTCTTTTTACTTCATTTAGATATGTATAAAATTGTTCTCTTATACTGTCCTTTTGTTCTTTTGTATAATAATAAAAGAAATGAGTTCTTATATTATTATTGGAAGGATGATCAAATTCCTTTCTTAATCTTTCTTTGTCTATTTCGTATTCCTTGTGATCATGTTAATCTGATTTGTATATCTCATGTCACTTTCTGTAGGTGACGGTGTTCTCACTGTTTCTTGATCGCAAGTTTGAAAACTATTTTGATCTGTGTAGATTGGTCTGGGTATTGTTCGATTAAAATCGACTCCTGTTAAATTTGTTAGATTTAATCTTGTTATAGCAGAGTTTGATTGGCTTCTACTTAGTCTACGACTACTTGCTGATCCTCTAGAGTCAATTATATTAGCAGTTTCTGATGGTTGAAAGTCAGTTATATTTATACTTCTTCTATGTGGTTCAAATACTAATCTAATATTTCCATTTTCATCTTCTTCTGCTCTTGCAGGTTGAGTTCTAGGTACTATAGATTGTGAATCATTTATTCCAGATAGGATCCATTCGTCTGGAAAGGTTACTTGATCCCATTTTAATAATTTTGGTGTCTGAATCAAGCATGTTCTATATTGGCCTCTATCAAAAGTGACTCATCTCTTGGAGAATGTCTTAAGGCTTTTGGATTTATATTAGTTGACATAACCTTGTAATAAACTCTGTATATTATTGCTATTCCTTTTGATCCTTCAAGTATATTGTCTAAAACGTTTAAGTTGAGAGTTAAAGCTTTTAGTATATTTGGGTCTTTTAAAGAAACTGTGAAATTTGGATAACAGTTTAGGTAAACTGGTCCTCTAGTCATATTTGACTGAAATATTGCTAGTAAAGACTCATCAAATCTCTTAAATCTTGCATCTCTTAAACACATGAGGATTGGTGAATCCATACCAAGTCTATAAAGTGGTTTGGCTGCTATCTGAATTAATCCAATGTGCATGAATCTGTATTTCTTTCTGAATTTTTCAATCTGTATTTTTTCTATCATCTGGATTTTTTTTTGTTCAAAACTTGTGGGAATTGTTTTTTCTGTAGTTTCTATTACATAGTCATGAAATAATCTAAAAGATCCAATTTCGTATATATTCTTTATACTTTCTTTTGGAATAGTCCAATTCTTTAAGTGTTGTTCTATTTCTGCTATATGCAATTCTTGTCTATTATAGTCTTCTAAATCATCATTTACTTCTTGATTACTATGACTTGAACTTCCAAAGATATTTCTGAATCTTTCCATGATATCAAAGATTAATAACTATCTTTCTTTTGGTGATAAAGGTAAAAATGTTTATTATCTTCTTTTTCCCCTTATTACAGTAGTTTTTAGGTAAATTCGTCGGGACCACCACCGGGACCACCTACCTCACTGGGCTTTACGGCTAAACCAACGGATTTAACGGCTGACCAACGCCGAACGCTACCTAAAAGCTCCTGTGGTGAGAGTTGGGAAGAGTCAAAACCTCCTTACCCTTACCCCCCTCGGAAAGAGAGCTACTTGGCTCCGCTACCATTTCTGAACCGGATCGTCTAACTAAGAAAGTTGAGTCATTTAAAGTGCGTCTACGTAACCACAGGGGAAGGTAATATTATTGCTTTCCAGTTCGAGGCGTAAGACAGTAGGGCAAGTAAAGATGATAGGGGTGTTTTCAAGCTCGGGATATCGAGAAATTGGCCTAGGGGTAGTTAAAGAGCTAGATTGAGATCTCGTGTGAGGCATGATAGATAAAGCAGCAAAGGAAAATCAAAAGCAAGATCGAGCAGAATACCTTGAAAGAGAGAAGGTTGAAATTAATAGGCGAGTCGTCTGGATGCCAGCGAGAGAATTTCCTCGGAGCGAGCGAAAAATGAAGAGAGTTCTGAAGTATAAAAAGGAGCAAAAAGGTACGAAGAAGGAGCATTTTTCCTTTTAAAAGAGACGGTGGAAAAGTCAGACAGAAGGGCAACCTATCACAGCAAGACACGTACGGGACAAATGGGACACGTGGAAAGACCCTGACAGAAACTTAAAGTCAAGCGCTCGCCTCGGATGTCGTAAAAGAAAGACTCGTTAATTATAAGAAACCCCACAAAGATGGTTATATGAAGCGGTAATTGGCTGTCCAGCGGCAGTTATCCTATAGGGCGACGATTATAACAAAAGCGAAAAGAAAAAGGCAAATGACATTTTGTTTCATTTCATTCTATTTTATTTATTGAAAGAGAAAGCCAGCGGCATCTACAATAAGTGCGACATCATCAGTCTTCGTCCGCCCAGTGTATGTCATAGACGTAATCATAATCTTCCGAAGACGATGACGACCCACTGTTATAGAAAGGAAAGGGCTCGCCAATCTCGAAAGCTCTTTTACCAAGCCCAGTCGCGGAACCTGTCGTAGGGGCAGCTTCCTCCTTTGAAGCGGCGTGGGAGCTTTCCTCCAGGGTCGGGGTAACCAGTCCTGGGGCGGCATCTTGCATAAAAGTCCCGTCCTTAGGAAAAGGACAAGGGACGGATGGTGACGCTTCATCCTTTTGCCGCAGCGAAAGGTAGTGAGGTTCAAAGTCGGCAAAGAAGGATTCAAAAGATTGCTTCTTTGTTTTCTTCAATCTCTTGTGACCCCGGCACTTTACGAAATGTCTGGCAGGCCTCTAGGGGGGTGAGAGTGGAGGATTGTCAGAGTCGGGAGAAGTTGGAGGGGTCGGAGGAGAATCGCGAGCGGCAGTATACAAAAAATGGGAGTCAGCCATGGAAATATCAGTAAGAGTGAGAAGAAAGAAGAAAAAAGATGAACAGAGAAGGAGAGGAAGAGCTCCATTATATAGCCGAGGTGAGGAAACGTGCCTGCCTTTTCGCATATTATAGAGGACAGTTAATGCTATCAGAGATAACGTCTATTGGGGGGAAATATCTGACTCCGCAACTGTCAAAAGGCTGCACCAGCCAGGAGGCACCGAAATCGTTGCCCAATCCGTTAACACTGAAAAACGGCGCAAAATATATTCAGAATGGATGCGATATGGGAAAATCGTCATTATGAGCCAGGTAGACAAATAAAGTTACGGGATCCCAAGGGACACCACGCTCACAATTAGTGAGAATAGAAGTTGTTTTCTAAGAAAGACGACATGAGAAAGAAGAAAAATATTGACAGCGCGGCAAGTGAATAAGGGAAAGCATATTTATTTATTTAAAGGGCTCAGCGGCCCGAGATTACAAAAAGGCCTAACGGCCCGGAGTTACAAAAGGTGGCCCTAGAGAAGCACAAAAAGACACGCTGAGAGGATCCCCATCGCTGGTCAGGCATTCAACCCAGCGGCATCATCTTCCCATTCCAGGAAAGGAATTTCCCTCAGGGCATCCGCAAGAGCCGTCAGTTCAGAAGAATAGGCCCTCATGCTCTTCAGGCAACATCCCAGCAAGTCCTTCCTATGTTGTAGCGTCGTCATCAGCAGCTGAATTTGAGAAACAGCCACCGACAGCTTCACCACTTTCTCCACGGGACTGAAATCCTCCAGGGTAACAGCAGCCTATCTAGCTTGCAAGGGAGTCAGCATCCCCTGGAGCTCCAGTATATCCTCCGAGGTCTTAACGCTCAGCGAACCCAGGAAATCGGTGTCTGCCTGAGTTAAGTTCCTCAGGGCATGGTTTTTGGAGAGCAGGAAGTTTTTGGTGACTTCGTCCATGAAAAGAAGAGAGATATGGAAATTTGAAGAGAGAGGTGGAAAAGTTGTGAGAGTTATGAGGCAAGTGCAAAATGAAAAGCCTATTTATAGACTTCGGAAAAAGGCATTTCGAAGATGTACCTTATTCGATTGTTGAGCCCTCATTAGGGCAGAAACCTCTGAAGGGGCAGGACCAGAGACGCTGTGATAGCCCTTGGTAAACACTCGGGCTAGTTTTCATTTGGGCATATGATAACTATCGATACCACAGAAGCGGCATCTCCACTACCCCGCCGGGTGACCCGGCCAACATACTGTACCCGCCGCGGGAGACGAGACCCTGTTCTTACCGCCCTTAGCCTGGCGACCAACCCTGGGATGGTCGACCTCAGCGAGGGGGCTCCCATGCGGCATCCGCACGGCGGCATCCCATCCCAGGTCATCCATGACGTCACTCCGCATGACGTCATCCTACATGACATCACTCAATGCCACCCCAGCGGCATCTATCACCCCAGCCACACCTACCAGGGACTATTCCCACCCCTTGTTGGTACACTCCTTCCTTTCCTTATAAATACCCCCACCTTTTCAGACAAGGGGGTAGGCCTAAGATAGCGTACTGAATCCCTGCTATTTTGACTACCTGCACTGACTTTGGCATCGGAGTGTTTACGCCGGAGACCCCCTCCGGCGCTTTGCAGGTGACGAAGACCCCAGTACAGTATTCCCGACCAGCCCAGATCAAGCCGATCCTGCTCAGTATCCCTCGGATTCTTATCACTTACGACTCGTCGTACGCGCGACGACGGCTACAATAGTCGTTTTGGCTGACTGCTAGGGTTATAAAACCCAACACATGTTTATTTTTCCCTCTTTTGTTGTTTCATTTTCGCTTCTCCCTCTCGAGCCGACTTGTGTTTTTTCTTTCCATTGTCTGAGTGTTCTGAGTTTCTCCTCCAGAAAGGTATTTCTATCCTCATCTGTCATCTTCTTCATCTTTTTCTTTATTTTTACCATGGCTAGAACTCGTCGTTCTCAAACCAAATCTGTTGATGAGGAAAAAATTGAGAATACTGCCACCACCATCACCTCCTCATTCATTCTTCAAGATCATTTATCTAAACACAATGCCCATATCTCTGAGGATTATAAGGCTTCTGTTGCTTCTGATTCACTCCGCCTTAATAGTGTGATGCCTGGCAACAACATGCTCTTGTATGCCAAGATGTTTGGCTATGGCTTTAAATTCCCTCTTGATCCTTTCATCAAAAGGCTATTTATTGCTCTGGATGTGAATCTCGTTCAGTTAGCTCCCAACGCGTACAGTTGCGTTTATGCGTTTCTCCAACTCTGTAGATACAAAGGGATTAACTCTCCTTCCCTTTTGTTGCTTAAGTTGCTTTTTCAACTGTATAGTTGTAGGGGTGTGTTAGCGATATCGCCCCGTTATGACGATGACTCGCTCAAACCCTTCACTTGGAAGCTCTTGCACCTTGAGTCTTCCATTGAAGATTGGAAAGAAAAAAAATTTGTCGTTGAATTGCCAAGCCCCTGGTGGCGGATTGGTTTTAATCACGATATCAGGGATAGTGTTTGGGGCCAACGGGGGATTCTTTCTCCGCCTGAGCAAAACTGGTTGGACAAGCTGCTCGAGTTGGAGGTCTATGTCCACACTCGCAATCTCGCGTGCGGGATCGATATTCAAGCCTGTGTTGAGAGTGAGTGTTATGTCATTTTCTTATTTTAGATGATACTAACGCTGACGTTATATCGTGATTGTGCAGCTCCTAAACCTGGTTGGAAGCCTGAAAGCGTTAGGAGGTGGGAAAGAAGGGCTATAAGGAGAAGAGAGCAAGAGGAGGTTGCTGCCGCTGCCACCGCCACCGCCGCTTTCGCTGAGGCTGTCAATCCAGTTGTATCGCTTACTGTGGCTGTGAATCCCATCCAAACGCCTTCTACTTCGGTTGGTGAGGGGGCTGCTACCATTCTGATTTCTATTTTGGTTATATCCGTTGCCGTCGCTTCTGTTCAAGCGTCTTCTTCTCGGGCTCCCCCAAAGAAGAAAAAGAAGAAGACAGTACGCGTTGCAGCCCTTACTCTTTCTTCAGACGTGGCAGCTTCTTTTGAGGTGCCGGTTAATGACACTATTACTATATGTGTTTTTTTTATAATCGCACTGTCTCAATCCTTGCTTCTTAACGCTCTTTGGCATTTTCTGTCATTTTCTTATTCTTCTTAATGCTTCTCTCAGCAGGATACCGTTGTTGCCTCTACCCAGTTACTGCCGCCGGACGACATGGACCTAGGCCATATACTTCGACGTTCTGGCAAGAGGCAGCGACTTGATGGGGAAAACATGAGTTTGCCAGCGGGTCCCGTCAATGAAGAAGACAACACTACCATTTTTGCTTCGATGTCGCCCCTTGGCGGTCAGTCTTCTGACCCTTTGGGGACTATGGGAGTTTCTGGGTCTTTTGACGCTTCGCCCAATTCTCTTAGCTCCTCACTTCCTCCTTCTTATTCCACTGTCCTGGGCTTCACTGAGGATTTTACGGGGGTCAGTTTTCCGCCCTTTCAATCTCACGGTTCTTTTGGGCTTCATGGGGGCACTTCTTCTAATCAACCTCCATCTCCGCCTACCCTACACTTTGTTCCTTCCAGTGCCTCGATGTATCATCCTAGTGTCGATACCACGCCCCATCTCATGGCCGATCTAAGTTCATTAGGCGAGTATGGTCCTGTTACCCATCAGGTTGACTTGAGCAACTTGCGCAGAGTTGGGTTTGCGGCCGCTGGGGGAGATAGTTCTGCAGGGATTTCCTCTTTCCTGTTTGCTCATGCGTTAACGTCCCCCGAGGAGAAGGGAGCGCTCCTTTCTCAGTCTGCTGACGAGCAGGTGGCCTTCCTGCGTTCCACTTTGTTCTTTGGTTTCTCTCAGTTTCATTACTGGTCCCAGTATATGTCACAGAAGGTCGCCTCTCTTACCTCCACCTCAAATGGGCTTAGTGCCGCTCGTCGTGAGCTTTCCGACGAGCTCACTAGTGAGCGAGAAGAAAGGAAGAAACTATCAAGGGAATGTCAAAGGTTGGTGATAGCCTTGGCGATGGCCAAGAAAGATTTAAAGGTGGCCAGGGAGCAAGAGGCCGCTAAGGTGTTTGATCTTGAGGCTGTTCTAATGGTAGAGAGAGCTGCAAAGGCGGCATTACAAGAGGAAAAAATCATTTTAGAGAAAGAGTCATCCGAGAAGGGCAAGTGGTACATTGAGAATACGGCCCGCATCATGTCCGACTACTTTGTGGATATTCACGGGGAGGATGTGTATGACGCTGAGGCCCTCATTGACGCTTTTCGGAAGGGATCAGGGGATGGGGGGTAACGAAGGGCAAGGGACAGCAAGGCTACCGCGAGATAGGAGCTTTTATCGCTCTTTTTGGATATCGGGTACCACCCATTTTTGTTGTTCACTCTTGAGGGTTTTTGCCTTTTGTAGCCCCTTGCGGGTTTCTTGAACAGTTATCGCATATATATATTATTCCTTTTCGTGACTGATCCATTTCCCACCATCTCCTTTTCTCTGAGCTCCTATGATAAGATAGTTGCCGAGGCGGGATAACACAGTTCCGCTAGAAAATGAGATAACCATGGTATCGCCATATAATCTGTAGGATCACAAACACCGATAACGAATACCACGCTGAACAACGCGACATGACTTAATCATGCGCATTTCAATGTCGGTGTAGAATAACGTTGCTTAGCAAATAGCTTCAGAAGTAGAACTCATAGGAATGACTTATAATTAATATTATCCACGATGCGTGGCGTATACCCGTGCGCGCCTTCGAAGCGGCAGTATCCTTCCGGAGGCGTTACACCGCTGAAGAGATAACTCAATCGATAAGACTTCATCTAGGATGGGCATTTTTATAACGACATCATGCTGATGCAGATATTCTCGACCAACGACGAACAATTCCATATATATGAAGAATTCTATATAGATAAGCACGGACTTATCCCTCTTCACAAGAATAGATATCCAAGGGGGACCAAACACGTGCGTTCCTCTGACTGTATTTCCCGAACCGAGGCACAAGTACACTGGCCTTTGATCATGTATTCGTCGCAATGACATGCCATATGACACTATCACTGCACATTCTCGGTCGATGCTTTAGGGCATTAGTCAAAATATTGTGCGATAATTAGTCGTTAATTACCTTTTAGGAGCTGTCACGCCTCCGTATCTAAGTGTCGTTAGCATTATCCGTGTCGTTTTCTCAACCAGCCATCTTCACCAGGCATTTCCCATCTGGTTACTCGCTGGGATTTTGTGACATATCGCTTTCTCAACCAGCCATCTTCGCCAGGGACTTCCCATCTGGTTACTCGCTGGGATTTCGCGATTTCTTTCCGCATTTCCAAAGTTCCTCGGTCGGCCTGGACAGTTCCTCATCTTAGTGAGTTGTCTGATCAAGACCAGCCATCACAAGGATATGACTTTTCACATCCAGGCGTTGACCTCACATCCCAGAGTCGTGCCTCGTCTCAGTGAGCCGTCTGTATTAGCCGGGTCATCACAAGGATAAGACATTTCACTTCTAGGATGGAGTTACTATCTCTCTAGGGAGTGCCATGTCTTTGTGAACCGTCTGTGTTAGCCCGGTTACAAGGATAGGAATTTTCATTCCTAGAGAAGCCGGGGCGTGCCTCATCTTGGTGGGCTGCCTGTGTTAGCACGGTTACCACAAGGATAGGACTTTGCACTCCCGGGGGTGTCGGAACATGCCTCGTCTTAGCAGCCCGTCTGTGTTAGCGCGGCTGCCCCCAAGGATAGGAATTTTCACTTCCGACACTTATTTTTAGGTATGCCAGGGCGTGCCCTCAACTTAGTGAGCCGTCTGATCAGGACCGGCCGTCACAAGGATAGGACTTTTCACTCTTGGCACCCTTCTTCATTTATCATCTGCACATAGTCAACAACCACAAAACAGACAAGAATATTCTCTATTCAAGTGTTAGTGCACGTTAGGGCTGGCGTTAGCAAAGAGGTGCAAAGATATATCAAAATCTAGCATGGTATAATTTCAAACGAGCAATATTCCAAGAGTTAGGTAAGGGAGTACCATCAAGTATTTCCAGGTGGTATGCTCCATTTCCGATAATGCGGGTAACGCGGTATGGGCCATCCCAGTTCGGACTGAGTTTCCCCATGCGCTGTTCGGCGGCTCGTTTGTCTCTGAGTACCAAATCGCCTGCTTTTAGCAGTCGTTCTTTGACGCGCCTATTGTGATAACGCGCCATTTTTTGCTTATAATGGAGCATTTTCAGAAAAGCTTCCTCATGCCATTCTGGTAACACGTCGAGGTTTTCTCGCAACCTCTCCTCGTTCAGTTCCTCCCTGAAGTACGCCACTCGCAAGCTCATAGTATCTATCTCCACTGGTGTGACGACCTCGATGTCAAAGGCTAATGCGAAAGGCGTTTCTCCAGTGCTGGTTTTAACGGTCATGCGGTACGCCCATATACGGTAGCTCGTCTGCCCATTTCTTTATGGATCCTAGTTTTTCTTAATGCCGCTGAGAATGCTTCGATTTGCCACCTCCGCTTGACCATTGGTCTGTGGATGAGCCACGGAAGAGAACCTTTGTTCAATCTGGAATTCCGCGCATTGGTCTCTAAAAAATTGGCTGGTGAATTGCGTCCCGTTGTCGCTGACTAACACACGGGGTACACCAAACCGCATGATAACTTGATGTTTAAAGAAACGCCAATTTTTCTCCGTTGTGATATTGGCAACCGCTTCCGCTTCTGCCCATTTTGTGAAGTAATCTACCGCCACGACCGCAAATTTTAATTGAGACCTTGCCTTTGGAAACAGTCCTAGGATATCGATCCCCCATTTCGCGAAAGGACAAGAGGTCACAATTTCAGATATTGGCAACCGCTTCCGCTTCTGCCCATTTTGTGAAGTAATCTACCGCCACGACCATAAATTTTAATTGAGACCTTGCCTTTGGAAACAGTCCTAGGATATCGATCCCCCATTTCGCGAAAGGACAAGGGGTCACAATTTCAGAGATTTCCGTGGCGGGCTGTCGAGGAATCTTAGAGAACTTTTGACACTTCTGACAAGTCCGCGCATAATTGTGGCAATATCTTCGAATAGTAGGCCAATAGAATCCTGACCTGAAAAATTGCGTAGCCAAGGTGCCTCCTGATGCGTGCATGCCGCATATTCCTTCATGGATTTCTCGCAACGCATGAAGACCTTCTTGTTCTGTTATACACTTGGCGGCTGGGTGAGAAAAGCATCTCCGAACCAGTTCCCCGTCATAGTATGTACACCGTGTCGCTTGTTTCAGCACTTTATTTTTCTCGGCGTTATCCGCAGGTAATTCCTCATGTGTCAAATATTTTATTACGGGGATTCGCCAGTCATTTTCGATTTCATCCACGCAAAGCCACGCTTACTCTTCCATGAAGGAAGGTACCGATATTTCTCGGTAGTATACGCCCTTAGGTATGGACGCTTCCGAATTTGCAGCGAGTTTGGCCAGGTTGTCTGCCTTAGCGTTATCCTCTCGAGGGATGTGCTCAAAGCTGACCTGCATGCCACTTTTCTTTATTTCTAGCAACTCGCGTTTCACTTTAACGAGGTACTGAACCATGATGGGCTCTCTGGCCTGAGAGTGTCCCAAGACTTGGTCTATTGTCAATTTGGAATCTCCACAGATTTTTAGTTGTAAGTCTCCCATCATTCCCATATCATGTATGGCTTTGGTGGAGAAGATTCTTCCTATCCTGAGTCCAGCCAGTAACGCCTCATACTCCGCTGCGTTATTGGATAACGGCTACAGTATTCTGATGGCGTATCGTATCTGTATGTCGTGCGGCTCAATGACGAAGATTTCGGCTCCGGTTAGTTCCTGATTCTTTGCCCCATCCACATGAATGACCCACAAGTCAGTGTAGGTTTTAGGGAACGGGAGATCCAAGTCATCTTTTTCCTCTTCCGGTAGGTCCGTTAACGGGTCCTCTGTGAAGGTGCACTCAGCTATGAAGTCTGCTACGACTTGGGCTTTCATGGAGGGTCAATTTTTATACCGCAATCCGTATTGCTCAAGTTCGATGGCCCAAATCAACATTCTTCCTGAAGACTCAGGTTTCCGAAATATCCTTTTCAAGGGCTGGTCAGTAAGTATGATGACGGGATGGGCTTGGAAGTATCTGTCCATTTTTCGCGTGGCCTGTATTAGCGCAAACATTATTTTTTCAATGCGAGCATACCGCAGCTCGGCATATTTCAAAACATGACTTACGAAGTAGACAGGGCGGTGCAGATGGTTGTCGTCACGAATGAGGACGACACTAACCATTTCGTCAGCAACGCCGAGGTATAAGCATAGGGTGTCGCCTGGTTCTGGCCTTGTCAACACCAGGTCGGATGATAAATAGGCTTTCAGGTTTGTAAAAGCCTCTTCACATTCCGCTGTCCACCTAAAAGGGGCTTTCTTACGTATGACCTTGAAAAAAGGAAGGCATCTCTCGCCTTGCTTGGAGATAAACAGCCCTAGGGCGATAACACGCCCTTTAATTTTTGTACCTCCTTGACAGTTCGAGTAGATATCATGTCCTAGATAGCTTTGACTTTCGAGGGGTTGAGCTGGATACCTTTCTGACTGACCACGTAACCCAAAAATTTACCCGTTTGGAATGCGAACATGCATTGATGGGGGTTCAGCTTCATCTGGTATTCTCTCATCACGTCAAATACTTATTTTAGGTCGAGCAAGTGGTCCTTGAAGCTTCAGCTTTTGACCAATATGTCGTCAACGTAGGCTTCCACATTCTTTCCAATTTTCTTTTCAAATATTTTATTCGCCATACGTTGGAAGGTTGCTCCAGCGTTCTTCAGCCCAAACGGCATCGTCGTGTAGCAGTAAGTGGCTTTTGGAGAGATGAAGGTGGTCTTTTCTTCATCCTCGACAACCATAGGGATTTGATGATATCCGGAGTTGACGTCTAACGAGCTCAGACTCGCATACCCGACGGTCTGATCGACTAGTTGGTCGATTCAAGGGAGCGGGTAGCAATCTTTGGGACAGGCATCGTTCAGGTCAGTGAAGTCAATGCACATATGCTAGTCTCCGTTGGGCTTTGGAACAAGAACTAGGTTAGCTAACCAGGTTGGATATTGGACTTCGCGAATGAAGCCTGCGTCTAGGAGTTTCGTCACCTCCTTGTCAACAGCTAACACCTTCTCCGTAGAGAACACTCTTCGCTTCTGTTGGACCGGTTTGACACAGGGATTGACATTAAGTAGTGACGTGCTGTCGAGACACCTCAAAAATAATATATAATTCCTATAACAAGTGCACAATTAAACTGTGTATAGTGGTACAGGGTCGATCCACAGAGACTAAGGTAGACACTGTCTAGTGTTGTGCAGCTAGGGCAAACAGATCAGAGCAGTAACAAGTAACAGGGGGGTTTCAAGAGTTGGTTGCTTAATATCTAATAAAACAATAATAGATAGTAATAAAAGTGACTAATAAATCAATAAAGGAAGGAGTTCCCAGTAGGAATCTATCTCGGGTTGCTTTCAAAGTCGGCTGATCACGGGTGCAATGATTGTCTATCCCTCGCTGGTAGACGCGCTATGGGGACCAGGTGCGTTTAGGTCCCCTGCTTCCTTTCGTACGAGAAACTACCCCAAGGTACGTTTATGGAGTAGTCTTGACGCTTCGCCGTCTCCCAAGGTGCGTTTATAGAAGCAATACTCGAAGGCCCATGAAGATGAAGGGAGACGCGTCTAGGGCGAGACACTCAGTACGTTCGAGGCTCTACCCTGATTACTTACTTAACCCAACCGAATGAAACCAGCGACCTGATAACTCTGATTGGTTGTCAACTTACCCTGCAGCTTCGCGTTAGTTATAACCACAGTGATGACTTTAATCGCCTAGGGCAAACAGCTAGTTGATCAGGCTAGAAGTAGTCCTAGTAGAATTGACAAGAAATTGTTAAATAATTAAATACCGACTAAGGATATATTAATTCCAATTCGACCTCACAACCTTCTTAAGAAACCTATGATGATCCTACCAAGAACGAGTGAGTTTAGCAACTCATAATAAAATTAAAATAAATAGATAAATAAAATTGCATATGAGAAGAGAATGAAGAAAATCAGAAAGCTTTTATTTAGTACTGGCCGGAGCAAAGCTCCGGTGAGAACAATGGAGGCAGAGATGAATTCCCCAAAATCCAAAGGTGTCGCCAGCCAAAATAGAATAGAAAAGAAGATATGATGTCTAAACCCTCAGACTAGAAAGGGTTTTAAAAGAAAATTACAATAGTAGAAAGTTCAGAAAAATGGAAACTAAATAAAAAGAGATCCTAATTTAATTGGAGATCGTCTGACTTTATTTTCTTGCCAAAACAGGAAAAGTAGGATTAATGGGATTGATTCTCTGATTTTCCTGATCCGTAATCTTCCTTTTCCGTGATTTTCCTTTTCTGCACTAGAGTTCTCTTTTGCCGCGTGCGCACAAATGCAGGGGCAAGCTGTTCAAAACCGTCCGAAGTCAGTGATAAATGCATCTTTTTGGTATTTCCTTTCCAAAGGATCTGGTCTGTCAAATAGTATGAAAACTGAAGGAGATCAGTAGCAACATGCATAAAAAGGGCTAGGAAAGGAATGGGAAATTGGTACAAAATGCATCTCATCAAATCACCCCCACACTACCCCATACTCGCCCTCGAGCATTAAACTCAAAACAACCCCTCAATAAGAACAAATGGTTTCCCACAAAAAGGCATACAGGAGAAGCACACTCAGCACACAAGCACAAAATTCGGCACAACCTCCTACCTAGATAGCATCCACATTAAACCCAAGGAATAACGAAACCAAGGGAGAAACTTTCCCATGTCAAGCTAATAACAATAGACCTAACGCCCAGGGTATTTTCGTCTTTACACCCCGCGTTAGGGGCAGAACACGGTTATACCTAACGGACAGCCAAACTCGAGGCTATCACCCTTTATCAAGCGAGCAGCGCTGGGATGGTCGACATCAACGAGGGGGGAGGGGGGGTCCCACGAGGTCACTTTGTCATGACCAGGCGTTATCCCGTCCCAGGCTGAGCGCACCGTTCCTTGAGGAAAGTAGGCGTTACCTTGCCTAGGTAATGCCTACCTCCATATATATCTAACGCAACGATAACACACCGTTGGCGGGAATGTCAACCCCCTGACAGGCCCATTAGCGCTCTCTATAGCCGTGCCCCCCAGAAAATACCCCGCTTTTCGCCTATAAATACCCCCATAATCAAGGAAGAAGATAAGCCTAAGATCGCTGGCAAAAGCTTTGCTACTTTGACCACTCATACTAACTTAAGCATCGGAGTGTTTACGCCGGGACCCCCTATCGGCGCCCTACAGGTACACCGGACAACCGCGAGCGTGGAATCCAATGAGCCATTCTCCCCTTCTACCCTTCGCTAACAGTCAGAATTTTATCAAGTTGGTGCTTTCATTGAGAGCTTTGGTTCTATTAAGTGAGCATCCTTAATAACCAAGCTCCATTCTTTCCGAAGATAGAAGGATTATGGCTTCTGACTCAGATCCCGCATTGTCCCAGTCTTCTAGCCTTCTATTTTCTACTCGTAGGTGACTTTTCCCTTTCGCCACTTCTGATGCTTCTACCACGGTACAAGAAATTCCCCAGGAATGTCGGATCTCTCCTTTGAACAAACAACAAGAACATTTGTGTCCCAGGCGTATACTCCTTTATCCCAGATAACGGGACCCAGTCATTCTACTCCCCATTCAAGGGGACCCGCGACAGATAGTGCGAGTAATCCCTTTATGAATTCAATATTATCTCTTCAAGCTCAACTAGACCAGCTGACAGAGTTAGCCGCCGGATTCACACCTCACGTTTCAGGACCGAGCGTGCCTTCTCAAGTAGTTTTTACTCCGCCTATCGTCACCGTTCGGCCACTGTCGCCTCGGCACTCTAGGGGTATCCTGTTAACTTTACCTTCAGCATCAGTCCCTGTCGGCCCCATGCAGCTTGCGTATAGGTACGCTGAACCTTCTGCACAGTATGCGAGGGAAATTCCCATTTCTGAAGGGGAGTGTTGGCCTGACGAATATAGAGATCGTTGGAACGACAGGCGAGACAAGGCGTTCAGGGACCCATATCCTAGGCACAGTGAAAGGTCGAGTAACAGGAGGCAACAAACCCGTACTCCTAGGAGTCGCAATCGATCTCCTAGGCGACATCATGAGCATGACTTTCGAGCCCAATGACACCCTGACGAAGTTCCTCCTCCTCACCGACCTCGTGGAAACCCTGACGATAATATCGGTCACCCGTTCAGTTATCGCATAAGACATCATAGAGTCAACTGACACGTGAAGCTTCCCACAGAATCGTATGATGGCACGAAAGACCCAATCTCACACCTCAACAAGGTGAAAGATTTTGTACAATTTCAAACCCATAGTGACGCCGCGTTATGTCAGATTTTTGTCATGACGCTATCGGGTGTAGCGCGTCTCTGGTTTGAAGGGCTTCCAGTAGGGTCTATCGATAGTTTCTCTCAGCTGGAAGCCAAGTTTCGGAGCCGGTTTAGCACAGCTGTCCCCATCAAAAAGTCCGCTGCAGCATTATTCGACATCCACCGAAAATCGCAGGAGCCCTTGAGAGACTTCTTGAGTCGCTTTGATCTTGAGATGTCTCTAACGCCAAGAGTCACCATCGATTTTGCTGTGGAAGCCCTAAAGCGCAATTGTTGTTATGGGAAGTTGCGAGATACATTGATGGTGGATCCACCGCTAACGTTAGATGCGCTGAGGCTGAAAGCACACAATTACGCAAGGATGGAATAAGGGGAAAATAGAGAACAAATTCGGAGTATGCCCCAAGATACGCATCAACCTCCTAACGCCCAAGCTAACGTAGCTCCTGATACGCGCCCAAGTGATGACTACAGCCAACGGAAAGATCACATCCCCAGAACCTCGAACCGGCAAAGAGGTAATTTCTCGAAAGGGAGATCTAGAAATTCCCCTACCAGAAGACAAACGGATCCGCCAAAGGGCCGGATATATGACCCTGACCTTCCTTCCCTCATACTTTCGAGAGCATACATTTTATCAATTGTCCAGCAGCGGAACCTACCCATCCGTTATCCGGCTCCTGTGAAACTAGGAGTAATTATAAAGCCAAAGGACATTCGACAGACGTATATAGAGAGTTAAAACTGGCGATAAAGCGCCTTGTAGATGAAGGTTATCTTGGTGAGTTCGCCACCAAGACAAGAGAAGAAGCCAGGAATAATCCGGGGAGCAGAACGACTGACAACAGGCAAGTACCTTCTCACGCCACAGGAGCTAACGCCATCCCTATCGGAGGGGGTAGGGAAACACTTGCAGTCGGCGAGGACGATGTTCCTATAATCCACATCATAGCTGGAGGCACTCCGTATTTAGACGAACCCGCGCCGTTGGTACCTGCGGCAGGTGAGAAACGTAAAAGAGAAAATGCGTTATCGAGAAATGAAGCGATAAGCGCGTTGGACTGAATGGTGCTATCATTCTCAGAAGAGGATGAGAAAGGCGTCGTTTACCCACACAACGATGCATTGTCAGTCACACCCGTTATCGGCAGCCACGGAGTCAGGAGAACCCTTGTCGATAACGGAAGTGCAGTAAACCTATTCTCGCTAGAGGCATACAATCTAATGAAGCGTCCTGATGATAAGCTAACGCCTTGTAAAAAGCCTATAATTGGGTAGATGGGGTCCCAATTGCAGTAACCGGAGTTACATCGCTACCGGTGTATTTTAGGGAGGACGGGTCCAAACGGTCAGAGGAATTATTATTCTTGGTTGTAGACCTGACTTTGCCCTACAACGCCATACTTGGGCGACCATTCCTCAACCGCTTTGGGGCCGCAATATCACAAAAACATCTAAGGATGAAATGTCCTTCATGGGACGGAGTAGTCTCCGTCAAAGGAGACTAGAAGCTAGCTGCCGAATGTTACTTGCTCATGACTCAGAAGAGTTGCGACACGTAGCGGATGACCCCTTTGAAGATAAAGAGGAAAAGCGCACTCAGCCGGTAGACAAAATGGTGTCAGTTCCTATCGGGGGGACGAAGAAGCGAACCTCCTAGTTAGTGAAAAGCTAAGCCTGGAAGAGAACGCGCAGTTAGCTCGACTACTAAGAAAATGCAAAGAGGTATTCGCGTGGAAACCTGCGGATATGCCTGGAGTCTCACGAGAAGTCGCGGAACACCGGTTAAATGTTAACCCTAACACTAAGCCTGTTCAGATAAAGCGGCGTGCTTTCTCCCCAGAAAAGATAGTAGCCATCGAGAAAGAAATATCGAAGCTCATGGACGCTGGGTTCATTCGAGAAGTCCAGTATCCCACATGGCTGGCTAACCCTGTCTTAGTCCCAAAACCCAATGGAGATTGGCGCATGTGTATCGATTTCACTGACTTGAATGACGCCTGCCCCAAAGATTGCTATCCACTTCCTCGAATCGATCAGTTGGTCGATCAGACTATTGGGTACGCCTACCTAAGCTCATTAGATGCCAACTCCGGATATCACCAAATTCCCATGGCCATGGAAGATGAAGAAAGACCGTCTTCATCACCCAAAAGGCCACTTATTGCTATACGGCGATGCCGTTTGGATTGAAAAACACTGGGGCAACATTCCAGCGCATGGCAAACAAAGTTTTTGAGGAGCAAATTGGGAAAAATATGGAAGCTGACGTGGATGACATATTGGTCAAAAGTCGAAGCTTCAAGGACCACTTAGCCGACTTAGAGGAAGTTTTTGGCATAATGAGAGAGCACAAAATGAAATTGAATCCACGTAAATGCATGTTTGCTTTCCAAACGGGCAAATTCTTAGGCTACGTGGTTAGTCAGAAAGGCATCCAGCCTAATCCTTCGAAGGTGAAGGCCATTCAGGACATGATATCTCCTCGAACCGTCAAAGAGGTACAGAAGCTCACAGGACGCATCATTGCTTTAGGACGGTTTATTTTCAAACAAGGCGAGAGATGTTTACCTTTTTTCAAGGTCATTCGTAACAAAGCCCCTTTCGGATGGACAGAAGAATATGAAAAAGCATTTGCCGACCTAAAAGCCTATCTCTCATTTGACCTAGTGCTAACGAGACCCGAACCGGGTGACGCTCTATACCTGTATCTGGGTGTTGCTGACGAGGTGGTCAGTGTAGTCCTCGTATGAAGCGATAGGCATATTCACCGTCCAGTATTCTTTGTTAGCCATGTGCTGAAAGACGCCGAGTTACGGTACGCCCGCATTGAGAAAGTGACGTTTGCCCTAGTGCAGGCAACATGGAAGAAGGATCGGTACTTCCAAGCTCACCCTGTTGTAGTACTCACTGATCAACCATTAAGGAAAATTTTCAGGAAACCTGAGTCTTCAGGAAGAATGTTGATTTGGGCAATCGAACTCGAACAATATGGGTTGCAATACAAGGCCAGACCGTCCATTAAAGCCCAAGCGTTAGCAGACTTCATAGCAGAATGCACATTTACACAAGAAACACCGATGGACCCACCAGAAGGGGAGGTAGAAGACTCAGACCTCCCATCTCCAGACACATACACTAACCTGTGGATCATCCATGTAGACGGAGCCAAAAACCAAGAGTTAGCTGGCGCAGGAATTTTCATGACTGGACCAAATGACATGCAGATACGGTACGCTATCAGAATTCTGCAACCATTGTCTAATAACGCGGCTGAGTACGAAGCGTTGTTAGCAGGACTCAGGGTAGGTAATAGTTTTTTTATCGAAGCCGCACACGCCATAGGGACGGCGCGCGATCTACGACTGCAGATACGCAGAGATTCTAAACTGATAATAGATCAAGTCTTGGGGATCTCCCAACCCAGAGAACCTATCATGATCCAATATCTTGCAAAAGTGAAGCGTGAGCTGACGGAACTGCAGAAAAAAGGCACTCAAGTCAGCTTTGAGCATATTCCTCGAGAAGATAATATTGAGGCTGACAATCTTGCTAAAATGGCAGCCAACCCGGAAGCCTCCATACCTAAAGATGTATACTATGGGGAGATACTTGCGCCTTCTTTCATGGAAGAACAACTGTTACTTTGCGTGGATGAAGTGGAGAATGACTGGAGAATTCCCATAATAAAATACCTGAAACACGATGAGTTGCCAGCGGATAACATTGAAAAGAGGAAAGTTTTGAAACAAGCGGTACGGTGCACATACTACAATGGGGAGCTGATTCAGAGATGCTTCTCCCATCCAGCCGCAAAGTGCAAAACGGAGCAGGAAGGCCTCCACACCTTACGAGAAATCCATGAAGGAATATGCGGTATGCATGTAGCGGGCGACACCTTGGCAGCATAAGTCTTTCGGTCGGGGTTCTATTGGCCCACCATTCGAAGAGATTGTCACAACTTTGTGAGGACCTGTCAGAAATGTCAGGAATACACCAAGATTCCTCGAAAGCCTGCTACGCAAATTTCAGAAATAGTCACTCCATGCCCGTTTGCCAAATGGGGAATCGACATTTTGGGTCCGTTTCTAAAGGCCAGATCTCAACAAAAATTTGTGGTTGTAGTGGTGGATTATTTCACGAAATGGGCAGAAGCGGAAGCGTTAGCTAACATCACTACCGAAAAAATCTGGCGTTTCTTTAAGCATCAAGTTATTATGCGATTTGGGATACCTCGCATATTGGTCAATGATAATGGAACACAATTCACAAGCCAATTTTTTAGAAATCAGTCAGATCGAACAGAGATTCTCTTCTGTAGCGCACCCCCAAACTAACGGTCAGGCAGAAGTGACCAATCGCAGCATTCTTAGTGGCATCAAAAGAAACCTTGAAGGTACTAAAAAGAAATGGCCAGATGAACTGCCATATGTAGTGTGGGCCTACCGCATGACCGTCAAAGCTAGCACGAGAGAAACTCCTTTCGCATTAGCCTTCGGCACAGAGGCTGTTACGCTAGTAGAAATTGACACTCTAAGCCTCCGAGTGGCTTATTTTAAAGAAGAAATGAATGAGGAAAGGTTACGCGCTAACCTTGACGGACTACCAGAGGTGCATGGGGAGACTCTCTTGAAAACCCTACATTACAAAAGAAAAATGACACAATATCATAACAGGCAAGTTAGAGAACGACTGCTCAAAATGGGAGATTTAGTGCTCAGGGACAAACGAGCGGTAGGACAACGTATGGGGAAGCTCAGCCCAAACTGGGACGGACCTTATCGCGTCACCCGTGTTATCGGGAAGGGAGCGTACCATTTGGAAACACTCGACGGTACTCCCTTACAAAACTCTTGGAATATAGCTCGTTTGAAGCTATATCATGCTAGAAATTGATCTCTTTCAGTTGATAATGTTAACGTTTGCTCTAACGAATGAATCAAAGCATTCCTTGTGCATTTCATGACTTGTAGCATGTAGATAACAAAGAATGCCAGGAGTGAAAATCCTATCCTTGTGATGGCTGGTCCTGATCAGACAGCTCACTAAGACGAGACACACCCTGGCATAAATTTAGCGTTGGGAGTGAAAATCCTATCCTTATGGCAACCGTGCTAACACAGATGGCCCATTAAGACGAGGCATGCCCCAATGCCCCCGGGAGTGAAAATCCTATCCTTGTGGCAACCGTGCTAACAAAGGCGGCCCACTAAGACGAGGCACGCCCCGACATCCTTGGGAGTGAAAATCCTATCCTTGTGGTAGTCGTTCTCACACAGACGGACCATTAAGATGAGGCACGCCCCAAGGAGATAGTAATTCCGTCCTGGAAGTGAAAATCCTATGCTTGTGGCAACCGTGCTCACATAGACGGACCACTAAGACGAGGCACGCCCCAGAGACGCGAGGTTTCAACACTTGGGAGTGAAAATCCAACCCTTGTGATGACCGGTCCTGATCAGACGGCTCACTAAGACGAGGCATGCCCCAAGCCGACCGTTGACGTTTGAAATAAAGAGAGAGATATCCCAGCTAGTAACCGAGCGGTTGATACCCAGTGAAGTTGAGCTGGAGAGATGTCTCTATCGCAACAATAGCATCATGGCAAAGCCAGACCTAGCAAGGCTAAGTGATCCCCCTAGCAACAAAAGGCGACATCAATCTGTATACAATACGAGCAGAGATGATACTGATTCATCCTCTAAGACATCACCAAAGAAATGATAATAGGGCAGCGTTGGCCATAAGACATGTGGAAATAATTTCCCGATTCTCAATAGAGAAAGGCGCAAAGAAATATACCGAGGAGGAGACCATCTCAAAAGCCAAGTTATTGTGGTCACTAGAGAAATACTATGTCCCTAGAGATAGAAAGGCCTTAACAATTCACAGGTGAGGCGTCGCAATAAAAGCACGCGCTAACGCTGCGGTTGGCTAACCGCATAAGGTATGATGATTACATCATTGTGATTTTAGTAATGACGTTTGCTAACTATATTGTAGCAGTAACATCGCAAAGCAAAACTGGCAAAGAAATTCCAGACAAAAAGTAACATTCTAAGGGAAAACCGACACTGTCAATATTACAAAACGTCCCACAAGGATGGACAGAGGCATGTTAATGTCAAAGACGGAAAAAAAGAGAGAGTAAAGTATAGTGCCTATGAAGCAGCTGACGCATTATCA
The DNA here is from genome assembly GCA_963691705.1 of Viola odorata. Lineage (NCBI taxonomy): Eukaryota > Viridiplantae > Streptophyta > Magnoliopsida > Malpighiales > Violaceae > Viola > Viola odorata. The sequence continues at coordinate 41,216,955 of OY829542.1, read as the reverse complement.
CCACCTTGCCCAACAGCCCAACCCCTATGGAAATCATCATCAGTCACGAGCGAGGACCTTCTATCAAAATAGACACCAAACTCTTTGACTCGAAGAGTGTCTATCCCATGAACCTCCATAAAACTATCCGATACGATCATGGCCCCCTCCTTCATATACTAGCGGCACTTCTTAGCAGAAAGAGCAACCTCAGCGGAAAGCTCGGCGTTCCTACACCTCTCCACTTCCAGCTGGGCCTCTTCCTCAGAAAGCCGTATGGTCAAAATGACACCCTTCTCTTTTTATTTCTCCAGGGCATGCCTAGCGACCTCCGCCTCTTGCTTAGTGACCTCAGCTTCTCGCTTAGCGTTCTCTGCCTCCTGTCGGGTAACAGTCACAACATCAAGCAACCCTTGACGCTCATTCGTCAGCCTGTCTATCTCCCTCCGCTCATCTGCCTCTACCCTAGCGTCACCCTCATCTAGGTAATGGAGATGATAGAAGGAAGAAAATATCCGAGAGTAAAGGAAATTTATACGTTCCTGACGGCTTCTTGCCAAAAACGCATCTCTCTCCCTGTGATGCGACATCATTTGAGCCATCAGCTGAGATGTAGATGCAAAGGCAGCATCATCGCCATCGGTCTCTGAAACCTGAAAGGTTTCTTCTCTAAAACCCCTCAAGTTAACCTGATGAGTGGCAAGACTGGGAGGAATGTAAAAGTTGACGCCAATCATCAAAGCAGAAGCAGCATTGCCCCTCTCGGCAGGAGGTGGAGGCATAGGAACGAAGGACAAGGTAAGAGGAGAAGGAGGTTGGTTAGCAGAGCCTCCCATGCCAAAAGATCCACCCCCAGCAAGCACCGAAAAGTCAAGACTCGGCATATCTGGTTGAAAGCCCATAGCGGCAGATGAAGAGTGAAGTGGAGAATCAACAAAGGTGTGAAAATCCCCACTAGGGTTAGCACCTTGAGATTGCTCGGGAGGTGCACCACCTTCCGCAGAAGTTGTCAGAGGAGGGTTAATGCCAGACGATGACGGGCTATTCTGAATACTATGACGAGCCCTTTTCTGACGGTTGGCGAGGTCATTGGCAAATGACATGTCTTCGTCAGGAAGAGAATGGGCAGACACAGTGACAATTTCCTAGAAGAAACAAAGCACGATAAGAAAACCGTAAAGAGCAAAAGAAAGCGGTAGGGGTAATGGATAAAAATATCTGAGCAGATCGGGAGATCAAGGGGATCCCTTGAGGAATGGTGTCGACAGTCACTTCCGAAGAAGCGGTAGCTTGGGAGGGAACGGGATGAATATCACTCACTTTCCTGCTTCTTTTCTTCTTTGCGACACTAGGTCGCGAAGAGGATGCTTGAGCAGTATCGACGGTGACAGCAACCCCTTGAGAAGGTGGTGTGACCAAAGTAACAGCGGTAGATCCTTCCTCAGTGATAGCCCCCCTTCAGCGGCAGCAGCAGCAGTAGCAGCGGCGGCAGCCTGCTCTCTTCTTTTCATCTCTCTTTTCTTCTTCCTTCGGATATATTCAGGCTCCTAACCAGGCGGAACTGCTGCGTATTTATGGAAAGATGTCAGCGTTAGTACTACCCAGCAATACAAAGAAAGAAGAATAAACACTCACCCATTTTGTATTTCTCAACATCCTCCCCGTTAGCCACTTTGCGGGTGTCAACACTAAAGTTCAGTTGGAGTAACGTTTGCAACCAACCAGCCTCCGGTTCGGAAAGCGGTTTCCTGCTACCCCAAGCCCCATCTTTAATCTCCTAATTAAAGTCGGTCCTCCATAAGGGTTCCGGCAGGTCAACAATAAAGAATCCTTCTTTCCACCCAGGAATGGAAGACTCCAGACCCATGAGTTTCCAAGTGAACGGCTTCAGTGACTCATCGTCATAATGGGGCAATATCGATATCACCCCTTTACGAGAATACAACTGAAAAATATTGTGAAATAACGCTAACGTAGGAGACTCAATCTTCTTGAATCGGCACAGTGACGCGAAAGCACTAGCAACGCAAACTGTGTTAGGGCTCAGTTGGGCCGGGTTCAAGTCAGAATCAGCCAGCAACAGTTTCATAAAGGAATCAAGGGGAAGCTGGAACCCATGATCGAACAATTTGGCATATAACACCCTACTATTATCAGGCATTTCACTATTAAGGCGAAGCGGATCAGAAGCAACCTTAGTGGTGTAGCCTCCAGGGAGTTGAATGTTGAGCACAACTAATCTACGACGAACTAAGGACAAGCTATAGAGAGAAGTAGGGGTATTATCAATCTTCTGTTCCCCAGCAGATTTTTTAGAATCTTCTTCCTCAACAACGGATTTTTTAGAGCGAGTTTTCGCCATAACTAATAAAAAGAAGGGAGCGAAAGAAAGAAATGATGTGTGTACCTTCGTAAAAGAAACACCAGGGATCCCAGGACGAAGAAGAAGAAACGACGAGTTATTTTCCAGAAAATTGCGAGGAGTCACGAAGGATATAAAAAAGAAAAGAGGAGGCGAAGAAAACATTATTTATAACCCTAAATGGGTCAAAAGACATGACCAGTGTTCAACTGATATGTGGCAAAATAGTGTGTGGGAAGGACGCGACACGCGCGAAAGACGTAACTTTTGAAAAAAAGGGAAGACGCTTCAGTCCTCGCTATTCCCTAGAAGACACTTGTTCAAACATCTCACCATGAGAAAGACACGTGTCCTCCTTCATCATTGCTTTTTGATCGTATTAATTAAGGGACTCGCAACATTTAATGCTCTGAAAAGTAGCGCCAGCTCAGACTCGTGGTCTTAAGAAATGGCGCGTCAGGAGAAAGACGCTAACAAAGTATAAGCAGCATCAATAATACACTAAAACCCAACGCTTAAGAAAGAAGCGACAAGGGCCTGGCAGCGTCAGCATTATTATAGAGAAAACAAATGCCAAATGACTTTATGGTGCGATAGCTTGAAGAATAAAGGAAATTTAAATAAGAATGAAGTAGCAGTCAAGGATGAGATCTAGGAATCCTTCGCGGCACTCGAGTCACCCGCTAGGAGAGTTCGTCGCACAGCGCCATCACTAGGCCTCTCTCCCTCTAAGGCAGATGAACCGTCTCTACTTCCATCAATTTTATCTATCATAGAAGAAGCATAATCGGCAATCTTGGCCGGATCAAAGGAATCACTTTCGTAATAGGCTGCGAACCCAGAAGTAAAGGCCTCAAAGACCTTCTTTTTCCACCATTCCATCTTCAGTGGAACGCTGGCTAACTCCTCATTTTGGGCCAACACCTCCTCGCGAAGAAGAAGGATTTTCTTCTTTTCCATCGCCAACTCTGCTTCCAGAACATCGCTCATTGCTTTTCCTTTAGACCTCTCCCTATTCAGCTCCTTTTGCGACTCGTCTTGAAGACATGAGAGCAACCTCGATTGGTCTACCGCCCGGTCAAGTTGCACCTTTTGAGCGCACATCGCGCTAGAAAAAATTCACAGTTCGTTGTCATAAGCCTCGATCAGATAGCCTAGATGGCGGAAGGCATCCAGAGAATCATTCATAACATGCCTATAGCGGGCCCCTCAGAGGAAGTTGAAGAAACCTCTCTCTCTCTTTAGAGGAGCTCATCATTTGCCCTATCAAGGGTGCCGAGAATTCGTCTCTAGAGAAGGGATTTGGCACCCCGGCAGCACGAAGACCGTCAACGTAAAACCCTGATAAATTCATACGGTAACATGGAGCCCCTTTAAGGCCTTCAGGAGACAGATTAATCATAGGAGTCAGAGGACAGTCTCCAGTGCTCATGTCTTGATAACAATTAAGGAAACACCAAGGGTATAATCGACTTCTCACCTCAAGTCAAAGATGGATCCCTGTGGACTTGGACCGACAAATGACATCCGGCTGTTGCCCCCGTTAGGCCAAGGATCCTGGGATGGTCGACATCAGCGCGGGGGGGGGGACCCACATGGCGTTATCCCATCCCAAGATATCCCAACCGCGCCTGCAGACGATATCTGGACAGCGATATCTCGCTAACGATATCGCGTCATGACGTCACCCTGATGACGTCATCCTGGGCGTTATCTCCCCTCGATAACGCCCACCCCTGGGGTAACGCATTCTCTTTTGCCTATAAGTACCACCCCATTCTAGATCTAGAGCAAGAGCAAATTCTCTACTAAAACCTCTGCTGAATTTCATAGCCATACTAATTTAAGCATCGGAGTGTCTACGCCGGAGCCCCCCTCCGGCTCTTTGCAGGTACCTTGGATTGTAGCCACAGTGATTCCGGACAACCATAATCTCTATCCCGCCCTCGCAGAAACTCGAATCTTATCAAATTGGTACTTTCGTTGAGAGTCTTGGTTTTAATTAAGTGAGCGTCCTTAATAGCCAAGCTCTGTTCTTCTGGGAATTTAAAGATTATGGCTTCTGATTCAGATCCGCTGTTGACTCAGTCCTCTAGTCTTCCATTTGATACCTGCAGACGACTCTTTGTCTTCGCCACTTCAGATGCTCCCACTTCGATGCAAGAAATTCCTTCAGGAATGTCAGATCTATCTCTCGCGCAAACAACGGGAACATTTGTGTTACAGCTGAGCACTCCTTTGTCCCAAATAGCGGGGTCAAGTCATTTTCCTCCTCAGTCAGGGGGGTCCATGGTGGATAGCGCGAATAACCCATTCGCGAGCTCCATTTTAGCCCTTCGTGCTCAACTAGACCACTTAACAGAGTTGGCTTCTGGGTCAGGCACGGCATCCCAATTCATTTTCACTCCATCAATCATTACAGAAAGACCATTGTCGTCCCCGCTGCATGCGAATGTCTCATCGACGCTGCCCGCATTAATTGCGCCAGTCAGTCTTGTACAGATTGCTCATAGAACGGTGGAGCCGTACATATCACAAGTACCTTTATTTCCTGTTTCTCAAGAAGAGCGGCAATGGCGTGAGGATGACAGAGGTTGTTGGGATGGAAGGAGAAATGAAAATAATAGAGATATATCTCCCGGAGGGAGTGAAAGATCCAGCAGTAGGAGACATCAAACTAGGTCACCAAGGAGTCGCAGTCCGACTCCCCGGCGACATTGTATCAGAGATCTGAGAGATCGTGCGTATCGTTTGGAGGCGTCCCCGCCTCGGCAGGCGCAGGAAATCCTTGACGATACTTCGGGCCACCCCTTTAGCCTACGCATAAGGCATCATAGGGTCAGTAGACACGTAAAGCTTCCCTCATAATCTTATGATGGCACCAGAGATCCCATCTCTCACCTTAACAAGGTGAAGGATTTTGTGCAATTCCAAACCCACAATGATGCTGCTTTGTGTCAAATATTTGTAATGACCCTATCAGGGGTCGCACGTCTGTTGTTCGAAGGACTTCCGGGTGGATCTATTGACAGTTTCGCGCAGATGGAATCTAAATTCAGGAGTCAATTTAGTACTGCAATCCCTATCAGGAAGTTAGCTGCTGCCTTGTTCGACTTACACAGGAAACCTCAGGAATCTTTGAGGAACTTCCTCCATTATTTCGACACTGAGATGTCGCTAACACCAGGTGTAACGGTTGATTTCGCCATTGAAGCCTTAAAGTGAAACTGTTGTTATGGAAAACTCCGAGAAGCTCTAATGGTTGACCCACCAGCGACTTTGGATGCATTAAGGTTGAAAGCCCACAACTATGCGAGGATGGAAGAAGAAGAAAATAGGGATATAATTCAGAACATGCCTCCAGCCCCTAACGCTCTGATCCCAGCTGCCTCTAAAGATTGGTTCGTTGACGATTACGCTCAACGAAAAGATCACATTCCCAAGACATTTAATCGAAGAAAAGGAAATTCCTTAAAAGGAAAATCCGGTGACTCCTCGGCCCAACGGCAAAGTGATCCTCCTAAGGGACGAGTTTATGATTCAGATCCCCCTTCCTTCATTCTACCCCAAGTAGAAATACTGGCAATAGTGGAGCAGTGAAACCTGCCCATCCATTATCCCGCCCCTGTAAGGCCAGAAGTAATCCTGGGCCGAAGGGAAAATGCCTATTGCAAATTTCACAAAGCCAAAGGACACTCAACTGAAGCGTGTCGAGAACTCAAAGCGGCGATAGAACGTCTGGTGGAGGAAGGCTATCTGGGGGAATTTGCCACAAAAATGCAGGAAGAAGCTAAAAGTAACCCAACAAATAGAGTAGCTGATAGCAGGGCGACGCCATTGATGACGAGGACGGGAAATGGTCCTGCGGGAGGAGGCCGGGAAATGCTTACAATTGATGACGAGGACGTCCCTATTATCAACATCATTGTTGGAGGCACGCCTTATCTAGATGAAACCGCACAGCTAACGCCCGCTCCAGGGGATAAACAGAAGTGGGCTGGCATGACAATAAAGAGTGAAGCGATAAGTGCCTTAGATCGTATGGTATTATCCTTTTCTGAAGAGGACGAGAAGGGTGTGGTGTATCCGCACAATGACACGTTAGTAGTTACACCCATTATCGCTAACCATGGAGTTAGAAGAACTCTGGTTGACAATGGAAGTACCATAAACGTGTTCTCATTGGAAGCCTACAATCTCTTGAAGCGTTCAAATAGCGAGCTTACGCCCTGTAAAAAACCCATTATTAGGGTAGACGGAGTCCCCATCCAAGTGACGGGAGTAACTACCTTGCCCGTATACTTCAAGGAAGATACCTCCAAACGGTCTGAGGAGCTTTTATTCTTGGTGGTGGATATAAGTCTGCCTTATAACGTCATATTGGGACGGCCATTCCTCAACCGTTTTGGAGCGGTGATATCACAAAAGCATCTAAAGCTGAAATACCCGTCCTGGGATGGTGTGGTCTCGATCCGAGGGAATCAGAAGTTAGTAGCTAAATGCTATCTGCTTATGACTCAGAAGAGTTGCGACAGGTACGTGTGCGTGATGGTGGACCCATACGAGCAAAATGATGAAAAACGTACCCAACCTGTAGATAAAATGACTCATGTCCCAGTCAGCGGGGTAGGCGGAGCTGTATTTCTGGTTAGTGATAATCTCAATGCAGAGGAAAATCTGCAGTTGGCTCAACTGTTGAATAAATGCAAAGGAGAATTTGCATGGAAACCGTCTGACATGCCCGGTATCTCGCGGGAGGTGGCAGAACATCGACTCAATGTCAACCCTGATGCCAGACCGGTCCAACATAAATGACGTACTTTCTCTGTTGAAAAGGCAAGGGCGGTCGAAAAAGAAGTTGCTAAACTTCTCGACGCTGGTTTTACTCGAGAAGTGCAATACCCCACCTGGTTAGCTAACCCCGTTCTGGTCCCCAAGCCCAGCGGAGAATGGCGCATGTGCATCGATTTCACTAATTTGAATGACGCTTGCCCCAAAGACTGTTACCCACTCCCTCAGATTGATCAGCTAGTTGATCAGGCTGCCGGATACGCATACTTAAGCTCGTTGGACGCCAATTCCGGGTACCATCAAATCCCCATGGCCAAGGAGGATGAAGAGAAAACTGCCTTCATCACTCCGAGGGCCACCTATTGCTACACGGCGATGCCTTTCGGGTTGAAGAACGCTGGAGCCACCTTCCAGCGAATGGCGAATCAGGTCTTCAAAAAATAGATTGGGTGAAACGTCGAAGCGTATGTCGATGACATACTGGTTAAAAGTCGAAGATTTGAAGATCACCTATCTGATATGGCTGAGGTCTTCAAAGTAATGAAGCTAAACCCTCAAAAGTGCATGTTCGCCTTCCAAACAGGAAAATTTTTGGGTTATGTGGTAAGCCAAAAAGGCATTTAGCCCAACCCGTCAAAGATCCAGGCTATCCAAGACATGATATCTCCTCAGACTATAAAAGAGGTACAAAAGCTAATCGGGCGTGTTATCGCCCTAGGGCGGTTTATTTCTAAACAAGGAGAAAGGTGTCTCCCTTTCTTCAAAGTTATACGAAAGAAAGCCACTTTCGGGTGGACGGCAGAGTGCGAAGAAGCGTTTGCAGGCTTGAAAGCATACCTATCGTCTAACTTGGTACTGACAAGACCAGAACCTGGCAATATCATGTATTTATACCTTGGGGTTGCTGACGAAGTGGTTAGTGCGGTCCTTGTGCGAGAAGACAACCACACGCACCACCCTGTATACTTCGTGAGTCACGTCCTGAAAGATGCCGAGCTCAGATACTCCCGTATCGAGAAAATAGCGTTAGCATTAATCCAAGCCACGCGGAAAATGAGCCGATACTTTCAAGCTCATACTGTCGTAGTGCTGACAGACCAACCTCTGAAAAGGATCTTCCGAAAACCCGAATCCTCGGGGAGGATACTAATCTGGGCTTTATCGCAGAATGCACTATCGGTTGCATTATCGGAAGTTGAACAATATGGGTTGCATTATCGGTCCCGACCGTCTGTGAAGGCTCAAATCTTGGCGGACTTTATCGCGGAATGCACTTTCACGCCGGATCCCCTAACAGAATTGACTGAAAAGGAAAAAGAAGAATTGGATCTTCCCTTCCCGGAGACCTACACCGACCTGTGGATTATCCACGTAGATGGCGCCAAAAATCAAGAGCTTGCCGAGGCTGGATGTTTCATGAGTGGGCCTCACGGTATCCATGTGCGATATGCAATCCGAATCCTATAGCTATTGTCCAATAACGCCGCAGAATATGAAGCGCTATTAGCCGGGCTCAGGATAGGAAAGAGTATTTCAATCAAGGGAATACATGACTCTGGGAGGTTAGGAGACTTACGGTTGAAAGTCTGCGGAGACTCCAAGCTGATAATAGACCAAGTGCTAGGATACTCTCAAGCTAGAGAGCCCATCATGGTACAATACCTTGCTAAAGTGAAGCGCGAGTTGATAGAACTAAAGAAATGTGGCATACGGGTCAGCTTCGAGCACATTCCTCGAGAGGATAACGCTGAGGCTGGCAATCTCGCTAAACTCGCAGCAAATCCAGAGGCGTCCATACCGAAAGGGGTGTACTACCGGGAGATACCCGTACCTTCCTTCATGGAAGAACAAGCGACGCTCTGTGTGGAAGAAAATGACAGCGACTGGAGAATTCCCGTCATAAAATACTTGAAACATGATGAACTTCCAGCAGATAACGCTGAGAAGAAGAAAGTGCTAAAGCAAGCAGCACGGTGTACATACTTTAATGGGGAACTACTACGGAGGTGTTTCTCTCATCCGGCTGCGAAATGCATAACAGAACAAGAGGGTCTTCATACCCTCCGCGAAATCCACGAGGGAATTTGTGGCATGCAAGCATCCGGCGGAACCATGGCTGCGCAAGTCTTTCGATCAGGGTTCTACTGGCCCACCATTCGGAGAGACTGCCATGACTATGTGCGAACTTGCCAAAAGTGTCAGGAATTCTCCAAGATTCCCCGGCGACCCGCTGCACAAATTCATAATATTATCGCCCCTTGCCCTTTCGCGAAATGGGGAATTGATATCCTCGAACCATTTCCAAAGGCAAGATCGCAACTAAAGTTTGTGGTCGTGGCAGTAGACTACTTCACCAAATGGGCAGAAGCTGAGGTTGTTGCCAACATCACGACAGAAAAAATCTTGCGTTTCTTCAAGCACCAAGTTATTATGCGCTTTGGAGTTCCTCGCGTACTCGTTAGCGACAACAGAACGCAGGGGCAGAATCAATCATCGTCAAGCCAGCACCAGTACTCTTCATCGGAGGACGGAAGTTCCTTATCAGCGAAAGGAGGGAACTCGTCAGCCTTTCGCTCAGCGCTCAACAGTAATAGTTTGGATTCCTCTTTTACATCAGAAGATGCCGCCTTGACGACGGTATCGTTCGGAGGAACCTTCTCTTCGAACCAGTCAGAAGGAGGAGATGATTTTTTAGCCTCACAAACTGGAGGGGCTGAAAATGACGAAAACCAGCCGGTGCTACTGATTTTCGCTCTCTTCTTCGGCCTTTCCCGACCACTGCGGCGGCGCAATCGCTTTCTCAGGTATGATGGCGAAGGAGGATCGTCCGAATCCGGCGTGGTTGGAGGGGTTGGGTGAGTCTCGCGTCCGTCGGAAACCTGATCATATGAATCAGCCATGAAGAACGAGGATCAGTAGCAGCAGAAAAATACTAAGAAGAAGATGAACAGAAAAAGAAGAAGAACTTCCCATAAATATTCGGAGTAGCAAGACTCTTCGATTTTCTCCATGCGTGGAAAGAGCATGATTAAATGCATCTCGAGAAGATCAATCATAATGGCAGAATCAGGTCTTTCGAACACGCCTGTTGGGAATTTCTCCGCAATCAAGAAACACAGAAAAACCGCCCAATCAGTTAATACTGAAAAGACGGCGCATGATTAGTACCCAGCGGTTCGCCGAAGCAACTGTCGCCACGTGGCAGAAAAAGAAGAATAAAGGCTGCAAAGTTCTGATCAGTGGCAGACTCATTTTCAGTTGGGCTTAATTATAACTCTCAACTGAAGCAAGGGCTTACGCCCTAAAAAGAGAAAAAGGAATAGCAAGCTCGATAACGGAAATAAGTTTCATTACGGCCTAGCGACCTGGATATACGTCCGCATACATAACAAAAGGAAAATAAAAAAGAGGCCACAGCGGCAAGCCTTTAGGCCCAGGACCCGGCATCATCATCATCCGCCAACAGGGTAGGGACATCCTTTAAAGCCTCCTCCACCGAAGTCTGCTCTGAAGCGGTGTTCCTCATGCTCTTCAAGCAGCAGCTCAGCAGGTCCTTCCTCTGCTGCAACGAGGTGATGGCTACTTCAATGCGGCAAGCGGCGACGGCCAGCTTGGAGACATTCCCGATGGGATTGAAGTCCTCCATGGTGGCGGACCCAATTCTGGCCTGGATGGGGGCTATCATTCCCCGAAGCTCTAGGATATCTTCGCCGGACTTGGTCATCATGTTCTCTAGGAAACTGATGTCACCCTCAGTAAGATTTTTGAGGGTCAGAGCCTTGGAGATTAGGAAATTTCTGGTGAGATCTTCCATGAGAAAATGGCAAAAAAGGAGCAGAGAGAATGTGAAGAATTGGCACTAGGAAAAGGATCACATTTATAGATCCAGAGCAACAGCTGTTCGCCTGAGAGTCTCGAAAGTCTGGCCGCTCCGATTATCCAACAGCGATAGGAGGGAAGGCTGATGCGGAGCTTCTAAAAGATGACCGAAATGCTCAAGCGGAACATGGACTGAGGTCCCCGAAAACATAACGCCACGCGATTTATAGGCAGCCCATAGCATAAAAACCGCGCGATATCGCAGGTGGCTCCGAGGAGAGTAAAACTGCGCCGATATTGCAGGTAGCTCTAGCGTAAGACCCCACAATTCGCAGGTAGCTTATGAGGAAAAACCATGTCGGTTTACAAACGGCTTATGCACCTGGAAAGGGAAGGTGATAGGCGAAAGACAGGGAGCGTAAGACCTTACAACTTGAAGGCAGCCTATAGTGTAAAACCGCGTCAATATTGCCGGTAGCTCTGGCGTAAGACCGCTCAAACTGTAAGCGGCTCGTGGCGTAAGATCACGACGATATTGCGGGCAGCTTACCGCATGGCCCGATCCCACGAGTTTGGAGGGAAGCGGCAACACCGAAAATACCCCAACATGAATGGGTGAAAACCCCTCAGGGTAACTAGTACTTGTCATTACTTGGTATTTTCGCTAACATAACAACACCACGTTTGAGAGTGTGCAGGAAAAGTATGGACATATCGCCCTCAGAACGATAGAGCCTCTGGGAAGACCTAAGTTGTCGCTAGCGGATGACCCCTCTTCCCAGTTTCGCTATCAGATGTCCGGTGCAATGGGATTAACAAAGGAATCAGAAAAAACTGGTAATCTTTCCCAAAGCTGACACGACGCAAAGGGAATAACGAATCCTTCAGAGGGCAAGAGAGGCAGCCCTTGGTAAACACTCTGGCTCGTTTTCAGTTGGGCTTATGATAATAATTAAGGAAACACCAAGGGTATAATCGACTTCTCACCTCAAGTCAAAGATGGATCCCTGTGGACTTGGACCGACAAATGACATCCGTTTGTCGCCCCCGTTAGGCCAAGGATCCTGGGATGGTCGACATCAGCGGGGAGGGGGGGCCCACATGGCGTTATCCCATCCCAGGATATCCCAACAGCGCCTGCAGGCAATATCTGGACAGCGATATCTCGCCAACGATATCACGTCATGACGTCACCATAATGACGTCATCCTGGGCGTTATCTCCCCTCGATAACGCCCACCCCTAGGGTAACGCATTCTCTTTTGCCTATAAGTACCACCCCATTCTAGATCTAGAGCAAGAGCAAATTCTCTACTAAAACCTCTGCAGAATTTCATAGCCATACTAATTTAAGCATCGGAGTGTCTACGCCGGAGCCCCCCTCCAGCACTTTGCAGGTACCTTGGACTGTAGCCACAGTGATTCCGGACAGCCATAATCTTCATCCCGCCCTCGCAGAAACTCGAATCTTATCACGTCTGAAATAGAGGTAAAAAATAATTGCGGAAGAGCCTTGGGCGGTAGCTCAGAAGCCGGACTCGCGGAAGAAGTCGCCACCACATCCGGAATGCAGTGAGAAATCGGAGAATCATGAGCGTTAGCTGGCGAAGGAGAATCTGCCACTAAAGGGACTTCAACAGCGGTAGGAAGGACGATTGTCGAGGCTTCAGCAATTTTCACGGTTTGAGAAGTGCTTGCCACAGAAGAAAGGTTAGGCATCGCAGCAGCTAGTGCGGTGGCATTATCAGAAAAAACCCCGGTAGCCCGCTCGTTTATCTCTATCCTTAATTTTTTTCGTTGAAGCTAGGTAGCATGGTAGAGGTCTGGTTTGATATCCATATCCTCGCTATCGTTGTCATCACTGCTGTCGCTCTCAATTATTCTAGTTGAAGGCCGACTTAAATTTATTCCCCCGCACCGAAGCGGTAGCCAGTTATCAATAAAATGGGAAGCTCGAGCAGAGACTCCGCGCCCTCGCCCTCCCCTAACGAGTGTCTTAATCCGTCCCCTCTTAGGCAGAACAACCTGATGGTTGGAGCCCTCGGTAGGAGGAGAGGTCGGTATAGTCTGGAGCGGCACCACGTTCAAAGGAGCGTTAGCCCCTCTAGAGGACTGACCATCAGCATCTCCTGTTAAAGGAACGCGTCAGAATAATGAATAAGTCAAGAAAAAAGTATGAAAAAAGGCAAACTCGCCCATAATGCACTCTTTGAGAAGCCTGTACGAAGCGAATTCTCGGATACGGAAAGATGTATTTATATCTAACAAGACGTTAGCCTGCTCTACCTTAGTTCTGGACAGCACAGCCGGATTCGCCCAGAGAGGGCCTATAAGCTCTTGATTAAAATTTATGCGCCATAAACGGGACGGATTAAGCTTATACTCCCGCAGCAGTGTTAGTATTGAATCATGAACTGGGAAACGAAATCCATAAAGAAACATTTTAAAATAAACTAGCCTACAGTTTCCCCATGCTGGATCGTGAAGTCGCATGGTATCTCCAGGAATTAAAGGATCATGTCCAGGGGGAAAGGTAATACCATGCTCCTCTAATTCGGCCTTTAAAACTATCTCGCACGTGAAAATACTGGGTGTTCGTGCGATCTCTGGATCCATCGGTCTCCAAAAAACCCGACTGGCCTACTTCTAACCATAATAAACCAGTGAACAGAAGATCTGAAAGGATAAAGTGGTACCTTGAAAGGAAAGATTCACAGGCGAGCCGGCAGAGGGCGGCGGACGAGCAAGAAGTTCTTCTAGAAGAAATAAAGAGAAGACAAGAGAGAAAATTCGAAACAAGAGCAAAAAGGGTTGGAAAGAGAAAATGGTCCCTTTTTAAAGGGCCAAATGCCACCGCATTAATTGAACTGTCAATCGAGCCAAGATGCGTGTAAATAAAATCAGCCACGTGGAGTTACATTAAAGGATTTAAGTTATTCACCATAACTTCCCAAGTAGCAGTTAATTTTGACCAAGTAAAATGGTCATGGAGCGGTTGCCGCGACAAAGCTAACCTTTCGCGTTAGCTATCAACAAAATAAAAATGCTGATGAAAAGACAGCGGCAAAAGAAGGAAAATAGGAGATATCATTTTATTCATCAGAAGCCATACGACATCTACAACGCGCCTAGCGCCTGAGCCCTAATCTTCATCAGGCTAGTACATATCATAATAATAAACTTCATCATCATCTGAGAGCGGTAGCCCCCCATTGGTAGGGAGGAAGGGCTCATCCACTCTCTTCTCCTGGTCTAGCCTTGACGAGCCTGACTTCTCCTCAATGGCTGATGTCGCCGTTTCAACACCGACGCCGGCAGAAAGAACCTCCTTCGGCGAACGGTCGCGAGGAAAAAATCGCTTGTTGCTCTTTCGAGCAAAGGGGGCAGGAGAGTCAAAGGACGTGTCAGACGCCTTAGAGGTCTTCTTCCTCAACCTTTTACAGCCCTTCCGGTGGACTGGCGGCCTCCGTGGGGGCGACAGAGGAGGATGATCCGAATCCGGTGAAGTTGGAGGAGTCGGTAGGGAGTCACGGGCCGCAATATCAAGAAAATAGGAATCTGCCATTGATTCACAAACAATCGGGGTAGAGAAATAGGAAGAAGAAGATGAACAGGGAAAAGGAAAGAAACTCCTTTAAATAAGTCGCAGCCAAGAGATCAGAGATACTCTGATCTCTTCGACCGAGCAAGCCCATTGTCTTGCGTTGAATCATCATCACTTGTTAAGGTTGAGTTGACTCCATTTGAGGAGAAGTTACTAGTTTCGGATGAGTCTACTTCAGATTGCCATAAGACAACCGCTCATTGCCTTGCGTTGCAGTGCACATTTCAGTCCTTGGGTAGGGCCTTCTCCATCATTCCGAGGGTGCCTAGGCATAGATTTATGGACCAGTTTCTCCTTGGTTTTGGGCACATGGGCAGCGCACACTTCTTTCTATTTGAGGTGCCTTCAAGTGGCCTCATGGTCCCTCCCACTTCTAGGAGTTCGCACTTGGCCCGAGTCACCTCCTTGCCCCGTCGTGGCCAATCCTTGATTGTTCTTGGTTGTTTCCCATCCGCGCCTACTTGTCTTCCCCGCGAAAGGCCTCCACCTTGGCCTATATTCCCCAAAAGGTGTAGTTTGAGGTTTCCACGTGTATCCACAAGTTGTGAGCATGCCTTGACCCGTTCGACCGAGTAAGGGATTGAGCCTCTAGATTCGAGGTAGAATCTCCTCCAAGGCGGAGGGGTGATATGAGCTTAAAGGCTCTCACTCCACTTTCGGAACCCCCACCCTCCAAAGCTTAAATTCGAGGACGAATCTCTTCAAAGGGGGATGGGATGATATGAGCTTAAAGGCTCCAGCTTGTTTCTCTTGTCTTGTCTTCCGTCTAGAGCAAACCTTCGGTCTAGGCCAAGACTCCCGTCTAGGCCGAACCTATTGTCTAGGCCAAGACTCCCTTCTGTTTGGCCGAAGCCTATCCTCCAAGCCCATCTTCATTGCTGCCAAGGCCAAGCCCCTTTGTCTAAGGGTGTAAGGGTATTTACCCATTGTTAGGTTTTAGTATTTAAAGTGCAAACATTTCATTTCAGCACTTGCCTTTCATTTTGATGATATTCTCTTTGGCCAAATCAGTAGAGTAACCTAGGTAATTTAGGGTTCTTGGTAACCAGGGCTGCTAGAGCTGAATACCATTGTTTATCCATCTCTTCTTGTAATTAAGCAATTAATGCGTCTGAAAAAGAGCAACCATAATTGCAGAATCCGATCCGGCATAGGCACGCCTGCTCGAAAAACGCACCAATCAAAAGGCACCAAAAAACCGCCCAACCACCTACCACTGGAAAGGCGGCGTAGAGAACGTTTGAGCAAAGCATTTATGGCTAATTTCCAGAATACGACCACTACAACACTACATCCCAAGAAAGACTCATTTTCGGTTGGGCTTACAGCAGCCGCTCCCAACTAGCACAACAAGCAGCGAAACATTTTATTCATTCATGGCCTTAGCGGCCTAAGCACCTAGGCGCGTACACAGAAAATATAAAAACAAAGGGACGACGGTCAGCAGTCAGGCATGAGACCCAGCATCGTCGTCCTCCAGCAGGGTAGGGATCTCTCAGGGCATCAGTCCCAGAGGTCAGCTCAGAGGAAGAAATCCTCATGCCCTTCAAGCAGCACCCTAGTAGGTCCTTCCTCTGCCGCAGCGTGGTAATCACCACCTCGATGCGGGAGATAGCAGCAACCAACTTCGACATATTCTCTAGAGGGTTAAAATCCTCCAGAGAAACCGCACCCAGCCTGGACCGCAGAGGAGTCATCATCCCCTGAAGCTCCAGAACATCCTCAGAGACCTTGGTCAGCATGTTCTCCAAAAAGCTGACGTCACCATCATTAAGATTCCTCAGAGTATGAGATTTAGAGATCAAGAAGTTCTTAGTAAGATTGTCCATGATAAAGGTGCTGAGAGAAGTGCGAAAAGAGATGAAAAATTGATGCGGTGGAAGATCTAATTTATAGGTTCAAAGAAGTAACTGATTGAGAAAAAGAGTTCCTCGGAAAATAAACCACCCCATTATCTCAAAGACCATCAGGAATGACATCGAGGCTGAAGATGAAACGGTAGCCCTTGGTGACCACTCGGGCTCATTTTCGGTTGGGCTTATGATAACAATAGACCTAACGCCCAGGGCATTTTCATCTTTACACCCCGCGTTAGGGGCAGAACGCGGTTATACCTAACGGACGGCCAAACTCGAGGCTATCGCCCTTTATCAAGCGAGCAGCGCTAGGATGGTCGACATCAACCGGGGGGTGTCCTACGAGGTCACTTTGTCATGACCAGGCGCTATCCCGTCCCAGGCTGAGCGCACCGTTCCTTGAGGAAGGTAGGCGTTACCTTGCCTAGGTAACGCCTACCCCCATATATATCTAACGCAACGATAGCACACCGTTCGCGGGAATGTCAACCCCCTGACAGGCTCGTTAGCGCCCTCTATGGCCGAGCCTCCCAGAAAACACCCCGTTTTTCGCCTATAAATACCCCCATAATCAAGGAAGAAGGTAAGCCTAAGATCGCTGGCTAAAGCTCTGCTACTTTGACCACTCATGCTAACTTAAGCATCGGAGTGTTTACGCCGGGACCCCCTCCCGGTGCCCTACAGGTACACAGAACAACCGCGAGCGTGGAATCCAAGGAGTCATTCTCCCCTTCTACCCTTCGCCAACAGTCAGAATTTTATCACAAGCTAGTCGCAAGCAATCCTTACACAGAAAATAGGATTTGCACTCAAACTCAAAAAGGATCATGGCAAGGTGTTTACACTCAATAATGCAAATGACAATGCACAAAACCAGATTTGCAATAGCGACCCGAGTACGGAGAACACATGCGTGGGTAATCATACAATCATAAAAACTTTGCAAAGGGTAGAGCAAGAAAATGTGGAAGAAGGAGAGAGGGTTCAAAGAGAGGGAGAGAGTGAAGGATAGAGAGCTTCTTAGCTGGAAAAAGCAAAGTGGCGAGAGAGCCTCCTGTTGGCAGCAGCGAGGGCAAGGCAAAGAGCGCTGGATCATCAGTGAGGGTATTCTTCTTCTTATTACTGTCAGTCTTCTGGTTTTCTTCATTCTTTACTCCGTTTCAGTCTTGTACTCCTCTTTTGCTCAAATTTATTTATTTTTTGAATTTTTTTTTGAATTTTATGAGTAAAATGGAGCATGTACATACTGTTTTCATCCGTCTGACTGGAGTAGCAACTATTTTTCATCGAATGACTTGGCTTCAGCGTATGATTACTTTCAGTATCTCGGTCTAGCTCTTCATTTCCATATTGCTCATTGAATGACTTGGTCGTCTTGGTCTGGTTGTTCATTACACTGAGATTCTGTTTCTTTTTGTTCCACGGTTGCTTGCCATACTACTGCTTTCAGCATCTTGGTCTAGCGGTTTGACGTTGTGTTTCTGTTATCAGCGTCCGCTTTGTCTTTCAACATCTAAGTCTCGCAGCTCGATACCCCCACACTAGAGATGTTGTTTCTCTTTGCCTCACCTTGCTCACTGCCAGAGGACATCTCTCACCTGCTAAGAATAGAAAGGAAGGGCGCAAATTGTTAGAAGGGTGATGAAAAGAAGGTGAGATCAGTGGTAAGGGCAAGATAAAAGCAAGAAAAAAAGATAAGAAAGAAGAATGCAAAGTTTTTAATCATTTTGTCACTTTCCCATATCTAATGGTGCCTATACCCAGGGGTCTCATGCAAATCCAACTAGTACAAAGTCATGCATTCACTCAGAAAAAATTATGGCATGAAAGTTCAAAGTGCTCACATGGGTAAACAAATGACTGCAAGCGACTAGGGCAAGACATGGATATAGGAGCTAACAAGTAGTGTGGTTGTGTGGGTGAATATGTGCAGTGAGTAAGTGCTTCCTGTACAAAGTGCCTAAACCATTCATTCAAATCAAGGGGTTTTCAAAAAAATAGGGGCAGTGTTATTTTGGCAAGGCAAAAATGTTTTCAAAAACTCCAATCAAAAGTCATGCAAGTATGCAAGTGCAAGGGCAAGCAGTCATGCAGAAAAAAGAAAACATGCAATCAAGCGAATATGAAAAACACACAAAAATACATAAGTGTCCCACCCCCACACAGAAGCAGCGCATCGTCCTCGATGCGAGAATGGGACTCACACACAAATAAAAAATAGTTCAAAAAGTAGAAAAATAAAAGGGAAGAGAAGGGAAAGAAACGTGGGTTGCCTCCCACGAAGCGCCTTAGTTATTGTCTAGGGCAAGACGCAGGCTGCTCAAATCATTCTGGATCCGGGGGCTCCGCCATGGGGGGATGGAAACCCTCGTGAAACAGCTCCAATTTGTGGTCATGCACTTGAAAAATATGGCTCGTGTCCATACTTTGAATTGTAACTACACCTGGATCATACACCTCGTGATGAGTCTTCGTGATGGCCGTGTCTTTGGCAATCCGCGGAGCTAGGTGAGCATTGGGTGTCATGCCCTTGCTGGTCACGGCAGTGGCAGCAGTAGTGAGGACAGGAACCATTGTGTCCTCGGGATTGGTCGTAGTGACGGCCGGAGTCACTTCCATGGTGTTGGGGGCAACAAGAGTGGGTGCGAAGGCTACTGGAGCTAGTTAAGGAGTGCAAAAGGCTGGGGCAAGCTCCTTGACGTCAACGGTCGTCCATCCAAGGGCCTCGCGGTATCCTTTGAGTGTGGACACCAGTTCGTGTTCTGCAGCAGGATCGACCTTGCTAGAGATGATGACAGGGAGCGTGTCATACTCGCCAAGGTAGGCGTACTTGAGGTGCGCGGGCAAGTTGTTCAACTCCAACTTAGGTGCCTGCACAATAGAAGGTGGAGGCTTAGCATGATCAGTTGGAAGAGAAGAAATGATAGGAGTAGAAGGGTTAAGAAAGTTCTCTTCCAAAGCAGTAACAACTTCTTGCAACTTGGGTGGAGTTACAAGCGTCAAGGCCAAGGGGTCCAGTGCTGCGGGCGGAATGCTCCTGTCTAGGGCAAGCTATAGAGAATCACCAGTAGCAAGTGCAGAAACATTAGTAACAACAGGGTCAGCAATATCAATAAATTTTACGCTAGAAAACTCGGTGGGGTGTCTCATATCGTCAATCATATTGAACTTGATGGTCTCGCCATCGAATTCAAGAGTAATGGAGGCGTCATGGACATCAATCTTGGCCTTGGCAGTCCAAAGGAACGGCCTGCCCAAGAACATGTCTATCGGTTTGGTGGATTTCTCATCCTCCATGCTGATCACATAAAAGTCAGCCGGATATCGGAAGTCACCAACCTGTACTAGAACATCCTCGATAATGCCTTCGGGATATCTATTAGAGTGGTCGGCCAACTGGATGACAACTTGCATTGGTTTAAGTGGGCCTAGGCCTAAGCTGTTATATATCGTCAAGGCATTACATTGGTACCTGCACCAAGATCACACATAGCTTTGCCAACATCAGTATTTCTAATTTTACAAGGGATGGTGAACATCCCTTGGTCCTTACACTTTGGTGGAAGCTTCCTCTGAATGACGGCTGAAACGTTAGCACCCACACTAATCTTATTCACTCCTGCCAATTTACATTTGTTAGTGCACAAAGATTTTAAATATTTGGCATATCGAGGAATATTTTTGATGTCTTGTAAAAGAGGAATATTAAGCTGCACCTTGTTAAATAATTCAAAATTTTCTTTATCCTCTTTGTCCCTTTTTGTTTTGACTAACCTTTGTGGGAATGGTGGCTCGAGTACCTTGGTGATGAATTCTTCTGAAAATTCAGAATTTTCATCGACTTTTCGTGGAGAACCGTGTCTTCTAGCAATGTAGACATGTTTTTCTTTCTCCACTTCTGCCTTTGCCTCCTCTGGTTTGGGCGTGAGTTCAGGTAGTTCAACGTCTTGGGCAGGCAGCTCACGGGATGGTATTTTAGTACCACTGCGAAGTGTCATGGCACAGACAGCATGTTACGGGTTGAGTTCTGGTTGAGGTGGTAGGCATCTTTGGTTCTGTATCTCCTTCATTTCTGCAGCCAAAAAACTCATTTGTTTTTGCATATCAAGCATGAAATTTCTTACCTCATCGGATAGTGGTGCCGGAGGCGCTGATTCTAGGGGAGCCTGTTGTTGGTACTGCTGGTTATGGAGATGATTTGGCCATGGTTGAAAAGGTTGAAGATTGTATGGCCGCTGAGATGGATCCTGGGAATGATGCTGCTGCGGTGACTGTCTAGGGCAAGACGGTTGCGGATCGCACCAACTTTGGTTAGGATGATGTTGTCCTTGGTCATAATTATTGGTATAAGGATCAAACTGCCAAGGAGCTCCGTTATAATTACCAACCGTATTAACTTGGAATTCATTAGGGGCATATGGGTATGCGTTAGTCGGGTAGTTGGTAAAGTTGCGAAATCTGTGTATCTTGGCCTGGACAGCCTGTCTTGTGGCTTGGATCTGGACCATACGAGTCAAGGTGGCAATTTTTTTTTATAACAGCACAGACGTCGGCCATGTTGGGAAATTCGGAGGTTTTCAGTGTCTAGGTCTGGATGTCCTGCCACACAAACAAAAGAAAGAAATCAATACTGTTAGTCCCCGGCAACGACGCCAAAATTTGACGTGGTGTCGAGACACCTCAAAAATAATATATAATTCCTGTAACAAGTGCACAATTAAACTGTGTATAGTGGTACAGGGTCGATCCACAGAGACTAAGGTAGACACTATCTTGTGTTGTGCAGCTAGGGCAAACAGATCAGAGCAGTAACAAGTAACAGGGGGGTTTCAAGAGTTGGTTGATTAATATCTAATAAAGCAATAATAGACAGTAATAAAAGTGAGTGATAAATCAATAAAGGAAGGAGTTCCCAGTAGGAATCTATCTCGGGTTGCTTTCAAAGTCGGCTGATCACGGGTGCAATGATCGTCTATCCCTCGCTGGTAGATGCGCTATGGGGACCAGATGCGTTTAGGTCCTCTACTTCCTTTCGTACGAGAAACTACCCCAAGGTACGTTTATGGAGTAGTCTTGACGCTTCGCTGTCTCCCAAGGTGCGTTTATGGAAGCAATACTCGAAGGCCCATGAAGATGAAGGGAGACGCGTCCAGGGCGAGACACTCAGTACATTCGAGGCTCTACCTTGATTACTTACTTAACCCAACCGAATAAAACCAGCGACCTGATAACTCTGATTGGTTGTCTACTTTACCCTGCAGCTTCGCGTTAGTTATAACCACAGTGATGACTTTAATCGCCTAGGGTAAACAGCCAGTTGATCAGGCTAGAAGTAGTCCTAGTAGAATTGACAAGAAATTGTTAAATAATTAAATACCAACTAAGGATATATTAATTCCAATTCGACCTCACAACCTTCTTAAGCAACCTTTGATGATCCTACCAAGAACGAGTGAGTTTAGCTACTCATAATAAAATTAAAATAAATAGATAAATAAAATTGCATATGAGAAGAGAATGAAGAAAATCAGAAAGCTTTTATTTAGTACCGGCCGGAGTAGGTGAGAACAATGGAGGCACAGATGAATTCCCCAAAATCCAAAGGTGCCGCCAGCCAAAATAGAATAGAAAAGAAGATATGATGTCTAAACCCTCAGACTAGAAAAGGTTTTAAAAGAAAATTACAATAGTAGAAAGTTCTGAAAAATGGAAACTAAATAAAAAGAGATCCTAATTTAATTGGAGATCGTCTAACTTTATTTTCTTGCCAAAATGGGAAAAGTAGGATTAATGGTATTGATTCTCTGATTTTCTTGATCTGTAATCTTCCTTTTTCGTGATTTTCCTTTTCTGCACTAGAGTTCTCTTCTGCCGCGTGCGCACAAATGCAGGGGCAAGCTGCTGCCTGCACCCTGCAAGGGCAAGCTGTTCAAAACCGTCCGAAGTCAGTGATAAATGCATCTTTTCGGTATTTCCTTTCCAAAGGCTCTGGTCTGTCAAATAGTATGAAAACAGAAGGAGATCAGTAGCAACATGCCTAAAAAGGGCTAGGAAAGGAATGGGAAATTGGTACAAAATGCATCTCATCAAGTCGGTGTTCTGCCACTTCTCGCAAAATACCAGGCATATCTGCGGTCTTCCACGCGAACTCTCCTTTACATTTGTTCAATAGTCGAGCTAATTGGAGGTTTTCCTCTGGACTGAGCTTTTTGCTAACCAGGAAATTCACCTCGCTGATCCCGTTAACTGGTACGGGCACCATCTTGTCCACAGGCTGAGTGCGTTTCTCATCGTTCTGCTCATATAGATCCACCGTGACACACACATATCTATCACAACTCTTCTGAGTTATGAGTAAGTAACATTCAGCCGCCAATTTCTAAGCGCCTTTGATTGAGACTACTCCATCCCAGGAGGGATACTTCATCCTCAAATATTTTTGAGATATCGCTGCCCCGAAACGGTTGAGGAACGGTCGCCCAAGTATGGTGTTATAGGGCAGGGTGAGGTCAACGACTAAAAATAACAGCTCCTCTGACCATTTGGACGTGTCTTCTCTAAAGTGCACTGGTAGCGTTGTGACTCCGGTCACAGGGATTGGGATTCCATCTACCCCAATTATCGGCTTCTTGCACGGTGTCAGCTCGTTATTAAGGCGTTTCATGAGGTTATAAGCCTCTAACGAAAATAGATTAACCACGCTTCCGTTATCAACAAGAGTTCTTCTAACCCCGCGGTTACCGATGACAGGCATAACCACCATTGCTTCGTTATGTGGGAACACGACGCCTTTCTCGTCTTCCTCGGAGAAGGATAACATCATTCGATCCAACGCACTTATTGCTTCACTTTTTATTAACGTGCCCCCTCGCTTCCGCTTGTCTCCGGCTGTAGGCGTCAACTGTACAGGTTCGTCAAGGTACGGTGTGCCCCCAACAATAATGTTGATGATGGGAAAATCATCTTCGTCAATCGCAAGCGTTTCCCTACCTCTCCCAGCGGGTGTGATATTATTTCCCGGAGCGCGATGAGGTGGCTATCTGTTGTCAGGCGTCCTGTTTGTCGGGTTGTTCCTTACTTCTTCTCTTGACTTAGTGGAAAATTCCCCGAGGTATCCTTCTTCTACCAAGCGCTCTATTGCCAGCTTTAATTCTCTGCATGCGTCTGTAGAGTGCCCTCTGACTTTATGAAAATTGCAAAAAGCATTTTATCTTCCTCCCATGACTACTCCTGGCTTTACGGGAGCTAGATAACGGATGGGGAGATACCGCTGTTCCACAATTGCTAAGATTTTTTCCCTTGGCAATATAAGGGAAGGAAGGTCTGGGTCGTATATCTGGCCCTTGGGAGGATCTGCCTGCCGCCGAATAGGGGATTTACCAGATCTTCCCCTTGAAGAGTTGCCTCTTCGTCTGTTAGAGGTTTTTTGGATATGATCTTTTCATTGGGCGTAATCATCTACAAAATGACCGTCAGGGATCGCGTTACTAGGAACGTTAGGAGCCTGAGGTAAATTTTGTGGCACGTTTCAGGTTTTGTCTCTGTTTTCTTCTTCCTCCATTCTTGCGTAATTATGAGCTTTCATTCTCAATGCGTCCAAAGTTACCGGGGGGTCTACCATTAACGTGTCTCGCAATTTCTCATAACGACAGTTCTGCTTCAAGGCTTCCACAGTGAAATCAATGGTAACGTCTGGCGTTAACGACATCTCCAGGTCGAAACGACTGAGAAAATCTTTCAAAGACTCCTGAGGTTTCCTGTGTATGTCGAATAATGCTGCAGCGGATTTTCTGATGGGGACCGCGGTATTGAACCGGCTTCGAAACTTAGACTCCAGCTGCGAGAAGCTGTTAATGGATTTTGCTGGAAGACCCTCGAACCAAAGGCGTGCAACTCTTGCCAATGTCATGACAAATATTTGGCACAAAGCCGCATCACTATGGGTTTTAAATTGCACGAAGTCTTTCACCTTGTTAAGGTGAGAAATGGGATCTTTAGTGCCGTCATAGGACTCCGTGGGGAGCTTCACATGTCGACTGACCCTGTGGTGCCTTATGCGATTACTGAAGGGATGGCCCAAGGTGTCGTCTAAGATTTCGCGAGTGTTGCGAGACGGTGACGCCTGCGGTTCTGTGGATCGAGAGTATGGTGACGCTTTGGAGATCGGCTATGACTCCTTGGCGAATGAGTTCGGTATCTTCGGCTACTCGATCTCTCACTGCGCTCAGGGGATACGTCTCTATACATTTCCTCCCGCTAACCGTCCCAACAATCTCTATACTCGTCAAGTCGTCGCTCCTCTTAAGAGACTGGAATTTGTAACGCGTGCGACACGTAAGGCTTTATTCGCCCATGAGCGAATTGCACAAAGCTGGTTGGTGTAGTTATCGCGGGCAAGGTCAATGGAACGTTTCTGCGTTGCGGAGGTGATACGGGTCGTTCGGTGACAATAGATGATGTAAAAATAGCCTGGGAAGGAATATTCGACCCAGAAACATCAGGCGTGACTCTTGCCGCCAGCTCGGTCAAGTAATCCAACCGAGAATGAAGGGCAGATATTTCATTCGCGAGGTAGTTATTTACGCTATCCAACATGAATCCCCTCGGAGGAGGAGTGGAGAAATTGGATCCCGCCATCTGGGATAGAGGGATGTTCACCTGGGAGGAGGGCGTTCCTCCTGTTGCTCTAAAAGAGAGATCTGAAGATTTCGGAGTAATCTCCTGCATCGTGGTACAACTTCAGCAGTGGCGAAAGGAAAAAGTTGTCGGCGAATCGCAAAAGGAATGCCAGAGGATGGAGGTTGTGTGGTCTTCGAATCAGAAGCCATGATCCTTCCGATCTTCCAAGAAAGACAGAGCTTGGCTATTAAGGATGCTCACTTAATAAACCAAGACTCTCAATGAAAGCACCAATTTGATAAGATATAGACTTCTGGAGAATCGGGGGTGAGGATTATGGCCGCTCGGAGTTACTGTAATCGTCGTCGAGTATACCTGCAAAGCGCCGGAGGGGGAGCTCCGGCGTAGACACACCGATGCTTAAGTTAGTAACGTTGTTCCAAATAGCAGAGGTTCGAGTAGCGATCTTAGGCTTACCTCTCATCTTGAGTGGTGGGGTATTTATAGGCAGAGCGTGGGCGTTACCTCTAGGGGGAGGCGTTATCTTGGGAAGATAACGCCTCGAGTGACGTCATGGCTGACTTGGGATGGGATGACGTCGTGCGCATGAGTATATAACGCGTGAGACCCCCCCCCCCTCGTTGATGTCGACCATCCTAGGGTTCTTCTCTTCTTGAGGGGGCGGCAACCCCCACGGCTGGCGCCTGGCAAACACTGTAGTGTTCCGGTCTTAACGCTGGTATGAAGACGGAAATACCCTTGGGATCGCGTTAATTGTTATCATTTGATAATTTCCTTTTTTCAATTGGAGTTTCATTCTCGATTTTTAATATAATTTGGATCTTCCTGGTTTTGTGTTTAGGCGGATTTACCGAGGACATCACCAAAGAGGTGGTCGATATCAGTGGCGTATTCGATGAGGAAGGCGGTGAGGAAGCGGTCATTGTGGTGGCCAATGAAGGGTTGGACAACAATCAGGGCTTCTGATAAAAAAAATTCATTGGAGTTTCATTCTCGAGTTTTAATATAATTTGAATCTTCCTGGTTTTTGTGTTTAGGGATTTAGAATCCCCTGTTCATTCATAGCAGAAATCCAGGTAACTTTTGTTGTTTGTGTTTAAATTGGTTTGTTGAATTAATTCTTCTTTTCCTTGCTTAATAATGTCTTGGTCTCCTCTAGCTATCTTGCTATCCTCTAGCTATCTTGCTAGTAAGCATTTTTATAGGTCAGGAGAGATTTGTTTTACACGAATAATCCAAGAGAGTAAAAAATTATATTCTTTAAAAATTATTGATGTCAATTACTATGATATGGTAAAGCAGAAAAATATATGTAACCAATTTTAAGAAAAGGTTATCTAGATGAAATCCGAGTTGCAGAAGACAGTGCTGGACAATGCAATGTTAAGGGCTTAATCGGACAAAGCTCATGCGAATAATGATACCGCTTCAAGGTGTGATGTCTTGATAACTGAGAATGAAAGGTTGATAAAGATAATCAATGACTACCAACAAGGAGGATGGTGCATTTTTCCTATATTTTACTGAATATGTGTAAGTTATATCCCGATTAACACTCATAAATATATACATACTATTTTCTCTGGTCTCTAATATATGTAATTTTAGATAAAACAATTTGGTCTAAAATAAATATTGTTTCCTTCTCCCAATATTGTTGTTTTGCACATTTGACATTTCTACCGTTATGTACGCTGAAAAGAGAGATCATAGGAAGTGGGTTTTGGTCCAAAATGCATTACCCCTTCATCTCTCTTCTTCATCAAATTAAGAAGACATCACCATCATGCTAGTCGATCGCGTTTCTTCATATCTTATCCTCCGATTTGTGGTTAGCATTATAGAGAAAGTAAAAAGTCAAGACTTAAAATAAATGTAATTTACATTAATAGAAAAAAATCGGTAAAAAAGGGTTAGGGGACCCTGGACTCTGGCGTTTTATTTAATGGGAACCCTCAACTATTTTTTTATTTAATCACCCCCTGACTTCTTTACATTTTGTTTAATCACAACCCTACCGTCATGTTTTGTTGATGTGGCACCGTTATGTGCCTCGTCATGTGCTTACTGGATGCCACATCATCAAGACACGTCAGCAACTTGCCATATAGGTCCGTCCACGTCTAGAAGCTCGCCACGTGTAAGTGGGCCCCGTGACGCACGAGCCTAACCTTATTCGGTCGGCTTGTCGCTTACCCAAAGTCGTCTCTTTCCTCTCTCGAAATCCTTTTCCAATAGAAACCCTAACCTTTGTATTTTCCATTCCCAAATCTTCCTTCGCATCCTGTAAAATAAACAAAACCCTAACATCTTCCAATCCTCCATACCCAGCCTCAATTGGGATTGAGCGAAACGCAATGTGGTGTTGAGGGAGTCAGTTTGAAAAGGATGATTGATTTTCGAGGCGGTGAAGATGATGCGCGTGTGCATTACTGCTTGGCTTAGAACGAGGGTTGCATTGGAGCATCTGTTGGTATATTACTTTGTTGGAATATTTCATAGTAGGGTACGTTTTCTTAGTAACGTTGCTTTCATTGTGGTCCTGTCGGTATATTAGGGTTTCTGTAGTGTTGTCTATATGGGCAAACTACAATTATATATTGGTGGGGTGGTATTGTGGAAGGGTAATAAACTGAGATATGTAGGGGGTTTTGTTGATGAAAAAAGTTTTGATCCTGACACGATGACATACCTGTTATTGTTAAATTGGTGTGCTTCAATGGGATTTAGAAACATAAACTGTCTATATTTTAAACGCCCAAACTCATTTTCTATTTTTGAGATATATGATGATGCTAGCATTATGCCACTTCTTAGCCATTTTGAGACTGGTGGTGAGGGTACTATTTATGTGGAACATGGTGATAAAATGCACCCTTTATTGTCTACTAATAACCCTATGTTGATGGGTATAAGACTTGATTTAGTAAATGAGGAAAAGAAGTACATAGAGAGTAATGAGTTGTTTTCTGGTGATGAGAGTGTTGATACGAATGAAATCAACAGTGTAGAAAATGAAGTGGGTGGGTTTAGAATTGACGAGAGTTGTTGTAGTGGAAATATAATGGGCCAAAAAGTTAGGGTTGCAGCTGGAATTATGCGTAATGTCTTTGATGGTGATGCTGTTAGTGATGGTTATGTCCAGGATGAGTGTGAAGGTTTGGGAGGGGATGGTGAGGATACTATTGAGGAGGCAACAATAGAGGGTCAATTCTTGGTAGATTTAATGGATGATATAGGACTCAATGAGTTAAATGTGGAGACTGGAGTGGATGATGGTGATCAACAGTGTGAGGAAGAATTTCATAGTGATCAGCAGCTTGAGGAAGAAGTTGATGGTGATCAGTTTGGTGAGGAAGAAGGTAATGATGATCAGCAGCTTGAGGAAGGAGTTGATGGTGATCAGTTTGGTGAAGAAGAAGGTAATGGTGATCAGCAGCATGAGGAAGAAGGTGATGATGATGAGCAATATGATGAAGATGTTGATGGTGATAAGTTTGGAGGTAATGTTAAATTTCTTTCTCTTTATGTCTGCTGGTGGGGTCCGTGGTATTCTACTTTTTAAGAAAACATAATAGTTGCAACATATTAAACAAATAACATTTGTATTCTATTTTTTAATTCCTTGGTGTTTGCTGTGAATAGGTGATAATCATGTTGAGGTAGCTATGCGTGGGAACAAGGCTAATGGTTTCCAGGTCCCTGAAGAATACTTAGTGGAGGTTGAGGATTTAACTGATAATGAAGATGAAGAGTTGCATCAAGGGAGGCGTTTATTGAAAGGACTATTGGAGAAATCAAGAAAATTGAAACGACATATGGGGCAGGTTGCAGCTGTGATGGAGTCTGAAGAGTTAAACAACATGTTTGATAAAGGAGGGCATAATGAGGATAAAGGCAGGTTTAGAAAGGATGGTGAACATGTCAATCAGAGGCACTTTTACAAACCTGAATCTAAAGTTCCTGTTATTTATGTTGGACTCAGATTTTTAAGCAAGGCCCAATTCAAGCAGGCTGTAGATAAATTAGTCCTCCACCAACGTAGAGACGTTAAGTATGTGAAAGGTGAAGGCCATCGTTGCAGAGCGGAATGTAAAGATAATGTTTCGTGTAAATTACTTTGGTGTAAAATATTCAAACTCAACATTTCGTGTAAATTTCTTTGGTGTAAAAGATTCAAACTCAACATCCAAATATTATTCATTTGACATGGTTACAAGAACTCAACAACCAAAGCAAAAAAACCAGTTTATCTAGTAGAACATTCAAACCAAATAATACAAATGCACAAGAGCAAAACCAAAGCAAAGAACCAGTTTCTTCTACGCAGCTTCTCAATATCACTTGTCTGGTTTCTAATTACCAACTTCAAGCTCTCATTCTCCTTTTTCAAATTGAATGCATCATTCTTCAAGATCGTAACTATACCATCTAGCCTAACCTCCTTCTGCCTCAGTTCTTCTATGTCATCAACTAACAAATCCATGCCTGCCACCAGTTCTTTCTCCCTGTTCCTCAGTCCAATAATGACCTCTTTGGCCCGATCTTGCATCTCGTCATCTACCCATTTGTGGAAATTACACCGGTTGAAATAGGCACATGTTACAAATCTCCTACCTGGATTCACATCGGTCCAAGAAGCCCAGAGCGGAGCTTTTTTTTCACAAAAACACCTAATAAGTGGCCCTTCATAATCCAACACAGGTTTTTGCCCAATCGTCGAGATCTTGTAAGCTTGCGGTGATTCACGTTGCGGGAATGTGACTCGGCGTTGGAGGATGAGGATGGCGAGCGTTTCATTATGGAGGTTAGGGTATTGAGGAAGGAAAAGAGATAAGGGAGGGAAGATATGAAGGTGAGGTGTTTGATTGGGTATGGAAGTAGAAGAAGTAGAAGATGCAGAGAAGAGATGAAGGTTAGGGTTAGGGTTGTCGTTTAGGTGTTGACAAATGAAGAAGTAGAAGAAGAATAAGGTTAGGCTGTCGTGGGGCCCACTTACACGTGGCAAGCTTCTAGACGTGGACGGACCTATGTGGCAAGTTGCTGACGTGGCATCCAGTAAGCACATGACAAGGCACATAATGGTGCCACATCAGCAAAACATGACGGTAGGGTTGTGATTAAACAAAATGTAAAGAAGTCAAGGGGGTGATTAAATAAAAAAATAGTTGAGGGTTCCCATTAAATAAAACGCCAGAGTCCAGGGTCCCCTAACCCCTTTTTGCCAAATCAAGAAACAACCTTAAAGTTAGCTGCTTCACTTCTTGTGTGAGCACGCTAGTGGTGGTGGTGGCTTCAAACGTGAGTTCACGCGCTTGCTACATTGGGGCATCAAAATGACTTTATTTGATTGACCGATGGCTGGTCAGATCTCGCATTAGGAGTACAGATTTGGTTGGAGAAAGATCTTTGTTCAAGAAAATAGGAAGGAAAAGATGGAAGAACGAAGGGGAGGGCGAGTTGGGTTTTGAGAGGGAACAAATCTTGAAAATGGAAAGTAAGACATGATGATGGATGTGCGAAAAATTATGAGAATGGTTTAGGCTCCCAAACAATGGTAAATAGAAACATAACCCAGGGGCATATTGGTAAAAATAAGTAAGCAACCAAATCGCTTTTAAGGGTGTCTTGTGACCTGTTCCGTTAGTACTGGTGCCGACGGAATCGGGACCAATTTTTTGGATCAATTTTATATACGGTATTGTCTCGTCCTATCTTGTACAGTATGTTCGTTACCCATTGAAATAACCCATTTTATTCACATTTCACTCACCTCCTCATCCCATCCCATCTCATCCCTAGCATCTCGTTTTCTTTTAGTTTCACTATTCTTTAATCATAACATCGTTTAGCTTGAAAGGCTAAAAAATTCTCATATTTTTTGTTATTTTCTAATGTTATTCTTATAAATTACTTTAAGTTGATGTTATTGATTGACTTAAATTGTGATTTGAATTGGATTGAATTGTAGTTTAAAAGATGAAGTTGTTTTTGCAAGATTGATAACTTTGGGTAGTACAAGCACCTAAAATTTTAACCCAAAATAAATTTTAGAAAAACGAAATCGGGTCCAATTCTTCACGGGTCCAGTCTTGAACCCTTCAAAATTTATGTGTCGAGATCGAGACTGATTTTATAATTTTAATTAGTCCTGTGACCCGACCGGTGATACCGTTTTGCCACCCCTTATTGCTTTAATTGGTGTGCTCAGTTTCCAAACGCGTTTAGAGGAGATAAGAGGGATAAATTATTATATAATGTAATTAATTAGTATTTATTTTTTAAGCTTTGTTCACTTTATTAAAAAATTGTATACTTAAAAAAATGGGACAAATTTGGTTCACAACATACTTCTTCAAGTGTTCGTCAATATTTCCACAATAAAAATAAAATTATATATTATTTCCATCTACATTTCCACAATAAAAAATTAATTACATATTATTTCCATCAACATTGAAAACCCAGACATACTTTTGTTTTTCTCTCTTTTCTTAAATGAGAAAGTGAAGACGAAAGTAAAACTGTAAAAAGGCTACTATTTACATAAATTGTCTGGTCTTGGGAAAAAAAAGGTTTTACAATTTACAAGTTGTACACCTACCAAGTCAAAATCTCTCTTCACATTGCCACATAACGTGACATGTTTAAATAACCAAAAGAATTGGCAAAAAAGAGGAAAAAAAAAGAAATTGTTAAACTACCATTCCGTTCGTTCAACAACAGATTCATTGAACATAGCCGCATTTACTTCCTACCCGCTGCTACCAGCACTGATCCGTTTCCCATCTCCGGGTCGGATAATACCCTGAAGTAGAACTCATCCTCCTACTCCAATCACTCCCAATCGCCACCGCCAATCTCAAATCATACGTCGCTCTGGCCTCTGGATCTGACAAAGTCTCGTAAGCGTTATGAATCTGGATGAAATCCTTGCCGTCCGATTCATCGTCGTGGTGTTGACGGATGACCGCATCTGGATGGTAGAGCTTCGCCAGGCTCCGATACGCGGTCTTTATCTCATTTAAAGAAGCCGTTCGCTTCACCCGCAGGATCTCGTACAAGCTGATAATTTTCCCTGCGGTGGCTGACTCGGCTGCCAGCGTTGACACGGACACGGCTTTCACAGGCGCGGCGCGGCGGCGGGCGGCGGAGCAGGGAGGGAAGCGGGGGTGTGACACGGAGTAGGAAGGGGCGAGATTTGCGTACATTGAAGAATTGTGAGGTTTAGAAGGTAAAAATGGGAAATATAATTTTTGAGAAGAGAGGAAGGAAGATGGAAGGGAGGATGGAGGAGGGAGAGATGTATATATAAGGCGAAGGAGAGGAGAGGGATTTATTTATTTATTTTTATTGAGTATTGTTATTTATTGCTGAATTTGTTTTTGGCGCAGAACTGTGAAAGCAAGGAAAGGAAAGTTAGAATAAGGAATAACACAAAAAAATGCTGTGGGTGGGCCTGCTGGGTTTGTTGCCTGCCTGTGGGTTTTAAATTTACAGCGCAGGAGTTTCTTGTTTTCTATTGGCTGGTTGGGATCTGACGCGGCAAGTTATAGGATAGGACAAAACCTTCTAGAAGGATTCCCTTTCTCCTTATTTCTTGTTTTCAATTATCACTAGTATCTCCTACATGGCTATATCAAATAAATGTTGTTTCATTAATTATAAATCATCTACTCCCTCCGTCATTTTTTATCTGTCTCTAGACAAAGAAACACAGTTTTTAAGGGTCACTGTTCATGTCAGTCCCTTGTTATTGTTTTCGTACAAATTTGTTCTCTTTTACTTTGAACGGAAAAATACACCCTTTATCAGCGTTTTTTATTGTCACCGCCGCCATAGAAAGGAGTGGACGGCCGTCTCGAGCCGGACACAGGTGGAACGAAGCTGATCGGAGCCTCCACGCGCCGCCACACTCGCGACGAAGCTTCCGTCGCTAATCCACGCGCCGCCACACGCGCGGGCGTCCATGCTCCGTTCCGGCCGCCGTGACCTACGTTCTGCTCGTCTCGTAATTTCTTGCCCGAATCTATGTTCTCCTTCGTGATCGGATCTACCAAACTCGTTTTATTTCGCATTTGAAATCGGAGGAGGAGAGAGAGTGTGGTCCAACTTTTTCTGACGCATTTCTGTCCATGTGCAGCAAGCATTTCAAATATGGTCCTTTAATTTTTTTGGTTTCTGTTTTTACCCCGTATGACGCCCGTCTCGTGTATAACACGGTTTGTCACGCAAGGGCCTTTTCGGTTAAAAAAAAAGATTGAGGACCAAAATTATAAACTTTATGGAACAACACCCAAAGGCGTCAATTAATCAGGGGCTTGGGTTTTTACTCTTGGGGCGTCATGTATATAATGACGGAGGGAGTAATATTTTTAAATTCTATTGAGTTATGATTAGTTCTATTTTCTTTAAGTCGGTTTGATACATATTAATCTAACTTACAATCTCTTAGGTAATAATACTTACTGTAGATTGCAAAGCTGCACATGGGTTGACAGCTTGTAGTTTCATGATTCGTTTTTTCTATTGAGAAACAGTGTTATCCACAATGCAAATTTAGTAGTACTACTAGTATACTACTAATTAATTAAATAGTTAATTGTCATTAGCAATCAATTAATAATGTTTCCATCTATGACCAAAGAAGCGGTGAGATAATAGTGAAAAAGAATCGAACAAAAATGATTAGTCATATTTTATTATTTGAGTCAACTTAGAAATTAAAGTTATTGGGTACTATATATAATTTAGAGTCAATGAGCATTTAATTTAATAATAATCTTGCTAATTGGCAGCGGCAAAAATACTACTAATAGAAATTAGAATTCAGTTTCGAATCTCTTATTTATCTGTAATATATATATATATATATATATATATATATATATATATATATATATATATATATATATATATATATATATATATT
This sequence comes from Viola odorata, assembly GCA_963691705.1. NCBI lineage: Eukaryota > Viridiplantae > Streptophyta > Magnoliopsida > Malpighiales > Violaceae > Viola > Viola odorata. Next base: position 41,182,972 of record OY829542.1, on the reverse strand, counting down.
TTAGAAATGAATAAAAATAGAGAGTGGAAGTATTAGTAGACTGGTTTATCTTTTTAGAAAGAATTCCATAATTAAAAATACTGATTATTCTTTTTGGAAGAATAATTTAGAAAGAATTTTCGCTTTCTTATCCTAATGGAAAAATAAAATGCAAATTACATAATTATAATACTAATTATTATTTTTTGAAATCAACGTCTGAAGTGAAGATAATTTTTTTTGTCACTTATCTATGGGGGTGGGAATGAGGATAGATTCGATCCGATGGGTACGTGAGTCAACCTATTTCGTTCGAAGTGACTCCTTTTGTAGTACTCCCTTCGTAAAAAAAAAAACTTAACGCCGACCCACGAATCACGAATTTTAAGAAAAGCTGACTCGTTACTATGCAACCCAGCTTTTTGTCTTTTTTGTTCGTGGGCTAGTGCAGCTCCAACTATTACATTTTCACACTAGCCCAAATTCAAATCCTAACTTCAGCTTCTCCTTCACTCTTCCGCTCGTCTCTTTCTTTCTCATCTCCCAGCCCATTTAAGCGTCCAAATGAAGCTTTGTGTACAACTCCATCAAATTCCCTTCCTAATTTCAATTGAAACTCAAACCCTAGCCCGCCATTTTTTTTCCCCAAAATTTTGGCCAAATTTCGATTGCAATTTATTTCCCTCCATCCCAAACATTCTCATTTCTTTTGAATTCGAAAATGGGTTGCAAAATTTTGTCTCCCTCTTACTTCATCCATTTCAATTTGATAACCCCTTTTCTCCTCCAACCCAAAATAGAATCTCTGAAATTTCCATTGCTTGATCTTAATGTATTGCCAGTTAGTCCATAATCCCCAACAATGAACTCGCCTGGGCTTGAGGATTTGAAATCCAGTGCCACTTCTTTTTTCGGAACAAATAATGTCAATGGCAATGGCAATTTGTTGAGGTCAAAATCTCTGTCTTCATGAACTTCTTCAATTGCTAGTTTTTCTTCATCATCATCAGCAGTTGGTAATTGATTCAAATCAAAACCTCTACTTTCGTTAACTATCGGAGAAAGAGAGGGAGATATCCCCACCATCGGTAGTTCATTTACATCAAAATCCAAAAGAGGTTTTTATTTCCTCACCTTTTTTACTCTATTGGAAAAATCAATAACCCTTGAAAGTAGCTGCTCCTCCGAACCAGTAAGCCCAGAAATCGATTCATCCTCACTCACCTTCACCCGCGAACTCTCTTTTTGCCCACCCACATCCTCAATCAAGCTGTCTTTCTCATCTTTATCATACGTGTCTTCCACTATTTCATCGGATATGACCTTTTCTTCTTCGGACAAAACCATTTCCTCATCATCGACCGCGAGAGAGTCTGGCACAACCATATTATCGGAGTTATTAAACTCAAAGTAGCTTTCATACTGAAAATTCTCAAAATAAATTCCCTCCATTTTTGCCTAATTTGTTCTCAGCAAGAGAGAAACAGAAGTGAGAGAGAAGGAGACGTGGGAGAAGATGGATGTGAGAGGTCTAGAGCCTCTGTTTCAATTCTGCAATGGAAATTTTGAATTGCCGCCCAGGTTTATTTCATTTAAATTTCGTTTCCCTCTCAGCCCTTGCGTGACATGTAGTTTCTTTGCTAAACGACGTGTTGTACGAGGGAAAAAAATATAAAAATACAGACGAAGACGACACAGTTAACAAAGGCGTCAGTTATTTCCGCTTTGACGTTTTTAGGCTAATACGTAAAATATTTTTTGACGGAGGGAGTATAATTTCTCTTTTTTTCCGCACTAAAATTTTACTTTGGTGTTTTTTACTTAAATTTGTTTTATGCAATACATTTTTATAAAAAAAATACGTTAAACTAGTTAGTATTTATGTTTTTTACGATTTATGATATTATAATGATAATTTAATAATATAATATATTTAAAAAAAAAAGAGCATGAAAAGGGAGCTCCGTTGGCGTGGTCGGTCTGTTTTCAATATTCCACAAAAAAATCCACGTATAGTTGGTTTGTACTGGTAATTAGTGGCAAATGACAAACAAGTAGACAACTTTAACTTGCCCACAAAGAAATCAAGCTTTTTAGTAACTTTGAGTAGGGATGGCAATGGGTACCCATACCCGTATACCAACCCATAATCATATCCATTTGAGCGGGTATGATTTGGGTATAGATAATTTCTGAATCTATAATTGTGGGTATAATTGGGTATGGTACCCGCACAATACCCGCAAAATACCCGCATTTATTTCAACTTCCTAAGAATTTTTTTCCCCTTAGCCTATGTATGGGAAGAGGGATCAGAGGGGTAAGGAAGGGGAAGGGAAGGAAATTTTTAAAATTTCCCTTGTATGGGAAAAAAAAATGCAAGGGAATACAGAGTAAATAAGTTGTAAAAATTTCCTTCAGGGCCCACAAAATATTTCCTCCCACATATGGGAGGAAAAGGAAGTAACTAAAGGGAAATAAAAAAATATTCCAATATTATCCTGGCCAGGTTTTCACGTTTTTTTATTCCAGAGTTTTCTTTTCTTCAATAACAACTGCTTCTTTTTCCATCTCTACTCCATGGTATCCAATCGATTTATGTGTTTCTCCTACTGAAGGTAATCTGTGCAGCTTCATATCCAGGTATTTCCTTCTGTCTTTGGGTCACCTATATTTTTTATCTTGCATTTGTTCTATTTATTCATTCCCATATGATAGACACGCCTTGTGTAACAAAAGATTATATGATCTTCCTGGTCAATCCTGCTGCTGTATCTGATTTTTGATGTCCCATGACTCAAATTTGTTTGTTCCTTGGCTCAATTACATGATCATAGAAGACCTAGACTGTTTTACGTATTTGCAACACATATACTTTTATAGATGGGTTTCCAAAACGAGTACATATCCAAGTTAGGTGAATTTTATTCATTCGGCTGAAACAAGTATTTTTTTTTAGAGAGATATGAAGAACACCTAATACTTGGATAGGTTGTCCTCCGATGCGAAAAATGAATACTAATTGGAAAATGCTTCTTAGTCCTGTTGATCAGCTAAGAGAATCTTGCGAAAATATTCAGTCATATAAACTGTGAAGAACTGATTATTGTGAGTTGTTGCAATGAAATATTTATCAGTAATTGGCTTTTATTTTATATGAATCTTAGCACTAATTGAATAGTTTACTTCCTGACTTCTTTTGGTAGTTGTTACTTTCTAAAATTCATAAGCTGTTCTACACCTGCACACTTCCATATAGATAGGTCCCTTATATATGATTTTTTGTACATGTTTTGCAATAGACATAATGGCAATACAAGAGAAGGATGTTGGAAAAAAAGACTTAATGCGGTGGACAAAATACATGGATGAAATTTTAATTGACGCTCTTGTGTACGAAGACAGAAATGGTGCAAAAATTGATGGTATTTTTACTACTCAAGGGCTGAATGATGTAGTTAAAGAAGTTCGTGAAAAAACAGGAGTTCTTGAAGTTGACAAGGAAAATGTGAAAAACCGCATCAAGTATATCAAAAAAAAAGTTCACACAATTTTATGATATTTTCAAGCATACAAGTGGTTTTTCTTGGAGTCCTATAACCAAAAAGTTTGATGCAGAGCCTGAGGTTTGGGAAAAATTAATCGAGGTAAAAACACGTTTAAATTTTAATATGACATTTTTAGCATAACATTTATAGGAAATTGTTTAATATATTTGCCTCTTCTCATTTTATTCTTTTACAGGCACATCCTCATGCAAAGAAGTTCATGAATGCTGAAATTCTTCACTACGATAAGTTACTTTCGCTTTATGCGAAAGATAGAGCAACAGGTGATTATGCTGAGACTGCGAAGGAGAAAGCAAGTCGTTGGGCAAAAATGAAGGATGGTACCCCGACAATGAACAATAATATTGAAGACATTGATCGTGGAGTTGCTAGCCAAGAATTTTCTCTAGAGAATTTTGATGATTTCGATGTACATGAAAATGAACCAGTGACTCCAAATCTAACTCCCACTCCACAAGTTAATACAGAAAGTCACTCGGTGACATCTCCAAATAAGCAAAAGCGAAAGCGAAAGACCAGTCGACAGGATTATTCGGAAGTGAGCGTTGCTCTTGAAAGTGTTGCTAAACAACTTGAAAAAGGGAATGAAATTGCAAAAAAAACACGGTTGCGTGTTTATTCGGAGGAAGAAGTGTATGAAGAGCTGCTGAGAATTGGAGTTGAGGCTCATGTTCGCTATAAAGCCTATGACTTTCTCACAGAAGAGGCTACAAGGGTAAGGAAATTTTTTGGATGTCCAGTATCAGAGCGCAAGGATTATTTGATGCACCAAATGTTTGGTACATCAGATTGAAGTCATTGCCCAATTCCGTGCTTCGAGTCTGTTTCTCAAGTTTTGCTGTCCTTTTTATTCTGTTAGCTGGATTTTAATAGTGGATATTATAGCTCCATGTTATCTTTTGAGACAATTTGTAGATTCTATCTACTAAACATTATTAGAATGAATTCTGCCTAAAGTTTTGTCTTATCTTCATTTTGGATGATTGTTGATGTGTTTCATAAGGTAAAAGAGTATTTTTGGATGATTGTTTCTTATGTGTTTCATAAGGTAAAAATGAAAAATTTAATTAGAATAATCTGAATTGACAATAAGGGTAAAGTGGTAAAAATAATTAAATTTCCTTTCCTTTCCATCCGTGTTGCCATACACCAATATTAAAATTTACTTCCTTTTCCCTTGTATATAAAATATGCAGTCATACAAGGGAACTTTTTTAAAACTTCTCTTACTCTCCTTCCCTTCCCTTTCCCTTATTAAATTTCCTCTCTTTTACTCCGTGTACTTTGATTCCCATACAAAGCATTAGTGTAACGGTGTTGACTCTCTCCTTTCTTCTCTCCCTCTCTCATCTTTTTAATTCTTCTTTCATACTTAAAAACTCAATCTTCTTCCGTAATGCTTTGAACAAAATAAATTAAAAATTACAAAAACATAATCTTGATCTCAAGATGAGTAATTACATATCCACTTTTCATATTTTTCTTAATCTTTTATAAATGGGTTTTATATTGTTCATAAATTATTTTCTTTTTCAAGGCATCAAACATATAATGTATCCTTGACCATTCAAAATTATTTAAATTTTCTTTTTCATTGCTTTAGATTCTACTATATTTGTTACAATTTATTTTACCAAATTTTATAATTTTTTACTATTTGTTACTCCCTCCGTTTTCGAATAATCGTCATTGGCTACTATTCATGCACGAGTTTCGAGGAGGCCGAATGGCTCACTATTTGACCCCAAAAAAATCCGTACTTTTTTTCTAACGTACGTCCGAGAAAAAGTACGGAACTTTTTGGGTCAAATAGTGAGTCATTCGGCCTCCTCGAAACGCATGCATGAATAGTAGCCAGTGACGATTATTCGAAAACGGAGGGAGTACTATTTTATCTCGTAAATTACCCAAAATAAAATATTAGTACCAGAATGAGATTCATAAGTTGATGGGGATAGCTACTATTTTAGACCCTAGATATAAGCTTAAATTGCTTGAATTTTTCTTTTTTTAGATCTACGGGGAAGAATATTCAGTTAAAGTTAAGAAACGGTAAAAATTGCAAGGAATGAAACAAAATGATAAAAAACAAACAAAAATGGTAAAAAAGAGCAAAAATGGTAAAAAAATAAGCAAAAATGGTAAAAAATGAAGTAAAATGGAAAAAACGGGCTAAAATGGTAAAAAACGAACAAAAATTGTGAAAAACAGAGGCAAAATTGTAAAAAATGAGCAAAAATAGTAAAAAAAAAGAGCCAACACGCTAAAAAACGAGAGAAAATGGTGATAAACTAGCAAAAGGTAAAAAAAGAGCCAAAACAGTAAAAAAAAAAAGAGCGGTGAAAAACGAGACAAAATGAGCAAAAATAGAAAAAACGAGATAAAATAATAAAAAACGAGCCTAACCGATGAAAACAAATTTAAGTAGTAAATTTTTATTTAATTATAAAAAAATAAAATAATTTGGTAAAATAAAACAGAAGTGGTACATTACTCGAAGTTTAGCCCTGCGTTTGGGTGCTTTGATTTTTTTCTTCTGGATTTGGCACGGGTGAAAGTCTTCTAGAAGGTGTGGGACCCATTCGCAAGAAACCAAAGATGGGGTTTTTTCTTTCTTCTATCATATCTCCTCTTCCTTTCTTTCTTTTTCTATTTCTTGATTGGTAATTTGGTCCCGTTAATATCTCATCTCCCTACATGATGGAGACTGTTGCGGTATTGCTTCGCACGTTTTAAGACTTCTAGAAGACTTTGATTCATATCTGGGATTTTTTTATGGAGTGGGACCAATAATGAAAGAGTAATTCTATAAAAAGATTTCTTCTCAACGAATTATATAAAAAAGAATACCGTCCATATGGAAGCAATTAATTAACAATTCTTTCTTTAATGAAAAAAGTGGAAATTAGTTCAAAATTATAAGAATAAAACTAAGAGAGTTAAATCAACCCAAAAAATATTATAAAATTACTCAAACGTGGTAGTACAATTTGTACTCTCTATTGTGAGTTAGAAAATTGAGTTCAATGCATAGTAGTGTAAGTGTTATGATCCAAAATAATGAGCCTATATTTTCTACTTTAACACACCAATTAAATATGGGACGCCTTGTCGACCCATAAACTATACACAGATCGAGTTCAAACTCACATGGGAAACAAAGATATATCTGAAAAGAAACTTAACATTCCTTAGCAAACTCACACCCATCCCCTTTCGACTGCAAATAAAGCTCGTATACTTACCGCGCACTCCAAATCAGAGAGTTCTACTCCGAATAGGAAAGAAAATATTCTCGCCTCTAGCCTAATTAAGGAATATAATTAAGAGAAAATTTCAATTTGGCACCCATCTTTTATAGATAATGACCATTTAGCCCCCAATTTTAACCTAATTCTAAAAAAGAACCCAACAAATATCCTCTGTTAGCCACGTTTGCCCCTAACTTCTTACCATTAGCTCATTTTGCCCTTGTGCCCCCAACTTCTGTTATAACAGAGACAAACCAAATTTTACCAACCAGCAAATGACATGTGGCATGCAAAACTTTTTGAAAAGTGGTAGAAGCAATTCAAAGTTCAAACAACTGCTACAAGCAATAAGAAGATAAGGCAGCAACGACTATTTCATGCATTTAGACAATATAAAAAATAGGGGAATGAAGTTTTTTAACAACAAAATTGGTTAAACAAAAATAAGTTGAATAGAGTTAGAGGAAAAAACCTAATCGAAAAGCCATGGTCAACAACAAAATATCATCAAGCAGTTGTGGAGGCGGTGGAAGGAACCTAGGTTCAAAAACATCAAGTGCCATTGTGGGAAGGGAGCTGCAGTCTTGATACCAGAGTCCAGGGCAAAGAAGAACTGTGTTTATTACGCGTGTCCTGATGGCGTTTGCGGCTCCTGGATTGACTATGGTGTGACAGTGGAAGGAACTTAGCAGGCTATAACAGAGGGGCATTTAGAGTTGGGGTCCGAGGGAGTGTAATACCCTAGATTTAGGTGCTTAGACAAGACCACAAGGTTTCATAATTAAATCGTAAAGTCTCATAATTAATTTATAAAGTGTCGTAATCAATCAGTAAGGTTTTCTAATCAAACCGTAATATTTTATTATGAGTCACGTTGATAGCGTGTGTTTTATATATATTTTTCTCTTCATTTTCACTCTTTATTCTAGCATAATACTGCTAATTTGCCTCTATTTCTTTACTTTTAGCAGATCTGGGCTTTGAGAAGGAAATTCGCAGAAGTATACACTTTCAGCCAAATTCTGACGGAAGTTAAGCGTCTAGGCCTCGCTGCCAAATTCTGCATCTAGGCCTTGCTGCAGATCGTCATGCCTTAGATGCCTGGCAGATTTTAGAATATTCCCTTTTCGGACCAAAGAGAAAGATTCCCAAAAGATCCGTACGGGATTCCATGCAGATTCTACTTGGCATATTCCAGAACATTCCCTTTTGGACCAAGGAACACACTCCTTGTGTGGGCTGTCCTCTCTCTTAGCTATATTTTTGTCTTTTTGTGGGCTGGACAGTATTTAAGCCTTAGTTTTAGGGTTTTTGGGGATCATCATCCTTTTTTGGGAGCAACCACTCTTACACATTCTTTTCTTAGTTTTTCTTTGGGATTTATTCCTCCCTTTTGTTGCTGGAGCCACCACCAACCACCAACTCTTCTTCAAACTTGAGCTTTTAGCTCCGGCCGGTATTTATTAAGTTTTTATTTTCCTTTATTGCATCTTCTCTCTTTTATGCTATTTATTAAATCTGTATTTATTTGTTTATTTATTAGCATGAGTGGCTAAGTTTATCCGCTTAGCAAGGGTGTTTTGAGGGTTGCAAAAGGGTAGTCAAGAGGCCAAATCGTGCTTCACATATTCTTATTGCTATATTTGTTTGCTTGTCGTTTTTAATGCTAGATCTATTTGGTTTTATTAGAAGCTTGATCACCTGCTAGTTTACCATTTTAGACCTCTGTCATTTCTTTGGTTTTAACTAACGTGAAGCCTTTGAATAGATTAGACACTAGACGGATTGTCATTAACTTGGTCCGTTCTGTCTAGGGCAAGCGAGCGATTAGGGTTGTGTCCCGAGCCTGACAAACTGAGAGGCATTTAGCCCTAGACGTGTCTTTCCTTATCTTCATGGGCGCTTTGAGTATTGCCTCCCCGCCTCTTGCCTGGGAGGACGACAAAGTGTCAAGGCTACCTCGTATGTGAAAATGGGGGGTAGCTTCTCTTACGAGGAGAGTAGGGGGCCTAAACGTACCTGACCCCTATAACACGTCTATGGCATGATAGTAGAATATCTTTGCGCAAATGACTGACTAGGCCTCGACGCAACCCAAGAAACTCCTTGCTAAGATTCCTCTTTATTTGATTTGATCTCATTTTATCTCCTATTTATTTTGCTTATGATTGTTATTTCTGTCCTTGTTAGCTGTCTTGCCCTCAATCTCTCTCGGTTAACTAGTTTGAAGAAGACCCCCCCCCCCCCCCCCCCGTGTTACTTTTGGGTTGCATTTGTCCTTGTCATACATCTAGGGCAAGTTATCATCTTTTAATCCCTGTGGTTAGACCCTGTTACCATTATACGCAAATTAATTCGTGCATCTAGGCATCAAGATATTATTATTATGTTTTACCCGTTTCGACGACGAGTCACACGTTCGAATTGTAAATAATATTTTACAAGGAATAATTATTAATTAGGGGAATAAACGAAGTTGATATGAACTTGGTATGAATAATATCCAACTTATTGAGTAGAAAAAAAGAAGTGTGTGACTGGTGGTAATTTGAGAGGCGGGCTCAAGCAAATTCTCGGTAGAAAAAAAAAGGAAAAAAAAAGAAAGAAAAGGGAAGAACGAAGGGAAAAGGGTGAAGATGTGAGAATTGTTGTTGTGTCGTGGGTTTGGGAGAAAGAAATGAGTGGACAATCAATCCACCTTATCTTTTTTGTCATCTGTTAACAAGGTAAGTGCTTTAAAGTGTAGAATTCTAATTATCTAAGTCTCCTTTATATTATGAATGTACTTGAAACGAAAGAAACAACTTGAGATGAATATGCATATCTTGGATCTTGATATGGAATGGAGCTAGAGAGCTCGGTGGACAAATGGAAGCCTTGCTTCTTCATCATGTGTTCTTCTAGGCTAAATGGGCTAAATTGGCCTCGTCGTTTTAGGGATGACTTCAAGGACGCTAAGTGGATTGAGCCTTAAAGGTCTTCTTTGTCTGATGCGGAGCTTGAAGGTTATCAAAAATTGACTTCGCTTTCTTGTCCTTTTGATGTGCATAAATTCATTCGAGGAGCTCCCCTCGATCAATGTTTCGTTGGTAAGGCTTTTTCATTTTCTCTTGTTGTTTCTTCGCCTTCCCCTGTTTCTTTTCCATATTGTATTTTTCTCATTCTTTTTATTTTTCTTCTTCAGATGAGGAAGCTGGTGATGTGCCAAGTAAGTGATCAAGGTAGCAAACGTTGAGGCGGTTGGTAGAGAGGATGTTCCTTCCTCTTGGTCACTTGTTCATAAATGAGCGAAGATGACGATCGAGGTGAGAGTGCTGGGCAAAGAGGCTGCTATTGCCGCGCCTAACCTTGCTTCTTTGTCCAAATGAGTCAAGAAGCGCGTTAGTAAGAATGCTTTCCACATTTCAAATAGGAGCTATTTTATTCCTGGGTGCTATTCTAGTAGCATTAGTGATTCAAGCGCAGATTCTTTATCTGCAGAGATCAGCAAGTATGTTGAGGAAGTTTAGAGGCTTGTATCATCGCCTAACAAAGTCCTCAACTATGTCGCTTTGCGCCGCATACAATTCGCTGCTGCAAGGGCGACATCCTCTTTTACTGTCACCTTGCCCAAGGGCATATTACAACAGGAACTCTTTGTCGCCATTCTACTTACCAGCTCCACTTTCATGTAGACGAGTCAGCTGAAGGCGAGCCCTCCCATTTTTTGAACGCATGACGCTTTGTGGAAAAAGGTGCTAAGCGTATGGGGGTGAGGCGCTCTTCAGTCTACAATCATGAAGCGATGGATCTTTCTTATGAGATGTTAGAGTTCATTACTGACCGTAAGCGTTGGGATAAGCAATCAATTGAGCAAGTTTATGACGAGCTTGAGATGAATGCTTTGGCATCTGCCAGCAATAATCATTATCTTCGCCAACGCCTTGCTAATCAGTTGGATGATCTAGCGAGACTTCTTCATTAGAAGGATGGCTCTGTCAACTTCCTCAAGAGTCTGCTCTCTTCGCTTAAGCATTGTATCGCTGGTTTGCATGAAAAGATAGCTAATTTGGAGGTCGCTGAGGCTCAATCTACTGAGCATTTTGAGGTGATTATTGCTGAGAAAGTTGTGCTTGTGGTGGAGTGAGATAACATTCTCTTGGAATGTGGCAATTTGAAGAGGAACACGGCAAATTCTGCCTTGGAAACCCAAGACCTTAAAGATCCAGTTTTAAACTTAAAGGAAGAAGTTGTTTCTCTTAAGGATAAACTTCATTCCGCTAATGAAGGCTTGAAGTCGCTTGCATTGCATTGTGAAAATGAGAAATTGGCCACAGAGGGTGATGCTTATGAATATTGATTATGATCACTTTGATCGAGAGGTCACCTTGGTGAAGAAAGAATCTGATTCTATTCCTCGGCCAAATGTGGATGACCTTCCTGCTACTCCAGGCTATCTTATTCTAGATGAAGCTAACTCTCATTTGGCTGATGAAGAAGGCGACTCGCCCCTTACTAGCTAGCTTTTCTAACTTTTTGTACTCATGTCTTTTTCTTTTCTTGTACTTTGAACAATTTAATGAATGGTTATTTTCTTCCGTGTCTTCGTTCCATTGATTGCTTCATTTTTCTTTTTATTTGTTTTATTAACTTGAGTTTTTTAGATAGAGAGCTACTCCGCGGAAAAGAAAGATGGAAGATTTTTCTGCCTTCATGATTGTGCGCTAATTTTGATGAATATCTCTATCTAATTAAGTGTTTTTAGATAGGGATACAACTCATTATGTGCCATTTTCTCATCTTTATATAGACTAGAGGATTCAAAGAATATAGAAAAGAAAGTTGCTAAAAAAATTAGTTTTGCTGAGGAAAAGCTTACTCTTGCCCTAGAAAGAATTCTAGAGTTCAAGGCCTTAGTCTAGGCCTAGAGAAACGTAGTACAACAGAAGACCTTGGAGATATAAAGCCGCAGAGTCCTAGGGACAGAAGAGAGAGACGTGATTTGGACTCTATCCAACTAGCTGGATAAGATCGAACAAGGATGTGAATGTCATCTTATTTAGTAGATCATATACAATTTTAATTCAAAATTTTAGGAGATAATTAAGGGAAGAAAACACTATTTAATCGTTCCCTGATTATCAATAATTTCATCTTTTATTGTTTGGTTTTAGTTTTATTCCTTCTTCTTATTCCTTGAGATAAGGGATTTTTATGCTTTTAATTATTATTTGCATGTGTAGCTAAATTTCTTATTCCTAGTGAAGGCAATAAAGGCTTATGATTCAGTTTAGTTGTGAGATCTAATTATTTTATATAGTTTCTGCATTTGTGTTCATCCATTCATTGATTTAATGTCAATATTTTTCATGTTAGGTTTAAGTCTGATCATCTTAATCTCTAATCTGTCCAATTATAGCAGTTACCGAGGGCTACGAATTATAAAGCTCGAAGGATGAGCAAACGATTAGATCGATCTCAGTTCAAGGGTCATTGAGACTAGAGTGAATGCATGAGTAGGTCTAAAGGCTATGAACGTACCTTTGTCTTGGCCTCAAGTTAGTCTTTCCCTGGTTTTATCAATTTGTCTAGTTAAATCTTATTTGCTAGATTAATTAGGGTTTCTGAATAAGCGTAACTTTAAGGAACTTGTTACAGGTGCAAATGAGGGAACCTAAGCGTACCTGGTTGCTATAGCTTCTCCATTAATTAGAAGCGAATATCTCTGAATTAATGATCAACTAATGTTTGAATCATAACCTTGTATTTGCCTTTGCTAGGATATTTTATCACACTTGTTCACACAACCAATCTCTGGACTTGTTCCAATTTTAATTACATTATTTTGTTATTATTTTGTCAATCTTTTTCCAACTCAAAACAAACTTCCATTTTATTCTTATTGCATTGGTCATCATTTTAAACCATAATTTATTCCATTGTCTCGGTGGAATGAACTTCTTATCACTGTGCACAATTCATTTTTCATGTCAGTACTAAGTCGTATCTGATTATTATTTGACAAATTCGACAACCGATCAAATTTTTGGCGCCGTTGTCGGGGACAATTGGTGAACTAATTTTCATTTTTCTTTGTGTATGACCAGGTCAACAAGTTCAGAATTATTACCATATAATCCTGAGATTATAAGAACTGATACCGCGATAAGGAAACAAACCAAAAAGTGCAGTGTAGAAAGGGAGCAACCAGAACATTCTGAGCCGTTAAAATTAGGTTCCTCAACAGGTTCTAATATTCCTAAAGTGGACGACCTTAGTCTAGCCCTAGAGTTAGGTCAAGAAGATCACGAAGAACCAGTTCATCCTAATTGATGTGAGCTTGGGAGCTCACGACTACTTCACAAGAAGCAAGGAAATAATGGCCTTACTCATAAAGACCCTTACAGCCAAAGAGGGCAACTTGGAGGATCGGGAATGGTGGGCAACGTGTGTGCACGCCAACGCACAGAAGCGCACGAACCTTGGAGCAGGCGCGCGAGGAAACTCTAATTCTGCAGCCCGCCTCGGCAAGGACACACGGGCCAACCCTAGCCCCTGCACGCACCACGACATATGAACCCTAGACCAAGTGTGCGCCATAAGCAACCCAAGGAAGGAGTTACAAGAGCCTTATGTATGAGTGGTATTTAGGGGTTTTCCCCTTGTAAATAGACCTAAGTATAAATAGCTAGAGATAAGTTTATTTTCCTCTTGTCTTGAATTTTGTGAGTAAACTCCTTTCAAATACCAATACACCTTAGGTGTGGATTTAGGGTTGTAATCATTATCTTCTTGGTTGCTCAAGATAATTCCTTGAGAGGGTCAATCTTGGAAAGAGATCCTTTTTACTCTTTCAGCAAGGTTGCCTAAGCTTGACTTATGAGTGTTTGTCATAGTAAAGGGTTCATTTCTTGTTTTCATCTTCAATCAAAGACCTTTATTTTCATCATCTCTTCATCATCTTATCATCAAGAGTTTCTTATCAATTTCTCATCATCAACCTTACATAAGACGACTAGATTTGTTTTGCCTTGAATCTTTGTTTCATCCCTCTAAATCGGAACCAAGCTCATATTATATGGTAGCGGAGCTCAAGGCCACCATCTAGGTTGGTTTTCTCATCATTTCCACTATAAAATCGCTTCCCCCATCTTTTTCATTTTTGAAGTTTTTGACATTTTTGGGTTTTTGATAATTTTTCAACTAAAGTCTTTTGTCTTTAGTGATTTGATCTTATTTTGGCCAAAATTGCTGGAAAATATGTGTTTGTGTTCATATTGATCTTCAAATCTTCATCATACACATTCATATATTCATCTTTGTTCTTATTCATCTTCAAACATTCATCCAATTGCATCCAAAACTTGACAAGTGTCATTTTCACCCATGTGGTCAAAGTTTGTTGGCTAGTGACACATGCTTGACTCATGGCCGGCAACATCCTCTCTTTTCTTAGCCAAGTATTTGATATAGCATATGCATAAAATATTCTCTTAGATATTTTTGCTTGCACATTCCTTTTGCCACCTCACATTTTTGGCAAAAAGTTTGTGCCACCTCATAACTTTTTGGCATTTTGTGCAAGTATCTTCTTATTAGAGAATTTTCTTTTGATTGTGCTACATGTCACACATCTTAAACACACCTATTTTTTAAACATAACACCTTTCTTCTTGTGAGCTCGTGCACTCATTTATTTAAAAGAAAAGAAAAGAAAAGAAATTTAAAAAAAGAAGAAGAAGAAAGAAAACCCTTAAAAAATAAAAAAAATAAAAGGGGTGAGTCACAGCAAGAGTTCTCATTGTGATTTTGGTGCCAAGTGTGACTATTTGAAATTCAAAAGAGAGCATTTTAAATTTCAATTTTCCCTCCAATTTTTTAGCATTCACATTTTCGCTTTTCTTCTTCCTTTCTCTTCTCTCATTTTTGTTTTTTCTTCTTGTGTAACTTGTGTGTTTGAGTTTTCTTTCTTGTTTCCTTAGATTGCCTTTCTACTCTAAGTCATTTTGGTTTTCAAAATCATTCACTTGACATTTGATCTCTAAATTGACTTTCCAAACCTTTCTTTCTAAGCTAAGTTTTCATTGCTTTTCCTTGTGCTTTCTTTGATTCTTTGAGTTAATCCTTGCTTAAGGTATGGTATTTGACAAGGAGTTACAGAGGGTAAGGTGGTGAGCACATTAGAGTGTGTGTAAAACACGAGAACAAACACTTAGGGAGGGACTGACCCTTTATTATTTGAATTGGGTTTGTTCATTTTGTAGGTACCAATATGTCTATTGATCCAAATATGCAAGGTGAGGGTTCGGATGAGTCTTCCACCTTACCTCTTGCCCTTGCGTCACTCACGGTGCATATAGAGGAAACCAAGCAATTCATGGCCCAAATGATGCTCCAATGGAAGAAACAAGAGCAAACCAACAAAATGCTCTTAAGCTATATGGATTCTTGGAAAAAGAGGGATGATCACCCCCTGCTCCACATAGAAAACCGATTGCTCACTACCACCAATGGACTCGGCCTAATGATCCCAATGGTGTTGAGTATTATGGTATGTCGAGGGCAAGTGACAATGCAGAATGAGTGATGGCCTTAAATGAGCATAGGGAGGAGGATGAGGTGTATGGTGATCATTCTCGGCAAGAGCCTAACCTTTCCCTAGGGCGTGGTCGTGGCATCTCTTTTTCTAGGGGCCAGAATCTTGCCCCCTTACCTAAGCAAAGGCAGCCGCGCACCACCACACCCGCTACGTAGAGTCCTCATCTTGATATTCCATTGCATAAAGTGAATGCTTATGTGCCCCCTCCATGGATTCCGGAGGATGTGAATTTTCATGAAAGTCCCCGTTCGCATCAACGAGCCACTCATTAAGGCTCATTATAAGAACACCAATGGTGATCGGGGTTTGATTTTGATGAGGGCTATGAGCCGAGAGGGATGGGGCATCATTAAGAGGACCGTTTTGATAATAACTTCTCAAACATCAAACTTTCCATACCTCCATTTGAATGAAAAGAAGACCCCGAGGCATATTATGGAAAGTCAAGTGGAGCGTGCATTTGGTTGTTACAACTATTCGGAAGAGAAGAAATTTAAGCTTGCAATTTTGGAATTTATGGGAACGACCATTCATTGATGGGATAAACTAGTGTTAACTAGAAGATTGGAAATGATTCCACAAGTAGAATCCTGGCAAGAGCTTAAGTATGAGATGCAGAGATGATTTGTGCCCACTTACCACATTCGTGACTTGCACCAAAAGCTCCAAAGGTTTACATAAGGCACTCAACGTGTGAGTGAGTATTTTCATGAGATGCAAACTTGTTTGATGCGAGTGAATGTGAATGAAAGTGTGAAAGCTACAATGGCTCAGTTTTTGGGTGGCTTACATAAGGAAATTGCTTACCAACTTAACTTCCAAACCTACAACACATTGGATGAAATGCTTCACCTAGCATTGAAAATCGAAAGGCAAGTCAATTCTAAACCTAAATTCCCTTACAATTCTTCTTCTAGACCATTGAAAACTTCTTGGAATTCTTCTTCTCTTACACCTAAACCTAACCAAGACACTAAAAAGCCTCAATTTCCCACCAAACAAAATACCTACCCGAACACAACCGCCCATTGCTATAAAACCTACACCAAACACTAACCCTAACCCAAGAACACCTTATAGAAACATTGAATGCTTCAAGTGTGGTGACAAAGGACACATTAGGGTCGAATGTCCTAATAAAAGGGTGATAATGATGCGTGAAGGTGGAGAGGTCTTTAGTGAGGAGGATAAGGAAGATGTAAACTAAGAGTATGTAATAGAGCACGTGAATGACGAGGAAGAAGTAAAGGATGAGTACAACTATATGGAGGTGCCACAATGCTTAGTTGTGAGGAGGAATTTGAGCTTAAAGGCTAAGGAGGATGAAAATGTGAAGGAGCAACGAGAGAATCTCTTTCACACCCACGACATTTCTAATGGTATGGTTGATGCGTGCTTGTCGAGGGCACGATCAAACAAATAATAAAGACCTACTATCAAGTGCATAATAAATTGTGCATAGTGGTAACAGGGTCGATCCACGGAGACTAGGACAAAGACAAACAGACCAAGACAGCAACAAAAGGGGGGGGGGGGTAGTTGGTTGGCTCACAAGTTAACCAAGAGAGATAAGAGCTAACAAGTTAACTAATAAAAATAGTAATCTAGGGCACGAAAAGTAAAAAGCACTAAAATTAGGAATCAAGGGCAAGACATATAAACAGAATGATAAATAAAGACATGAAAGCAGATAAGAAAGATTCCCAGCAAAGGTTTTTCTCGGACTGCGTCGAGGGCATGAAAATCATCGGCGCAAAAATATTCCAGACTCAAGTACAAACCTGCTATAGGGATCGCGTTTCCACACCGCATCCCCTACTTACCTTCTTAGATAAAAGTCACCCCCCGTTTCCACATATGAGGTGGCCTTGACATTCTGCCATCCTCCCAGGCATGAATGCGGGGAGGCACTACTCAGAACTCCCATGAAGGGGAGGTAAGACAGATCTAGGGCGCGATAGCTCAGTTTGTCAGACTTGTATCGCATACCCTAAATAACCGTTTACCCCTAGACAGAGGGCTCCCGCGCTGCCTCCACTAGGTGTCTACTCTAACTCAAGGCTTCACGTTAGTTATAACCAAGAGAATGACAATACTCATACAAAAATATCAACAGTTGATCAGGCCCTTAACATTCCTAGATGAGCATAGGATTAAAACGGTAAACAATTATGTCACAAGAGAATATATTAAACACATTTAGGCCTCTTAACTACCCATGCAACCTTCAAATAACCTTTGCTAAGAACAAGACAAATCAACTACTCATGCTGGAAAATACACAAATCTAGATCTAGAAAGAAAAATAAGTAAAGAAGAGATAAAGGAGAAAACTAGTAAATATTAACGGCCGGAGCAAAGCTCCGGTTTATGTACAAGGCTGCTGGAAATGTTCTTGTCCACCTCCTCCAAAAGGAGGAGGGGAGAAAACTGAAGAGAAGCACACAAAAAGATTTACTATGAATATGTGGTAGGTGATGTCCTATAAACCCTAAAAACTAGTCTTATATAGGCCCTCATGCCCATAAGAAGACAAAAACCAGCTAAGAGATTACAAAAAGACAAAATCTAGCTAAGAGGTTCAGAAACACGGAATAAATATCTTAAGTCCGAAAGGGGATATTCTGGGAATATTCTGGAAGCGCACGACGTCGAAGGCAAGACGATAGACTGGACTTGAGGGCATGACAATAGACTAGCCTCGAGGGCATGACAATAGACTAAAGAGAATATTCTTAGGGATCTGCGCGGAATCTTATGGAAGACATCAGAGGTGACACGCAGGAGCACAACAACGAGGACACGTGAAAATAACACTTTTGGTTTGTCCAGGGCTCGATGATGGAAACCACGGCAAGGCCTCGATGGCAAAGTTGGTGTCTTGACCTCGACGCTAGTCTTGAAGCTTGAAATCTTCAAAAATCACCCGGAAAGCATGTGTTTTCGCATATTTCTCCCTTTTGGCGCTGATCTGCAATAAAGATGGAAATAAGGGTCAATTAGCAGAATCATGCCCCCGAAAAGGCTAAAATAGAGGATAAAATCACGCCTAAGAAACATGCTATCAATGATCATTTCCATTATTATTGATAATGGTAGTTGTACGGATGTTGCTAGCTTTGTTCTTATCTATTCCTTGGATTTATCTACTTCTAAGCATTCTCATCCCTATATCCTTAATTGGTTTAATGATGAGAGTTCCATTAAGGTCACTAGACAAGTTCTTATCCCTTTCAAAATTGGTGCTTATGATGATGAGAGACTTTGTGATGTGGCTCCAATGCATTCGAGTCATTTACTCCTTGGAAGACTATAGCAATTTGATAGGAGAGCCATTCATGATGGGTTTAGAAACACTTACAAGTAGGAACATCTTGGCCGAAAGTTCCTTATTCCACTATTGCCTTCTTATAAAGTCTATGAAGATTAAGTTGGAGAAAGCTTGTGCAACATTTGAGACCACTTCCAAAATTGAGAGAAAAAATGAGTGGAATGGAGTGAAAAATGTGAGTCGTGCGAATAAGGAAAAGATCGTTCATGAAAAAAGTGAGCATTCACTGAGTGGAGTGAAAAATGTGAGTTGTGTGAATGAGGAAAAGTTCGTACATAAAAAAAGTGAGCATGCACCGAGTGGGAATACACGGCTTGAAAAATGTAAGCAAGCTAGAGAGAAAATGAGAAAAAAGAGAGTGAAAAAGGCTAAAAAGTGAGTTTGTATGTCAAAGGAAAGGATGTGAGGCATGCTTTAGTCTTACAAAAACCATGCATTCTCATCCATTTTAATGATAATTGTTTGATTTCTACTAACCCTAATCCCTCTCTACCTAGTTGTGTTTTCTCTCTTTTGCAAGATTGCCATGATGTCTTTCCGGAAGAGATTCCAAATGGCTTACCACCAGTGCGTGGTATTGAATACAAGATTGAATTTCTTCCCGGTTCCACTCTTCCTAATAGACAGGCGTACAGTTGCAATCCAAAGGAGACACAAGCACTTCAAAACAAAATTGATGTTCTCCTCTCCAAAGGTTTCATTCGGTAGAGTTTATCTCCATGTGCGGTTTCCGTCATTTTAGTGCCAAAGAAGGATGGAAGTTAGCGAATGTGTATGGATTGCCACTCCATCAATAAAATCACGGTGAAATATTCTTACCTAATACCTCACCTTGATGACATGCTTGATTAACTAAGTAGTGCTACAATTTTTTCTAAAATTGACTTGGTTAGTGGTTATCATCAAATAAGAATGCATGAGGGTGATGAATGGAAAGAAACACATTGCATACTTGCACCAAGTCTTTCTCACCCTTCGTGAACATAAACTCTTTGCTAAATTGTCTAAATGTGAGTTTTGTTTGGAAGAGGTACACTTTCTTGGTTTCATTGTAGGTGCGGATGGCTTTAAGGACAAAGACAAGATAAGCCATTTTCAAATGGCCTACCCCAACAAATGTAGGTGAGGTGCGCTCATTCCATGGATTGGCCGAATTTTACCACCTATTTGTCAAAGACTTTTCCACCATTGCCGCACCACTCAATTCCATCACCAAGAATAATGTTCCTTTCAAGTGGGGTGAAGAACAAGAACTAGCCTTCAACACACTCAAGGAGAAGCTCTCTTCTAGTACGGTTTTAACATTGCCAAGTTTTGACACGACATTTGAGGTTTAAGGTGATGCTAGTAGGATTAGAATTGGAGCGGTGTTGATTCACGAAAAGAAACCAGTGGCGTGCTTTAGTGAGAAATTCAAAGGGCCGCAACTCAACTATTACACGTATGATCATGAATTATATGCCCTCGTCCGCGCACTCAATGTTTGGGAGCATTATCTCTTGCCAAAGTATTTTGTGGTACACACGGATCACTTGAGCTTAAAGTATTTGAAAGGCCAAGGGAAACTCAACAAACTTCTTGCCTCTTGGATGGAGTTTATTGAGCGTTTTCTATATCACATTAAATACTTTAAAGGCAAGGAAAACATAGTGGCAGATGTGCTCTCCAAAAGGTACACTCTCTTGAATTCTCTTAATACTCGTATTTTGGGATTTGAACATCTTATTTCCTTATATGTGAATGATGATTATTTGAAGGATATTTACCTTAATCGCTCTAATGGACCTCACATGAAATTTATGTTGCATGATGAGTATCTTTTTAGGAAGGGTAAATTGTGCATTTCTAAGTGTAGTACTAGATAATTACTTATTAAAGAAGCACACGGGGGAGGTTTGATGGGTCATTTTGGGATAGAAAAGACACTTTGCATGCTTAAGGAACATTTCTTTTGGCCTAAGATGAAAAAGGATGTTGCTCATTTTGTTGATAAATGCCTTGCTTGCAAACGTGTTAAATATAAATGCTTAGATCATGGACTTTACATGCCTTTACCCATTGCATCTCATCCTTGGTATGATATTTCAATGGATTTTGTAGTTGGTCTCCTGCTAACCAAAAGAGGAAAGGATTCTTTGTTTGTTTTAGTAGATAGATTTTAAAAAATGACACATTTTATTCCATGTCACACAACAAATAATGCATCACACATTGCAAATATTTTATTCCAAGAAATTGTTAGATTACATGGCATGCCTAAGACTATTGTGAGTGATAGAGATTGTAAATTTCTTAGTCATTTTTGGCGTGTCTTGTGGGCTAAACTTGGCACGAAACTTTTGTTCTCTACATCTTGTCATCCACAAACAGATGGTCAAATGGAGGTGATAAATATAACTCTAGGAACAATTTTATATGTCATGATTCAACAATATTCTAAGTCTTGGGATGATTGTATTCCTTTCATTGAGTTTGCCTACAACCGCACAATGCATTCATCTACTAGATTTTCCCCATTTGAACTTGTCTATGAGTTTTACCCTCTCACCCCCATAGACTTGTTACCTCTTCCTTTGAATGAGTATGCTAGCTTAGATGGAGTGGAAAAGGCGGCTATGGTGATGAAATTTCATGAGAAGGCCAAGGAGATCATGAAAGCATTGAATGCCAAATTGATGCACAACCGCAATTTGGGCCGCCACATCAAGTCATTTATAGTAGGAGAGTGGGTTTGGCTTCACTTGAGGAAGGCCTTTTTTCCTCATCATTGGAAGGGAAAACTTAGCCAAAGGGGGGATGACCCGTTCCTCATTGTGGAAAAGATTAACAACAATTCTTATTGCCTTGACATTCCTTCTTCTTTTGGCAATATTAATCCTACCTTCAATGTTAATGATTTATCTCCTTACTTTGTAGGTGATGATGAGGATCTCACAGAGGAGGAGCGTGTGGATTCAAGGACGAATCCTCTTGAAGGGGGAGATGATAGAGCTTGGGAACTCATGACTACTTCACAAGAAGCAAGGAAATAGTGGCCTTACTCATGGAGACCCTTAGAGCTGAAGAGGGCAACTTCAAGGATAGGGAACAGTAGGTAACATGTGTATTCCAACACACACATGCGTATGGATATCGGCGCGTACCCGCAAGGAAACCCTAATTTTGTGGCCCGCCTCGGCACGGACACACTGGCCAACCCTAGTCTAAGCGCCACAACATGCGAACCCTAGACCAAGCGCGCACCACAAGAAACCCAAGGTAGAAGTTACAAGACCCTTATGTATGAGGGGAATTTAAGGGTTTTCCTATTGTAAATACACCTAAGTATAAAAAGCTAGAGATAGGCTTATTTTCCTCTGGTCTTTAATTTTGTGAGTGAACTCCTTTAAAAGACCAATACACCTTAGGTGTGTATTTAGGGTTGTAATCACCATCTTCTCCAAACGGTTGGGTTTCTCAAGATCATTCCTTGAGAGGGTCAATCTTGGAAAGCGATCCTCTTTACTATTTCGGCAAGGTTGCCTAAGCTTTAGTTAGGAGGGTTTGTCATAGTAAAGGGCTCATTTCTTATTTTCATCTTCAATCAAACACCTTTATTTTCATCATCTCTTTATCATCTTTTCGTCATCTTTTCATCAAGAGTTTCTTATCATTTGTCATCATTAACCTTACATAAGAGGGCTAGATCCGTCTTGCCTTGAATCTTCAGTTTCATCCCTCTAAATCAGAACCAAACTCGTATCACTAATCCAGCAGAAATGGTGATTGAAAATGCAAATAGAACTCTGAGAGAGCTCAATTCACGACCAAAATAGACTATTCCTTTCTGTATTAATTACTAGTAAGTGGCAAATGATTGGACGATAAAAACAAATGTCATCCAAGCATTGAAAAAATTTCATGGTTTATCTAATGAAAACCCTTACTCTCATTTACAGAACCTACATTGGAAATACGATTCATTAAAGCCACCAGATGTTCCAATAGTGAGAGCAAAGCTTAGAGCGTTTCCTTGGATTCTAGAAGACATTGCAAAGAGTTGGTTTTTAAGCCTACCTACTCATACCATTACAACGTGGGCTAAAATGTTGGATGCATTCTTGAAGAAGTACTTTCCAACCAGCAAAGCAGAAGCATCTAGGAAGAATTTAGTTGCAATCCAACAACTTGATGATGAGAGCTTTGGGGAGTATTTTGAACGATTCGAAATGATGCAGGTTGTTTGTCTCTCATGTGGAGTAACAGATCAATCATTGATTCAATACTTCTATGATGGTATGAAGCAGAGTGACAAAGAGAAATTAGATGCAGCGAGTGGTGGAGCTATTGTGGATCTAACTCCAATGAGAGCAAAGGAGTTGATCAAAACCATGGCCAACAACTGTTTACAAAATAGTAGTTCTGAAAGAACTAATTCAGTAAAAGAGGTTGGTGTATCATCAATTGAAAATAGATTGGTTTAAATGATTAATATGCTACTTTCTATTATGGCAGGGAATTCTCAACAAGTTAAAGCATGTGGACTTTGCTATTAAAAGGGACATGCAACTGATACTTTTCCAATGCTGTAAGATGGAACACATGTTAATGCATTGATAGGGTTCAATCAAGGCCAGAATAAGATGAATAATCCTTATTCAAATGTTTACAACCCAAGTTGGAAACAACACCCCAACTTCAGTTGGAATCAGTAACCTCAACCTTCATTTAACCTTCAGAACTTCCAACCCAGACCTCCCCAAAATCAATAGCAAACCCTGCCTTACCCAACCAATCAATCTAAAACATCTAACAATCTATTTGAGGAGGTTATTAAACAGTTTGCCTTAACCACACAAGCTAATATTGCACACACTCAAGTAAGCAGGACAAACCTTGAAAAACAGATAACATAGTTAGTTACAACTCTCAGTAAGAAGGAGAATGAAGGCAAACTGCCTTCCATGACTAAAGACAATCCCAAACATAATGTCAGTGCAATGGATATGAGAAGTGGGAAAAATCTACCAACTAGGCAAGCCCTTATTCTAAGCCAGGACATAAGAGTTCCCGCACCAGAACTAGAAGTTGAGATTTCACCACTAGAACCAGCACTGATCAAAACCATTACAGAGACACATGTGTAGCAGGAAGTGGAGGTAACCCTGCCACCTTTCCTTGAAAGGTCTTCCAAGACCAAAAAGGAGAAAGAGGACAGAGATATTTTTAATATTCTTAGCAAAGTCTCTATTAACATCCCTTTACTTAATGCAATCACTTCCATTCCTAGATATGCTAAGTTTTGAAAGACTTATGTACTAACAAAAAGAAATTGACAGGAGCATAGTTGATCAATATGGGAGAGAATGTCTCGGCAGTGATACAAAGGAAATTACCTTCAAAGTGCAAGGATGGAGGTATGGTTGCAATACCATGCACAATTGGAGATAAGAGCCTAGAGAAATCTCTATATGATCTTGGTGCAGGGATCAATGTGATGCCTTTATCAGTCTACAAAAACCTCAATCTAGAACCTCTAAAGCCAACTAGGGTGGTTATCCAATTGGCGGATCGATCATACATTTACCCAAAATGTATGATCGAAGATGTTCTTGTTAAGGTGGAAGATTTTGTATACCCAGCAGATTTTTATGTCCTTGATATAGAGGAGGAAAAATTCTTAAAAGCAATTGATGTGTTATTGGGAAGACCATTTTTAAGGACAACTCTTGCAAAAATAGATGTGTATTATGGATTTTTGTCCTTAGATTTTGATGTTGCTGTCATAAGATTTGATATGTACAATGCATTAAAATATCCAGATGATGTTCATTGTGTTAATTTTATTGATGTGATTGACCCTTTTGTTGATCAAGTGCATGAAATGAACTCAACTAATCCTTTGGATTATATTCTAAGAAGATGAATAGAAGAGAGAGAACTAATTGAGATAGAGAAAGAAATAATTGTTAACTCTGGTTTGCAGGCTATAGTATATGAATTGGAAGCTAGCTATATTCAATGCTTCCAAAGCCTACACCGGTAACAACTAAACGGTGGCTTGGCTTTGGAACGCTAATATAGACAACTTCAATCTATTCCTCTTACCCCATTCCGTTGTCAAGTAACGGTGGTAAGGCCTAGAAGAGGCTGGACTTGACCGAAAGCCAGCTATATTCAATGCTTCCAAAGCCTACACCGGTAATAACTAAATGGTGGCTTGGCTTTGGAATGCTAACAGAGTCAACTTTAGTCTATTCCTCCTACCCTATTCCGTTGTCAAGTAACGGTGGTAAGGCCTAGGTGAGGTTGGACTTGACCAAAAGCCAGCTATATTCAATACTTCTAAAGCCTACACTGGTAACAACTAAACGGTGGCTTGGCTTTGGAACACTAACAAAACCAACTATATTCAATGATTCCAAAGCCTACACCGGTAACAACTAAACAGTGGCTTGACTTTGGAACCCAAATAGAGGCAACTTCAATCTATTCCTGTTAACCCCATTCTGTTGTCGTAGTAATGGTGCTAAGGCTTAGGAGAGGCTAGACTTGATCGAGAGCTAGCTTCAATCTATTCCTCCTACCCCATTCCGTTGTCAACTAACAGTGGTAAGGCTTAGGAGAGGCTGGACTTGACCGAAAGGCAGCTATATTCAATGCTTCTAAAGCCTACTCCGGTCGTAACCAGATGGTGGCTTGGCTTTGGAATGTTAATAGAGCCAAATAAGGTTGCTACAATTAAAGCTACACCTTTACAGGTAATCGAGCGGATTACAAAAGATTTTTCTCTATTCTTTCCAGGAAATTAAATGAGAAAGCAAAGTGCAAGGATTTAAGGATCCCTTTGCCTATAAACTATTACCCTACCGTTAGCGGGTAGGACGATACTTGTCTTTTCTCTTCTTGAAGATTATGCAAACGGCCACATAAAGGCTATCCGGATTATACCTGGATGTCATATGCAAAGCTTCATGATAATCATTCAGAAGCAGTACAAATGACGCCCTTGCCATATTATTTCTAATATATTCCAGTAATCAACCGGGAACCACCTAGTAAGGACACTAGTCTCTTTTAGTCTGTGGACTTTACTTCACCTTTATTGATGTTGGGAAAGAAACATTTTATATCTTAAGTGTTAATGGTACAAGATCTCCAATTTTTCTGAGAAAACAGGGATAAGTGACATGGCCAAACTAGTGGTCTTACTTTCCTTTGTTTCTTTTTATTATTTTTCTGTTGGAATCTATACCATATTACCATCATTATTTTATCCTTAATATTTTTAAGGAATCTAATGGAATTAACATTTTTTCGCTAGTATACTTAACGGTGCAGGTTACTGAAATAAAGTATAACATTTAAGTAAACTCATAAAGAGAAAGTTCATTGGCAAAATCCACAAAAGAATTACAACAAAAGAAAGAAAAGAGATTCTAAGGAGATCCTTAAGGTAACGACGAAGGTGTAGCAGGATCCGAAAGTGTTCCAGGAGCCGGAAGATCTGGCTGAGATGGACCTACTTTAGATGCAAGAAGTTTTGGTCCGTTACTCTCATCCATTTCTTCATTCTCCGAATCTGAAGCAACGCCAAATTGATATTCATTGATTGCTTCAATATTCCGAGTAACGTAGGGGGCAAGATTCACTGCATCAAAGTTAGCCTCCCTATAATACTCCAGGAACCCTGCCAAAATAACACTAACTGTTTTATCCTACAACCATGTTGTTTTTTCAGGAACTAAGTTTAGTTCCTTCTTCTTCTCCTCAAGCTCTTTACTCAGGATGAAAGCTTTCTCCTTCTCAGTCGTTAGCTCCTGGCTCAAAATAGAAAAAAATTTCCTTCTCCACAGCCAACTCCAAACGAAGTTCCTCATTGGTTCCGGACAATTCTTCTGCCCTAGATTTTCCCTTGTACCTCTCCTGACGGACCACTGCCAGTTCAACCAAGCATTCCTCCAGGGCATGTTGAGCTTGTTCTTGCCGTTTAGAAGCATTAGCAATCTCTTCTCGCAAATCGGAAGACTCTTCTTTGAGATGAGCCAACAACCTCTTCTCCTTTGCTAGTTCGTCAGTAAGCTTCTTAAATCTTTCATCACTATACTCAGTCATATATTGAAATTGACTGAGACCAGAAAAGATTCTACAATAGACTTGTGCATATTGAGCTCTCAAAGACAATAGTCGGAAAGCTTCCCTGTTTGCATGAATACCAATCATTTCCGACACAAGAGAAATTGTTGGAAGTTGTGACATACTGGGTTTCGGTAACCCAACAGTTGGAAGACCTTGCCATCCCAAACTTCTCAAGTTGATCTGATGGTTGACGGGGCCACTGGTACCCACAGAAGAAAGAGGAGCATTAAGGTTGAAGGATGGGCCCAAGATCCGGTCGTCGGTAAACAATAGTGAGGAAATTTCAGAACCCGGAACAAAATGGAGTTGAACTAGTATAGAAGATGTTGAAGGAGCAAGAGGACTTGGTTAAATAGGAGCTGGAGTAGTAGTAACGGGAAGTGAAGAACTTGGAGGAATGTCCACCATTCTTGCATCTTCCAGACAAAAAATGGCTACTAGAGAGGCCAATACCGGAGGGGAAAGAAGTGGGAATTGGTTCCCTTGGAGCACCAACCGGAAGTTCGCCCCCTATAAGGTCCGACACCCTGAAGCCGACAGATTCCACCGATATTTAGGGAAAAATGCAGGCCATCATTAGGGCTATCTGATGCGGCGGAGCTGCACCCCTTGAGGAACTTTCCATGACTTTACTCTTTTTCTTTCCCACCTCCTTGGATGACAACTATAAGAATTTAGCTTGATTCATGTTGGATGGAGCAGAAGTTGATATTGGACTTGGATGGCGCTTCCCCTGAATAGACGATATTGGACTTGGACTTGCTGGAAAAGATGAGGCTCTGAAAGTTTTCTTCTTCTTGGAGGCCCCAGTAACTTTCCTCTTTACCGAAAGAACTTTTTCTTGCGTAGGAGCTGGTGCTTTTTTCTTAAGTCTTTTCTTCAAAGAGTCTGGTATCCACTCTTCTGAAACCTCTGCAAAGATCGAAGAAGCATTAGAGTTAGAAAAATACAGAAAAATAAAGATAATGAATGGAAACTCACGAACATGACATTTAGCTAATGGAAAACCATACTGGAATATTTTGGTATATAGAACTCTCTTTTTTCCCCTTAAGGTGTTATTCAACCTAATATTATCCCCATCCAGTTCAATAGTATATTGGGAGGAAAAATCGGCACCATAAGCAGTTATTTCCATCCACAATCTAGTCATATCAGTTATTATAGTGAGAGTTTTCTCTATTTCGATCTAAATCTGGCCCTGAAGTTTAATTGAAGGGGTGGCACGAGGAATGGCTACAAATATATTTTCAAGGAAGAAAGGGATAAATGCTACAAATAAAGAAGCCAGGAAGAACGACCACAAATACCTTGTGAAATAGACGATGAATGGTGTTCGGAACTTGATCGGAGAATACCCAGAGATTGCAAGAAAGACAACTGAGGGAGAGAGGAATATCAAAGGTATTTTTATTATAGATGATGAAGAAAGGTAAAAAGTAAAGAGGATAAAAGGAAGGAATATTTATATGGCCAAAAAGCATCCTGGTACCGTATGGGTACCCTAACGGTATATGACATGTGGCACATTACCAATAAGAATTGGGCACGTGGCAACCTACAATTACTAATGTATCCAACTCACGTATGTTATACCAACTCTTTAACTTCGTACTGCAACTTTTGCAGGAAACGAAGCGTTTTGTCGCACCAACTTCCAACGGTTACTTTGGCCATAGTGGGACGAGAAGAGGACACATGGATGGTGTATCCCAAGGGAAATCATCACTACTGACATAGCATTTATGGTAATTTTCATAGCATTTAATGCGCTATCAAATCCAGAAATCAAGCCTCGGAAAAATAATAAAGGGAAGTAACAGAAGAATAACAATGAGAGCTCTTGGTAAACACTCGGGCTAGTTTCTGGTTGGGCCTCTGATAATATAAAGTAATATCTCAAGGGTATATTCAACCTTTTGTCATGAACGGGGTCCCACTCAACGCACTCCCGGTACTTGACCCTATCAAACGGGAGCAGCTCCACCAGGTAAGTCTACCCACTTAACGTGTAAGGGAATCTACCGGTTAAGGGGAGGTGTCGGTAATGGCCAATCAAACCCAGCACGACACGTGTTCAGGGTGATTCATGGGGCAAGGCTATAAATACCCTCAATTTTCCCAATTTAAGGGACATGCATAGACACTCATACAGAAACTCTGTCAAACTAACCACCCAACCCGATAGATTCCCTCTACTTTGTATTTTCACTATGAACTCTTCTAACTTGATCGTCAGAGTTTCTATGTCAGGGACCCCCTCCGGCGCTGTGCAGGTGGTTTAGGATCAAAGGACCAGCAAGACCAGTCTATATCGCTATACGAGATCTCAGAATCGTCCTTACCCAGGTCGAGGATTATCAGAAATCAAGAGACAAGTTCTTAGACTCATAAAGTTATAAATAGAATTCTTTAACATAGAGTTATAATGAAGCCACTCTTTTTACATACTTGAGTCTAGGCATTGAAATCAATTGGTAATGGTTGAGCTACTAATTCCTATGGGATGAGCAAACATATATTAATAAGAGCAAAACTTTCACCAGCCCCAAGTAACTAAATTGTGATTCATACCTAAGTTTGATATTCTCCAGTTGCTTCATTTGGTGGTGCAATAGACTTCTACACAAGGAAAATTAGTAAATTTAAGTTTAACATTTACAACAATATGGCAAAATTGAAAACTACACATTTAAATGGGCATACTTGTGCCAACACAACAGGGGTGGCCTTGAAATGCTTTTGGTTTTCCTGGTTTGCCTTAATAACCTAAAATTACAAAACATGGAAATCATCAAACAATATCAAAATGAAAATCTGTAGTCAACAAGCTAAATCAGTTAGATCATTTCATACATTTTTTCCTAGGCCTTTTATGTTGCACAATGTGAGAAGTTGATGTACGAGGAATGCTAAATTCCCCACCAGTTGTGGTTGGCTTAGGAACTGCTGTAGAGGATGTAGCAGAGACCTACATAATTAGATACCTTAGTTATTTACAACACATTAAGCATAAAGTCCAAATAGAGCCTACAAGTAGTTAACTAGTATACCTGAGTTGCTGACCCTACAAGAACATAGAACACCATGTAGTACACATCACCTAAAGTGGATGCACATTTTTTGTTCTTATGCACATCACCTCTGTATATTTTCTTGTCATGGCCAGGTTCCTTTGCATCTTGAGCACACAATTACTAGTGTCCTCTTTGGAGGCCTGTAAGATTGACCATTTCATGCTTATCTCTAATCCTTCTAGTTTTTTTCTTCTTAGACAGATATGAATGTCTAAGTACAATCAGCAGTGGACGCAATTCCCATTTCCAGCCAGTCTAGAAACTACTTCCAGGTTTCTTTGCTTTCAATCTTAACAATCCCCTAGGCAAGTGGGTACATAACACCTTCTCCATCAATTCCCATGGCAATAACTATTTGACCTATGTATTTCTATCTAAGATGACATGCATCAAGATGAATCATAAGTCTGTAGTACTTTGTCAATGCCTTGATCAATGGAGCCAGACATCTGAAAATCCTGTGAAACCTTAGAGTTCATCACCATCTACTGCACACTTAACCTTTATAACTGAGCCAAGATATTTCAACCTCAATTCCTCAGCATACTCCTAGATCTAACCATATTGAGCTTCATGATTACCCTCAATCATCTTCATTGCTATAGCCTTAGCTCTATAACACATTTTCTTAGAAACAGTTGCACTATAGTCTGATTTGACTTGGTCTTGTAACTTCTTTGTTGTGCAGTTAGAATCATTCCTAAAGGACTCTCAATACTTCTTAGCAATCCACTTTGATGAAGTCAAAGGATTATCCATAATACTTACACATGTATTAAGCATAAAGCCTTCAATCACAGTTTTCATCCATGTATGCTGCACTTTTGATGGTCTTCACTGGAAATCCACCAGTAATTGCATAGTCTTTGAAAGCATTTTTCAACTATTCTGTGTGTTGTAAACACTAATCCCACCTTGGAAGAATTATATACCTTTTTTTCTCTTCCGCTGAATTTTGGATAATATAGTCCAGGTTTGTCATAAGAGAGAACTGGACTTTTCCAGTCTTCATCTAAATCTCTAGTCCCTATATTGTTTTCATACCTTTGGATCACCTCATAATACTTACTCAATCAACTTTCCAATCTAACTATCTCCTTACCTTTCCCCTTTTTTATCAGCATTACCCTCACAAACAAAAAGACCAGTACCACCTGCATTACCCTCATAATGACCTTCCTCACCACCCATTAAATCCTCATAGTCACCATCATGAAAGATTCCCTCATCAACAATACCCTCATCAACTATACCCTCACTCGTCTGAGTAGTGTGCTCAACATAGACCATCATTAAGCATCCCCTACTTGTAGCTTGTTTGAACTTCTTAAAATCATCTTCAGTCAGTGATGGCTTACCCCTAGAACTTAGGTCTATGCTAGAGGCATGCCAATGATAGCCTAACACATTTTTTACCCAACTCACCAATTATTTTTACTAAAGCCCCTAATCCCCAAGATTTGATATATAGATTCTCAAACCATTTCACCTCACCACTACAATACTAGTCTGGTGGAGGGTATTGAACTGTGTACCTTACACCAGAATCCAAATCATTGGAGTACTTGAATGGGTAAACCGCCCACAAGAGGTTGAACCGAACTAATAGGTGCTGCCCATACAGACGAACACCCTTTATTAGTAGCCACAACAATGAGCCGAATAATTGACAGGAATGGTCTGCTAGAATCGACAAGAAAAAAGGATTCACAATCCACTAGAATGCAACACTTTGTATTTTCTCTTCTTTCCTTTCTTTACAGTGTCCAATTTTTCTTTTCAAGAAATCCAAAAAAATGCACACCCACACTTAACTTAGGTGCATCACATCCTTAACTATATATAGTAGAGTTTTAGGTTTGGTTAGTTACCAAACTACCCTAATAGTATATGTTAGATATGTGTTAGATATTATCAAATAATATCCTAGTAAAACTACACCAAGTATTTATCTAACTTCTTAAATAATTACTATTAATTATTTTTGATCCAATTGGTTAGTTTTCGGGCACAATACTAACATGTCCTTACCACAGCTCTTTGTAACGACATCGTCTCTTGTGGAATGAGGTCATATGAGCACTCTTTGGACCAAAACTTCCTGTCACTTTCTGAGCAAGTTGTCGTGATACGAGCATGGGAACTCATGGCTATTTCTTGAGGAGCAAAGGGACTGTAGAATTACTCTTGAAGACTCTTAGGGTCGAAGAGGGCAGCTTGGAGACTCGGGAACGATGGGCAATGTGTGTGTACGCCAACGCACACACGCGCACAGACCTCGACGCTAATCCTGCGGCCTACCTTGACACGGACGCACGGGTCAACCCTGGCCCACACACGCACCTTGGCACGCGAACCCTAGGCCAAGTGCACGCCACAAGAAACCAAAACCTAACTAAGGAAAGAGCCACAAGACCCTTATGTGTAAGGGGTATTTAGGGGTTTTCCCTTTGTAAATAGACCTAAGTATAAATAGCTAAAGATAAGTTATTTTTAACTTTTCTTGAATTTTGGTGAGTAAACTTCTTTCAAAGGCCAATACACCTTAGGTGTGGATTTTAGGGTTTGTAGTCATCTTCTCCAATTGGTTGGGTTGCTCAAGATCATTCCTTGAGAGGGTTAACCTTGGAAGAGAGATCCTT
Organism: Viola odorata; assembly: GCA_963691705.1. NCBI lineage: Eukaryota > Viridiplantae > Streptophyta > Magnoliopsida > Malpighiales > Violaceae > Viola > Viola odorata. Next base: position 41,150,427 of record OY829542.1, on the reverse strand, counting down.
TTTGCTATTTTGGCAAGGTTGCCTAGGCTTGTTCTTAGAAGGGTTTCTCATAGTAAAGAGTTCAATACTTGTTTGTTTCATCTATCAAGTGTTCTTGCTAATTTTCATCTTCAACCTCTCACAAGAGGGCTAGATCCGTCTTGCCTTGAATCTTCGATTTCATCCCTCCAAATCGGAACCAAGCTCGTATCATGTCGATTCTCCCTCTTTCCTTAACCGGCCACCTAGGGTTCCAAGAAAAAAGAGAGAATTGTTTATGCTTGCTGGTGTCAAACTTTTGAGAAAGAGAAGATTCAGATTCATTCTTTAAAAGGAAATAAAGAAAGCAACTTTCTTCAATTTTGTCTGCATAATAAAATATAAGTTTTCTATTTTGGCGCCACAAATGGCATCCTTTCCCAGGTAAAATTTGGAGACATACAGCGCATGTCTCTGTTATGGCAGAAGTTGGGGGCATAAGGGTGAAAGGAGCTAACGATAGGAAGCTGGGGGCAAACGGGCTAACGAAGGATTTTTTGGGTGTTTTTTTGGAATTATGTTAAAGTTGGGAGCAAATGGTCATTATCTATAATAGGTGGGTGTCAATTGAATTTTATTTCCTAATACTACTCCAACTTGATATAAAAGTTATTAAACTTATAGATCTCCTACCATATTTGGTGCTCACCCAGGTAAAATTTCCCAGGTAAAATTTGGAGACATACAACGCATGTCTCTGTTATGGCAGAAGTTGGGGGCATAAGGGTGAAAGGAGCTAACGATAGGAAGCTGGGAGCAAACGGGCTAATGAAGGATTTTTTGGGTGTTTTTTTGGAATTATGTTAAAGTTGGGAGCAAATGGTCATTATCTATAATAGGTGGGTGTCAATTGAATTTTATTTCCTAATACTACTCCAACTTGATATAAAAGTTATTAAATTTATAGATCTCCTACCATATTTGGTGCTCCATACCCTAGTTATCGAAGGGTATAAATATAGCTCTAAGAGAGTTCTCTAAACATAAATTTTTACTCATTTAACCATTTTGTAAATCCTAGTCACCTTTTCCTTATCCTTCATCTCCTACTTCTTATCTTCGTAAGGGAAATCTGACTTGATCATCGAACGGAATCCTTTAGGTTCACACCCCGTGGTTCTTGGAGGCCAAATCATGCACGAGGAGCTACCACATCATCAACCAATAATCAAGATCACCATCTCAGCAAGGAAGAAAATGAGTTGTTATTCCAGGATCTAATAGTAAGAAATGTAATTTTTAAGATTTAAATCTCCTTTGTAAACAAATTAAACTATATAATAAAATCATCAAACCAATTTATACTAGATGCAGTTTACTAAAGAACCAACAATTACTCTAGTATCATCCCACCTAATTTCAAAACTACTGATTGTCATTCTCTTGATTGAGAATGAAGTTGTCTTTTTTTGCAACCATCCATGATTTAAGATTAACACATCTTGATGCAAGAACACATCGAAAGAGGAGGAGTGACTATTACACGTATGTATAAGCCATTTTACCTCTTGAAGAAAATGTTGTAGTCTACCATTACGCATATATAGAATGGTTTCAATGAGGAAGGAAAAATCTCTTAGGAAAAATCTCTTAGACCTTCTTTGAAAAGAATAAATTTATTTTGTAAGGAAAATATCGCCACCAACAAACAACAAAACGCTCTATCAAAAGATGAGTTGGCATCCCAACTATATTCAATGGCAACAACATATAAGGAGCAAATGAGTGACATATATTTTTAGAAAAACCTAGTTTAAGGTTATTTAAGCATTTTCCTAGTAAAACTTCATCCCACTTTAAGAATGTTTGGTACCTTTTTCAGCTAGATGGGTAAAAGTTACCCTCTTAAGCTTTCCATATATTGGGGTGATATGATACCACTACTAGGGGTGAATTATCAAGGACACGTAGAACTCACCTTCTTTTGAAAACTAACTACACTCCTTTCATTTCTTTTGCTTTTTTTCTTGTCCTATATGGATCAAAGGCTTCAGTTCCTCATGTGTACCTAAATCTTCCATGGATTTTGTCTCTGTTACCAAGTTGTTATGAACCCAAAAATAGGATTGTGACACAGGGCGAGTAGTTAGATAACCTGAAGGATTCTCTATGTGAGGTATTAAAGGTGTTTATCTTCCTCACACTTCTCCCATTTTGTTCTATGTGATACCTGGAACATTCTGAAGTTGTGTTGTGTGATTGTATCTTATGTGATCTTCGTGTCATTGTGCCGCATTTGCATCGGGAAAATATTGTGTGTGTAACTCGTGATTGACAAAACGCCCAACCTACGAAGGTGAAAAAAAAGGGTATATAGAGCTATGAATGAGTCTTCTCAAAATGACTAAGTGATGTCAGCCGATTGTCCAAATGAGTTAGTACTTAAGTGGAATCTTGCGATTCCAATAACGCTCTAGGGACTCATTCTAGCAACATTCCTCGATCAATAGTTTCAATTTAGTAAGAATGATTTTAGTAAGAATGAGTTGAGTACTTTAATTCAATTCATTGATGGATTAGTTTGGTCTGAACTAAAAAGGATAACGACATAATTTTTTAAAAGCTTGAATAATCTTTCTTACCTGAGTTGGGACCGATCGCTTGTCAATCAACTTTGAGGCTCTATACTCTTAATGTGGTGATTTCATTTTGACTATAAAATAGCAGGTAGGTCAATACTCAAAATTGGGTGATAACTCTTTAGTTGTTGACTCGAAACTTGTCTCAAAGAGCCATCTATGCAAGCTAAACCCAAAGTCACATGTCATGCATCATATTCATATAAGCTGATCAATATAATGACCCACTAATTCATACTAACAAAGCATGATTGATATTGTGTATTTGTTTGCATTCACCTTAGGATAGAATATATGCATGTTCCAACCTTTGTTGTGAAGCCTCCAATTTGAATAATGTCATTCTTTAGTCTCTATTTGAGTTTAGTACCATCATCAAAAAATATTGACATAATTCTATAGAATCTTGACATGATCTTTTTAAAGAAGGATAAATCCAAATATTGTTGTTCACTGATTGATAATTAAACTCGAAATTAACCTTCTCTAGAACTAATTATTAAATTGTATTTATTAGCATTATGATAAATATTACTCATGATTATATGAAACTCAAGAACTACGTGTGGTTTGATCTCTCTTAGAGTAGAACTAGCTAACACATTGGGATTTCCAGTCGTATCTTTACTTCCCTATTTGGACGCTTCCTTTATCGAAAAATTCAGTCCGTTCTGCCCAAATCCATTTCTGTCCAGATTTTGCTCTATTTAGCTTCTTCTTTGCTCATTTCCTCCCCAAATCTGCAATTGTCATGGAATTCAACTGAAATCAATAGAATTACCATTCAAAAATACATAATAATAAGTGGTAAAACCACTATGAATTATGCTCAATCAAACATTTCCCTCAACATCTGAGCAACGGTACGTTATCATCAACCAATATCCGAGCGAAGGTACGTTACAATTCACATTTACATTTTCCCTCATTATCAGAGCGGTGTCATTTACATTTCACCCCATTATCAAGGATGTGTCATTTGTATTTTTACATTCTCCCTCATTATCAGAGTGGTGTGTATACACTTCTGCCTTTTTACATTCTCCCTCATTATTAAAGCGGTGCGTGTACACTTCTGCATTTTTACACTCTCCCTCATTATCAGAGCAGTCTGCATTTACATTTCTGCAGTTCACATTGCTTCTAAGATTTATGCAGTACACCCATTTAAGGTTCCCAACATGTCATACTGCACTCAAAATGTTTATGGTAATTGGGGCAACCGTCTCTATTGCTACCCGAATTTTGACATTTTGTCATAGCATTTCCGCATTTTTATCGTTCGTCTTATTATTAACCTTTTTTATGTCAGTCATATTTCTATTGTCGTTTATTTACTATTTTTATTTTATTTCGTGTCATTTAATTTTATTCTGTTTTTTTCATATTTTACTGTTTTATTTTGGTCTAACTTCTATCGGCTCCGAACAAGATTTATCGGACCGTAGATCAAACCTTTCTGTCTATTTGCTATTTATTTCTATTTTGTTTTGTGTCATTCTATTTTATTGTATTTTTTTCGTATTCTCATTAGAACTTCTACTGATTTTAAATGAGATTTTTCAGAACATAGATTGAACCGAATAATATATGCTCGTCCAACTCACCATCTCCATTTCTCTTTTCCACGACCTCTGTAAATCTCAACCTCCTCGATCACTATTTTCCCTTCTCCCTTCACCGCATTTAATACATCCAACCTTCTCCCTCGCCATTTTTTCCTCATCTCCATAAATGTATCTCACCTTCTCCCTCACTGCCATCTCCTTGCCCATTCCTCACACCCTCCATAAATAACCTTGCCATCACTAGCAACAAGGGGGGCACAAATATTTAATCACTCTCATCCTCCTCAATCGCCACAGCCGAACCTTCACCACTAAATCAACCATATTGCCATCATCACCACCAAACCGCCACTTCCCAAATCCAAGAAATCTTTATCCTCCTCAATTGGCTAACCACCAAACTGCCTCAACTACCATCAAACCCAACCACCAAATCGCCTCAACCACCGTCAAACCCAAGACACCATCTCTCTCGACCAACACCACCAATTCACGAACCAATTGACGAATGAAATTACTCTCAAGCTCTCTCTCTCTAAATTTGCTCTCTCACTAGCAACTTGCTCAATGAAATGTTGAAGCTTATTTTCAAGTTATTGAATTTTCATTTTTAAACATTTTCTACCAATATTTTCCAAGAATTAATCGTTTGTGTTGTGAGGAAAATAATTGTTATTTAGCTTTTAAATAATTTCTATTGCTGCTCTAGATTAATCACATTGATTTGCTTCACTAAATTGCTGGATAATTCGAGTCAATTTCAAGTTTTTATTTAATTAAATTTAATTCATTTTTAATTAAATTGAGCACTGTTTTGCATGATATAAATTGTTGTGTTTACATGATTCAATTGTTGTGGTTATGGTGATTATTTTGGCTGGAGTAGCGTCGGTGTTGGTGTGGTCGGCTTCTCCCTTGGCCGCCGGCAGTGGCGCCGGCGAGCCAAGGAAGAAGATGATATTGTTTGTGAAATTGGAGGGAAGGTGATGACGGGCTTGGCCCTTGTCTTCTTTGATCTTGGTTGATGGGTCGTGCCTTGTCCTAAGCGGAAGAAGAGAAACAACCAGCCCATCTACTGGGCTGGGCTAGTCTGTCATGGGCCCGCACTGTTGGGCCCAACTGGTGGGTCCAAATTCTCGGCCTAGTGGGTCGAGTCAAATTTTCGGCCCATCACACTATTTTTCGCACCAATTAATCATATGCTCGCACTGTTGAATTATTTATTTTTGCATACTTTCAAATGTTTAAATAATTATGCTACTTGCGTTTAATTGTTAAAATTAATTATTTTGCTTACGCACGATAATTGTCAAATATTTATTCGTTTGTTTATCGTTTATCATTTACTCGTACTAATAATCTCGGCTGTTTAGGGTAAATCATTGACAACCCTTCACAAGTACACCTTTCTCACTCTTTTATTTATTTCAATACTTTTTCGCATATATACTTGTATGTATGATTATTTAGAAATGTTAGAATTTAATTCGCCCAATTTACATGATAACTAATTTAGAACTTTTATGCATATTCAAGCATGATTTTAAACACCTCTTTTACCATTAACCTTTTTTGGATGAGACTCGGGTGCCTAACACATTCCCGAGTCCATAAATCGACCCCGAACCGTTGTTCTCGGTTTTAGACCTTTTTGTGCCTTAGCTTTTTATTTTATTTTTTGCCACGTTATCAGACCATAGGTTTCCCTAAACCTTAGGAATAAATAGGGTGGCGACTTCATTGCATTATGTGAGACTTCCTTTTTGTCTCACATTCGTCCGAACCCCTCGCGAAGGGGGGTGCGACAGTATGTGAAAGATAAAACCTGAAGAAGAATTTCAAACTAGGAGCGGCCACCGTGATAATCCTCGATGCCTTACTTTAAACCCTAAAGAGGGTATTTATTCTTCTAGGAAAGTAGCTAATTGCGGAAATTAAGGGAAATCATAATCAAGATTAAATTGTATTTTAAATGCTCTCCTCCTCACAAAATAAATAAGATCAGATCAGATCAGCGGGACGCATCCATATCAGTGTGAGATTGACGCTCTAAATCGTCAGGGTAGGGATATCTTCTACCAGCGTCTTGATTCGCTATCTGCTCCATGAATTTCATAGGATTGGTCAAGCAAGAGTGTCTTTGCCAATAGAGAGACTCCATCGGCTTGGTCTAGAATATTGATCAAGGGAACCAGCTGCTCCAAAAGGTGCCTGAAATCATGCGTGAATCTTCCTTTTTGCTTTCCTCCTATCAAGAGTTGCTTCTTGCAATAATCGAATATTTCCTACAATAATCAAAGAAATCAATAACATACCATTCAGAATTGCAAGAGAACAGGTGGTAAAAACCACTATAATTTTTGCATGGCAATTCTATGCATAAAGGTGCACAGGGTATAACAAAATAGTTATGCATGATTCTCTTGAAAATTTTGGCACTAGGCACTCGAATCATGGATCTATGTAAAAAAAAGGTGTTTAAATAGTACCAGGAGTCTTACTCTTACAAGTATTGAAAATGTTAACCCAATTAATTGCCTTGGTAGTATGGTATGGAGTCATAAATTAAGCATTCATGCTTCCTATATGAAAGGACAGGATGTTCAAAGACAGATGGGTTCTAATTCTTAAAAACACACAAAACAACAAAAAATAATGCAAAAAAAAAATAAAAATGACCTATAAATTGCCAAAATTTAATCTAACTCATACAAAGACAACATGCAAGACAATTCAATCATACAAATTACCCCTCCCCCACACTTATTGGACACATTGTCCTCAATGTGAGAAAAGGGTGAAAATATAAAGACTCAAAAACAACAAAAAATAAAAAGAAAAAGGGAAAAAATAACCTGGGTTGGTTGCTTGGGGTTTGCCTTTAAGTCAGAGGAGGAGTCTGCCCATGAGTCAAGCTTAGCGTGGAGACCTGCTACAGCTGACTCCATGTTATGGAGACCGTTGATGAATTTTGTCATGATGGTGTAAGTAGCTTTCTGGTCTTGTTAGAGTTCCAGAATGGTATGTTGCATGGTTGTAAGGAGCTGGATGTTTTGGTGTATAGAATTCAGGATTTCTGACATGGTTTATTAAGGGGGCTATGGTGTAGGGGAAGTGTCTTCCTGCTGTTGTTGGTCTTGGTCAAGACCAACATCTTGGTCAATTTGATGCTCAGCTGTCGGTTCGACTCTTTTTGCACTACTTTCTGGTCCTGCCTGGAACTTCAGAGATGCAAACTAATATGGCCCTGTGTGGTTCCCTCTAAAAATTCTCTAAGCCTTCGGTGAGTGACTTGTATTGTAACAAAAACTCCTTTCTCCAAATGGAAAAATTCCATTTGGTTAAGGGCTTTGATATCAAGAATTTTTTGTGCATTTACTTCTAGGAGTTTGGCAGTGACATAGTTGAGCTGTCCGGATTTACATGCAAGCATGGTAATCAATCTACCTAAAATCATTTTGTTCTTTGAAGCAGCAAACTACTTGGCTAGCTAATAACCTTGACTGATTTTTTGTTCAACAATCATGCACCATAAAATAAACAGTTCAGTTTTATACAGGGCACCAGACATGTTTGTCTTAGCGTAGATATTGATGGCAAGGACCCTATGAAGGATCCTCAGGATTGGGTCACAAAGCTCATGTGCTTTGGAAGTTTTGGTGAATTGAGCCTTTGGTTTCCTATGAGGAATCTGAAGGCTTCAGTGGCATCCCAGTCCTTGGGAATGTTATAGTGAATTGAGGGGTACCAGGGAGGAAGTTCTTTTCCATAAGGGGCAAAACCTAACAGGCCATAAAATTCATTCAGGCTTAAATATTTCCAATGACCACACAATATAAAGTTTATGACACCTTCTTTAAAAACATCAGGGTGCTCTCTGCCCTTGCAATCTAAAGCAGCAAAATCTACCCACAAAGTGGTGTAAAATTCCAAACACAACTCAATATGCACAACATTGATCACAAAGAATACCGGTCCCCATCCCAAATCATTAACTATTTTCTTAAGCCTAGTAGACAGACCTAGGTTATGAAGCAGTTCATAGTCAAAAACAACACAAGGGAGAATCTCACCATTTTTTATCCATTTTTCCAGTCTCTCTTGGACATCATGGTAATCAAAGTTCAACCAACCACCAAAATTAGGGGATTGAAGGGTGAGTTTCGGACCTTTGACCAGATTGTCTGGATTGGAGACGCTTTTGGGATATCCACCTTCAAAATTGTCTTCTGACTCTAGCGTGAGGGTCATGGGTTCTTTGCCTTTGTGTGTGGGGATAGGGGTGGAGGGTTTAGCATCCTCCCTTGGTCAACAAGTCTTGTGGGCTACTTGCTTGTATCGTGGGTCGGGCATAACGGCAGTAGCGGTTGTGGTTGCATAGGCTTTCGTTGGTGTTATTTTGGTTGGGGCAAGTGTGTTAGGGTTCTTGGTCATGATGGATGGGGTTTCAGTTACTGGTGGATCCTGGGTGTCCATCTTCATTTTCCTCTACCTTTCTTTAACCTGGTCAGACGGTGAGGTCTCCTGTTTCCTTTTTCACAGTCAAGTTAGAGGAACCTCATCGGAATCTGTGTCAGAGGTTGGTGGTGGAGTTTTCTTCGGTGAACTGTTCGTCGCGAATGATGCCCGTAGCGCGGAATCGACGATAGTGTCAGGAGGGGTGAGCATAGTGGCCGTGAAGTTTTCTGCAGACTGCGTTTCACGCCTCTGTGAATTGGTGGTCAACTGGGACTGGGTGGTGTTTAATTGGAGGTCATTTTGAGTTTGGGTGGTGGATTTCTGGGTGGTCGGGAACTTGAGGGGGTTATTTGGGTTTGTAAAAATATGGGTATTCCTTATTTTGTTTGGTATTCAGCAATGATTGTGGTTTTTGATCTTGGCATTATAGTTGTGGTGGTTGTTGGGAGGTTGGAATAGAGTGGTTATCTGAGGGGGGAACGAGCACCTATGTTTGAGTAGAGGAAGGATTTGGGATAATGGGGAGGTTGTTCTCAATTTTTCCATGTCTTTATACTTTCTGAGGGACACGCGTCGAAGAGGATTGTTCTTGGCCATCGGGATTTTGTGATAGGGATTTTCTCTTCTTGGTCAAGATCCTTCTTGGTCTCTTTTGGTATTCTGTGCAGGAAACATAAGATTTTATCAGAGTTCGATTCATTTTCAGTTAAAGGATTCAAAACATTGAGTTTCTTCACAGCTTCTAGTGCCTTCCTCAGCTCCTGTTTCTTTTCTTTTATCTTCCTGATTAGATCAAAATCCGTTGGGTTATTCTCACATAGTTCATAAATTCCATCACCAGATGGTTCATGAATACTAATGAGGTTTAAGCTTTTTATCTTACTGGATATCTTCGCTGCATCATACATATTAAACTTAATGGTTTGTCCACAATATTCAAGAGTTAAGCATCCATGAAAAACATCAATCAATGCCCATGTAGTCCTTAGGAAAGGTCTACCTAGGAGGACATCAGTATTGTTAGTGGAAAAATCGAAATTCATATCTACCATATAAAAATCAATAGGATAGATAAAATCATTGACTTGGACTAGAATGTCCTCAACAACTCCCTTTGGATAAATGATGGATCTGTCTACGAGCTGGATTACCACTCTGCTATCCTTCATAATTTCGATGCTAAGTCTTTCATATTCAGCAAATGAAAGTACGTTGATCCCAGCTCCCAAGTCACACAAGGCTTTTTCAATCTTGCAAGGGATGTCAAATGTGCCTTGGCCAGTGCATTTTTCTGGGAGTCTAGACTGGATTACAGAGGAGACATTCTTCTCCAAGTTTTCCTATTCAAGACCTGCAAGTTTCTTTTTATTAGAACATAAACTTTTAAGGATTTTAGCATAACTAGGGATTTTAGCAATCAATTCAAGCATTAATTGCCACTTTTTTTAAAAATTCCATAAATTCCTCTTCTTCTTTTTTCTTCTTCGTCCTTGAGGGTGCAGGTGGAAATGGCGGGGGTTGGTACGATCCCAGATTCTCTTGAGGCGTGCACGGATCTAGTCCTCTTTGGGAGTTGGAAGATGCCTTGCTAATGGACGAAATGAAGAAGTTGATTGACAGAATGTTGATGTTAATAGACGGATTGGATGAAGGAAATATGGAGTAATGTTGCAGTGGATTAAATGGATGAAGGTAGAAGGTGTATTTAGGAAATAACTATAAGGAACTTTCAATCACAAGTGATTGAAAGGATCTCAATTTTACAAACCCAACCCTTTCACTCTCTAATCATGAAACTTACTTGGATTTGCATAAATGATAGTGTTTTGGTTCTAAGAACCCTAAATTACCCTAAGCTACACTAAGGTTAGTCTATGAAGAGATTCACTCAAAATTCAAGACAAGGTATAAAAGAGGTTATCTCATTCTATTTATACCCTTCAATTATTACATGGGATAAAACCCTAAAACACCCTTAGACAAAGGGCCTTGAATGCCTAGATGGGCTGCTGGAAGTGGGCTTGCAAAGGCCAAGGATCATCTTTGGCGGGATACCGCATGGAGCCTGGTGGTATACCGCTAGGCTCGCTTCCAAGACTTGCCCAAAATGCCGAGGCTAACGGCATACCGCTAGGGCTCGGGCGGTATACCACTAGGACACTGTCTTGGTCTTCTCTTCATGCACATTCGGGGAAGATAGGCCACGCGGGAGGCCTTTCACGTATAATGTATACGGGCGCTAGTGGGTCCATGCTCGTATCATCCCATCCCTCTTTGAGGAGATTCGTCCTCGAACCTCCACCGTGGATAGGGAAAAATGATGGAGAAACAGCCCAAAAACAACCAACACTCGGACAAGATGAGGAATGTAGGTGACTCGACCTAGGTGAGGGAACATAGTAGTGAAAGAGGAGGCGCGGCCATGACAAGAAGTCAATGGAGTGATTGAGAAGGCACGGTCAATATGCTCGATCCCTCGCATTGTGATCCAATGCAGGACAAAAACACTAGAAGTGGGGCCATGACCAAGGCTATGGTAGGATGAGAAACCTAGGCCATGGCTTGGAGAATAGGGAGCCTCGGTGTAGTAGTCTCCTTGCCCATAAGGAAGATACTCACTATCTGCCCAAGAACCATACGAACAAGAAGTGTGCTGAGATGGAGCCTCCACATAGCCATGCGACTTATAAGGATCATACGAATGGTGACCCCTCGCATTGTGATCCAACTCAACCCAAGATACATTGCCCTCATAAGAACAAGAAGTGTAATCATCACCAGCAATCGAGTCACAAGCATCACTAGGACAACAAGAACTATCCTCCCAATAGGAAACATCATCATCATAATAATGAGACATAATGAGAGTACCTACAAAAAGAAATAAAAACACAATTGCTATATAACAAACGTTAGTCTCTCCCTCATGTGTTTCGCTCGTGTTTCACGCACTCTCCAATAATCTCACCTCCTTACCCTCTCAAATATCTTCTCATAAACCAAACCTTAAGCTAGCAAAGACTCTAAGAATCAATGAAGGCACAAGGAATGGCAAAGAAAACAAAGCACAGAACGAAAGGTAAGGAAAGTCGAATTAATGCTCAAGAAGGAAAGCTTAATTTTGAGCACTAAATGGGCTTAGAGTAGAATGATAATGTAAAAAACAAGAAAGGAAAGACCAAAGACACAAAAGAAAAGCTAGCTCAACAAAAGGAGAAAACAAAATGGAAATGAAAATTGAAAGCCGAAAGTATGCACAATGGAGGAAAAATGCAAGCACTTAAAATGCACACCTAATAAGACTTAACTACACACATCAATGTCTAAGCACAAAGAAACTCTTGTCTTGTGACTTCCCCTTTGCATTCGTTCTTCTCTTTTCTTTTTTTCTTTTCTTTTTTGAATTCTTGCGGTTCTTTCTTTTCTTTTTCTTTTTAATAGGAGAGTGAAAGAGAAACCAATATAAAATGTATGACAATTATTTCTATTTAAAAGTGTGTGACAAGTAGTTTAAAGTCAAGAAATATTTTTCACTAAATGCGAAAAATGTATGACGTGGCAAAAGTGTTAAGGTGGCAAAAATATGTGAGGTGGCAAGTGAGGTGTCAAGTGATGTGGCAAGAATGTGTGCATAAAATTTCTACAAGAATATTCTAAGCATATGCTAAATGAAATGCTTGGTGTAGGAATGAGGGTGATGTGGCTGAATGTGGATCAAGTGTGGTGGATGACAACTACACAAGCAAATAAAAAGGGGATCACTAGACACTTGTCATCTTGTTCTTGCAAAAATATGAAGATTTGAAGGCCATGAAGAACAAATGAACGTGTATGAATAAAGAAGATGAAGATTTGAAGCTTGAAGATGAATATAAATGATAACAATCCACCTAAAAGAAAGGGTATTTTCGTCTATCACCCGGTGGGAAGAGGCATAGCTACTGTTTCGCACCACCACGGTAGGGACAAGATTGCTACCTTCCCCAAAGGCTAACGCTACAAAGTCTAACGGGGCCCTACCGGCTCCTCTCACGGACCTCCTGCTTGGCTCAAGGAGTTATCTCACCCCCAGAGGAAACCACGCGTCAGGATTAACGCTCCGGCCATTATCCTACCGTGGCAATATCTACCTACGCCCCGACCGCCAAGGTAGCGTATCATGATAAGGGTGAACCAGAGACCCTAACGCGAGCGATAGCTCCGTACCCGTTTACTCGGGCGGGAACACCCCCTTTCTTCTATAAATACCTCCCCCACAAAGGAGGCAGGTAAGCGGACTTGACTGGACAAAACTCTGCCAATTTCAGTACATCTACTGACTTAAGCATCAGAGTGTTTCTGCCGGAGACCCCCTCCGGCGCATTGCAGGTACTGTGGACCGTCGCGCACACTGATCTGAGAAGAGCTGCTCCGCCATACATCCTTCGGCAGAAGACAAATTATTATCAAATTGGTGCTTTCATTGAGAGCTTTGGTTCTATTAAGTGAGCATCCTTAATAACCAAGCTCCTCCTCCCCGAAGCTAGAAGGATTATGGCCTCAGAGTCAGATCCGGCGCTGTCCCGAACTTCCAACATCCCATACAACACCCGCAGACGCTTGTTTCCCTTCGCTACCTCTGATGCCCCCACCCCAGGGCAGGACGTCACTGCAGGAGAATTAGATCTTCCTCCTGGGTCAAGTTCAGAAGAAGTTACATTCCAGATTTGCTCTCCCTTCTCCCATATAGCAGGAACCAGCCATCCTACCCCCCAGGCGGGAAGATCTATGATAGGAGAAGCGGACAACCCTTTCGTGAATTCAATAGCAGCTCTCCAAGCTTAACTGGATCAACTGACAGAGATGGCTGCTGGATTTACTCCTCATGCCTCAAGACCTAGTGTGTCCTCCCAAGTAATTTTCACCCCGTCCATTGTCACCGAACGACCCTTATCGCCCCAACAGTCTAGGGCACTCCCGTCCTCCTTACCTTTCCCCTTGGCCCCCATAAATTTCCCACCATTCACGCGCGGACCTGCCGACCATTCTGGACAATACAGGGGAGGAATCTCTGTCCCCGAAGCAGTCCGCCAGCGTGACGAGTATAGAGAGCCCTGGGATGATCGACGGGGGGATATAATGAGAGATCCATCTCCTAGATACAGCGAGAGATCTAGCAGCAGAAGTCGACGAGCTTGAACTCCAAGGAGTCGTAGTCGTTCTCCTAGGAGACATCAGGAATATGACCCTCAAAATCCCAGATACGACGCTGAAATTCCACATCAGCGTCCTCCTCGTAGGATCCCCGATGCTAACGTGGGTCATCCGTTCAGTTACCGTGTCAGGCACCACAGAGTCCATCGACATGTGAAACTCCCAACAGAATCATATGATGGCATGAAAGATCCCATTTCTCACCTCAATAAGGTGAAGGATTTAGTGCAATTCCAAACGCGCAGTGATGCAGCATTGTGTCAAATTTTCGTAATGACGCTGTCAGGAGTGGCACGTCTATGGTTCGAAGGGCTCCCCGCCGGGTCTATCGATAATTTTTCTCAGTTGGAAGAAAAATTCAAAAGTCGGTTTAGCACGGCTATTCCTAACAGAAAGTCAGCAGCTGTGCTGTTCGATATCCATCGAAAACCATAGGAATCGTTGAACGACTTCTTAGGTCGATTTGATCTTGAAATGTCCCTAACGCCAGGGGTCACTATCGATTTTGCCATTGAGGCCCTGAAAAGCAATTGTCGATACAGTAAACTGAAAGATACGCTAACGGTGGACCCCCCAACGACCCTGGATGCGTTAAGGCTGAAAGCGCATAACTATGCGAGAATGGAAGAGGAGGAAAATAGAGAATGGATCCGAGGCATGCCGACGGACCCATATGTGGCCCCTAACGTCCTGAACAGCAATGCCCCTGACGTTAAACCTACCGAGGATCCCGGGCAGCGGAAAGAACATAATACTAAGACCTCTAACTGGCAGAGAGGCAATTTCTCAAAAGGAAGACCTGGAGGGTCCCCCACTCGGAAGCAAACGGACCCGCCAAAGGGCCGGATATACGATCCTGACCTCCCATCTCTCATACTCCCAAGGGCGGAGATCTTAGCAATAGTCCAACAGAGAAATTTGCCTATCCGCTACCCAGCTCCCGTGAAACCAGGAGTAATCATGGGAGGAAGAGAAAGTGCATACTGCAAATTCCATAAGGTCAAGGGACATTCAACAGATGTATGCAGAGAGTTAAAATCGGCTATAGAGCGATTGGTCGAAGAGGGCTACCTTGGGGAATTTTCCACAAAGGCAAGGGAGGAAGCCAGAAACAACCCAACTGGAAATACAACTGAGCAGAGGCAAGCGCCCTCGCACGCTACAGGGGCTAACGCAGTACCCCTCGGGCCAAATAGAGAAGCGCTCGCTATCGATAGCGACCAAATGCCCATGATAAATATCATTGCGGGGGGAGCACCCTATTGCGAGGAAATTATGCCGCAAATGCCCAACCCTGGAGAAAAGCGCAAACGGGAGAGCGCGCAAACGAAAATCGAGGCGATAAGTGCCTTAGACAGAATGATATTGTCTTTCTCAGAGGAGGACGAAAAAGGCATCGTCTTCCCGCATAATGACGCGATGGTTGTAACGCCCGTCATTGGGAGTCATGGGGTAAGAAGGACCCTTGTCGATAACGGGAGTGCAGTGAATCTATTTTCATTGGAAGCGTACAACTTGATGAAATGACCTGACGGTGAGCTATCGTCTTGCACGAGGCCAATTATTGGGATTGATGGAGTACCGATTCCGGTAGCTAGAATAACATCCCTGCCGGTGTACTTCCGAGAAGACATATCCAATCGCTCCGAAGAGCTACTATTTCTGATCGTAGACCTAACGTTACCGTATAATGCCATTTTGGGGCGACCATTCCTTAATCGTTTTGGAGTAGCCATATCTCAAAAACACCTGCGGATGAAATATCCCTCATGGGACGGCGTGGTCTCAATCAAAGGGGACCAAAAGCTGGCAGCCGAATGCTACTTGCTTATGACTCAAAGGAGTTGTGACCGCTACGTTTGCGTGGCAGACGACCCTTTCGATGATAAAGAAGAAAAGCGCACTCAGCCGCTAGATCAGATGGTATCAATCCCTATCGGTAAGGATAGTGAAACGAATCTCTTAGCCAGTGAGAAATTAAGCCTTAAAGAGAACGCGCAATTAATCCGGTTGTTGAGGAAATGCAAGGGAGAGTTTGCGTGGAAACCAGCAGACATGCCCGGAATCTCTCGGGAGGTCGCAGAACACCGGCTGAACTTTAGTCCTGACGCCAAGCCTGTTCAACAAAGGCGACGTGCTTTTTCATCGGAAAAGATAGCAGCCATCGAAAAGGAGTTGCTAAAGCTCATAGAGGCGGGGTTCATTCGAGAAGTCCAGTACCCGACCTGGCTAGCTAATCCTGTGTTAGTCCCAAAGCCTAACGGGGACTGGCGCATGTGCATCGACTTTACTGACCTAAATAATGCCTGTCCCAAGGACTGCTATCCCCTTCCGCGAATAGATCAGTTAGTCGATCAAACCGCTGGGTATGCTTATCTAAGCTCCCTAGATGTGAATTCCGGATATCACCAAATTCCTATGGCCGTAGAGGACGAAGAAAAAACTGCCTTCATCACTCCTAGGGCTACATACTGCTATACTGCAATGCCGTTTGGGCTAAAGAATGCTGGTGCAACATTTCAGCGTATGGCAAACAAAGTTTTTGAAAATCAAATCGGGAGAAATGTAGAGGCCTACGTAGACGACATCCTGATCAAAAGTCGGAGTTTCAGAGAACACCTCACTGACTTGGAAGAAGTTTTCAATGTGATGAGAAAGCACAAGATGAAGTTAAACCCGCGGAAGTGCATGTTTGCATTACAAACGGGAAAATTCTTGGCCTATGTCGTCAGCCAGAAGGGCATCCAACCCAACCCGTCAAAGATAAAAGCCATCCAGGATATGATATCCCCGCGAACTGTCAAAGAGATACAGAAGTTAACCGGTCGCATCATTGCGTTGGGGTGATTCGTATCTAAGCAAGGCGAGAGATGTTTGCCTTTCTTCAAAGTCATCCGAAACAAGGCTCCTTTCGGATGGACAGAGGAATGTGAGAAAGCGTTTGCAGGACTAAAAGCTTACCTATCATCAGATTTAGTGTTGACGAGGCCCGAGCCCGGCGACGAACTATATCTATATTTGGGAATAGCTGACGAGGTAGTCAGCGCCGTCCTTGTGCGAAGTGAAGGGCACATGCACCGTCCTGTATTCTTCGTAAGTCATATATTGAAAGATGCCGAACTGCGATACGCTCCTATCGAGAAGATAGCACTCGCTCTAGTATAGGCCACGAGAAAGATGGATCGATACTTCCAAGCCCACCCCGTCATTGTACTCACGGATCAGCCGTTGAGAAGAATCTTCAGAAAACCCGAATCTTTAGGAAGAATGCTAATTTGGGCTATCGAGCTCGAACAATACGGGCTGCAATACAAAGCTAGACCAGCCGTTAAGGCCCAAGCGTTAGCTGACTTCATAGCTGAGTGCACATTCATAAAGGACACAAAGATAGATCTGTTGGAGGAAGAAGCAGAAAGTCCATGCCTACCGTCTCCGGAGACATATACAGATACGTGGGTCATCCACGTAGATGGAGCAAAAAATCAAGAATTAGCTGGCGCAGGAGTTTTCTTAGTTGGACCAAACGGCCTGGAGATGCGATACGCCATCAGAATCTTGCAGCCATTGTCCAACAATGCGGCTGAATACGAAGCGCTGCTGGCAGGACTCAGAATTGGAAACAGTTTCTCTATCGGAGCCACTCCTGGTGTGGAGAAGGAAGACAGAACACGTTTAAAGATCCGAGGAGATTCCAACCTAATAATGGATCAGGTTCTGGGGAACTCCCAAGCCAGAGAACCCATCATGGCCCAATACTTAGCCAAAGTGAAGCATGAGTTGTCAAAGATACAGGAAAAAGACACCCGGGTCACCTTTGAGCACATTCCTAGAGAAAACAATGAAGAGGCCGATAGCCTCGCCAAGATGGCAGCCAATCCGGAAGCCTCAATACCCAGTGACGTGCGCTATGGAGAACTGCCTACACCTTCTTTCATGGAAGAGCAGGCATCGCTCTGTGTGGAAGAAATGGAAAATGATTGGAGGATCCCAGTGATAGAATATCTGAAACATGATAAACTACCGGGAGACCAGACAGAGACAAAGAAAGTCCTAAAACGGGCAGCACGATGCACATATTATAACGGAGAGTTAATACGAAGATGTTTCTCCCATCCGGCCGCTAAATGCATAACGGAGCAAGAAGGCTTACATGTGTTACGTGAAATTCACGAAGGGATATGTGGCATGCACATTGCTAGCTGCACTCTGGCAGCCCAAGTCTTTCGGTCGGGATTTTACTGGCCCACCATTCGACGAGATTGTCATAACTTCGTGAAAACCTGTCAGAAATGCCAGGAATATGCTAAGATTCCTCGAAAGCCAGCTGTGCCAATTTCATAAATAGTTGCTCCGTGCCCGTTTGCAAAATGGGGAATTGACATCCTGGGCCCGTTTCCAAAGGCCAGATCTCAGTTAAAATTTGTGGTCGTAGCGGTAGACTACTTCACAAAGTGGGCCGAAGCTGAGGCGTTAGCTACCATCACCACCGAAAAAATTTGGCGTTTCTTCAAACACCAAGTCATCATGCGATTTGGAGTACCACGCGTGCTAGTTAGCGACAACGGGACACAATTTACAAGCCAGTTCTTCAAGGATCAATGTACAGAGTTCCAGATAGGGCAAAGATTCTCCTCTGTGGCACATCCCCAAACCAACGGCCAGGCGGAAGTAACCAACCGCAGCATCCTCAGTGGCATCAAAAGAAACTTGGAAGGGTCCAAGAAGAAATGGCCAGACGAATTGCCATATGTACTATGGGCCTACCGCATGACTGTCAAGGCCAGCACGGGAGAAACCCCGTTCGCGTTAGCATTCGGCACCGAGGCTGCCACACCAGTCGAGATTGGCATGATGAGCCTCCGGGTGGCTCACTTCAAAGAAGAAAACAACGAAGAAAGGTTACGAGCTAACCTCGATTCTCTACCAGAAACACACGAGGAAACCCTCCTGAAAACCCTGCACTACAAGAGGAAAATGGCACAATATCACAACCGGCAAGTGAGGGAGCGATTGCTCAAAATCGGAGATTTAGTGCTCAGAGACAGACGGGCAGCAGGACAACGTATGGGAAAACTCAGTCCAAACTGGGATGGACCGTATCGTGTCACCCGCATTGTGGGAAAAGGAGCATACCACCTGGAAACGCTCGAGGGAACGCCCCTGCAGAACTCTTGGAACATCGCTCGGTTGAGGCTATACCACGCCAGGAGCTAATCGGGTAACATCAAAGTTATTCTAATAAATGAATATTGAGATATTCACCGTGCGTTTGCTACTGGTAATATGCAGGTAGCGAAGAATGCCAGGAGTGAAAATCCTATCCTTGTGATGGCTGGTCCTGATCAGACAGCTCACTAAGACGAGGCACGCCCTGGCATAACAAGGCGTTTAGAAGTGAAAATCCTATCCTTGTGGTAACCGTGCTCACATAGACGGCCCATTAAGACGAGGCACGACCCCAAACGGCTCCCCGGAGTGAAAATCCTATCCTTGCGGTAACCGTGCTCACATAGACGGCCCGTTAAGATGAGGCACGCCCCGGAATCCTTGGGAGTGAAATCCTATTCTGTGGTAACCCCATAAGGAGAGGCACGCCCCAAGGAGAGACCAACTCCGTCCTGGAAGTGAAAATCCTATCCTTGTGGTAACCGTGCTCACATAGATGGCCCATTGAGACGAGGCACGATTCCACGGACGTGAGGTACAACGCTTGGGGGTGAAAAGTCCTATCCTTGTGATGGCTGGTCCTGATCAGACAGCTCACTAAGACGAGGCACTCCCCAAAGCCTATCTGTGGCGAAAGAAAACAAAGAAATCCTAACTAGTAGCCGCGCGGTTGATACCCGGTGAAGCGATGTTGGAGCCTATCTGTGGCGAAAGAAAACAAAGAAATCCTAACTAGTAGCCGCGCGGTTGATACTCGGTGAAGCGATGTTGGAGCCTATCTGTGGCGAAAGGAAACAAAGAAATCCTAACTAGTAGCCGCGCGGTTGATACCCGGTGAAGCGATGTTGGAGCCTATCTGTGGCGAAAAGAAACAAAAGAAATCCTAACTAGTAGCCGTGCAGTTGATACCCGGTGAAGCGATGTTGGAGCCTATCTGTGGCGAAAAGAAACAAAAGAAATCCTAACTAGTAGCCGCGCGGTTGATACCCGGTGAAACGATGACGGAGAGGTGACCATACTGCAACAACAACGTTGAAACAGACGTAAACCCCCCTCTGACAACGAGGGACGGCAGGAATATGAGTGCAGCAGATGCGGAAGCAACGCTGATTTACTCTCAGAAAGGCTATCGGAGGATATAATGGACATGCTACTTGAATGCAGCTGATGAAAAGCTAACGGGATACAACGCGAAACTATGTGTCTATGGAAACCTAACGCCAAACGTCCCATGCGGACAAGTGATCAAACGGCATTATGAAGAAAAGCAGATAAAGAACTTCTATCCAAAAAGAGTGGATTAGCCAAGTCAAGGCCGACATCGTTTAAAGTACAAAATATGGACGGGCCCGTCAACCACAAAAATGTAAAACATTTAAACAACAAAAAGTCTAAAGATTGGGCGGCGCGTTGACCCCTCCTCGCTGAGCAGCCTTCCACTGGTAGAAACCGCTATCAGTAATGGTTGAGGCTCTCTTGTCAAAATACGCAGAGAGATCGTCAATACGGAGCTCCTCAACTCCATAATGATGCATCACGGCTTCTGACATGATTCCCCCACCCTGCTCTAAGTACCAACGGTTCTTCTCAGCGTTAAGGGAGGAATCGGCAGATAGCTCAGCGTTTCTCTGTCTCTCCAGACGCAGGATATTCTCCTCCTGAGAGAGGCGTATGGCCAGATCAAAGACATTTTCAAGACGCTGTCGCTCTTCCAGCAGCCTGTTTATCTCTCCTTGCCCGTTAGCTGCAGCTCTGGCATTCTCCTCATCCATATAGTGAAGATGGCAAAGTATAGAAAACGCCTGAGAGCGAAGGAAATTGATGCGCCCCTGCTCGCCCCGAGCCACAAAGACATCCCTCTCTCTTGGAAGAGACAAAATCGCTGCCACCAGATAAGCGGTAGAGGAAATCACGGTCTTATGATCAGCATCGACAGGAAACTGCAGAATACTGTCCCTAAAGGAGCGTAAGCTAACGTGATGAGTCGGCAGGAGAGGAGGCTCGTATGGAGAGATACCAGCCATTAAGGCAGGGGCGGGGCCACCCCTCGCAATAGTTGGATGAGGCATCAGAACAAAGAACAATGCACCAGGAGAAGCTGGCCGGCTAGTGGAGCCCTCCACATTAGGCATTGAGACCTCATTACCTCCGGGCACCTCAGGATTAAGGGCATCAGAATCATAGCCCGTTGGGGTGTGCGCAGAATGAATCGGAGAACCAGGAGGCACATGGGGTTGGCCGCCAAAATCAACAGGTTCAGATTGATCAGCAGACGCACCCTCGCCCCCAAGGACACTCGAACTATGGTTGGCGGCCGAAGAAGAAGGGTTGTTCTGAAGATCATAGCGAGCCTTCTTCTGACGCTCGCGAAGGACATCGGCGATACCCATATCTCCCTGGGAGGTAGAGGGGACAGAAGCAGCAACCACTTCCTAAATAACGCAGAACGTGATAAGGAAACCGTGCAAAAATAAAGACAAAAGTTTTTAAAATAAGAAAAATGCTCACCTGAGTGGTAGAGGACACAAGCAGAATCCCAACAGGAATCGGATCAACCGTAGCCTCTGAAGAGACAACGGTCTGGGACAAAACGGATGGGGCAGCACGTGCTTTCCTAGGCCGTTTCTGTCTTACAACCCGAGGGTCCGTAACGTTAGCGGTAGCAGTGGCCTCCCCTTCCTCGGCGTTAGCAGCAGCAGCAGCAGCCCTAGCTTCAGCGGCAGCTTTCTTTTTCGCCTCCTGTTTCCTTCTCCTCCGGAAATACTCGGGCTCCCAACCAGGCGGAGGCACTGCACAGTCACAAAACATTAGCGTTAGTACTTCTTGACAGCGTAAAGGAAAAAGGTTAAACGCTCACCCTTCTTGCACTGTTCCACGGGCAACCCATTGGCCACTTTTCGGGCATCAACACTAAAATCAAATTGAAGCAGCGTCTTCAACCAGCCATCCTCCGGGTCGGAAAGGGGTTTCCGATGACCCCAAGCCCCATCTTTAATTGTTTCGTTGAGCCAGCCCTCCACAACGGCTCAGGCAGATCAACAATAAAAAATTCCTCTTTCCAGTGAGGAATAGAAGACTCAATGCCCATAAGTTTCCAGGTAAAGGGCTTCAAAGAACCGTCTTCGTAGCGAGGCGATATCGATATCACCCCTTTACGGGAATACAATTGGAAAATGTCATGAAGCAACGCTAAAGTGGGAGATTCTATTCCCTTGAAACGGCACAGTGCGGCAAAAGCACTAACAACGCAAATTGCGTTAGGACTCAACTGAGCCGGAGCCAAATCAGAATCAGCCAACAACAATTTTACAAGCGGGTCAAGAGGGAGACGAAACCCATGATCGAAGAGCTTAGCATACAGAATTCTACTATTTCCGGGCAAAATGTTGTTCAGTCGAAGCGACTCAGAAGCAGGATGCACGGGATATTCCTTGGGAAATCGTGCAGAAAACCCAGCAAGTCTACGGTTAATTAAGGGCAGCGTGTACAGAGAAGTGGGAGTAGTATCAATTACTTCTTCCCCAGAGGACCTTTGAGGGTCTCCTTCTTCAGAGGATTTTTTAGTTCTAGCCATGGCCAACAAGGAAGAAACAAAGAGAAAAGAAAAAGGATGTGTACCTTGTACCTTCATGAAAGAGAACGCGAGGAGTCTCGAACCAGAAAGAGAGAGCGGCGCAAAGTATTTATCCAAAGGCAACAGCGTATAAGGGAAAGATGGAAAAAGAAAAGAGGGTAGAAGAAACAATAGATATAACCCTGAAAGGACACGACCAGTCAGCAGCAGACACGTGGCGAAGCAGCGCGTCATAAAGAAAGGCACGTGCCAGAAGGTGCAAATTTGAAATAAGAACGAAATGCTTCTGCACTCGCAACTCCCTAGGAGACACCTGCTCCAAACGCCCCTCTGAGGAAGGACACGTGTCTCCTTTCATCATTACCCTTCAAGTCGCATTAAATGAGGGGTAGGGGGATTGATTAAAAAACATAAAAAGCAGCGCTGGCCTTGCCAAACGGCGTGATGGTACAAAGAAGATAAAGAAGGAATAAACGGTAATATCATACAGTACGACAAAGGATACAAAGCGTTAGCATTATTACAAGAGAAACAATGTTCGAATGGTTTTCAAGAAATAACAAAAGAAGAGACAATAACAAGAAAAACAAGGAAAGGCCCAGGCACCATCGCTAGCGTTAGACTTTCTCCCCCGAAGGACCAGAAGAACCGCTGTCACCTTTGCTAATCTCACCCATCACGATAGATATGTAATCAGCTACCTGGGCCGGATCCGAAGGGTTACCTTTGAAGCGGGCCGCAAATCCAGAAATGAAGGCCTCCAGAACCCTCTTCCTCCATAACTCTTCCTTTAATGACGCCCTAGCAGACCCCTCATCTCGAGCAAGTATCTCTTCACGGAGAAAAAGATTTTTCTTCTTTTCTAGCGCCAATTCCGCCTCCAGAACTTCTATCTTGGCTTTCCAGATAGATTTTTCTCTGTCCAATTCCGTTTGGGACGATTCACAAAGACGCGTCAGCAACCTAGAGTGCTCCACCGCCTTCTCAAGCTGCACCCTTGCAACACACAACGCGCTGGAAAAATTACGTGACTCGCGATCGTGAATTTCGAATTGATAATTCAGATGGCGGAAGAAGTCCAGAGAATCATTCAGAACATGGCGAAAGCGTGCCGAGGGAGGGAGTTGAAGAAATTCCTCTTTCTCCTTTTTTCAACTCAGCATCTCTCCTATCAAGGGTGCAGTAAACTCATCTCGAGAAAAAGGTTGGGGAACCCCGACAGCGCGAAGGGCATCAAAGCAAAACCCTGCAAGATTCATACGGTAGGCCGGGACCCCGTCAGGACCAAGATTGATTGAGGGAGGCGGAGAAGAGCCCTGAGGAAAAATACTCTTGAAAGGAGTAAAAAACACCTGCGGAGTAACCTTAGGCGGTAGCTCAGCAGTCGAATCCGCCACAGGAGGCGTGACCACTACGTCAGGAATACAATGAGCAATCGGAGAATCGGGAGCGTCAGCCATGGGAGGAGGACATTCCATCGGTAGGGCCTCTCCCTCAGTAGAACAAGTTTTTTCCAACGCCTCAGCGGCTTCCGTTGGATGAGAGGCGCCCGCTTCAGACAAAACAGCAGGCGTAGAAACAGTTGCCACATCCACAGGAGATGTCCCGGTAGCTTGTCCGTTAGTGGCCACTCGAAGTTTTTTCCGACGCTGGGAAGCAGCAAGGGAAGAAGCGTGGCAAAGGTCTGACTTAGCATCCGCATCTTCATCATCGCTAGTAATTACCGTCGTTGCGACAGGCCTGGAGTCCGTCCCCTTGCGACGCTCCGGTAGCTAATTTTCCACAAAGCGAGAAGTTCGTACAGAGCTAACGGGTCTTCGCCCTCCCTGGGCAACCGTTTTAGTTCTCTTCCTCGAAGGAGGAACGCCACCCCGACTTGAGCCCTCGGCCGAAGGCGAGGCCGGTAAGGTTTGAAGCGGTGTTACGTTCAGAGGAGCACTAGTGTCACCTGCGAATCAACCGTTAGCTTCTTATAGCAAACAAAGCGTGCGAGGACCAAAGTAAAGAAAATATGGAAAGAAATAGGCTCACCCATAACGCACTCTTCCAGAGGCTTGAACAGAGCAAAGGCACGAATGCGGTAGTGGGTATTCTCGTCTAACAAAGCGTTAGCCTGGTCCAACTCAGTTCTGGACAAAATCGCAGGATTTGTCCAAATGGGACCTATCAGTTCCTGATTGAAATTGATACGCCATAAACGTGACGGTAGCTCCAGAACAAAGAAGCTGCTCTTCCAATCAGCTACACCCTTCTTGAAGCCGTGAAAACGTTGCCAAAACGACTGCACAAGCGCATCATCCCACCGGGGAGTAATCTCGATTAAACAATTGTAGCAAATCATGCTAAAGAATTTGCGAAACAAATTGATAGATGGGGTAAGAATGTTCTTCAACTCGCAAGCACGAAGAAAAGCATAAACCGCACACCAAGAGGAAGGAGTTATCTGGGCAGGATTAAGGCTATACTCCCGCAGCAGAGTTAGTATAGACTCATGAACGGGAAAGCGGAAACCATAAAGGAACATTTTAAAATAAAAAAGCCTACTGTGGCCCCACCCTGGATTATGAAGCCGCATATCACTTCCAGGAATAGAAGGCTCATGTCCAGGAGGAAAGGTAATACCATGTTCCTCCAATTCGGCTTTCAGAACCACATCGCAGGTAAAAATACTCGGTGATTGGGCGACCTCGGGATCCATGGGCCTAGAGATAATCTGGCGAGGTCTATTCCTAGCCATAGCAAACCAACAAAAAGGAAATCTGAGAAGGGACAAATTGATACCTTAAAGGAGAAGAATCGCAGAGAAATCAACGGACAGTGACGAGCGGCCGAAAAGGTATTCGGAGAAGAAGACGAAGAAAGACAAAAAGGAAAATTCGAAGTAAGGGCAAAAGTTTTGAGAAATTGGAGAATGGCCCTTCTTAAAGGATAAAAATGCCACCGCATTAATTGAGTCACCAATCGGGCGAAGACGCGTGTAAAAGAAGTTGGCCACGTGGAAGCGCATTAAAGAAATTTGAAAAAAGAGAAGTTATTCGTCGAGACTCCCCAAAAGGGCGAGACAGTATTGACCCAGTCAGAGTAACCGCGAAGCGATTGCCTCAGTCAGGCCAACCGCTTGCGTTAGCTATCACCAAGAGCTAGCAGGCTAACGGAAATAACGACAAAATTGAAAAGGCAGAAAACATCATTTTATTCATAAAACGCCAATAGGCGGGTATAATGCAAAACGGCTAATCCTTATCAGGCCAGTAAATGCCATGGTGATAAACCTCGTCATCATCAAGGAATGGCATCTTCCCGTCAGCATTCGGGACCGGCTGGTCTGCCTCCCTTTCTGGGCAGGACCTTAACGGGCATGACTTTTCTTTGACACTCGAATCTGCCAACCCCGCACCAGCACTGGTGGGAAAATCCTCGTTCAGCGAGCAATCAGGAGAGGAAAAACGTTTGCCACCCTCTTGAATAGCAGAACCAGAAGAAGCCAAAGTCGCAAAGGGCGTCGGGGAAGTCCGTTTCCCCTGCCTCTTACGACCCTTTCGGCGGACCGGAGGCCTCCATGGTGGCGAAGGAGGGGGATGATCTGAGTCCGGCGAAGTCGGGGGAGTCGGCAAGGAGTCGCGATCCATGGAACTTAAGAAATAAAAATCTGCCATGTGACCTGAAAAGCAAAAAAGAAGGAAAAGGATGAAGATGAACAGGAAAGGGAAACCAAACTCCCTTATATAGCCGAGTAAGCACTTCGATCCCTGAAAAATCAATTAAGTCGCTTGGAAAAAATAACTGCAATTGCAGAATCTGATCCATCACAGGCGCATCTGCTCGTTGAACGCACCAATCAAAGGGCACCAAAGAACCGCCCAACCACCTGCCACTGAAAAGACGGCCCTGTAACAGTCAAGACAGAGCATTCATTGCTAATTCTCGGAACACGACCACTGCAATACAATGTCCCGAGGAAGACCCATTTTCAGTTGGGCTCATGACAAATATTTCCAACCAATAAAGCAAGCAACCACGCAAGAAAAAGAGAAGACTTGGGAAAAAGCAGAGACAGTTATTTATTTATGGCCAGGTGGCCTTAGCGTTCAAATATGTACAAGAAGCATAAGTAAAACAACGAGAAGAAGCGAAGCCAGCAGTCAGATATTGGACCCCGCATCATCTTCCCCTGGCACAACGGGAACCTCCCTTAAAGCGTCAGTGACGGAGGTCAGTTCGGAAGAGCAAGCTCTCATGCCCTTTAGGCAGCAGGCCAGCAGATCTTTCCTCTGCTGCAGCATCGAGGCCACCACATCAAGGTGGGCACTGATAGTGGCCAGTTTTGCTAAACTCTCTAGGGGATTAAAATCCTCCAGAGTTATTCCCAGCTGTCTAGACAGAATAGGGGTTAGCACACCCTGCAACTCCAGGACATCCTCGGAGGTCTTGGTGATCATCCTCTCCAGGAAGCCGATATCACCCTCAGTAAGATTCTTCAGGGTCAGAGTTTTAGAGATCAGGAAATTGCGAGTCAGTTCATCCATGGTGAAATATGAAAAGAAAGAACGTGAAAATACGAAGAAACTGGCACAGAGAAACCTCTGATTTATAGATCCTGACAAAAAACCGTCAGGACCATCTTCTGAGGCAAAACCGCCCCGGTACTTAAAGGGACTCTCCGTAAGAGAAGGAACGTTAGCCCTTGGTAAACACTCGGGCTCATTTTCAGTTGGGCTTATGATAACAATCCACCTAAAAGAAAGGGTATTTTCGTCTATCACCCGGTGGGAAGAGGCATAGCTACTGTTTCGCACCACCATGGTAGGGACAAGATTGCTACCTTCCCCAAAGGCTAACGCTACAAAGGCTAACGGGGCCCTACCAGCTCCTCTCACGGACCTCCTGCTTGGCTCAAGCAGTTATCTCACCCCCAGAGGAAACCACGCGTGAGGATTAACGCTCCGGCCATTATCCTACCGTGGCAATATCTACCTACGCCCCTACCGCCAAGGTAGCGTATCATGATAAGGGCGAACCACAGACCCTAACGCGAGCGATAGCTCCGTACCCGTTTACTCGGGCGGGAACGCCCCCTTTCTTCTATAAATACCTCCCCCACAAAGGAGGCAGGTAAGCGGACTTGACTGGCCAAAACTCTACCAATTTCAGTACATCTACTGACTTAAGCATCGGAGTGTTTCCGCCGGAGACCCCCTCCGGCGCATTGCAGGTACTGTCGACCGTCGCGCACACTGATCTGAGAAGAGCTGCTCCGCCATACATCCTTCGGCAGAAGACAAATTATTATCAATAAACACAAAATTTCTAGATTTTTGGCTCACACAAGATCAAATCACAAAAAGATGAAGATTTTGGCCAAACACCGAAAATTGTCAAAATGCCCCAAAATGAAAACCGATCAGAGGCGACTTTGCAGAAAATAAAAAATAAAAAGAAGAGGGGCAGAAAGGAGAGAGGAGTTGAGCGAGGTGAAGGGAGAAGAGAAAAAGGAATGAAAAGAGAAGAAAACAAATCTGGGGGAGAATTCCTTGGCTTAGAAGAAGGTGAGACGGTGAGCAACACTCGCTGAAGAAGGCTGATGGCGAGGGCTAGACAATGGCTTCAGCTTTCACCAGTAGGGGAGGTCTCTGTCGTGCTTCGGGGGCTCGAATGGCTGTCTTCTGGATTGCCTGATCTGCTTTTATTTGGAAATATTTTTTTTATTTTTTTAGAAGAAATAAAAAAAGCAGACCAGGCATTTACTTTTCTTATTTTTCAGCTCGAAATTTGCATCTGCATTTAATTTTCTCTTTTTCTGAACTGGAGCTGGGCTGGCAGAGCTATAAATACTGCTTTGGGGCGCTTGATTTCGAGGCCTTGGGAATCGACTTTTACTTCCCCACACTTAAGTTATGGAGTGGTGAGGAAGTAATACTGAGATATTGTCGTGGCCTCGAATCTTGATTTCTGCTCTTGCTCTTTCGTGCCCTTGATAATAATTCTTCTCCCCACACTTATCTTCTTCGGAATCTAGCCCTTGCCTTTGTGATGAATAGTGCTGCTCACCTGCCAAGGAAAGGACAAAGAAAAGGAGTAAATGGTTAGAAGAGAATGGAGAATGGGAATCGAGGACATGAAAAGGAAGAAGAGAGAGATATAAAATTCAGAGAGAAAAGAACGAAAGAAAGAAATTTAAAATTTTGCAAAGTTTTCTCGTCGTTTCGCTGCTTTCCCTCGTCTAATGATGCCTATATCCAGGGATATTATGCAAACTTAGACAGTGCCTAGTCAAGCATTTTCACTCAAAAATAAATAGGCATGCAGCTCAAAAATGCTCACGGGTTCAAATAGTGATTACTGGTGTCTAGGGCAAGATTGGATATAAGGGCTAGCAGGTCTAGAAATGCATGCTCAGGCATAGATGCGATGAATGTCATGTTTCTCCTATGCATCAGAAATCAAAAATACTTGCCAACAATGAGGGTTTTAAAATAGGCAGTGGCAAAAATTCCTAGCAAGGACTAAAAGTAAAATCCGAAAAAGTTTGAAAAATTCGAAAAACACGCAGTCATGCAACAAACAGAAATTTAAACATGCAAACAAACGCTTCAAAACACACAATAAATCCCTCTCCACACTTAGGCAGCGCATTGTCCTCAATGCGGGAAGGGAACACAAAGGAGTTCAAACAACTTAAAATAGTACAGTACATCCAAAAATAAAAGCGGTAAAAATTCTTCAGAACCCTCCTCGAGGGCAAGAAGTGTATAAATTGTTCGAGGGGGTGGGGTCATTGGGGCGGGAGGTTGCGCCGGGCAACTTCAGCCGTCAAAGCCTGAAGTTCCCTGAAAAACTCCTGCACAGATAACTGTCCCGAGGATCCAAACCGACCCGAGAAGGTGAGGGCTAGATATCTATGCAGGATGCGCAATGCAGGGTCAGCAATTTCATGGGCTTTACTTAACTTAGGGTCAAATTTAGCGTTAGGGTTGTTGGTAAACTCACGAAACGCAACAGAAGCATAAAAAACATGGGGTAACAGTCAGAGCATTTTTATACGCAGCAGAATCTAACTCATCAGGCTGAACAAAACCAAGCAAACAATTGAATTCGTTAAGAGACACTGGGGTCCATTTGTTTACCAACCTAAAGTTGATTAGACCAGGGGTAGAGAGATGGGGACCAAACTTGCCTTTCGGCCTGAAATTATCAAAGGCAACCCAAAAGGTAGTAAAGAACTCGAGTGAGAGTTCAATAAAGGTGGGATGTTCTAAAAAGAACAGGGCTTCCCAGCCAATATTAGCCACTAACTCTCGGATTCGAGATTCTATGCCCATCTTGGCCAAAAAGGTTCATATCCAGGCGCGCACAGGAGCTAACGCCTTTGGAATTCAATTGGTGCAGTTTATCAAGCGAGGGTTTATCATTAAATACCAACCACTCATGCAATACAGAAAGGTTAGAAGTGACCTGAGTGGAAGTCGCTCGAGATGCAGAAGGGGGAACTGGTGTCGGGGTCTCGGCATCTGAAACCTCGTCGGGACCTCGAGACTTCTTGGTTGTCGAGGCCTTGAGTTTGCTGGGGGGTAGTTTCCACTTCTGTCCTACCGGCGTCTCATCTTCTGCCGGCTGCTCCGCTCTGGCTAGAGCTTTTGACTTGCCTTTCTTTGTCGCCGCTTTAGCTACGACTTCCCTCTCCCTCTTCTCTTTCTCATCGGCTTCTTCTTCTTCCTCCTCGGCTTCACCGCTCTCACCAGAACCTTCCGTCAGAGTTTCATCTGCTTGTTCCGGCTCAGCCTCTTCCTCCTGCTCTTGATCTTCTGGCAGCTCCTCCTCGAGGGCTGCTTCGGGGGGCCAGAAACTGGTCTATGGCAGCATTGATTGGGAGCTTTCTGGCAGTGGGAGATACCTTTTTGGGCTTGGATGCGGCCTTTGATTTTGCGGTTGATGATCCTGGAGGGAGCTTAACCACGCGGCCACATCTGGTTGTGGTCGAGGTAGGAGGGAGAGAACCAGTAATCTCCAGATCATCTTCGACTGGAGTGAACTCTCATCCTTGTTCTTTGGACGGCGGTAAGGTCACTGGAGGAGAAGGAATAGGGACTGGCTGGACAGAGGACTGAGTGGCTGTTTTGAATGAGCCGGGAGAGGGGGTGTGGGATCCGGACCGCGAAGGAACTGGGTTGGCAGGGTCATCCACTAGGGTGGGTCCTGAAGTATTTTTGCGGATGGGTTTCTTTGTTCACGGCGCCATTGATGGTGATGTGAGAGAACAGCTGGTGATGGAGATAGATGTGTTTGGGAGATGGAAGATGATGGTTGCGTGTGTTGATAGAGAGAGATGAAAGTGATGTGTTTTGGGCTGAGAGGAGAGTGAGGACGTAGTAGGAGCGTGGGAAAGAGAAAAGTAGCTGACGCCTGTAATTAATAGCGCAACTTTTTCTTTAATTAGGGCTACCTTTCTGTCCCCAGCAATCTACTTGGCATCTTGGGCTTTGAGAACAGTAGCCCGTGTGTATCCCAATAACCTATAAAGGAAAACAACTTTGTAAATTTTCAAAAAGGGACAGTTGGGTAGGATAATGACAAAAGGAGAGAATAAAGGGCTAACAGAAATAAAGGGAATAAAATCTCCTAAGAAAGGGAAAGGTCAGAGATTAAGGGAGATAAAAAAGGGATAAAAACAAGGAAATAAAATCAGAGAGAAAATGAAAATAAAATCAGGGAATTCAAAAAGATTCGGAAAAGATAAGGAGAGAGAGAAAGGATGGACGACACATCAAATGCCTCCATTGTGGTCTGTTTACTCATCGGGACCTCGACGTGCTACGTCAATCTAGGTCTGGATAGGTAGAGATTCCGCCATGGCCTCCTCAACGGTCGAGGGCTTGAATCCTTCATAAAAGGATTTCAGCCTATGGCCATTGACTTTGAAGATTGTTCCTATTTCGGGGTTCTGAATCTCGACCGCTCCATGGTCATAGACTGTCGTGACCATGAAAGGTCCGGACCATTTGACTTGAGTTTTCCCGCAAACAATTGCAAACGTGAGTTATACAGTAATACACTTTGTCCAATGGAAAAAACTTTGGGGCGAAGATGCCTGTCATGATAGGCTTTTGTCTTGCCCTTGTAGAGCATGGCATTCTCATAAGCATCGTCCCTTAGCTCCTCGAGCTCCTGTATTTGCAAACGTCGGTTTTGGCCAGCAGGCCCTAGATCTGTATTCACTTTTCTGATGGCCCAAAAAGCCTTGTGCTCTATCTCCACTGGGAGATGGCACGGCTTGCCATATACAAGTCTGTAGGGCGTCATACCAATCGGGGTCTTGAAAGCTGTCCGATAAGCCCAGAGTGCATCATCCAACTTCAGACTCCAATCCTTTCGGGACTGGTTCACTGTTTTCTCAAGAATGGACTTAATCTCACGGTTTGACACTTCAGCTTGGCCATTTATCTGCGGATGATAGGTTGTAGATGTTCTGTGATGGACGTCATACTTGGCCAAAAGCAAGACCACGACACGGTTGCAGAAGTGTGTACCCCGATCACTGATGAGAGCTCTGGGCGTACCAAACCGATTGAAAATATTGGTGCGTAGAAAGTTTACTACCACCTTGGAGTCGTCAGTCAGAGTTTCCTTGGCCTCGAACCATTTGGAAATATAATCGACTACGAGGAGGATGTAGATGTTGCCGAAGGAATTAGGGAACGGGCCCATGAAATCTATACCCTAGATATCGAAGATCTCACATGGGATAATATTCATTAAGGGCATCTGATTCCTGGCCCTGATATTTCCAGTGGCTTGGCATCGGGGGAATGATGCGCAGTACATGTAGTTATCCTTGAAAATGGTGGGCCAGTAGAGGCCGGTTTCCAAAACTTTGAGGGCAGTTTTCTTGGTGGCGAAGTGTCCTCCTTCAGAATGGCAGAATTTGAGGATCGAGGGCACTTCATCCATAGTTACACAGCGGCGAATTATCTGGTCTGAACAATGCTTCCATAGATAGGGGTTGTCCCAAATATAGTATTTGGCTTGCCGTCTGATTTTGTTGCACTCGGATGAGGAAGCATCAGTGGGGTAGGTGCCGGTAGCACAAAAATTCGTAATATCTATAAACCATGGGGAATAAATAGCCTGGACTAGACACAATTGTTCTTCTAGAAAGGTATCGCGGATAGGCACGAGTGAGTCATTTTCTTGGGCTGGAAGTCTGCTAAGATGATCCGCCACTAAATTTTCTCTTCCTGCCTTGTCCTTGATTGAGATGTTAAATTCCTGCAGCAATAATATCTACCGAATAAGCCGAGGTTTGGCGTCTGCCTTTGTCAATAAGCACCTAAGGGCCGAGTGATCCGAGTAAATGAGAACATGAGTGCCCAAAAGGTATTGTCTAAACTTGTCTAGGGTATAAACCACGGCCAGCAGTTCTTTTTCTGTCGTTGTATAGTTCTGCTGGGCTGGATCTAATAGCTTGGAAGCATAGTAGATGACGTAGGTTTCCTTGTCTTTCTTTTGACCAAGAACGGCGCCTAGGGCTTGATTTCTGGCATCACACATGACCTCGAAAGGCAATGTCCAATCGGGGGCTCGAATGATCGGTGTTGAGATAAGCTTATTTTTTAGGAGTTCAAAGGCAGCTTTGCAACTTTCATCGAAATCAAATGGTACTTCCTTCTGGAGCAAGCGACACATAGGTTGGGCAGTCTTGGAAAAATCTTTAATGAACCGTCTGTAGAAACCGGCGTGCCCTAGAAAAGATCGCACATCTTAAATACACGCTGGATAGGGTAGGGATGCTATCACCTCAATCTTGGCCTTGTCGACTTCGATTCCCCTGATCGAGATTATATGACCTAGAACGAGGGCTCGATCCACCATGAAGTGGCATTTCTCGAAATTCAGGATAAGATTTGTCTCTATGCAGCGCTCTAAACATTTCTTCAAGTTGCCCATACATTCTCGAAAGGAATTCTCATAGACCGTGAAGTCATCCATGAAGACCTCGATTCCATTTTCAACCAATTTGGAGAAAATACTCACCATACAGCGCTGAAGGGTGGCGGGGGTATTGCACAAATTGAAGGGCATGTATCTATAAGCAAAGGTACCGAAAGGGCATGTGAATGTGGTCTTCGGGGGCAACTGGGACCTGATGAAAATCGGAGTAACCTTCTAGATAGCAATAGTGAGTCTTGCCCGCGAGACGTTCCAACATTTGATCAATGAAGGGCAGGGGAAAGTGGTCTTTCCTGGTGGCAGCATTCAATCAGCGATAGTTAATGCATACACGCCACCCATTCTGGATTCGGGTGGGAATGGATTCACCGTCTTGCCCAATGGTGATAGTGATACCAGTTTTCTTGGGCACGACCTGTATAGGGCTATCGGAGATGGGGTAGATGACTCCTGCATCTAACAACTTCAAAATTTCTTTCCTGACCACTTCCATCATGGGTGGGTTCAATCGGCGCTTGGGCTGGCATATAGTTTTGCTAGCATCTTCCAAATGGATACGATGAGTGCATAGGGGTGGTGACAAGCCCTTGATATCTACGATGGTCCACCCTATGGCTTGTCTAAATTCCTTCAATAAGGAAATCAGCTCAGACTCTTCAAGATGTTTGAGCTTGTTGGAGATAATGACGGGCAGAGAGTCGTCGGGGCCTAGATAAGCATATTTCAAGTGGGAAGGCAGAGGTTTCAGATCGAGGGCTGGAGCCTGATCAATAGAGGGAAACAACTTAACATGGCCTGGACAATCAGGAGACATCTTTGGGGATTCATACTGGGACACAACGCATTCTTCTAGGGCAGCGACAACGGAGCGTAGTTCATGGGGTACGGAAAGCGTCAAGGCCACGACATCTAGAAGAGCTGGTGTCAGACTCCTATCAAGGGCAAACTGCAAAGGGTCAGTAAAATGAATTTCAGCGACTTCATTTATAGCGGGATCAATAACATCTATATAGTTAACACTTGAGAATTCGGATGGGTATCGCATGGCCTCTAGCATATTGAATTTGATGATTTCCGCATCGAATTCGAGGGAGATTGTCGCATCATGAACATCAATCTTCGCCCGGGCGGTGGCCAGAAATGGACGGCCTAGAAGAACATAAGTTGACTTGGTAGAATCTTCATTCTCCATTGCAATAACATAGAAGTCTGCGGGGAATAAGAATTCTCCCACTTGGACCAAGACATCCTTGATGATCCCCTCAGGGTAGATGATAAAACGGTCTGCAAGCTGAATGGCAAGGTCTGTAGGTACGAGAGGCTCGAGGCCTAGACAGTTATAGATGATCAATGACATGACGTTTATTCCTGCCCCTAAATCACACATGGCTTTCCCGATGTCAACTGTACCAATCCGGCAAGGAATGATGAACATTCCTTGGTCTTTGCACTTTGGAGGAATGATATGGGCAGAAGCATTAGCTCCTACACTAATATTGTTAACTTCAGCGAACTTGCTCTTGTTTGTGCATAGCTGTTTTAGAAATTTGGCGTAGCGAGGGACATTCTTTACTGCTTGGAGAAGAGGGATGTTAACGACCACTTTGCTGAATGTTTCAAAGATATCGCGGTCCTCCTTGCCTTTCTTGGTCTTGACCAATCTGTGAGGGGACGGGGGTTCGAGAATCTTATGAATGTACTCTTGGGTGAATTCAGGTGGATTGGGGTCATTCCTTAGGGAGCCTCTAGGAGAGCGGACTCTATCTTCCATGACCTCGACAAATCTGGGAACCTTTGGGAGTTTTGCTCTAGGTTTCAACTTAAGTTTAGACTCTAGAGAGTTCTCGATATCAGGGGCCGGATGTGCATGAGGTTTCAAGGTCGTTCCACTTCACAGAGTCATTGCGCAGACATTGTGTTTTCGGTTTGTTTCGGTCTGGGGTGGAAATCTTCCTTTATTTGTTAATTCTTTCACTTGGCCCATCATGGTACCCATTTGTTTCTTAAGCTCCTCGATTTCCTTCTGCTGCTCGGGATTCCGAGGTATCTCAGTATTCGGGGGCACGGTAAAAGTCTGATCTTGGGGAGGCTGACGTTGATACTGATTCTGATGATATGTGGGTCGAGGTCTGTAGTTCTGCATATTGGGAGGTGAAGGGTGATTTCCATATGGATTTTGCTGATGTTGTTGATGGCTAGGCCCCGAAGGATGAGGGTTTGGAACCCATCCTGGATTTTGCTGTTTCCAGCCCTGATTGTAGTTTTGACCATAAGGAGTCGGGACGTACTGACCAGCAGCAATAACTTGGATTTCGTCCGGAATGTGGGGACATGCATTAGTGGGGTGGTCCACAAAATTATAGATTTGGCAGGCCTTGATAGGCGCGGATTGCCCTGACATAAAATTCTGAAACATCCCTGTAAGGGAGGATAGCTGATTCTGCAAGGCTGCTACTTGGACATCTTGGCCTTGATTGTTGGCTGGGTCAGACGAAGCATTCTTGGCCATGAGTTCTATTGTTGCCTTAGCGGCTGATGGGGTAAGAGCAGTTAGAGATCCGCCGGCAGCAGCGTTAACTAAGGCTTTATCGTGGGCTTTGAGGCCTTCACAAAAATACTGAACAAGGGCTTGCTCCGTGAGGTTATGGGAGGGACAGCTAGATTGCATCTTCTGGAACCTCTCATAATACTGGGCTAGAGTCTCCTCCTTTTTTTCTAGACTATGGAGACAAGTTGTTTGCGCGTGGTGTTGGAAATAGAAGTCGGATAATACTTCTCGGTGAAGATCTTAGACATGTCCGCCCAAGAATGGATGGATCTCGGTGGGAGGTCATAGTACCAGTCGAGGGCATCATCTTTGAAAGACCATTGGAAGGCACGCAACTTGGCTTGTTCGATGCCGACGTTGGCAAGTTTCATGGCCTCGTAGATAGAGTGGAGTTGTTGAAGATGGCGGAGAGCATTTTCCTTAGCAACCCCTCGAAAGGTTGGAAGGTGATGCATAACGGCTGACTTCAAGGTCCAGTCATGAAGAACAGCGGGCCAGACAATACAGCTACTTGACATGTCGGGGGTTGCATGGAAATTATCGATGGTTTGTTGTGCTGGAGGAGGTGGTGGTGGATCCTCGTGACGTTCATTGTTGTCGTGGTCGTCCATTGCTGGGAAATCAAATTGGGTTGTTACTAGATTTTCGAGACTACGATGGAGATAGACTAGATCTAGGAAAAATTGACAGTCCTGGCCGGCCAGATTGGAAGGAGATCCGTCGAGGGCAGGATTGGGGATCACTCTACGTTGGGTAGATGTTCCTCTGTCTTGCCTTCGAAGTCCTCTTTCCGTTCTGGTCAATTCGAGGTCTAGAGGGAGTAGATCTGGAGCAGATCTCCTGGCAATGGCGCCAAAATTTGATTGTCAGTCAAATATACTTAAAATTTATCCTGATACCTAAATGCACAAATAAATGTGTACAGGGCAAGACAGGGTCGAACCACAAAGATTGAAGGATTAAAGTGTTAATAAAAATGTATGACGGGGAGAAAATGCAACAGAGAAGGAACAAGTAGCACAGGGGGAGGAGTGTATGCTGATTAGTGAATTAATCAACTCAGGATCTGGAGCTAACAAGACAAATAAGTAAAATTGTTATCTAGGGCACGAAATGAAATCACAACCCAGGGCTCGATAGCAAAACGCATTCGGGGGCAAGAAAGCAAGAAAAGCAATTAGAGAGATATAAATCAAATAGGGAGGTATCTTAGCAAAAGGTGTTCTCGGGTTGCTTTCTAGGTCAGTTAGTCATTGGCACAAAAATATTCCAGACTCGAGTACAGACATGCTATAGGGACCGCGTTTCCACACCGCATCCCCTACTTACCTTCTTAGATAAAAGCCACCCCCCGTTTCCACATATGAGGTGGCCTTGACGTTCCACCGTCCTCCCAAGAAAGAATGCGGGGAGGCACTACTCAGAACGCCCATGAAGGGGAGGTAAGACAGATCTAGGGCGCGATAGCTCAGCTTGTCAGACTCGTATCGCATACCCTAAATAACCGTTTACCCCTAGACAGAGGGCTCTCGCGCTGCCTCCACTAGGTGTCTACTCTAACTCAAGGCTTCGCGTTAGTTATAACCAAGAGAATGACAATACTCATACAAAAATATCAACAGTTGATCAGGCCCTTAACATTCCTAGATGAGCATGGGATTAAAATGGTAAACAATCATATGTCACAATAGAATATATTAAGCATGCATTAGGCCTCTTAACCGAACCCTACAACCCTCGAAACACCCTTTACTAAGAGAATGGAACTTAGCTACTTATACTAGAATATGAATAGTGGATGATGATAAACATACAATAAATAAAAGAGAAGCGTTAGAAGAAACCGAAAAGATGAAATATTATAAATCAAAAGCTTCCCCTTTACAAAGTTGGTGGCTGCTCCAAAATGCTAAGAGGCGATGATCCCCAGAAATTACGGTAAAAGAGAGTGATGTATTAATGTCCTAGGATAGTCTTCCTTATAAAAAACCCTAAAGCTAAGCTTATATAGGCTAAAACTAGCTAGGGGACAAAACAGCTAAGGGGAAGGAGGAGCAATGGGGGCGTGACAGCACATGTCCTTCAGGGGAATATCCTGGAATCCTGGTGAGCCTGACAGCTTCTGGAAGCACACGGAATCTCGTGCGGATCTTTGAAGATGCTTCTCTTTGGTTTCGATTGAGAGAAAATGCAGAATTGTGCCCCCAAAAGGACTAGAAAAGAAGGTAAAATCCTCAACGACAATCTGCTTACTGGTCTGGTTCATGTCGAGACCTCGACGACAATCTGGACTTCTAGGCCTTGAAGCTAAAAATCCTCAAGAATACTCAAAAAATGCTTCTTTTTGATATTTTCCTTCTATTGACTCTGATCTGCAATAAAGATAGAAATAAGGATCAAATGGCAGAATCAAGCCCCCAAAAGGACTAGAAAAGAAGGTAAAATCATGCCCATGAGACACGCTATCAACCGGCCATCACAAGGATAGGATTTTCACTTCCAGGCGTTATTACTTCTCTGGGGCGTTCCTCGTCTTAATGGGCTGCCTATGTTAGCGCGGTTGCCACAAGGATAGAATTTTTACTCCCAGAGTTGTCGGGGCGTGCCTTGTCTTAGTGGGCCGTCTTTGTTAGTGCGGTTGCCATAAGGATAGGATTTTCACTCCCGACGGTGCTGGAGCGTGCCTCGTCTTAGTGGGCCACCTATGTTAGTGCGGTTGCCACAAGGATAGGATTTTCACTCCTGGCACCCTTCATTATCTACACGTAATCAATCACAAAAATACACAAGAATGTTTCTGATTCAAGTGTTAATGCATGTTATCCAAACGTGCAGAGATATGTCAGATTCTAGCGTGATATAATTTCAAGCGAGCTATATTCGAAGAGTTTGGTAAGGGAGTACCGTCAAGTGTTTCCAAATGGTACGCTCCTTTTTTGATAATGCGGGTAACGCGATATGGGCCATCCCAGTACTAAGTCCCCTGCTTTTAACAGTCGCTCTTTCACGCGTCATTTTCCTTTTATAATACAGCGTTTTCAAAAGAGTTTCTTCGTGCAATTCTGGCAATGCGTCAAGGTTTGCTCGTAACCTCTCTTCATTTATTTCTTCTTTGAAGTACGCCACTCGCAGGCTTAAAGTACTGATTTCTACCGGTATGACGGCCTCAGTGCTGAAAGCCAGGGCGAAGGGTGTTTCTCATGTACTGGTTTTAACGGTCATTCGGTATTCTCACATCACATATGGCAGCTCGTCTACCCATTTCTTTCTAGAACCTTCTAGGTTCTTCTTGATGCCACTGAGAATACTTTGATTGGTTACCTCTGCCTGACCGTTAGTCTGCGGGTGGGCTACGGAAGAGAATCTTTGTTCGATTTGGAATTCCGCACATTGGTCTCTAAAGAATTGACTTGTGAACTGTGTCCCGTTATCGCTAACTAGCACACGGGGTACGCCAAATCACATGATAACTTGGTGTTTGAAAAAACGCCATATCTTTTCTGTTGTAATGTAGGCCATTGCTTCCGCTTCCGCCCATTTAGTGAAGTAATCCACTGCCATGACTACAAATTTTAGCTGAAATCTTGCTTTTAGAAATGGTCCTAGGATGTCAATTCCCCATTTGGCAAAAGGACAAGGAGCCACGATCTCGGAGATTTCCGCAGCAGGTCGTCGGGGAATTTTAGAGAACTCCTGACATCTCTGACAAGTCCATACAAAATTGTGGCAATCCCTGCGAATAGTAGGCCAATAGAATCCTGCTCGAAAAAATTGTGTGGCCAAGGTGCCACCAGACACATGTATACCACATATGCCTTCATGGATTTCTCGCAAGGTGTGGAGGCCTTCTTGTTCCGTTATGCACTTGGTGGCTGGATCAGAGAAGCACCTTCGAATCAGTTCGCCATCATAGTATGTACACCGTGCCGCCTGTTTCAGCACTTTTTTTCTTTTCGGCGTTATCTTTGGGCAATTCATCGTTCTTTAAGTACTTTATTACAGGGATTCGCCATTCATTTTCAATTTCTTCAACACAGAGTGACGCTTGTTCCTCCATAAAGGAAGGCACAGATATTTCTTCGAAATATACGCCCGCAGGTATGGTTGCTTCTGAGCTTGCCGTGATTTTCGCAAGGCTATCTGCCTCAGCGTTATCCTCACAAGGGACGTGTTCAATGCTGACTTATATGCCCCTTTTTCTTATTTCCAGCAATTCGCAGTTCACTTTGGAGAGATATTGGATCATAATGGGCTCTGTGGCTTGAGAATTACCCAAGACTTGATCTATTATTAACTTGGAGTCGTCGTATATCTTCAGTCGTAGGTCTCTCATTACTCCGCCATCGTGTATGGCTTTTATGGACAGATTTTTACCTATCCTGACTTCAGGTAGCAGCGCTTCATATTCTACCGTATTATTGGATAACGGCTGCAGGATCCTGATGGCGTATCGTATTTGTATGCCTAGTGGTCCGGTTACTAGAATTCCGGCTCCAACTAGTTATTGATTTTTGGCTCCATCCACGTGGACAACCCACAAGTCAGTGTAAGTTTCAGGGAATGGGAGATCCAAGTCATTTTTTTCTTCTTCAGGTAAGTTCATTAATGGATCCTGCGTGAACGTGCACTTGGCTATGAAGTCTGCTAGAACTTGGGCTTTAATGGATGGTCGAGCTTTGTACTGTAGCCCATATTATTCGAGTTCGATGGCCCAAATCAGCATTCTTTCTGAAGACTCAGGTTTCCTGAAAATCCTTCTCAAAGGTTGGTCCGTGAGCACGATGACGGGGTGGGTCTGGAAATATCTATCAATTTTTCGTGTGGCTTGTATCAGTGCAAACGCTATTTTCTCAATGCGAGCATACCGTAGCTCATCATCTTTCAAGACATGACTAACAAAGTACACTGGGTGATGGGCATGGTTGTCGTCTCGCACAAGGACAGCACTAACCACTTCATCAGCAACGCCAAGGTACAGGTATAGGGTATCGCCCTGCTCTGGTATTTTTAACACTAGATCAGATGAAAGATAAGCATTTAGGCTCATAAACGCCTCTTCACATTCCTTTGTCCATCCAAAAGGAGCCTTTTGACGTATAACCTTGAAAAAGGGTAGGCATCTTTCACCTTGTTTGGAGATAAAATGCCCTAGAACGATAACGCGCCCTGTGAGTCTTTGTACTTCTTTGACAGTTTGGGGGGATATCATGTCATGGATAGCTTTGATCTTTGATGCGTTTGGTTGGATGCCTTTCTGGCTGACCACATATCCCAAGAACTTACCCGTTTGGAATACGAACATACATTTACGGGGGTTCAGTTTCATCTTGTATTCTCTCATCACATTGAAAATCTCTTCCAAATCTGTCAAATGGCCCTTAAAGCTTCGACTCTTAACCAATATATCATCCACGTAAGCCTCTACTTTCTTCCCGTTTTGTTTCTCGAACACCTTGTTTGCCATGCGCTGAAAAGTTACTCCAGCATTTTTTAGTCCAAATGGCATCGCCGTGTAGCAGTAAGTGGCCTTCGGGGTAATAAAGGCGGTTTTTTCTTCATCTTCGACAGCCATGGGAATTTTTTGGTATCTGGAATTGGCGTCTAAGGAGCTCAAATAAGCATACCCAACAGTCTGGTCAACTAACTAGTCGATTCGAGAGAGCGGGTAACAATCTTTAGGGCAAGCGTCATTTAGATCAGTGAAGTCAATGCACATACGCCACTCTCTGTTAGGCTTTGGAACAAGGACAGGGTTAGCTAGCCAATTCAGATATTGCACTTCTCAA
This sequence comes from Viola odorata, assembly GCA_963691705.1. Lineage (NCBI taxonomy): Eukaryota > Viridiplantae > Streptophyta > Magnoliopsida > Malpighiales > Violaceae > Viola > Viola odorata. The sequence continues at coordinate 41,108,593 of OY829542.1, read as the reverse complement.
ATGAAACCTGTGTCTAGGAGTTTTGACACCTCCTTGTCGATGGCTGTTGCTTTTTCTACAGAAAACGCTCGTCATTTTTGCTGGATCGGTTTAACGCTGGGATCAACATTAAGTCGATGTTCCGCTACTTCGCGTGAGATACCGGGCATATCAGTGGGTTTCTAGGTGAATTCTCCTTTGTATTTGTTTAGCAATCGGGTTAACTGTGCGTTTTATTCAGGACTTAGCTTCTCGCTAACCAAGAAATTTACCTCCCTGACCCCATTAACGAGGACGGGCACCATTTTATCCACTGGTTGGGTACGCTTTTCGTCTTTATGCTCGAAGGGATCCACTATCACACACACGTACCTGTCACAGTTCTTTTGAGTCATGAGCAGTTAACACTCGGTTGCCAGCTTCTGATCACCTTTGACTGTGACCACTCCATCCCATGAAGGATACTTTAACCTCAAGTGCTTCTGGGATATCGCTGCACCAAAACGATTAAGAAACGGACGTCCAAGTATGGCGTTATAGGGTAAGGTAAGGTCTACTACCAAGAACAACAATTCCTCTGATCTTTTGGACGTGTCTTCTCTAAAGTACACAGGCAGTAAAGTGACTTTAGTCACTGGGATAGGAACTCCATCCACCCCGATTATCGGCTTTTTACAAGGTGGCAACTCACTATCGGGACGCTTCATGAAGTTGTAAGCCTCCAATGAAAATAAATTTACCGTACTTCCGTTATCGACGAGGGTTATTCTGACTCCATGATGCCAATGACGGGTGTGACTACTAACGCATCATTATGTGAAAAAATGACGCCCTTCTCATCTTCCTCGGAGAAGGATAACACTATTCGATCTAACACGCTTATCGTTTCGCTTTTTATTAACGCACCTTCTCTTTTTCGCTTGTCCTCGGTAGCGGGTGTTAACGTTATAGGCTCGTCAAGGTATGGCGTCCCTCCAACTATAATGTTGATAATGGGAATGTCATCGTTATGGATTGTCAATGTCTCTTTGACTCTTCCACTAGAGGTGGCATCGTCTCTCGTCGCATGAGGGGGCGCTTGTCTGCTGTCTGAGGCCCTATTTGTCGGGTTATTCCTGGCTTCTTCTCTCGCCTTGGTGGCTAATTCTCCGAGATATCCTTCTTCCACTAGATGCTCTATCGCCAACTTTAACTCCCTGCATACGTCAGTGGAGTGTCCCTTCACTTTATGAAACTTACAAAAGGCGTTCTCCCTCCCTCCCATTATCACCCCGGGTTTCACAAAGGCTGGATAACGGATAGGCAGATTTCGTTGTTGAACGATTGCTAAATGTTCCGCTCTCGGAAGTATGAGGGAAGGGAGATCAGGGTCATAAACTCGGCCCTTGGGCGGGTCTGCCTGTTGCGGAGTGGGGAAGTTTCCAGATCTCCCCCTTGAAGAGTTGCCTCTCTAACGGTTCGAGGCTCTTGGGATGTGATCTTTTCGCTGGGCGTAATCGTCAATGGCGCGAGCGTCAAGGGTTGTGCCGGTAGGTGCGCCAGACGGGTGGGGTGCATTTTGTGGCACATTTCGAATGTTATCCCTGTGTTCCTCTTCCTCCATCCTTGTGTAATTATGAGCCTTCAGCCTCAGTGCGTCCAAAGTCGCTGGAGGGTCCACCATTAACGTGTCCAGTAATTTTTCATAACAATAGTTTCACTTTAAGGCTTCCAGAGTAAAATCAATGGTGACGCCTGGCGTTAACGACATCTCCATATCGAAACGTCCAAGGAACTCCTTCAGAGATTCCTGAGGTCCTCGGTGTATGTCAAACAAAGTTGCTGCGGACTTCCTAATGGGAATGGTCGTGCTAAATCGGCTTCGAAACTTGGCTTCCAGTTGTGAAAACCTGTCTATGGATCTAGCAGGGAGTCCTTCAAACCAAAGACGTGCGACTCCTGATAGTGTCATAACAAATATCTGGCACAAGGTCGCATCGCTGTGAGTTTGGAACTGTATGAAGTCTTTCACCTTGTTAAGGTGAGAGATGGGATCCTTAGTGCCGTCACACGTCTCCGAGGGGAGTTTTACGTGCCGACTGACTCTGTGATGTCTTATGCGATAGCTGAACGGATGACCTGAGGTGGTATCGAGGATTTCACGAGGACAACGGGAAGGAGAAATTTCCCTATGATGCCTCTGGTCTCTAGGATCAGGTGCATGATGTCGCCTGGGGGATGGACTACGACTCCTTGGTGAACGGGTTCGATATCTTCTGCTACTCGATCTTTCACTACGTCTGGGGATACATCCTTGACCATTTCCTCTCGCCTGCCATCCCAACGATCTCTGTACTCGTCATGCCATTGTTCCTCTTGGGAAATGGGAATTTCTTGTATGTGCTGCGCGGAGGGTTCTACTCGCCCATGTGCGAGTTGCATAAAGTTGGCAGGGGCCGTTGTAGCGAGCAAAGTCAGCAGGGTGCTCCCATGTTGCCGAGGCGATAACGGCCGATTAGTAACAATGGACGGGGTAAAAGTAAATATTAAGTGAGGAGAAACAACAGATCCTGGAGCATTGGGAGTCAGTCCTGCTGCTAATGCAGTCAACTGGTCCACTTGGGCACGCAAAGCTAACAAAGAGTTCACCCAAAAATTGTTCGTGTTATCCATTATAGATCCTATTGGAGGGGGAGTGGAATAGCTAGGTCCTGCCATTTGGGAAGATGGAGTGTTCATCTGGGGCAATGACGTTCCCGTTGTGGGTCCAAAAAGAAAATCTATTTGCCCAGAAGGAGTTCCCTGTACTGTGGCAAAGACAGAAGTGGAAGGAAAAAGTTCTCTACGAGCTACAAGGAGTGAAAAGAATACCATGGGATTGAGGAGGTGTAGATTCTGAATCGGAAGCCATAATCCTCTAATTTTCAGAAAAAACAGAGCTTGGCTATTAAGGATGCTCACTTAATCGAACCAAGACTCTCAATGAAAGCACCAGTTTGATAATATTCGGGGTTCTAGAGAAGGGTGGGTGAGGAAAATGGCAGTTCGGAATCTCTATGCTCGTCGTCCGGTGTACCTGCAAAGCGCTGGAGGGGGTCTCCGGCATAAACACTCCGATGCTTAAGTCAGTATGGTTGTTCCAAATGGCAGGGGTTCGACTAGCGATCATAGGCTTACCTTTTGTCTTGAATGGTGGGGTATTTATAGGCAAAATATGGCCGTTATTTCTAGGGGGTGGGCGTTATCTAGGGAAGATAACGCCCAGGTACCTCAAGTGACGTCATGTCTTCCCTAGAATGGGTTAACGTCGTGCGTGTGGCTGGATAACGTGTGAGAACCCCCCCCCCCCCCCCCCCCGCCCGCTGATGTCGACCATCCCAGGGTTCACCATTATGTAGGGTGAGAGGCGGTAGCCATGGAGGCGAACGCCTAGTGAGAGCTACAGTGTTGGGTATAAGGACGAAAATACCCCTAGAGTTACGTCTATAGTTATCACGAACGATGAGTCGTGCAAGACCCTATGGCTCATCTCCTTTCTTACTCTAATTTGACACTAATGGACTCAGCCTTGGCCTTAACACAAGCGGCCCAAGTCTAATAGAAATTAAGAAAGAATTATAATAGAAGAGATGTAGATTTGTAGAGGCACTTTGAGAAAACAATTTCTTTGTCAATCCATAAGGATCAAGACAATACCCCCTCACTAAACTACCTTTGCCCACAAAGATGAGGAAAAAAGAGTGCTGGAGGGCATCAATCCACTCCCTAGATGTAACAAGGGGTCAGAGTCATCCCAAGTAACCAAGGCTTGAGTTGCAACAACATCTTGCCTTTTCTTGAGCCTTGTCTTGAAAATGTCCAAGAGAGGAGTGGGGAATGGGAAATAACTAGTTGTTGGTGATACGATCCTAGCCCCATGGCTAGCCCTATCGCAAGCACAACGCACACACGCCTTGCGGCCAAGGCCAATCAACCCAAAGCGACGAGCCTAGGACGTTGCAAAACATCTAGTGAGGTTAATACAACCTCTGGACATGGATACAAGATAGGAGATGATGCTTGGGCAAGCCTTTAGGCGAAGGATGACATGGAAGGTGGCTTGGAGATTCTTAACGCTAGGGTTAGCGTCCATCCGAGCCAAGTCATGGAAGAGAGGCTTCAATCAATGATCTAAAGTAAATACAATATCTATTGATGTCTTGGGAGAGTCCTGGAAAATTTTGAGGGAATTTGGACGAGTGAAACTCAAGAAGGTTCATGGTGACATTCTGCCACACAAGTGGACAACGCATAGGTACAACCAGCGACTGTGTCTGAGCCAACTTGGTCATATCGAATTCAAACGCATGTGATCCACTTGGATTAGTGAACTTAAAGATGTTAGGAATATTGTGTCCAAATGTGAGCCCAAATGCACGAGCCATTTGAGAGTTAGGGAGGAGCTACATTATCACAGACAGTGTCCTACTAGCATTGGGAGTCCTAGAAGCGTCAGTCGGCGACATCGACCATTTTATGGACTAGTGGGGCCTGGACCAAGGAGAGAGGACCCTGTCTACTATTTTCAGATGTTATCTTTCGAATGGGACAGGTTTCATCTCAATCGGATGAGCGGATCGAAAGTTAACATGGGTTGACATTTTGTTGCGCAGTGTGAACGCTCGACAGCCCACGACTTAGCGATTGCGGCCCAACTTGAAGCCCAATAGTGCGAATCACCTCTGGAACTTCTAGAATTTATTTATTGTATTTATTAATTAGTTTGTAAAGTTATTAGATGAATAGAAGTTCTACTTAGATTAGGTTTTCTATTCCTAGTAGAATTAGAACTTGTAGTTATACTTAAACTTATATTGGCAATTTGCCTATTTATAGAGCCGATTGAGCTCATAATAAAATACCATGAAAATTAAATAAATTGAGACTTTATCTTGAGAGCATTTACTCTTTGTTCATACGTGAACCTTGGTTCTATTTGAGACCGAACTCTCAAATAGTTTTCAAGTAAAGCCCGAAAGTTCATTCATTAATTCGTTTACATCTAGGTTGGTTCTCACAGGTTGAGTTCAGGGTTAGAGTTAGAATTAAGAACCTCACTTGTTTAGTTAGGGTTGGCTATCACAGGTTGTTAGTAGGGTCGAACACTCATGTCGAGTTATTTATCTTCCGCAACGAAATCCAGACCTTGAACTAGATCACAAACACGTGCTACGCATCCTACGCACCTAGGATCATATCAGTTGGGTGTAACATGTCTGTAGGATTCCCTCTGTAAGCTTTCAGTAAGGATGCATGGATCACATTGTGGATCAATGCAGTAGCTGGTAGATCCAGCTTGTAGGCAGTAGCACTAATTTTTCCAGAACCTTATATCGAACAAAAATACTAGGCATAGACTTTAGAATTGGGCATATGAACCAAGGAAAATTATTTGTAGGGTTGGAGTTTAAGCAAAACCCAGTCACCAATTGTAAAATTCTTGTCTGATTTGCCCATATCAGCAAATTTCTTCATCCTCTCTTGAGCTTTATGTAGTTGAGCTCTAAGCTTATCCAACATGGCCTGTTTTTCAAAGAGCAAGGCGTCTATATGGATTGTAGTGGAGAGAGGAATGGAATGAAGTATTATACTAGTAGTGAGCTAGAGGTAGAAATTGCAACCACTTTTTTGAACAATCAAAGAAGTAGCATCTCAAGTATTGCTCTAAGCATTGGTTCACTCTCTCAGTTTGTCCATCAGTTTGAGGGTGATATGAACTGGATGGAGTGAGTTAAACTCTTTGGAGGGAAAATAACTCATTTCAAAAGTTGTTGAGGAAGATGGAATCCCTATTAGAGAAGATGGATCATGGGAGGCCATGAATCTTAGCTACTTGGTCTAAGAGTTGAGCTACTTGGGGAGCAGTATAAGGGTGCTTCAATGGTAAGAAGTATGCAAACTGGAGAGTCTATCAACTACAACCAAGATGACAGTATTTCCCCTATAAAATCCATACTGATGCTAGAGAAGATATGGGAAGGAATAGGTAGGGCTTACAACAAACCAAGGGAGAGGACATGTTCAGGCTTGCAAATCTGATAGACATGGCAGTTCTTCATATAGTCCTTCATCATACTTTTTAATTTTGGCAAGTAAAAGAGTTCTGAAACTCTGTTCAATGTGGTAAGAATTCCTGAGTGACCAGGTATTGGGGAGTCATTAAATAATTTAAGAATTTCTTGTTTATGCTCAGCATTTTCTCCAATGACTAATTTCCGTTTTCTCCTCAAAAGGCCATCTTTCCAAGTATAGTGTTTATGAGCAGACCCTTGGAGCTGGAACTCTTGGATGAGTGTCTGAATATTAGGATCTTGGAGCTCTACAAAGTGCATCCTAGATAGTGCATCTACAGCTGTGTTTGTGGACCCAGTTTTGTACAGCCCCCATAGTCATACTGCTGCAATTTGATTAACCAAGCCACTTGAGCCTCAATATTCAATCTCTACCCCAATAAGTACTTGAGAGAATGGTGGTTAGTTTTAATAATGAAGTAGTGGTGTTTTAGATATTAGTCCCAATGAGCCACAACTTCTTACTGAGGTAGGCAATGGGGTGTTTGTCCTGCATCAATGCAGCCCCAAGTCCAGTGCCAGAAGCATCAGTCTCTAATACAAATTCTTTGTTGAAATCAGGCAAGGCTAGGACTGGAGCTTCACACAGTGCTTGCTTGAGTGTCACAAAGGCAACTTCTTCAAAGGAATTCCACTGGAAGCCTTCCTTCTTAAGTAAATCAAAGAGAGGATGTGCAATGGTGGCATAATTCCTCACAAATTTCCTATAGTAGCCTGCTGGACCCAAAAAAGATTTCAACTACTTGATAGTTATTGGAGTAGGCCATTCCTGAACTGCTTTGATATTTGCACGGTCAGTTGTCACTCCCTCTCTAGAGACAATGTGGCCTAAGTACTCCACCTTTGCCACCCCAAAGAAGCACTTGGATTTTTTCAGATAGAGCTGGAAGATTTTCTCAACATTGACCAGATGATTACTTAGGGAAATGCTATAAATTATAATGTCATCAAAGAATACAAGAGCAAACTTCCTGAGGTGTTCCTTGAGGACTGAGTTCATCATTGTTTGAAATGTAGCTGAGGCATTGGTTAGGCTAAATGGCATTACTCGTGCCAAAATGGCCGCAGAAAGAATTTCAAGCAGAGGAGAAGAAGAGATGCCCACAGACGAAAAAAAGTGGAATGCTACAGTGACATTTAACCACTTTCTATCAGTTGTAACATGTCAGCGACCACGAAGACAAGTGCAGGAGGAGAAGTTGTTTGGAGTTGATGGTGGACGATTGTGGAGGAGAATGGATTTTCTAGGGTTTGTTGTTATGCAGAGATGAGAAATCGTGTGAATGAAAGGAATGAAGGAGAAATGTTTTGTTTTTATAAGTGGTTTTTTTGTAAATAAGTGAACATGACTCCAACATTTTTGTCTACTTCAATTATTTGTGCAGCTTCCCGCACTGATTGGAACGCAGCGTTGGCTGCTGGAGTATTTTCCTGCGTTGGCTTTCCCTTGATTTTTCAAGGGATTAGGAAGCCAGCTTTCTAAAAAGCTGGGTTAAACCCTTAACCTCAAACATTCAATACTAGCTTTTCCAATTCAACCCAACCCAACCCAACCCAACTTGGAATGCCAAACACTATCTTAGGGTAGTAGCTGGGTTCATTAAGACTTGGTGATAGCATGACCTTAAATCCAATTTTGAATAGATTCCAGAGCCCTGCTACTCATCCAAAAGGTCATCAATCAGGGGAATAAGGAATTTATCTTTGATAATCTGTTGATTAAGGCCCCTATAATCAATACAAAGCCTTAAGGTGTCATCCTTCTTTTTCACTAGGAGGATTGGAGTTGCATATGGACTGTTGGATTCTTCAATAACCCCAGTTTGAAGCATCTGCTCTATTTTTTTTTTCCACTTCATCTCTTTAAAGCTTGGATTGTTTGTAAGCCTTTTATTCACTAGTTCAGCCTCTTCCTTGACTGGAATTGAGTGATCAAATTTCCTTGATGGAGGGAGGCCAGTAGGTTCTGCAAATATCTTCAAATTGTTGCAGTAAACTAGCCAAGTCATGGTGGGGTTCAGTTTCATCAAATGCTTTGGTCTGCATTACGGAAGTTTCCATGGCACACACTTTAACTATTACAATTAGGTTTGGTTTGTTTAATAATTTTTCCATTCTTGTTCCTTGTACCCATTTAACCTTCAAGTTGGATCATATTTACAGCAAACCGCATCAACCAGGAACTTGGATGGCTTGGTGAAATGCAACTTCTCGGAATATATAGGCACTGCATAATCAAATTTTACAGACCTAGTTGCAATAGGAAGAGCTTTGGAGATGGTCTGGCGAAAGAAAGGGTATTCATTTAGAGCTTACCTGGTTGAGTTTGACTGGTTGGCTTCCAAAACTAGGAATGAGGTTGACATGTTCAACAGTGGAAATGATGCAACCTAGTTTCACTGCAGCATCCTTGGTGATGAAATTGTGAGAGCTACCAGTATCCACTGAGGTAAATAGTGAACATTTCTGGATGTTTAAAGTGGCCCTCATGGCATCATCACCTCCTTGTTGATCATGGATTGAATGGAGTGAATCTCTGCATTGATCATCCACACACTCAGGTAGGCATCCCTTCTGTATAGTCAGACTGTGTTGATTCAACCTCCTCTGTTAGGAATGAATACAAATAATCAAGAGGACAAAAATACTCTTTTGTTCAACCAGCAATAGGAACGAAGAAGAACCGATCTGAATATTTTTGTATGAGTAATGCTACGGACCACACCGAGATAGCACACATTACAAAAATGTCATTGATTAGCCTGGTGTGATATCTCGGTGTGCTCCGTAGCATTACTCTTTTTGTATTTGATAAAATGATGAATAATCTTCTTTTCTGTTACAAGCTAACTTTAATACTTCCTTTGTAACTAACTGCCTACGTGGCTTTGCCATAGCTAATTATTTCTAACGAATTGTAACAATTGCTAAACCAATTAGTTAGACGAACGACGAGTCGTGCAAGACCCTATGACTCATCTCCTTTCTTACTCTAATTTGACACTAATGGACTCAGCCTTGGCCTTAACACAAGCGGCCCAATTCTAACAGAAATTAAGAAAGAATTATAGTGTAAGAGATGTTGATTTGCAGAGGAACTTTGACAAAACAATTTGTCATTGTCAATCCATAAGGTATTAAGGATCATGACATCCAGCAACTATCTTTTAACAGAGATGTCAATTGGGCGGGTATGGGCAGGTATGGATATGTTAAAATGAGTATGGACGAATATGGGTAAATATCCAATTCATACCAAAAATTAAATATCCATTATTACCCATACCCAATATGCCCAATACCCAAGATGTAATGGATATCCAATTCATCAAAATATTTTATTTTTTTATAATTAAGGAAAAATTTACTATTTAGATCCGTTTCACCGGTTAGGCTCATTTTTTACCGTTTTGGTTTGTTTTTACCATTTTGACTCATTTTTTACCATTATGGCTCATTTTAGCTCATTTTTTTTGCCGTTTTGCCTCGTTTTTTACCGTTTTGGTTCGTTTCTAATCAATTAATATGGTATGTATCTGAAAATTGAAGTAATTAACCAAAATATATAAAAAAATAAAAATTATTTTTAAAAATTATTATAAGATTATTTATGTAAGATATTGAATAAATTGGTTGAATTCATATATTTGATACCGTTAAACAATGATTCAGAAATGGAGGAGTCAAACAAAAAAAATAATAGAACGCATACATAGACGTTCGCTAATACCTTAGAATTAGAAAAAAAGCTTTCTAAATCTTATCTAGGCCTTGAAAATTTGAGATTGAAACTGTCGTGCTTTTGACCTTCCTTGAGACATGTTGAAAGTTCACTTGAAAGAATTTCCCATGACCTCATTCCTAGTTTTGGAAGCCAACCAATCAAACTCAACCAGGTAAGCTCTAATGAATACCCTTTCTTTCGCCAGACCATCTCCAAAGCTCTTCCTATTGCAACTAGGTCTACAAAATTTGATTATGCAGTGCCTATATATTTCGAGAAGTTGCATTTCACTAAGCCATCCAAGTTCCTGGTTGATGCGGTTTGCCTACCTGTCCTTTGATATAGCAAAACCTGCAAGCAGAACAGACCTAAATTGAAGAACTGTCGGTTAACATTCCAGAGTACTATATTTGGCATAAAATTAAATTTAATGATCTAATGTTTTGAAGCAAGACCAACAACGAAAAATAAAGAATCAGCATATCGAGAACTGAAGAGTGAAGGCTTTATCAGCGTGTCAGGGCAAAAAATAGAATAATCAAGTAGTTCATGAGATTCATTGAACATCAAAACTTGTATTCAGATACATAGCACTGAGATGGTTCCATGTTTGCAGAAAACTTATGCTGAATGAACATCAAAATTTAAGGGTGTTCTGCTAACTGAAAATATGACAATCTACATTTAGTTACTCATTTGCATGTCAAACGTTAGTTACTCATTTGCATCTGCTAAGATAGCAGATTGGCACCAGTAACCTCAATCAAGAATGATACTACAAAAATATCAACATTAATGTAGAAATGCAAAGCAGGTAAATAATTGCACAAACAACTATGGGGTTCATGATAAGTAGAGAAACGACAGGAACAAATTGGCAGTGCACTGAACATTAGCGGAAGATTCAATGAAAAAACAAGTGAGATTATATCAAGGAAAACAGTTAATTTCTTACTGCAAATTCATTCACACTGCGCAACTTAGCTGCCATCTCCTTCAAATCCTTCATTTCTTCCACCATCTTGAATGGAGTATGCTTAAGTGGAGGGGTTGTTACTGTTTCAACATCCCCCGAATTGCTATCTACAAAGTCCAAAACAGAAAGTTTTTCCTATATACATGAATAAACAGAAGTCAGAAACAAAACATAGTGTTCTTTCATTCTAAAAACCAAAAACAAAAAAAACTGGGCATGAAGAATCGGTAACGAAATTTTAATTACTTCATAAAATGCAAAAGAATTTATAAAAAATAATATCAGCATATGTATACAACACATGACCGGAGACACTGTATGCTTTCAATACTGCTTCAAAACAACAGTCAACACAAGGCATTTTCAGTATTAATAGAAAATCCACCATCTCCAAGGTATTTTTCAGTCTTATGGAAATCAGTAGGACAAAAAGCAAAAAGGGTAACAATCGCAGTAGGATTCCAACGAGTCTGACGCGATATCCACTCCGCTGTGCGATCGCATCTGTTATTTCCCTCACACTTCCTAATTTAATCTGCTCTCTCAACAACCAATATGTCACCAAATTGACAACCTAGCTAGAACTCTCACCTCAATAAAGGAGGAAACATATATTAAAAAAAAAAGACAAAAAGCGGTCAGATAGGAATCTTACCGGAGGAAAGGGACGACAACGGAGGATCTAACACTGCGTGAGGAAGAGGACGGCGACGCCAGAGAGAGAGACGAGTGAGGAAGATTGAGGATGGTGTGAAGGGAGAAGGAAATAAAAGGTTAAAATTGTTCGAGTATTTTCGGGTATTATACCCGGTCATACCCGAACGGGTATGAGTAATATCCAAACCATACCTAGTCAAATCAGGTATGATTTAGGTATTACTCTGTCTAACAGTTACGGGTACGGATGGATATCTGGGTATGAATACCCGTTGTCATCCCTACTTTTGATAACATTTATCCTCATCCATGCAATGATCCTCCATATGATCAGGAACACTATAGTGACTAGGATTTTAGGTAATATAACTTTTGTAAGAATTATTTAGTATATTTACTTAATTAATTTTTATTTTTCTAGTATTTAATTTCTTAAATGTGTAACTAAAGGATTTTCATGTATACAATTTAATTAGTATTATTAATAATAAATATTAATATTATTAGTGTTAGTATTATATATTACTAATATTATTATTAAATATTATTTTTAATACGTATTATTAATGCTAAGTAATTAATATTTATAAAATACTAGAAAAAACATATATTTTGATAAATATGCAAGCATTTTCGACGGCGCACTCCGTCGAAACGCTCGGACGTAAACATTTTTTGACGGAAAGGCCGTCGAAAATTGTTAAAATATTTTGATGGTGTACTTCGTCGATAACCTATGGGGACAAACATTTTCGACGTACTATCCGTCGAAAACATACAAAAGCGACGAATAATAAAACTTGCATGCTTCAACGGGCGTCTGCCAATAACTTATGGAGACAAACATTTTCGACGGATAGTTTGTCGAAAGCATGTAAAAGCGATGAATAATAGAACCTGCATCTTTCGACGAATGTCCGTCAAAATGTATTTGCAACCGAGTGTGCAGTCGAAATGGACTTCTATTTTCGACGATGGTGTCCGTCGAAAATAGTTTCCCAGTCAACCTCTAATTTTCGACGGAATTCCTTTGCGACAGCTTAGTCGTCAAAATTCCCTCAAAAGCTTTTGTGTCAATATTTTTGGTCAAAATTAGGGCGTTCAATGACCTATTTGATGGCGGCAAAATTCTATCAAAAATATCATCGAAACGTCTCATTTTCGACGGAATAGCTAGTATTTTCGACCAAATTTACCGTTAGAATCTGACAGTTTTTTTGTAGTGTTGATTTTCTTTCCTTTTTCCCCTCTCGAACTTTGACATCTTAGAAGAAAGAAAGCTTGGGATCTGAGAGTGTGTGGCCAAGAAAGGGGGGAAGAAGGGTGATATGATCATGGTAGATAATGCAACTATACCGATGATCGAAGCCAATGCACCGATACCAAACATCGGGTCCATGATGCCACAAGGACCGATAACCTGAAGCAAGGCCAAAAAACTTGCACTATGGATTGAAGCAGCAATGAAAGAGACTTCCCAACATAAAGGGAGAACATTAACGGTAATCGAACATCACAATAGAGCTCAAGAACATTACCGGGATGGACACCTTATCGGGAATGCACACCCTTCCGGGAGTAGACATCTACCGGAAACTTCTAAGGAAGTTACTGGGAGCAAGTAACATTACTAGGATAGGACATTTACCGGAAGCTCCTGGAGAACTAGGCGACAACAAGACAACATGCACCTATTAGGAAACAACTGGGAAGCTACCGGATCCCGATAACCACCTACACCCCTAACGGTTTCTCGCATGCGACGTTTTGGACATTCTAGAAGCTGGAGCTAACGACATGCTGATAAGTACCCTAACGACATGCAGTTACATCCCCCCCCCCCCCCCCCCCCCCCCCTTTAATTACAAAGATTTAGTATTTAATACTTCTCCCTAACTCTCCCTGGGAAATCTATATTTTCTTGTAAGCTTGTTACTTGCTTTGTAACCTTGAAACCATTTGTGAAATATATGGATATTGCCTACTGTTTTCTTTCCATGTGACTTCAAGATTTCAAGTGGGTTTCATCGAACATCACCGTGTACAAGTTTTCCTCCCGTCCCTTTCATATTTCCTCGGTAATGTTATCTTCTTCTGTATCTCTCTTCATTTTCATCCGTTGCGTATTCGTGTCCTTCTCTCTTTGTTTGAATCGTGTTCTCATTCGTTGTTGTGTGAATAAACTCTTAAGCTAGATCCTCCTAAGCATTCCATACACTACGGTTCATCTAATCCGAGCCGGAGCTTATCAAAGGGAGGAGGCTTTGAAACAACTTACGAGGTTAGTTCACATCTTATTTTTCTTCAATCATCCATAATTCTTCTACTCCTCCTTCTTGCATGTTAAAATTTAATAGTAATTTTAAAATCTCTAAATCTATGATATTTATTTCGCAAACTATTTGTGAAAGTCTGAATCTATGATATCTATCTTGCAAAATTAGTGTATTTTCATGTAAACGTCTTTTGAGCACGAGAGTCGTATTAGTTGTGTTTTGCTAAAAAGTGATATTTTATCAGTTTTTCTTTAAAACGTCTTAATAACGGGTTTTTTTCTTTAATAAATAAAGTGGAAATTTCAACTTAATAAAATGTTTCCACATTAGATATTTTAATAAACAAATAACCAAAAATAAAAATAGGGTTCAGATTCATGTTTACAGTTTGAAGTCAACTAGAGGAATTAACAGTGTCATGAATTTTTTTCTTTCATAATTTTCACCATTGGTTTCCTGTTTTGCCTTTAGAAAACTTTGTTTTAGTGAGGTAAATTTTATTTTTGGTTTAATGACATTTTTGGTGTCTGTACTATGTAACTTTGTTTAATCTTATCCATGTGGTCTAATTTTGACTAATTTAATTCTTAGGGTGCGATATTTTGTTAATTTGGTCCCTAAGACACCTGAAACCTATTAAGAGTGATGACATGGTACGTGGATTTTTTTTGTAAATAAAAACTTCCAGAAACTAAAAAAAATACCAAAAAAACATATAATAATGTACCAATTTCTTTTAAAAAAATAACGAATTTTAAAAAAGGGAAAGATATAGAAAAAAAATTATATAAAATTTAATTAAAAAAGGAAAAAATAAAAATTAGAATAATAATAATAAACTAAAAAATATACCAAAACCGCATAATTTTTTTTAAATACAATAAATTTTGGGAACTTAAATAAAATAGAAAGTTTCTAGAAATATTTAAAAAATAAAACAAAATTAAATTGAAAAGAAATTATAGGAAAAATAAATCATAAGAAAAATATTTTAAAAAATGAGTAAATTTTTGAATGATATTAAAAATAATTGAAATTTAAAATTTTGTATACTTTTTAAATATGAAAGAAAACAAAAACAATAAAATTTTAAATAATGATACTTTTTTTTTGAATTTCAAACAATTCAAAGAAAATAATTATGGAATTAATCCTATCAAAATAATTATGGAACTAAAATATATAATTAGTGATATATATCTTAATATGTTTTCTTTTTAAATTGAATTTTTATTTTTTATAATATTTTATTTTTATGTTACAAAAAATTATTTTATTGTTTACAATTTTTGTGCGCTTTTTGGTTTATTTTTTTAAAATTTTAAAATTTTACTGTTTTTTAGTATTTTTTGTTTTTAATTATATTTAATTTTTTTTCTAGATTCCCGCCCCCCCCCCCCCCCCCTTTTTTTAGTTCCAGATTATTTTTTTAACAAATGGTGCAGTTTTTAATTTTTTAAAGTTTTTTTAAAAATTCAACATAGCATGCACGTTAGTAGGTACTGACACGTTATCACTCACAACTGGTAGCAGCAACCTGCTCAATGACTAAATTAATAAAAATTTCACAGCACATGGACCAAATTTGTCATTAAATCATCGAGATCAGATTAAAGAAAGTTTTGTAGCATAGAGATAAAAAATATGATTAGACCGATTGTTTTTTGCTTAAGTCTTTAAGAAGGATTGTTTCGTTTCCATTTAGGATAACTTTCATTGACACTATTCCCTTATTGGAAATTCTACAATGCCTTAAACAAAAAGCTATGAATCTTTGAAAAAGTAACAAAATCATTAAAAATCACAGTTCTTCAAATATGAGTAATTTTTTGTTTTCATATTTTGTACTAAGCGCGAAAACTAGAAACCACCCCTGACCTTCAAAACGTCCATTACACCTCCCCTGAGCTATTGTTTTTGAGCAAAAAGGCCCTTCAATGCACATTTTTACAATTTTAAAAAAATTGTAAAAATACTAAAAAAAATGTAAAAATTCACAAAAAAAATGTAATTAACCTAAAAATCAAGAAACATTGTAAAAAATTCCAAGAATTCACAAAAAAATGTAATTAATTATGGACAGAAGGGCTTTTTTGCCCGAAAACAATAGCTCAAGGGAGGTGTAATGGACGCTTTAAAGGTCAGGGGTGGTTTCTGGTTTTCGCGCTTAGTACAGGGGTGCTTTAAACTATTTCCCTTTTATAAAAAAGAGTACAAGTCAATTTATATGATGTCAATGAGTATGTAACTTATTGGTTGTTTTGTTGGTATAAAAATATTAGTAGGACGTTAAATCTAGATTCGAATCTCACCTCGACTTATTAAAAAAAAAAACTCACATGCAATTGTACAAATTTTTTAAAGTGCGTGCCAGCCATTTTGTTTTTCATGTTAGAAAAATAGAGGAAAATAATGTTTTTTTTTTCAATAATTAGTCAAAATTTTGAAATGTGAGAAAAAGTTATAAAATAAGGGAGAAAATTATAAATGTGACAAAACAGAAATAAACTATATATAGTTTTACAATGTGAAAGAAGAAAATTGCACAGCTTTAAAAATGCTAAGAAATAAAATTATAAAAATTTGGTAAAAAGAGAAAAGAAAGTTTAATGAAATTAAACTTCTTAAAAATGAGGAAAAAAATTAGACAAAGAAAAGGGAAAGTTTAAATCTTCAAAATAATTCAAGAAAAATAATAAATAGTAAGAAATTAGAAAATTTAGAATATTATACCGCATGTCTATTAACTATTTTAATTTTGTAATAATCATCGTTAATTTTACTTAATTCAAATATATATAAAAAAATGAAATCGTTTAATTCCTCTATTTTTTATCGAAAAAGGAATGAAATACATAGTTGATCATGGTAAAACCATTTAATTAACAATATAATTGATCATGTTAATTAATTCGTACCCTCACCCCGTTGGACCCTTTCAGGCGACCCTAGTGGCACCAAATTTTGTAAATATTTGTGTTTTTAAGGCTCGAACTCAAAACTTTAGTTAAAACAGAATGATCTCAAACCAACTGATTTGCGCCTACTTTAGTGCTCACTTAAATTTAATCTTTGTTCTTATAATTTATACACATTTTTAGAATTTGTTGTACATTTTCTATTTTTCCTTTGAATTGTTTTCATAATAACCTTTCATTTTTTTCCTTATGCAAGAAAAATTACGGATTGGGTGAAAAATTTCGTAACTTTTTAAGGATTTCATTTTTTTTTATATTCAGTAACTTTTTACTTCAATTCTATTCTGTTTATAAAATTACATATGATGTAAGAAAAGTTATAAAATGTGCAAAAAAAGTTACAAAATAGAAGAATTTATAACTTTTTAAGGGGTCCATAACTTTTGTTAGGATTCCATAATTTTTCATACATATTCCGTAATTGTTTGCTTTAGTTCCGAATTTTTATAAAGTTATAAAATATGTAATAAAAAGTACAAAATATATAACGAAATAGAAAAAAAATCAATAATTCCTTTTAAGATTCTGTAACTTTCTTACATATTCCGTAACTTTTTGTTTCAATTCCGTAATTTTATAAAGTTACAAAATATGTAAGAAAAGTTATGAAATATATAAAAAAATTACAAAATTAAAAAAAAAATGTTACAAAACTGAAAAATGTTCCATAACTTTACCGCTAAAAACAAGTTGCATGTAAATTATTTATTTTATATTTTATTCATAAAGGAAAAATCCATACCATTGGGCAAAATCCAACGACATTCTAATATAATGCCTTTACCACACCCTAGAATTGCCCTTCTCTTGTATACAACTTTCCATTTTTGTCGAAAAAAAATTCAAAAAATCAAAAGAAAAATAAAGTCGGCAGGTATATACAGTAGGGTTCGAAATTGGGTCTGAACTCAGGATCATGCAACATTGAAATGGTTTCCATTCTCTTCTAAGTTCTACTACCTCATCAGAATCACTCTCAGATTCCCAGTAGTTCTAAAAAAAAGAGGCACAAACAAGCTTAACAGAAAGTCATTTATATATATATACATGGCACGCATCTAAGCAGAGTCTTAGCCAAAATGGCTCTTAGGTGTCATCCATGTGACATCATCAGCTGTTGGACTGTGTTCTCCAGGATTCAGGTTTCCAGCAGAATAAGAAGCATCAGGGAAAATGGAACGAAACCCCATTGTTGGTTTCTTTGTAGGCAAAACTGGAAGTGGTGCTTCTCCTCTAAGAACCTTAGCTGCTACTCTGACAGTTGGTCTCTTCTCATGATTCGGGTGCACGCAAGAAAGTCCGACCATCAGCAGTCTCTCCATCTCCAATCCATTCACTTTCCCTTTAAGCTTCGGATCAGCAGCCTCGATTAGCTTACCTTCCTCCCAAAAACCCCACACCCAATCAACCAGCACCGTACCACCACCATCCTCTACTGGCCTTCTCCCTGTAGCTACCTCCAATACCACCACCCCAAAGCTGTAGACATCTGTTTTCACCGTCGGAACTCCATGATAAACATACTCCGGGGATAGATATCCCATTGTCCCAGCCGGTATAGTCACTGCCCTTGTCATAGAACTATGCTCATACACTTCAGCTAACCCAAAATCTCCAAGCTTTGCCTCCAATGCTTCATCAAGCATTATATTGCAGGTCTTCACATCTCTATGAATTATCTGCCTCTCACATTCTTCGTGTAGATACGAAAGAGCAGCAGCAACTCCCAGGACAATGTTTAACCTTTCTTTCCAAGACAGGAAAATTGCAGACCTTGTTTTCTTGTGAAGAACTTTGTCTAGGCTACCATTAGGCAAGTACTCATAAACCAGGACAAGCTCTTTCCCCTCACAGCACCATCCTTGGAGCTGAACCAGATTCTTGTGTCTTAAGCACCCCACCATTGCAGCAAACTCAGTGATGAAAGGGTTGCGAACACACTCCATCCCCTCTCGATTAAACCTCTTCACCGCTACTGTCATAGTAGATGGAAGACACCCTTTATACACAGTTGCAGAAGCCCCCCTACCCACAATCCTGCTTGGATGAAACCCCATGGTTGCTGACCTGATATCATCAATTGACAATCTCTTAGGTATTCTGCTAATCTGGTGTTCCGTATCACTACTCCTACCATTACCAAGATCCATCTTCTTCTTTTTCCTAATCAAAAGATAAAAGATGACAGCCAGAATTGCTGTGATGGAGAGAACAAATGCAGCTAGACCTCCCAAGCCTAAAGCCATCTCTTCTATCTTAGTCCTTCTTTCATGAACACTGTCATGGGTGTCCTCGTCATTGGAATCATCATCTGAGTAGCACATAAAACAGTCTCCTTCTTTCACAGTGTCCATAGAGGCCAGAGAAGGCAGAGAAACTTTGGTTCTAAATCGCCATTGATACACAACGTGCCCTGCTGAACCCTGCCCATTTGAAGCAGAGAAGCCAACATGCATATACTCCTTAAAATGCAGGGATAGGTCGACTTGGGCAACAAGAATTGGAGTTGGAGGCATGATTTCCGTGTAACTGACCCACACCTGAATCAACTTGGCTTCATCTGTGTAGTTTATCCAAGATGTGATGTGCCTCCCACTCTTGAGATCAATTCCTTGCATCTGGGCATCAATGGAGGAAAAAGATTGAACTGTGTTAACATCAATACCGATGTGGTTATCGTTGATGTCCCCAAGAGAAGGATCAGAGGCTGTGTCGAACTCCACAGCAAAGAAGGAATCTTTAAGGTTTAAGGCTGGACCTGGAAGACCTAGGTAGCCATTGGAAAGGCTGAAAGAATCAGGATTAGAAGTGATCAAGAAAGCAATCCCATCGCCAGAACGACAGAGAGGTGATTGGATGATGGAGAAGGAGAAATGGCAGGAGAAAGAAGGTGTTGTGTTTGTGGGGGTATCAAGAAACCGAATTGGGTAGACATAGAAAGCTCTTCCAATCCCAGGAGAGGAAGAAGAAGAAGAAGTAGCAGAACGAATGGAGGAGCAACTGTGTTCTTGCGTGAGGCTAATGGCATTGTTTCTGAGGTGTGCATCTCCATGGAGAGAGAAGTTGTTTGCAGGCAAGAAAGGGATGGAAAGTGAAGGAGATTGGGAGGTGGAGAGGAGAAAGAGATGGAAGCAAAAGAAGAGGAGAAGAGAAGGGAGCAGCATTTCAAAGAAGCCAGGATTCAATCAAGAAGTTCTCTTGATGGCTCGAGAAGGGAGGAGATGGATTTTATCTCGGATAAAGACGGGGGTGTATTTTATTTTGGACACTTGTTTAAAAAAAAAAGGAAAAGGGAAAAAGAGAAAATAAAAACCTTGGTCGTCGTCGTCGTCGTCATCGTCGTCATCGTCATCGTGTATCTTTTCTTTTCAGTTTTCACCCAAAACCAAAACCAAAACCAAAACCCAAACCCTTGAATTTGAATGAAAGAGGATTAGCAGTTGAAGCAATGGAGGCCAATCTCTGTGCATCTCTAGGGCTTCCATCTCCAAACCCCAACAATTTCCAAAATGAGATTGAGACCAATAATCTCTTCTTCACTCATTTCTCCTCCAACCTCTTATCAACCACAAACACCAGCAAGAGCAAACCAATCACCAAAACCCTCCCATTTGCCTCCAACTCTATCTCCTCCATCTTAAACCCTAAATCCACCAACTGGTCACTGAAGCCCACCGCCTCAAGGAACAGGAACAGCAGCTCCGGAGTCCAATCCCTCTTGAAGAACCTGTCCGTCTTTGAGAGAGCTCTTATAGGAGCAGCCGGCGGCGGCATCGCTGGTGCTTTCACTTATGTGTGCCTCCACCCTCTCGACACCATCAAAACAAAGCTTCAAACAAAGGGTGCTGCCCAGATTTACACCAGCACCTTCGATGCGGTTGCCAAGACCTTTCAGGAGAAAGGGATCTGTGGTTTCTATAGTGGCGTTTCTGCGGTGATTGTGGGCTCTACAGCCTCTTCTGCTGTGTATTTTGGGACTTGTGAGCTGGGGAAGTCCATTCTGTCCGAATCTGAGACTTACCCATCTGTGCTAATCCCTCCTACTGCTGGTGCCATGGGCAATATTGTGTCTTCAGCCATTATGGTGCCCAAAGAATTGATAACCCAGCGAATGCAAGCCGGTGCGAAGGGGAGATCTTGGGAGGTTTTGCTGAAAATATTGGA
Source organism: Viola odorata (assembly GCA_963691705.1). Taxonomy (NCBI): domain Eukaryota; kingdom Viridiplantae; phylum Streptophyta; class Magnoliopsida; order Malpighiales; family Violaceae; genus Viola; species Viola odorata. The sequence goes on along the minus strand of OY829542.1, from coordinate 41,087,750 downwards.
GAAAGATGGCATCTTGGGTCTGTATGCAGGCTACTCGGCTACTCTGTTGAGGAATTTACCTGCTGGTGTGCTAAGTTATTCATCATTTGAGTACTTAAAGGGTGCAGTAATGCGCAGGACTAAGAAATCTCATTTGCAGCCTATTGAGAGTGTGGTCTGTGGTGCTTTGGCAGGGGCCATCTCCGCGTCAGTAACCACGCCGCTCGATGTGATCAAGACAAGGTTGATGACGCAAGTGAATGTGGAGATGGTGGTGGACAAGGTATCAGCTGCTATGCATACTGGGGTTTCAGCCACCGTAAAACAGATTGTGAAGGAGGAAGGGTGGGTTGGGTTTACCAGGGGAATGGGTCCTCGTGTTCTTCATAGCGCTTGCTTCTCAGCATTGGGATACTTTGCGTTCGAGACAGCTAGGCTTACGATTTTGCACCATTATTTGAAGCAAAAGGAACTGCATCAATTGAAGGTTGAGGCTGCTGGTGCTGCTCCTGCTTCTACTAGTTGATTGATTGTGTGAATTGGGTACAAAATCTCATTCTCTGTACACGTTTGGCATGTCAAAGTATGATGGATGAATGAATCCAATCGAATGACTTATGTTAGTAGCAATCACTTATTGTTCCATAATCTTGAGAGCTATACGAACTTGCAGTAATTTCTCCTTTTAGCTACTCTAAGCACGTTGTTAGTTTCGATATAAGGTGGCAGATCTTGATTTCATTGGTCAGGTTGTTGAGCTTTTTAAATGTGGAAGATAGTTTTGACGAGAACAAGAGAAGAAGATGTTGCATTAACTTCAAACTCGTAGAGTCATTACAAAACAGATAGAACTGGATTAACTTGTAAATCAACTGCTAATAACTATCTAAAGACATGGGCAACCGAATTTATTTCCCTGCGGGGTTGCGGTTTGAACTAGAACTAGACAGATAGAACTGGAGATCTGAACTCACATCAGTTACTCACATCAGTTACCATCAATCTGGGAGAGTAAGTTCCAGTGTTTCGACTTCACTATCTGTGGCAACATCAACGTGCGAGTACCCAAACAAACTAGCCGATTAGCTGCACACAAAACATAGAAATGATAGAAATGAGGACATCAAACATTATAATGAATTCGCTATTTCATGGCTGAAAGGATATCATGAATTGAGAGGATAATAACTTTTCTTCCTAAGGAGCTTCAAAGCAATACCCATCACTGCTACCACTCTCCTAAACTATCAATGAGTCGCGCTTCGGAAGAAATCGGGTTACTAGCTAGGTTGACCATGAAACTACAAAAGATCCTTAATAATACTTCAACTACATATAACTTCCCAGGCAAACCATAGAAAGAAAACACTTTCAACATCTGAACGAAGGTTCCACCAGTAACGTATACCACTGCAAACTTGAACCTCGAGAGAATTCAGTAGCATAATTGTAAGAGAGGCATTAACGGTCAAGAATATAGAGAATAAAACATCATAAGACCCTGCAAATGGATGTACAATCAGCCTGAAAAATATTCTGAAACCAACAGACCTAAATTTAAGCCTAATATGTCAGTCAACTGTTCAGACGACCTGCAGTCAGATAAAGCACATCCCCAAGATGAAAATCCCATCTATACAGAATGATATGTTTTATAATTTCCATAATTTCAAAACTTGACAGGTGAAGAAACATTCTTACTGCTAAACTGAACTTTCTTGCCAGCTGCATAGCTTCAGTGCAATTCCGCTGAGTATCCGTGTCCTAAGGGCTAAGTCATCAAAATCTTGGCGGAAGTGGAAAGTAATACCGTCAATAGTTACAACCTTAACCTGTTAAAATGGTGGGGGATCAAAAGACTGGGAAAGGAAATCTAAAGAGAAGTTTCTTCTATTCTAGTATGATTATCCAGGACCACAAGACATTCAGGCATCTCCAGGAAAATAACAAAAAAGGCAAAAATAAATAAACTAGTGCTACCTATAATGAATATATGACTTACATCTTTATGCTCTGCAATGAACATGTCCAAGTGATTTTACCAGAGCAATTTGTTCCGTGTAACTGCAAACACGGAACACGGAAATAGTATATATTTTCAAGGATATCTTTGCCTCAAGTTTCTAATTGGCAACCATGCAAATCCTTGCGTACGAATGAACCTATTATGTATCCTGACATCCTCTACACATGCTTCAGCAATTTCCAGAGCACACTGCCCCATGAAACTACCTTCGTATCTAACCAAGCAAAAATTGAAGCATGAAAGGCAACTTTCAGAAGGTAACCAACCACATATCACAGACTTGCCTATATAAGTTGCCTTCCCTCCTAGACCACCACCACCAAAAAGATGGAATTTGGACATTGACAGTAAACTGAATCCTGAGAATCCAAATAAAAATTATGATCCTCTTATAAGACACACCACGACATACGTGTCCATGCACATAATCACAGGAAAGAAAAGGAAAGGATAGAATCTCATACCCCAATTGAGTCTTACCATGCCTGGTACTCCACCTACAAAGAGAGGCAACACTTTAGCAAGCAAATACTCATAAAGGACGAGCGAACAAATTACGAGGAAAAGGAGAAGAAAAGAGACCATAGCTCACCAATTTCTGTAACTTCCTTGCAACTTATTCCTCCACCGAGGATTTGCCTCCTCTTGAAGTATATCCCATGCATTTTGCGCCCCTGTAATTAAAATAAAAATAAGAAACAAAACATCAGTAATTGCGACAACAGAAGCACAAAATCAGAAGGAGTCAAATGTACCGTTAACGTTAACAACAGCATGGATCCCGCTCGACCCATCCAACATAAAACCATTCAATGCAACCTTCAGAATCTCAGCAGCTTCACCCACTGATGACATATTTAGAACTGTCAAAACATACACAAAAGTGAAGGGAAATTGAAGTTAGACGATGAGGCAAAACATTGTTTACCTAGTAATAACAACAGACAGTTGATGTGCGTCTGTGTGCAAGAAACATGAATTGAAACGTCAATTGACGTTAGATGAAGGACGGGTTTCAAAAGTAGGACATACCACGCGCAAGATGTGAAGGAGATGTAGAAGAAAGAGGGAGGCGAGAGAAGTATAGGCAGCTGATATTAACTTCCCTCTCTGCATCGCGGATATCGCCAGCCTACACACCTCCATTAAGTTAGCAGTCTTTCCTACTTTTCGTGATCTCCTAGTTTAAACCTTGTAAACCTCTATTCAAAAGAGGTTCTTCCTTTTACGAATAAAGAAAGCAGAAATTAGTCGATAGTCGCTCAAGAAAAGGAAAGGCAAGGGAAGGGAATATTGGTTGATTAGAATTTTTCAGCTAATTGCCCTGTAACACGGGCTCATAACATCTGCCTTAAAATGCCATTCATAAACCAGAGATACAAATTGATTGTACACTAGACACACAACATTAGAAAAAGAAAGATCCTCAAATACAAGTGGAATGGAATACTTTGGCTCAAAGTTTGATCCTTTGCATTGCCAATTCAAGATAATGTGGTAAGGCTAGCTTCAAACACAAACCCTCTACAAAGCCCATCTCCACCTCCAGGCACTCCATCAATCCATCTCCAAACTGCACCATCACCGTCGAAACCATCTTCCCACATTGCCAATTTCCCGACCCTCTTAGCAGAGAAACAGACCCTATCACCACCACCAAACACCTTCAACTTGCTCGACTCTTGAAAACACCTATACATGTCCACTGGCATCCTCCCTGCCTCCTCCCATTCCAACCTCTCCAAATCCAACCTCAATATCAATATGGTTGAACAAGCTGGGTTCAGGGAAAATGTTGACTTTAACCCCCCAACCATCAAAAGTTTCCTCCCCGTTCCACGCACTAGACGGGGGCGTTTAATGATATCAAATATTTCACCCCACTCAAGCTTTTCCAAACAAGCCCACTGCCACTGGTTATGTGTGTTGGGATCCATTTTGCAGGTGAACAGCTGCCACTGGTTATGTGTGTTGGGATCCATTTTGCAGGTGAACAGCTTCCATTGCGGCCTCCATGGAGACCCAACATCGCACAATGCAAACGCGGATTCCCACACCAGGACTGGGCTTCTGGGCTTAGATGGCAGGTTGGCAGAGAATGTCAGCCACGAGTTCTTATTTGCTGTGCTTGAGAAATACAATGCAGCAAGCTCGGTGAGGACCATGACTCGGTTGACAGAGTCAACCAGGACGGACCCGTGCTTTGACCAAGCAGAACCCAGCTGGGGCAACACCTTGAATTGGCGGGTTAGAGGGTTGCAGACGAGGAGGGATTTTCCGGGGCCGGTGGACTGATCTGCTGGCGAGGTAAGCGAATCAGCCCAAAGATAGACTAGCCCAGAGGAAGAAGCAACCGGGTGGAGGGAGCTGAAAGGGAGGAAGGAGAGGTCAAATTTGAGCCACTGGTGTTGGTGGGCCTCGTAGACGTGGAGGCAAGGAGGAGGGGTGTAGCGGTGGTGGCGATGGTGGTGGTGGGGAGGGCGGAGAGCGAGGAAGCGAAGAGGGGGTTTGGAGGAGATGAGGTGGATGAAGGATGGAGAAGTCAACAAATGATACAAGTACTTGCAGACGGATCGGCAGATGATGATTTGAGGGAGAGGTAGGAAGGAGAAGATCTGGTGGAGGGTGTCGTGCGAGAGCTTGTTCATTGGTGAGGAATCCATTACTCTCTCTACCAATGAAAATGAAATGACAGGGAAGAGGAAATTGTTCTGGGTTTTCGTCTTGGGTTTTTTGGTTTTGTTCTGTTCGGACGAAAAAGGTTTACCAGCAGTAAACAGTAATACCACCACCACCTTGGCTCCAACTTGAAAGTACCTCACTGCCCCTGTTGGAACCGTTTATTTACATCCTATTATGCTGCACCTGCGCTATATTGTTTTGTCCTTCCGCACCCTCCTGGCAAAATTATCGGAATCAAACCAGTCAGCCAACTAGATAATTTATGATTTACTGATTTTTTTATTCAACTCATTTAATTAGATTGAATTGGATCATATTTCAGAACCATTTATACATCAAACGGCTCAGGTTAGCTCATGAGTTACTAGTTAAGTAGTTTAACTGAATTGAATCGAATTTAACCGTTTAATTTATTAAAAATATAATATACATACAACTTTATATATTTTTTAATTATAATAAACAATATAACTTACAAAAATTGTGTTTAAAAAATTAAATATATAATAATTAATAACAAGTGTCATATGTAAGTTCATGGTTTGTTTTTGTAGATCATGAACTCAACAACCATGAAGTCAAATTCACTCAAATAAATTAAAATAATAACAAAAAAATGACGAATTGGTGACCACTAGAGGCGGGATAAGTGGCGACAACAACAAATTGCTTCAAGTTTTTGTTTTAGTCATCTAGAGCATAAGAAAGGTCGAAATATCGAGTAAGAATACATTTATTATGTTGTGTGTTATTTTTTTAAAACTAATACACCAAGATAACGCCGTTTACACCCAAACAACGTCATTTTGGTGAAAATAATTTCAAAAAAAAAACCACATGAACCGAGTTGTTTGCATCAAACCGCTTGGTTCATCCAGTTATAATCAAACCCATTTTTTTGCATTTCCTATCCATTAGATCGAATTGACACGATTTTCTTGTGATTTTTAGTTTTTCCGGTCGAACCATCTTATCCGACCCGATTTTTAGGATAATAGTGTTGTGTCTTTTGGATATTAACTTACGACTCCTTCTATTCATAATTACTAGTCGTTTAAGGTGTTGGGTAATTATAAAAAAAAAATTCTAATAGTTTCATATCTCTAAAATTTAAACTATGGTTTAAGGAATTTTAAATTATTTTCTAAAAAAATTAAATGTGTTTAAAATATATGTAATTTGGGTTATAAAATATCACAAAATCATTTATAGTTCTAAAAAAACGTGTTTAGAAATATTCAAGTGGTTTGAGTAAATATCTTAGTGTAATACAAAAGTTTTATATCAAAAATTTAAAAGGTTTTATAAAAAGGTAGATAATATTTATAAAATCTTTATTATACTTAAAAGTGTGAGTGAGTTTTGTGAAATTTTTGAGTTCACTATTTTACCTTTAATAAAATAGTTATTTTAGTCTAACACTAAAATATTTATGGTTTTTTTAAATATTTTTATTAATTTTTCTTAAGCGAGCACGTTAACTTTAATTTTTTTAAGATTTTTTTCCGTTTTAAGGGAGCACGCTTGTTAAGAGTTTGATTAAAACAAAACTCTAATTTCTCTTACTTTCCGAAAAGTCGGTTTCTTTTTCATTTCCTTTTTTTTTTATCCACAATTTTTTTATCATTAATTAAGTAAACACGACAATTAAATTAATTTTTTAGCAGTTTAATTAAAAATATTTTATGAACATAAGATTAAATTAATATTTATTTAGGGGTTTAATTGAATTTCCTTTTATGAATATGGGGATTCAATTAATGATTTAGAAATTTGATTAGAAAAAAATTAAGAATACGTAAAGTAAATAATGAATAAATAACAATTTTAAAAGAACGAAAAACAAATAGTTGATCTCAACTATTTTATCTTAGAATCCAATCCTACGATAAACTTTACTATAGAAATGGATCTTCTCCCATGTAAATATTGTTAATATTTATAAGCTTTTGTTTTATTTATGTTGTGGTAAATGGGAAAGGGAGCTCACCTATCTCCCCAATTAACAAAGACAACGATAAGTAGGCTTGTCAAAAAAAAAAAAACCTTGAAACCCAAACTGAATTAGTACTGGATCAAACCAAAAAAAATAAAGAATCGAACCGAACCCAAAAAATTAGGTCAGGTCGGGTCGGGTCATAAAAATTGTCTAATATTATAGGTCCAGAATTGGTCTGACTCATAAGTACCAAGATAACCAAAATAGAACCAAAATAGACATACTTATGATATTTATACCTGACCAAAATGACAAAGATATGCTACTATGCTCGAGCTGATAAGTTTTATATATTGTTTACTTTCATTTTTTTAACTTTATTTAATTTTTAATAAAGTAATATTATTTATAGTAAAAATTCTTGAAATGGTTATTTATAATCTTTTTCTTTTCAAAAATAGGAATTTAAATTCTATATGTTATATATTTATTAGAAAAAGAAAATAAACAAATGGTAATTGGTATTTGAAAAATATGTAAATGTTGTATCGTGCAACAAGCCACCAATCTTATCAATACCAAAATATTGTTGCCAAATTAAAAAGAAAAAACATTGCCAAAATCACAGATAAAGTCAGCATTTCATTTTTGTCTTTATATTTCATCACTAAACATTTTTGTTAGTCTTTTTTTCATCCCATTTTTGCGCACCATATCTTCCTTTCTAATTTGCATCATACTTCTCATTCTTTCGATTTAATTTTGCATCATACAAATCCGATTTCAAGAATTGATCAAATTTTTTATTTTACAAACCGAAAAGGTCGATTTTATGATCTGAAAACTCTAATTTCATTGAACCGAAAAGAACCAATTGACCAAACCGAATTAATTTTTAGGGTACTTATTCTAAAAAGCACCCACTTAAATCGGGTAAAAAAGTCAACAACCCAAACCAAACAGAAAAAATTGGGCACCCAAACTAAAAATATAAATGGGTCGGATACACGATCCATGAATAGCTCTAACCATAAAAGTCTACAAGAAGAAGTAAAGAAAGACCTAGAGGGGGATGCTCCCACGTGTGAGAATTCACATTAGTAGAACCTTCTTTAACAAGGAAGTTTGTACACGAATGTACTGCGCGAAGAACATGTGCAGGAGTTACATGCCAATGTCTCTTCAACAACGCATGAATATTCAAATTCACTGTCGCATATGAATAAGATCCAATAATCGACGACCTTCTATCTCTCAAAGGATCCACAAGAATCAGTTTCAAGTTCCACATTACGCCAACTTGAGTCACGTGCATGAAGGAAGCCCATACGTACAACTTGAAGCTCCATTGTTGTATTTGATATGTGATAATATATAAGGAAACCACAAGGGTATGATGGTCCTTTACTTCAAGGTTGACTGGTTGTATAGCCACGTGGGCGTGTTGAATATGAGTTGACCGACTAGTGTCGGAAAGATTTAGAAAACCGGTACTCACATAAGAAACGGGTTGTAAACCGGTATATGTGAGAGATAACGGTTGTCAGCCAGTGTTCTACCGGGAGAATTCTGATCTGAGAGGGGGATATTATGGTAATAAACACAGAGTTTATTAATGATAATTAAGTACCAGTGACCATAATGATCCAGCAGTTAATGACATGTAACGGTTTCTAGGTAACCATTACATACGTTATTTACAGAAGTAATGGCTCCATTGATGGCATTGATTGTCTTCATTAACGCAAATGCAATGGTCAGATGAACAACCTATAAATAGCATGGGTAAAGGTACAGGCACACACGCTGCTATTATTCTCATACTTTCACTGCTATAAAACAAACAGTACTAACTTGACCGTCGGAGAGTTTACGCCGGAGACTTCCTCCGGCGCTTTGTAGGTCATTTGAAGTCAAACACGAAGAGGCATCAACAGTCGCAGTTACTTAGGAGCCCTACCCCGTTCTGGATATTATCATTTGGTGCTTTCATTAAGAGCCTTGGGTTGTTAAGTGAGACATCCTTGAAATCCAAGCTCTTCTTTCTACAAGTCTAGAGAAACTCTTCTATAACTGCTAAAAATTACTTCCGAACCACAAGTTACGGCATCCACGAATGTTCCTGTGATCTCGACTCAGGAGGTCTCCACATTTTCTTCACTATTGACTCCAATGAATGCAGGGTCCAACCGACTTTACCGTCATTTGGATTTTCTTCGTACTCCGGGGGATAATTCGACGATGCCTAACACGCCATTTCCTGGACCTAGTGTGCTAGGCACATCGCCACCCCCAATGACTGAATCAGTTGCTATGTTACATCGCAGAATGGACGAAATGATGTCGTTACTGACAAACCTGCCTTTGCCACAAATGACTGAACCGATTCCTCCACCACCAGTTTTTCTTGAGCTAGTTGGAAGCTAGGTCGTTCCTCCGAGACCACCATCAGTAGTGATCCCAGCAAGAGCTAAGGAGGGGTACCTGGAGAACTCCGACAGGGAGAGTGATCATGGGGTAAGGCACAATGTTCCTCGAAGCCGATCTCATAGGAAAGAAAGAGGGTCAAAAAGTCGGTCGGTCAGGAATCAGCCTGACAACCATAGAAGGGAGGCTCACAGAGATTCTCATTCAGTGTCTTCAGAGCATCGAAGGGAACAAGATGACGACCCAAGGCATCCCCTAAGTCACAGGGTTCGCCGGTACCAGGTCAGTAGGAGAATCAAGATACCAACTGAACAATACGATGGAACTAAAGATCCTATTGCCCATCTTAATCAGGTAAAAGACTTTGTGAAGATCCAAACGCGAAGGGATAAAGCCCTTTGCCAGCTTTTTATCCACACACTTACCGGAGCTGCGAGGAAATGGTTTGAAGGGTTACCAGCTGGCTCCATAGATGGTTTTGCTTATATGGAGGAGCGGTTCCGTAGCAGGTTCAGTACCTCCATCCTACTCAAAAAGTCCTCTCCAGATTTATTCGACATCAGAAGAAAGTCTGGTGAGTCTTTGAAAGCATACCTAGAGCGGTTTAATTTAGAGATGGCTGTCATGACTGATGTAACAGTAGAAATTGCCGTTGAGGCAATGAAACGGAATTGTAATTTCGTTAAGCTAGAGGATACATTGTTGGTAGATCCGCCATTGACTCTGGATCTTTTACGCATCTGGGCTAACAACTATGCCAGAATGGAGGAAGCTGATTATCAGAGGAGGAAACAGGCAGAGACAGTCCTATTGAAGAAAGCTGAGGAGAAGAGTCAGAAAGAGTACTCATCGAAGAAAACAAGTTCGCGTTCTATGGGAAAAACGGACCGTGGATCCGTGTCCTTGTTATTGCCTAAAGTAGAAATATTGGTTGTCATTGAACAAAAGGGATTACCAATCAAGTATCCTGTTAATAAGCCAGAATTCAGCCTCGACGAACGAAGAGACTTGTATTGCCGTTTCCATAAGGCTAACGGTCACGACACAGAAAGATGCCGAATGCTGAAAATGGCAATTGAACGACTAATCGAAGAAGGATATTTGGGGGAATTTGCAACTCAAGGTCTCCGATAGGCTCCTGACATATGGCAGAATAACAACCGGGATGAAACTGCAAATGTAGGTCCCACAGAAATTCCCGTCGTCGATAAACAGAAGGATAAGGCGAAAGAGGTGATGGCGGCGACCATGAGGGATTTGCCTTTGATTTGTTTGATAGCAGGGGGAACCGAGAACGTGGAAGGGTCCTCCAGCGCTGTAATTGAGGACATGGGTGAATCCTCAGTTGGGGAGAAGAGGAAGAGAGATGATCCCTTGAGAGAAGATGTGGGGTTCAATATACTTGACCGAATGGTCATTTCATTTTCAGAGGAGGATGAGCAGGGAGTCATCTATCCTCAAAATGATGCAATGGTTATAACAATGGTGGTTGGTGGTTACAGGGTGGCCAGAACTTTGGTTGACAATGGTAGTATTGTTAACTTATTATCATATAAGGCGTACAAATTGATGAATCGCCCGGAAGCTGAATTGATCCCATGTGTAAAACCCATCATTGGGGTAGATGGAGTTCCCATTCTGATAGTAGGGGTAACATATTTCCTAGTGTTTATTTTGGAAGATAACAGAAAGAGAACAATGCAACAATTATTCATGATAGTGGATCTTAATCTGCCATATAACGGCATCTTGGGGCGTCCGTTTCTAAACGCTTTTGGGGCGGTTATCTCGCAACGACATTTAAAGGTGAAGTATCCTTCTTGGGATGGGGTCGTTACCATCAAGGGAGATCAGAAGTTGGCGACAGAATGTTACTTGGTCATGACTAGTGGTACCTACGACTGGTACATTTGTGTGGCTTCTGATCCATTTGATCAACAAGATGAAAGACGGGCTCGACCATTAGGGAAAATGATACCGGTACCGATTGAAGACATTGAGGAAGGTAATTTCTTAGTCAGTGAAAAATTAACTCTAGAAGAGCAAGCACAACTGGTACAGTTACTGAAGAAGTGTGTTCGGGAATTCGCTTGGGTTTCATCAGACATGCCAGGAATTCCTAGGGAAACGACAGAGTATCGGCTGAATGTAGATCCTACAACTAAGCTGGACAACAGAAACGACGCTCGGTTTCTAAGGAAAAAGCTGACGCCATTGAGAAGGAAGTGGCTAAGTTACTGAAGGCAGACTTCATACGGGAAGTGCAATATCCTCATTGGTTGGCTAATCCGGTAGTTGTCCCTAAGCCTAACGGGGAATGGAGAATGTGCATAGATTTCACGGACTTGAATGAAGCCTGCCGAAAAACTGTTATCTGCTTACCTGGATCAAACAGTTGGTAGATCAGACCACAGGATACGAGTACTTGAGGTCATTGGATGCCAATTTCGGATATCATCAGATTCCTATGGCGGTCGAAGATGAAGAGAAAATGACCTTCATAACCCCAAAGGCAACATATTGCTATAAGGCTATGCCCTTTGGGTTGAAGAATGAAGGGGCAATGTTCCAAAGGAGAACTAACAAGATTTTTGAAGCCTAGATTGGTCGAAACATGGAGGTATATGTCAACGATATGCTAATAAAGAGTAAGAGTTTCGAGGCATATTTGGCTGATTTAGAGGAAGCATTCAATGTCATGCAGTAGTATGGGATGAAGGTCAATCCTAAGAAATGCATGTTCGCATTTCAAACGGGAAAGTTTTTGGGATATATTGTCAGTCGAAGGGGAATCCAGCCCAACCCTTCAAAGTTTCATGCAATACACGATATGATATCACCTCGTAACGTCAAGGAAGTATAAAGACTTATCGGTAGAGTCATTGCACTAAGTTGCTTTATCTCTAAACTAGGGGAACGGTGTCTCCCTTTTTTCAAGCTAATTAGAAAGAAAGCTCCTTTTGGCTGGACAGAAGAATGTGAGAAGGCTTTTTATGACCTGAAGGAGTATTTAATGTCAGACTTATTGCTGATGCGATCGGAGAAAGGAGATACTCTGTATCTGTATTTGGGATTTACAGAAGAGGTGGTTAGTGCAGTATTGGTATGGGATGAGGACGGTATCCATCGACCCGTTTGCTTCATAAGTCGAATCATAAAGGATGCCGAACTCAGGTATGGCCGGATAGAGAAGGTAGCTTATGCCTTGGTACAGGCGACGAGGAAGATGACCAGATATTTCCAGGCATACCCGGTCGTCGTATTAACAAATCAACCATTGAAGCGGATATTCAAAAAACCAGAGACTTATGGTAGGATGGTTATTTAGATTATCAAGTTGGAGCAGTATGGGCTGCAATACCAGTCACGTCCGTCTATTAAGGCTTAGGCCTTGGCTGATTTTCTCGCAGAGGGCATATTTCCGGATCAACTGTTAGGCTGTTTAGGCGCTGCTTGAAGGAGCTAACGACACAACTATACCCATTCTGATCTTTCGATAAGATGGTGGTACGGTATCAGTGTGTATGTTTTACCGGCACGAGCCTGGTAAACCTATTGGGATATTCGGGTGGCGCCTGGATGTGCTAATTACATTATCCAAACCCATTTTGGTCTTGATAGACAGTGGTACGGTTTGGAAATGTATTCACTCACTAATGGTGCAACTTTTAAACCCATTTCGAACTTTTGACAAAATGGTGGTACGGTTTAACTTTTGTTTCCATTAGAGAAACGGGAAATGGTGGGAAACGGTAACGTGTTTTCATATTTTTGTTTTGTTTTTCTTTTTTCATTTTTTGGTGAAACAACTATCCCTATATGATCCGGTTTATTCTCTTAGAAAAGTTTTCTTTTTGGAATTTACCTAAGTATAGATCGATGGTGAAGTTAGCAGCAGAACTGCAAGTTAAAAGAGAATAATCGCAAGAAGGGAAGGACAGTTTACCCAAGAAAGCACAGATACATTCGATAGTTCAACCATTATAAAATCCTATCTAATATAAAATCCCATCTAATACAAATCCTATCTAATACAAAATCTGCCTGAGCATACAAGATAAGTTTTATGAGGCTGGAGGAGATGGAGGATCATCCGACATGTCTTCATCGTCATCGTCACCCATGTCTTCCGGATCCGGCTCTGTATTGAAATTTTCTTCTTTGACTGTCTGGATCTGAAGATCGGCATATCGGCAAGCCTTGGTAGGGCTGAAGTTCTTGACTCCGTAGTAATCCATGCAGCCCATAATGATGGTGGTGGCAGTTGTATTTCTCTAGTTCTCGATCCGGGAAGGGACGACATTGAGTAGCACCTGTTTCTCTTCCAGGCTTTGCTGGGCAGATGTTAAGTCTTGGTGAGCTAGGGACAGCTCCTGCTCCATGGAAACTTTTTGGAGGATGAACTCTTCTCGCAGCAAGGAAGCCATTTCCTTCTTCCGGGCCACCTCCTCAGTCAGTTTCTAGACGGAAGCGGTCAAAGTTTCTTCCCTTCGTTTGGAGTCAACGAGTTGTGCTTGGAGTTGAGATACTGTCTCATTTATCTTCTGTTGAAGCTCTGTGGCTTCAAAAAGTTTATCCTATAGAGACTGGCTGTCAGCCTGCATCCGGTCAAGCATACTAACTTGGGTGTTATTGCGGACGGCGACGGTTTCATACACATATTGAGTGTGAGTCATGGTTGTATACACGGAGCTGCGGAGATAGTCTAGTTGGGCGCTGAAGGGCGCGCTTCTGAATTTGGCTCTGTCAGCATCAGAAGTCATCATCTCAGAAATCAATCGGCCCATTCAAACGTCATGACAGTTTGGGTCCGGCATCCCAAGGGCTCGGCAACTTTCATAGGCAAAGCTCCTTAGATTTATCTTACCAATGGGGGCACCGGTGGGACCTTGGTCTGATATCATAACATTGAGATTCGGAAGATGAGAGAGACCAATATCTGATACCAGGAATAGAGGAACCTTGGTTCCGGCCAGTAAGTGGAGGGGGCGAACGTCTGGATCGCCTAAGGAGTTGACTGGACTCTTGGAGGAGCATTTGGCAAGGAGAAGGTCCAGCTTGAATGGATCATGAGGGTTGAGGCTGGAAATTTCAGTAAAGATGGGAGGTCACTCAGTTGTTGAATCCTCAAGAGTTGGTACAGTTGGACCAGGAATTGAGGTTGTGGATGGAGTCTTCTTTGGATTGATTTCCATGGTAGTCTTAGCAGGAGCAAGAGGAGTGACAGTCTCTAGGGGCTTGACCGAAACTTCAGCAAGAGTAATGGAGTCAGGCTCAATCGCTGTTTCGGGAGCAGGAGGAGGAGAATCTTGCACTGTATTCAGTGGCACCGAATCCTCACCAGAGATTCGAAGTTTGAGGGCCTCTTTTGATGGCCCTTCTTGCATCAACTTCCTCTTCACACGGTGACCCATAATGACAAGGGATTTGATCGGCATTCTCTCTTCGCTGGAAGAGTTTTCAATTGATATGGTGACGGCGGGAATGGTTTGGTCAACTCCGGTAGGTAGTTCTGTAGCAACAACCGAATCAACTTCTGCAGCAATCTCACCCTCTGCGACTTGGTCAATCTCGGTGGTAATAACGGTAAATTCCGGATTTGGGGAGCTGGATCCGGAAGCAACCTGGACTGCTGGTTGAGGGATAGTAACGGTAATTCTTCCAGAACCGGTACTTCTTTTCTTCTTAGCCAGAGGTTGGGAAGAAACTCGTCTCTTATTCTGCCATCTCACACAAGTCGGTTTCCACTCTTTATCGACAACTGCAAAAATTCAAAGAAAAATATAAGGGTCAGAAACAAAGAATTCGGTTAATTAAACTTTAAGCACTAACCCTTACCGCATTGTTTGAGTGGGATGCCCATAGCCAATTTCTTGACATGAAAACTCATTTGTATGGCTACGAGTTTGGCGATGTCTTCACTCTCGGGATCCGTAAAGGTGCGAGGTGATCTCCAGTCATTTTCGCTGATGGAGAAGTTGAAATCGGGCCTCCATTGGGTTTCCGGAAACTCTATCACAAAGAAGTTCTCTTTACAGAGTTTGACTGATTCCTCGATCTTCTGGAAGTTTCTGACGAATCTAAAGATTTCCTTCGTGTGCCACCTCGGGGAGAAATTAATCAAACCTTTGCGACAGTAAAGGATGAAGAAGTGCCGGAACAACCAGACGGTAGGCGTTACTCCATATATCTCGCAGATCCACGTAAAGGCGAAGATACAACTCCAGGCGGGAGGGGATATCTAGGCTAGATTGAATTGGTAGGTTAGTAGCAGGTCTTGCACCATCTCATGGATGGGAAAATGGAACCCATACTAGAACATTTTTTTATACAAGATTCGGCGGAATTCAGACATCGTACTGGTGAGCCCGAGTTTTGGTCCGGCGACGAAGACACGATAGTCATCAGGAATCTTCACATGTATGCTTGACAAGATAGCACACAAAGTGTCTTTTTTTGTGATAAGGGAGGCAGTGTGGTCCATCTCTTCAACGGCTTTGGCTACGACATGAGTGCAGCGAGGCATAGTATAAAAAAGAGTTATGAACAGAGAAGAGAAGAAGATGGTATACCTAAAATGACTCGAAGAGCGATGCAAAGATGAAGGAAAGTTTTGAAGAGGCACTGAGAGCGAAGGTTAGAGTTTCTGGATATGGAAGTGTAAAAAGGAAAGAAGGAAGGAAGTGGGTCATTTTGTATAAGGGAATGACGTGAGACGCGTCATTTCGGGTTGTCGCGTGGTAATGGAAATCGAATGGACGCGATGATCGAGTAACATGCACGATTTTTGAATCGTCATTTTAGGGATAGAAAGCGCAAACGTCTGTTGATTGAAAAACTTTATATCTGTTGGACGACGAGCGACTAGATGTGGACAGAAATGTGCCACATCATCACCTGTGTAAGTCATCATTATTTTTGACTCTTTGATTTTGGCGAAAATTTTGAAATGTCTTAAAAGCATAAAAGGCACATGTGGGAGACTTCTGGTATTAAACGCGATAACGGAACCTAGTACCGGTAATCATAGACTGGAATCTAGTGTGAGAATTAGAGCTAAAGGTTTCAAAGTGATAGCCCTTGGTAAACACTCGGGCTCATTTTTGGTTGGGCTTCTGATAATATATAAGGAAACTAGAAGGGTATTATGGTCTATTACTTCAAGGTTGACTGGTCGTATAGCCACGTGGGCGTGTTGAATATGAGTTGACTGACTAGTGCCGAGAAGATTTAGAAAACCGGTACTCACATAAGAAACGGGTTGTCAACCGGTGTATGTGAGAGATAACGGTTGTCAGCTAGTGTTGATACCCGAATTTTGACGCGATTTTTAATTGATTTTAGCATTTCTGTTATTTACTTAATTTACTGTCATTTTTAGTTAATTTACTGTCGCTAGCATTTTTAAATTTTCCATCGCATTTTAGCATCGTCAACTTTCGAAATCGCGTTTTTAATTTTTCGTCACGTATTTTCATCATTATTGTCATTATTATTTTTAGCCTTAAAAATCACATTTTTGACTATCCGGTAGTCATTTGCTAGTTTTTTCTTTGTTTTAGGTCATCTCATGATTTTTAGGATTTTTAATATTTTAGCGCATTTTTTTGTATTTTATTTTTTATTATTATTTTCGTTCGAGCTTTTATTGGACCCGAGTAAGTTCGCTCGGACAATAGCTTGAATTTGAAATGTTTTCCATCAACTAGTTGCTAGCTTTTTTTCCGTTCACAACGGTCTACAACGTTTCGTGTAATTTTCGGCGTAACGTCATTATTTTTCCGTTCGAATGTTTCATATTTTTGAATGAGAAAATAAACGCGTTAAATGAAAAATTCTCGTCATTCACTTTAGACGGTTAAACCCGTCGTATATTTCTCTACGCGCTGGTACCTTCGTCTCAAAAAGTCAGAACGTTCGGTCGTGAAATTGGCTCGAGGCCATTTAAATAAGACTTAAAGGGCCCTTGATCACAACCGTTGATCTGGTCAACCCTTGCTTATTCTCCCTTTGATCAATTGGTCATTTAGAGCGATAATCATTCAGTTCAAGCTTTCTCTAGTAAGCTTTTCTCAAGCTTTTTTTCTTGCGTTTTTAGGCTTTCTTTTTCTTTAATTCGTCTAGCCTTTGTTTGATGAAATAAATTGCTTTTCTCTACGTCATTAATTCATATGCATGTTGTAGATTAAATCCATGCTTTCAATTTGAGAAATCGTTAGCTAGATTGTGTGAATTAATTAGTTTTCGTTAATTAACGATTTTGTCATTTTTTCGAAATTAAACTCGATCTGTTTTGAAATAAAATTCGGGCTTTGTACGGTCGAGACGCCGTCAAGGAGACAAGCGTCTCGGTACGAAGATCTCGCGAAATGGCCACCTATGGCCGGAGCTTGGCCGCCGGCAGTAGCGCCGGCGACCAAGGAAGAGGACGATGAATAGTGCCATGCAAGGCCTATTCATCCGTCCTTGGTGATGGGCTTGGCCCATCACCCTTCCTTTTTATTTTCATGGGCCAGGCACTATTCCTGGCCCATTTTTCATTTTCCTTTCATTTTTTTAGTTGGGCCCAGCCCATTTTCATTTCTTTCCGAGATTTCGGATCACGCTTTTTCGTAAAAATATTTCGTATGATTATTTTCCATACTATCAACTGTTTAATCTTCTGTACTTATCAACTGTTTAAATTATTCGCACCTTAAATTTCCGCAATTTACTTTCGGCAATTTAAATTCAATTATTCATTTTACCGCCTACATGGTCGGTCGCATTTTAATCCTCGTAAATATCAACTGCTTTAATTTTTGCAAGCTGCTGGAAATTCTTCCGTAATTTATCAACTGTTTTATTTTCTGCAAATATCAATTGTTTTATTTTCTGCAAATATCAACCTGCTTATTTTCTGCAAATATCAATTGCTTATTTTCTGCAAAATATCAACTTGTTTTATTTTCTGCAATATCACTTGCTTTAATTTTCTGCAGTATCAATCATTAAAATCTCTACAAATCGTCAACTGCTGTAAATTTTTCTGCAAATCATTAACTCAGTATTTAAACTTTCGTATGCATTAAATCCATCATTTCTCGTATGCAATCAACTCAGCATTTAATTCTCGTATGCGTCAAATCAATCATTTTCCGCATGCAATCAATTCAGCATTTAGATTTCGTATGCGTTAAATCTATCATTTCTCGCATGCAATCAACTGACAACATTTAATTCTCGTATGCGTTAAATCCATCATTTCTCGCATGCAATCAACTCAGCATTTAGATTTCGTATGCGTCAAATAAATCATTTCTCACATGCAATCAACTCAGCATTTAAGTCTCGTATGCGTTAAATCCATCATTTCTCGCCTGCAATCAACTGTCATCTAAATTCTCGCATTCATAAAATTGTTTATTTATTTCTCGAGCTATCGCTAACACTCTCACTTTCTCGAGCCTTTCGATTCCTTTTTATTTATTCGATGCTTTCTGCAAATATCAATTGTATGCATGATATATAGAACTGCTAGAATTAAAATCAACCCACATGAACACCGTGTTTAAAGATTTGCTTAAAATGCCATGTTCATGTGATTTTAAATTCTCACTTATATTGACTGCATGTACATGGGGACTTTCGATCCCACATCAGTTTCTCATTTCAAAAACCTTTCATTTAATCTATACTCTGCTAAGTTATCCATGGTAGAATCACATAGTAATTAATTTAATCATGCATTGACCCGATGATGAAATAGAGGGTGCTCATTCAGTTTTACGAAAAATTCAGTCCCATCATGTTACGGTCAGGAATAATCAATCGGTCTTGATAAACGGTAACCCCGTCCGAAAGATTTTTATTATTATTCCTAAACGGTCACTATCATAGAAAAGACTAAAGTGACGATTCCACTAAGGGCCCCCTTTTCAAAAATGCATTTTTATCAAACACCTTTTTAAAAACACCTCTCTCATCAACCGGTAACCGTTTTCGGATGTGACTCGGGTGCCTAACACCTTCCCGAGACCATAATATGACCCCGAACCTTTTGTCTGGGGTCCAGACCCCTTTTTTGTGCCTTTAGTTTTTTTTATTTATTATATTTCTTATGCCATGACGATTAAGGTTCCCTAAACCTAGCAACTAAATTAGGGTGGCGACTTCATTGCATGTTGTAAGGCGTCTGTTTACGCTGAGCATCGTAAGGTCTCAAGTTCGTTGCACACTCGCGAATTTTTAATTTTCGGGGTGCGACAGCTAGTGTGCTACTGGGAGGATCCAGATCTGAGAGGGGGATATTATGGTAATAAACACAGAGTTTATTAACGGTAATTAAGTACCGGTGACCATAATGATCCAGCAGTTAATGACATGTAACGGTTTCCGAGTAACCGTTACATACGTTATTTACAGTAGTAATGGCTCCATTGATGGCATTGATTGTCTTCATTAAGGTAAATGCAACGGTCAGATGACCAGCCTATAAATAGCATGGGTAAAGAAGGGTAAAGGTACAGGCGCACACGCTGCTATTATTCTCATACTTTCACTGCTATAAAACACAGTACTAACTTGACCGTCAGAGAGTTTAAAGTCTTCGGCGCTTTGTAGGTCATTTGAAGTCAAACACGAAGAGGCATCAACAGTCGCAGTAACTTAGGAGCCCTACCCCGTTCTGGATATTATCAATATGCAACTCTTATAAAGGAAGAAAAACTCCTTAGCCAGTTCCCAAAGTGGTCCCGAAATATAACGCCACACCCAACTCAACCCAGATTCTCACAATTACTGCTATCTAGATTAACTTTAATTTAATCCATTTACAACAGAAGTTTATTTATTTATTTAAAAAAGAATACTACTATAAATTTGGAATTTATTTAGTCTTCATTTGGAAAGTTTATTAATTGCATTTAAAATTATACTTCTTACTAACTTACTTTAGTAAAAAATGTTACTTATTTTTTTTTATGAAATCATAATATTTTTTAAAAGAAAATGATAATGTTAGACTCTTCTACCTAGAAATGTGTCTGAAATAGGAAAGAAGCTTTAAAGCCATACAAAACAAGATTGTAAGGATCCGTTGTCTCCAATGAGCAAAAGAGAAACATGAGTATGCCATATTAGCTATATTGTAAATTATGATTACATTTTAAATTACTTCAATTTTTATTGTATTCTAATTATTAGCATAACATAAATATGCTTATAATTACATGTTGTTGCACGTGTAGTAGAAACCTAAAACATAAATACTAATAAAATCAAAGCTAGTAATCAATTTTCAAGTATAATGATTGTGTAACCTATTCAAATAAACAAGGTTATTAAATACTCAAAACCATACATACCTTAATAAACAAGGGCAATAAACTTTTTTTTAGTCATAACAAGGGTAATAAACTAGAAATCGTAGTTTTTTTTAATGATAAATTGAATATATTTTATATAACAAAGTGATAGAGCATTTTATGCCCACAATTCTTCCCTCTTTTGTATGCCTTTTTAGATCATGATGCTACTTATTGATAAGAGTCCGGGGGATACTGAGCAGGATCGGCCTGATCTGGGCTGGTCGGGAACACTGTACTGGGGTCTTCGTTACCTGCAAAGCGCCGGAGGGGGTCTCCGGCGTAAATACTCCGATGCCAAAGTCAGTGCAAGTAGTCAAAATGGCAGGGGTTCAGTACGCTATCTTAGGCTTACCCTTTTGTCTGAAAAGGTGGGGGTATTTATAGACAAAGGAATGAGTGTACCGACAGGGGGTGGGAATAATCCCTGGTGGGTGTCGCTGAGGCGATAGATGTCGCTGGAGTGGCATTGAGTGATGTCATGCGGGATGACATCATGCGGAGTGACGTCATGGATGACCTGGGATGGGATGCCGCCGCGCGGATGTCGCATGAGAGCCCCCCCCCCCCGGGCTGATGTAGACCATCCCAGGGTCGGTCGCCAGGCTAAGGGCGGTAAGAACAGGGTCTCGTCTCCCTCGGCGGGTACCGTATGCTGGCTGGGTCACCCCGCGGGGTAAGGGAGATGCCGCTTCTGTGGTATCGATAGTTATCATATGCCCAAACGAAAACTAGCCCGAGTGTTTACCAAGGGCTATCACCGCGTCTCCGGTCCTGCTCCTTCAGAGGTTTCTGCCATAATGAGGGCTCGACAATCGATAAAGGTACATCTTCGAAATGCCTTTTTCCAAAGTCTATAAATAGGCTTTTCATTTTGCACTTGCTTCATAACTCTCACCACTTTTCCACCTCTCTCTTCAAATTTCCTTATCTCTTTTCTTTTCGTGGACGAAGTCACCAAAAACTTCCTGCTCTCCAAAACCCATGCCCTGAGGAACCTAACTCAGGCAGATACTGATTTTCTGGGGTCACTGAGCGTCAAGACCTCGGAGGATATATTGGAGCTCTAGGGAATGCTGACTCCCCTGCAAACTAGACAGGCTGTCGTTACCCTGGAGGATTTCAGTCCCGTGGAGAAAGCGGTGAAGCTGTCAGTGGCTGTTTCTCAAATTCAGCTGCTGATGACAATGCTACAGCATAGGAAGGACTTGCTGGGATGCTGCCTAAAAAGCATGAGGGCCTATTCTTCTGAACTGACGGCTCTTGCGGATGCCCTGTGGGAAATTCCTTTCCTGGAGTGGGAAGATGATGACGCTGGGTCGAATGCCTGACCAGCGATGGGGATCCTCTTGGCGCGTCTTTCTATGCTCCTCTAGGACTACCTTTTGTATCTTCGGGCCGTTAGGCCTTTTTGTAATCTCGGGCTGTTGAGCCCTTTAAATAAATAAATATGCTTTCCCTTATTCACTTGCCGCGCTGTCAGTGTTTTTCTTCTTTCTCATATCGTCTTTCTTAGAAAATAACTTTTATTCTCACTAATTGTGAGCTTGGTGTCCCTTGGGATCCCATAACTTTATCTGCCTACCTGGCTCATAATGACGATTTTCCCATATCGCATCCGTTCTAAATATACTTTGCGCCATTTTTCAGTGTTAACGGATTGGGCAATGATTTCGGTGCCTCCTGGCTGGTGCAGACTTTTAACAGTTGCGGAGTCAGATCTTTCCCCCAATGGACGTTATCCCTAACAGCATTAACTGTCCTCGATAATACGCGAAAAGGCAGGCACGTTTCCTCACTATATAATGGGGCTCTTCCTCTCCTTTCTCTGTTCATCTTTCTTCTTCTCACTCTTACTGATATTTCCATGGCTGGGGCTCTTCCTCTTCTTTCTCTGTTCATCTTTCTTCTTCTCACTCTTACTGATATTTCCATGGCTGACTCCCGTTTTTTGTATACTGCTGCCCGCGATTCTCCTCCGACTCCTCCAACTTCTCCCGACTCTGACAATCCTCCACTCTCACCTCCCTGGAGGCCTGCCAGACATTCCGTAAAGTGCCGGGGTTGTAAGAGATAGAAGAAAACAAAGAAACAATCTTTTGAATCCTTCTTTGCCGACTTTGAACCTCACTATCTTTCGCTGCGGCAAAAGGATGAAGCGTCACCATCCGTTCCTTGTCCTTTTCCCAAGGACGGGACTTCTATGCAAGATGCCACCCCAGGACTGGTTACCCCGACCCTGGAGGAAAGCTCCCACGCCACTTCAAAGGCGGAAACTGTCCTTACCACAAGTTCCGCGACTGGGCTTGGTAAGAGACCTTTCAAGATTGACGAGCCCTTTCCTTTCTATAACAGTGGGTCGCCATCGTCTCCAGAGGATTATGATTACGTCTATGATATACACTGGGTGGACGAAGACTGACGATGTCACACTTATTGTAGATGCCGCTGGCTTTTTCTTTCAATAAATAAGATAGAATAAAATGAAACAAAATGTCATTTGTCTTTTTCTTTTCGCTTTTGGTATAATCGCCGCCCTGTGGGATAACTGCCACTGGGTAGCCGATTACCGCTTCATGCGACCATCTTTGCAGGGTTTCTTATAATTAATGAGTCTTTCTTTTACTAAATTCGAGGCGAGCACTTGACTTTAAGCTTCTGTCAGGGTCTTTCCACGTGTCCCGTTTGTCCCATACATGTCTTGCTGTAATAGGTTGCCCTTCTATCTGACTTTTCCACTGTCTCTTTTAAAAAGAGAAACGCTTCTTCTTTGTACCATTTTTGCTCCTTTTTATACTTCAGAACTCTCTTCGTTTCTTGCTCGCTCCGAGGAAATTCTCTCGTTCGCATCCAGACGACTCGCCTATTAGTTTCAGTCTTCTCTCTCTCAAGGTATTCTGCTCGATCTTGCTTTTGATTTTCCTTTGCTGCTTTATCTATCATGCCTCGCACGAGATCTCAATCTGGTTCTTTAGCTACCCCTAGGCCAATTTCTCGATATCCCGAACTTGAAAACTCCCCTAGCATCTTTACTTGCCCTACTGTCTTACGCCTCGAACTGGAAAGCAATAACATTACCTTCCCCTGCGGCTATCGCCCCACTACTCCTTCTGACACTATGAGGCTTCATAGCCGGCTCTGGAAAACTCATAGGATTTTTTATTTTAAAATGTTTCAATATGGGTTCCGCCTCCCAGTTCATGACACGCTAGAACGTGTGCTACGCGAGCACGGGCTTAACCCTGCGCAGATCGCCCCTTCCTCATGGAGTTGCATCTACGCCTTCCTTCGTGCTTGCGAATTAAAAGATATTCTTGCTCCCTCTTTCGCTTTATTTCGTAAGTTCTTGACTCTGGCTTTTCGCGACGGCTTCATTAATATTTTTCCAAGATGGGATGATGCTCTAGTGAGGCCTTTTTGGCAGAAATTTTGAGGATTTAAGGAGAACGTCAAAAACTGGAAGAGCGGTTTCTTCGTTGTCGAATTACCCTCTCGCCCGTGGCGTCCTGACTTCAACCTGGAGGTGGTTGATTGGGTGAGGCCAGCGCCTCTGTCTAGGGAAGAGTTGGATCAAGCCAACGCTTTACTGGAGATGGAGTCCTCTTTCCAGATCCGAAACTTTGCTTTATACATGCCTTTAACTGAGTGTACCATAGGTGAGCTTTTGAGCTTCGTCGTTGCCTTGCTTACCCCTCGTTTACTAACATAACTTTTCGCAGGGGAGACTATCGCTCGACCGCTCTCCGAAGGTGACGCTCCTCACAAGGTTGTCGCCTCTGCAGCGACTGCTCCCTCTACTTCCGCTGGGGCTCGAGCTGATCACCGCATGCCCATAAAGAAAAGAGCTCTAGAGGAGATTCTTTCTAGGGAAAGCGGTTCCTCCCTTCGCACTTCCCGCTTTGTGGAGAACTGGTTACCCAGTCGGAAGAAGAGGTCTGGGTCTGGTTTGCCAGTGACTGAGACAAAGATTTTCTCCTACGGAGTCGAGGACATGGAAGGCATGGACACGGAATTGAGCCTCCGCCCCGCTTCCTCAGCTCAACGAAAGAAACTAAGGGAAGTGAGCGAAGCTCAAGTGACCAAGATGGCTGCTCAATCTCCTCCAAGCAACGCCGCAAATACCGTCGCTTCCCAGACTGCCGCTTCTCCTGACACCACTATGGAAGGTGCCGCTTCACCGGGTGGCACTTCCTCGACTCTGGGGTTGCACACCCCCAATAAGGCTTCTCCTGCCGTGATGATGCTGTCATCCGCTACAGATTCTACTCCTGTCATGGAGCCTCCACACTCACCCATCGGCTCCTGCATTCCTGACGTGCCTCCACCAGTCCCAAGCGGACCTGGTTCTTCTTGCTTTCCCCCGAAGTCCTCTTGTCCGTTGTTCCTTACTTCAATTCGAGACGTTGGGGGCACAGGCGGTATCTCCGCCCCTTGCTTTGTTGCTGATCTTTCTCATGACGGGCCTCAAGGGGCCCCTTCTCACCTGCTAAATCTGTCGAAATTTGGGACTGACGGGTTCCATGCCCTGGGTATATCAGACCCCTTATCGCAAGATCAGCCCACGACTATCTTGGCCTGTGAAATGTTTCGCGCCTCCGAGGAGGAGAGTGGGCTACTGCAACTTCCTCCCGAAGTTCAGTATGTGCGCGTCATGAACAACTACCTTGCTGCCTTTCGACAACTTCATTACTTCATAAAGGCTCGTGGTACACAATCTCAAAACTCTGGTGCCCTAGCAAAGGTAGAGGAGCTGTCGCGACTCCACAAACGCGCTCAGGCCGAACTGCGCGAGTGTCGCGCTGACCTTTCTCGGGAAAGGTCTAAAGGAAAAGCCCAGGTTGAAGCTTTAGAGGCTGAGCTGGTGGCTGAGAGGAAGAAGAACTCATTCCTTCTTGAGGAGATATCCTCCCGTGATGCGGACCTGTCAAAAGCTTTCAAGAAGGTGACCTGGTGGAAGAAGAAGACTGAGCAAGCCTTTATCGCCGGGGTGACAGATCAGCACCGCAGCAGGTCCGCTGATCCCGCTGAGGTCGCCAGGTATTCCTCCTCGAGGATGAAAGAGATTGATGAGGGCCAAGAGGGTTTCCTCTCCTCCGAAGAGGAGTAGTAGATCAGTGCCTGGGAAAGGCTCATTTGATGTCGCTTGATTGGGGGTGTCGCTTCTTTACTTACTCCCTTATTGTATTATTTTTCCCATTTGGACTTTGACGTCGCCTCC
Source organism: Viola odorata (assembly GCA_963691705.1). Lineage (NCBI taxonomy): Eukaryota > Viridiplantae > Streptophyta > Magnoliopsida > Malpighiales > Violaceae > Viola > Viola odorata. Next base: position 41,062,134 of record OY829542.1, on the reverse strand, counting down.
TTGCTTGTAATAATTAACAGATCTTGTAATCTTGACCAAATAATGCGTGTTTTAATACGATGTCGCCCTTTATCACATGCCGCTTGACTACATTTTCTTCGTACTTTGCCTCTTGCATGCCGTGGCATTACATCTTGCCGCTCTTTTTCGCCGGGTATGACTACGCCCTTTTCAGAGCATTTAATGCTCTGACTCCTTTTACTTGATACGGAGGAGACAATCATGATGCTTTGAGCCCACGTGTCATCAAAGGGGAACACTAAAGGACTGGCGGGCTGAACATGTCTTTTCGCTCCTCAGTGGTTGTACCCGCTTCCCGCGCCTCTTTGCCCTTGACACGTCACACACCACGATCGCTTGACCCGTCGTTCCCTTTAGTCCTTAGGGTTATAAAAACCCCCACGTGCTTTCTTTTTATCTTTTGTTACCTTTCTCTTTTGAAAAACGAAAAGAAAGAAAAGAAAAGATAATTCTTCTTCTTCCTCCTATGATCCGCCGCCGCCCGGGTGCTTCGATCTTCTTCTCACCGCAGGTACCTTCCTCTCTATCCTTCTTTTAACCTTACGCATGGCTCGCAATCGTCGCTATCCCCGCTCTGCTGGGGAGGGGGATATTGATACTACTGTTTCCACCATTGCTTCCGCCGCCGTCCTTCGACGGCGCCTGCGGAGCTATAATGCCACTCTCGACCAGTTGGAGGGGTATTCTACTGAAGTTTCCCCAAAGTCCCTTCGCCTTAATAGTGAATTACCTGGCAACCGTAGGGTTCTTTATGCTAAAATGTTTCATTATGGTTTTCGGCTGCCTCTAGATCCTTTAATTGCCGAGTTACTCTCTGAATTCGATTTAAATGCAGCCCAATTGAGTCCAAATGCCTATTGTGGCATTTATGCTTTTATAGCCCTTTATAGATATATAGGAAATGAATCTCCTTCCTTGTTGTTGCTTCGCTCCCTTTTTCAATTATACCATCATAACAACGGCATCATAGCGATTTCGCCTCGCTATGATGTTGAAGCTCTAAACCCCTTTACCTGGAAGCTGTTATTCCTTGAATCTTCTATTGATGCTTGGAAAAAAGGATTCTTCATTATCAATCTGCCCTAGCCTTTGTGGCGGAGCGGGTTTAATCTAGTCATCAAGGATGCTGCCTAGGGTGGCAGGCCAGAGTTAGGACCCGTTGACCAAGGCTGGCTGGACAAGCTACTCAACCTGTCGGGGATTCCTGGTGTTCGCACTCGCGAACTCGCGTGCCGAGGCGACATCCAGGATTGCATTCAAAGTGAGCACCGTCCCTTCGTTCGCTGCTCCACGTTAATACTAACTCTAACATTCTTTTCTTGTCTCTACAGATCCTCCCGCCGGGTGGAAACCTGATTGCATCAAGAAAAGAGAGAGAAGAGCTCAGCAGAAAAGAGAAAAAAAGGCTCTTTCTGCCCCTCGACTGGTGCCGTGACTGACGCTACGCACGCGTCCACTTTTGCACCTGAATCCTCTTCTCTTCCTCGAGCGGAGGCTACTGTCACATCCACTACTGAGCCAATTTCCTCCCCTAGCGTTGTTCCTACGCGGGCGTCGTCTTCTCGTCCTCCCCTTGCAAAAAAGAAGAAAAGAACTCTCCGCCTCCGCGTTATCGCTCCTACCCGTCCTCCTGTTCAGGTGGTTTTTACAAAGTTTTCTCTGTTTATCTATATTTTTGTCCAGTTCTTAATTCCCCTATTTCTTTTGCGCGTAGGATACCACTGCTGTTGCCTCTTCCGCTACTCCTTCGCGCTACGGCATAGATTTGTTAGGTATTCTTGACCCCAAGCGACCGCGTCTTAATGAAGACTCTCCTTCAGCGAACAACTTTGCCGCTAGTCAGGAAAGGCAAGGCAGCGTCACCAATACCGACCCCTTGGTGGGTAATCAAGGCTCTGGTCTGGCAGGAAACAGGGCTGCCTCTGCGCCGCTTCACTCTTCTTTTGCCGCGTCATCTCCTCCACCTGGCAATCCCTTGGACTTCCTGGAGGATCTTGCAGAGGAGGACTTTCCATCCCTACCAACTGGCGGTTTCAATATTGACGCTGGGCCATCTAGTCGCTCCCCTCCGTCCCCTCCTGATGTTTTCTTCATTCCTGCTGCTGTTCAAACAATCTCCCCCTCTCTTCCCCCCGTGGACACTCCGCGCATGGTGGCTGACCTAAGCACTATACTCTCTAGCGGAGCCGCCACCCATTAGGTTGATTTAAGTAACATTCGCCAGCGCGGATTCCCAGCATTGGGAGGCGACAACTCCCTAGCGACATCCGCCTATCTGGCTGGACATCTGCTATCGGTTGAGGAGGAGGAGCAGGCCTTCCTCTCCATTGCCGAGGGTGAGCAACTGCAGCAGATAAGAACCCAGCTGTTTTCTAGCTTTCAGGGTTTCCATTACTGGTCTAGGAATGTGACGAGACGGATGAGCTCTCTCCAATCTTCCTCCCAGGAATGGCGCAACACTAATCACCAGCTCTTGGAAGAAATCAACAAGTACCAAAGGGAGCTTAATAAAACTCAGGAAGAGCTGAGGAAGTGTGTTGAAGAGCGACAATGTGCGGAAGCCAGTTTAGGAGTTGCGAGAAAAGAGCTGGAAGAGGCCAAAAAATATCAGGCCACGAGGGATGCCGCCCTTCAAGAGGAGCAAAGTAAGAATGCCGCGCTTATGGAGGAAACGACGGACAAATGTAAATGGTTTCTGGAACAAACTGCGGGCCTCATGGCCGACTGCTTCATCGAGCGTCACGACCGCAATTTCTTCGACGCTGATGCCATCATCCGCCTCTTCAAGCAGAAGTCCGGGTTCCTCACGGAAGAGGGATACCGCTAAGCGAAGAGGCCACGACATGACGAGGGGGACATCAGTATGCCCAGGCCGTAGATGTCACTTCTCTTTTTGTCCATCGGGCGCCTTGACTTCTTTGCCCTTTTTGTGTTTTTGGGGCCTTTTATTAAACAAGTATCCCCTCTTATATAAACAGTTTGCATAATTTGCCATCATTCTACTTTATCGATGATCTTTCTCACTTTACTTTCGTTAGTCCTTCTTTCAAAATTGGTTGCCACCGCTAAATTGACGTGGCCTGCGCCTTCGAACTTCCCTTGCGGAGTCGCAACACGCCATGTCGTCGCGCGTTTCTCTCCGCGCAATAGGGTAGATCCGCTCCTTACCATTATCTCGTACCGTGCTTGAGACGACTAGATCTCCCCTTTAGATGCTCTGCCTCTCCGTAGCGTCATTATTTTCCAAGTGCTCCATCACTTTCACACTTTACTAAATTTTCTGCACATTTTACTTATAACTTTGTTAGTAGCGACATATTCCCGAAAAGCCTAAGTTACCTTGGGCCATTGCCGCGCGCGCTCCTCACTTACTTAGCGCGATCCTTCCGAGATATTGCTTGTGCTGTATTTTTAGCACATTTTCACTTATCATTTACATTAGTAGCGACATCTACTAAAATATCTTAATTACCTTGGGGTATGGGCGCGTATTTCCTCAACTCACTTGGCGCGATCTCCCCCGATGTCGCTCGTGTCACGTACTCTTCCAGCCAAACTTCACCGGGTTTGTCCCTTCCGGTTACTAGCTGGGGTACCGTGACTTCTCGCATTTCCTCAATCGGCCGGGAAGTGCCACCTATCAGTGTGCCGCCTGATCAGGGCCGGCCTTCACGAGGATAGGACTTTTCACTTCCTCAGCGTTGTCCTCGCACCTCGGAACGTGCCCCTTCTTAACGAGGTGCCTGTGTTAGCGCTACCCTCGTAAGGATAGGATTTTCACTTGCTAGGTGGAGTTTTTATCTTCCCTAGGGTCGTGCCTCACTTAATGATCATCCGCCTGTGTGAGCACGGGCTGTCACAAGGATAGGGCTTTACACCCCCAGGGGAGTCGGGGCGTGCCCTCTTTGGGTTTCCCCAGGATAGGATTTTTCACTCCCGACAGTGCTGGAGCGTGTCTCGTCTTAGCGAGCCGCCTGATCAAGGCTGGCCTCACAAGGCCAGAATTTTTCACTTCCAGCACCATATATTTCCAGGACCGCCGGGGCATGCCTCGTCTTGACGACCCATCTGTATTAGCCCGTTTTGCCCCAAGGCTAGGACTTTTCACCCCCGACATCCTCCTTTCCTTGTTATCTGCACATTACACAGACAACAAACAAGGAACAAGAAATATTTCCACAACAATTGTTAGACCATGCCCAACGACATGTCAAATTCATAATTTCAATTTCTAGACCATGCCCAACGGCATGTCACATTCCAATTTCAATTTTTAGACCATGCCCAATGACATGTCAATTTTCAATTTCAATTTCTAAACCATGCCCAACGGCATGTCACATTCCAATTTCAATTTCTAGACCATGCCCAACGGCATGTCACATTCCAATTTCAATTTCTAGGCCATGCCCAACGGCATGTCAATTCCAATTTCAATTTCTAGACCATGCCCAATGGCATGTCAATTTTCAATTTCAATTTCTAGACCATGCCCAATGGCATGTCACATTCCAATTTCAATTTCTAGACCATGCCCAATGGCATGTCAATTTTCAATTTCAATTTCTAAACCATGCCCAACGGCATGTCACATTCCAATTTCAATTTCTAGACCATGCCCAACGGCATGTCAATTTTCAATTTCAATTTCTAGACCATGCCCAACGGCATGTCACATTCCAATTTCAATTTCTAGGCCATTCCCAACGGCATGTCAATTCCAATTTCAATTTCTAGACCATGCCCAATGGTATGTCAATTTTCAATTTCAATTTCTAGACCATGCCCAACGGCATGTCACATTCCAATTTCAATTTCTAGACCATTCCCAACGGCATGTCAAATTTCAATTTCAATTTCTAGACCATGCCCAACGGCATGTCAATTTTCAATTTCAATTTCTAGACCATGCCCAACGGCATGTCACATTCTAATTTCAATTTCTAGACCATGCCCAACGGCATGTCTATTTTCAATTTGAATTTCTAGGCCATGCCCAACGACATGTCAATTCCAATTTCAATTTCTAGACCATGCCCAACGGCATGTCAATTTTCATTTTCTAGACCATGCCCAACGGCATGTTAAATTCTATAATTTCACTTTCTAAATCATGCCCAACGGCATGTCAATTTTCATAATTTTAATTTCTAAACCATGCCCAACGGCATGTCAATTTTCATTTTCTAGACCATGCCCAACGGCATGTTAAATTCTAGCATGATATAATTTTAATCGAGCAATATTCCAAGAGTTAGGTAAGGGAGTACCGTCAAGCGTTTCGAGGTGATACGCCCCCTTTTCGATAACACGAGTGACGCGGTACGGGCCTTCCCAGCTCGAGCTAAGTTTCCACATTCGTTGGCCCGCCGCTCGTTTGTCCCTGAGCATGAGGTCTCCCGCCTTGAGCAGCCGCTCCTTAACATGTCTATTGTGATACCGCGCCATTCTTCTTTTGTAGTGCATTATTTTCAAGAGAGCTTCCTCGCGCGCCTCGGGCAGCATATCAAGTCTAGCGCGCAACCTCTCCTCGTTTAATTCCTCCTTGAAATATTCCACCCTTAAGCTTAGGGTGCCAATTTCGACAGGCGTTACTGCTTCGGTACCAAAAGCCATCGCAAAGGGCGTTTCCCCCGTACTAGCTTTGACGGTCATGCGGTAAGCCCACATTACATAGGGTAGCTCGTCTGGCCACTTCTTCTTCGACCCCTCAAGATTTTTCTTAATACTGCTCAGTATGCTTCAGTTGGTTACCTCCGCCTGGCCGTTAGTCTGAGGATGCGCCACAGAGGAAAACCTCTGTTCGATCTGGAATTCTTCACATTGCTCTTTGAAGAAGCGGCTGGTAAACTGTGCCCCGTTGTCACTAACTAGCACGCGAGGTACCCCGAAACGCATGATCACTTGGTGCTTAAAGAAGTGCCATACCTTCTCCTTCGTAATACTGGCTACCGCTTCCGCTTCTGCCCATTTAGTAAAGTAGTCCACTGCCACAATTATAAATTTTAGTTAAGACCTGAGCTTAGGAAAAGGGCCTAAAATGTCGATTCCCCACTTGGCAAAAGGACAAGGTGCCACGATCTGAGATATTTCAGCGGCGGGTCGTCGAGGGATTTTGGCAAATTCTTGACACTTATGGCATGATTGCACAAAGTTGTTACAATCCCTACAAATAGTGGGCCAATAGAATCCTGACCGGAACACCTACGCGGCCATGGTACCACCCGACACGTGCATGCCGCAGATGCCTTCATGAATCTCGCGCAGGGTATGAAGGCCTTCTTGTTCCGTTATACATTTTGCGGCTGGGTGCGAGAAACATCTCCGAATTAACTCCCCATCATAATAAGTGCACCTTGCCGCTTGCTTCAATACTTTTTTCTTCTCTGCACTGTCGCTCGGCAACTCGTCGTGCTTCAAATATTTTATCACAGGGACTCTCCAATCCTTTTCAATCTCCTCCACACATAGCGACAGTTGTTCCTCCATGAAAGACGGTAATGACCTTTCCTCATAATACACGCCTTCTGGTATGACAGCCTCCTGATTAACTGCCGCCTTGGCAAGATTATCCGCCTCGGTATTGTCCTCCCGCGGAATGTGTTTGAAAGTGACACACACGCCGCTTTGTTCCATTTCTGCCAATTCCCTTTTCACTTTCGAGAGGTATTGCACCATGATCGGTTCTCTAGCTTGGGAATGTCCCAAGACTTGATTAATTATCAACTTGGAGTCCCCTCGTATTTTCAACCGTGGGACTCCTGCTACTAGGTCATTTTCAGTTTTAGCGAAGAGGCTCCTTCCTACTCTAAGCCCCGCCAATAACGCTTCATACTTTGCTGCGTTGTTGGACAATGGTTGCAGGATTCTAATGGCGTGCCGCACCTGTACATCATATGGCCCGACCATATATATGCCAGCTCTTGATTTTTTGCGCCATCCACATAGATGACCCATACGTCCGCGGGGGCTTCTGTGGGTAGGATTTTTGCGTCACTTTCTTTCTTCTCGAGCGGCTCCGCCGCCTTATCCCCAGTAAATGTACACTCGGTGATAAAATCTGCCAAAACCTGAGCTTTCACGGATGGCCGAGCCTTGTACTGTAATCTATACTGTTCCAGCTTAATTGACCAAATCAACATCCTCCCCGAGGATTCTGGTTTCCTGAAAATCCTTCTCAAAGGCTGGTCCGTGAGCACGGTGACTGGATGGGCTTGAAAATATCTGTCCATCTTTCGCGTGGACTGTATCAGGGCGAATGCCACCTTCTCAATGTGGGTGTATCGCACCTCGACATCTTTTAACACATGGCTAACGAAGAAGACGGGGCGGTGGGCGTGATTATCCTCCCGGACCAAAACGGCACTGACCACTTCATCCGCGACGTCGAGGTACAAGAATAGGGTGTCGCCCGGCTCCGGTCGTGTTAGTACCAAGTCGGAGGATAAGTATGTTTTCAAACCCACGAACGCCTCTTCGCACTCTTGTGTCCATCCGAAAGAAGCTTTCTTGCGTATGACTTTAAAGAACGATAAGCACTTCTCGCCCTGCTTAGAGATGAACCGTCCCAGAGCAATGACGCGTCCTATTAACCTCTGAACTTCCTGGAGGGTTTGTGGCGATACCATATCATGGATAGCCTTAATCTTTGATGGGTTCGGCTGGATGCCCTTTTGGCTTACCACGTACCCCAAGAATTTTCCCGTTTGAAATGCAAACGCGCACTTGCGGGGGTTCAACTTTATCTGGTACTTCCTCAATGTGTCAAACACTTCCTGCAAATCGGCCAGGTGGTCACTGAAACTTCTGCTTTTGACCAATACATCATCTACATATGCTTCTACATTTCTCCCGATTTGCTTTTCAAACACTTTGTTGGCCATACGCTGGAAGGTCGCCCCTGCATTCTTTAAGCCAAACGGCATTGCCGTGTAGCAATAGGTGGCCTTCGGGGTTATAAATGCCGTCTTTTCCTCATCTTCCTTGGCCATAGGAATTTGGTGGTATCCAGAATTGGCGTCTAGGGAACTCAAATATGCGTACCCTGCCGCTTGATCGACCAACTGATCAATCCGAGGAAGCGGATAACAGTCCTTAGGACAAGCGTCATTCAAGTTAGTGAAATCAATGCACATACGCTAGTCTCCGTTGGGCTTGTGGACTAAGACGGGGTTGGCCAACCAAGTGGGGTATTGAACTTCTCGGATGAATCCTGCGTTTAGCAGTTTCACTACCTCCTTATCAATCACCACCGACTTTTCCGTGGAGAATGCTCGCCGCTTCTGTTGAACTGGCGTGGCGCGCGGGTCAACGTTGAGTCGGTGCTCGACCACTTCCCTAGACACGCCAGGCATGTCCGCCGGTTTATACGCGAACTCTCCTTTGCACTTGTTCAACAGCCGGGCTAATTGTGCTCTCTCCTCAAGGGTCAACTTTTCACTGGCCTGGAAACTCGCTTTATCATTGCCTTGGACGGGGATGGGTACCATCGCATCTAATGGCTGGGTTCGTCTTTCATCCTTTGCTCATAGGGATCCGCTGCCACACACACATATTGATCACAGCTTTTTTGAATCATGAGTGAATAACACTCAACGGCTAGCTTTTGATCGCCCTTGATCGATACTACCCCTTCCCAAGAGGGGTACTTCATCCTAAGGTGTTTCTGAGATACCGCCGCCCCAAAATGATTGAGGAATGGCTGCCCTAGAATGGCATTATACGGTAGGATGAGATCCACAACCAAGAACATCAACTCTTCTGATCGTTTCGACGCATCTTCTCTAAAATACACAGGCAGCATTGTGACTCCAATTACAGGTATAGGGATGCCGTCTACTCCAATAATTGGTTTCTTGCAAGGCGCCAGTTCGCCGGCAGGGCATTTCATGAGATTAGAGGCTTCCAACGAAAATAAGTTTACCGCACTGCCGTTATCAATGAGGGTCCTTCGTACCCCATGGCTCCCAATAATCGGTGTGACTACTAGCGTGTCATTATGAGGGAAGACAACGCCCTTGTTGTCTTCTTCCGAAAAAGATATCACCATTCTGTCCAGTGCGTCAATCACTCCCTTTTTTACAGGCTGGCCTTCCCGTTTCCGCTTCTCTCCTGTCGCGAGTGTTGCTGGGGTAATCTCATCCAGGAACGACGCGCCCCCAGCGATAATGTTAATGATGGGGATGTCCTCATCATACATCATTAGTGCTTCTTTCCCCTTTGCCTCAGAAGTCCCGCTGCTCCCAAGGGGAGGAGGTAATTGATGGTCACCTAACGCCCCGTGCGGAGGGTCGCTCCTGGTTTCTTCTCTCATACGAGTGGCGAATTCTCCAAGATAGCCTTCTTCCAACAGGCACTTTATTCCTAACTTCAATTCCCTGCATGCCTCTGTAGAATGCCCCTTAGCCTTATGGAATTTACAAAAAGCATTTTTCCTTCCTCCTATGACCACCCGTGGCTTCACAGGGGCTGGATAGCGGATTGGCGGGTTCCGCTGCTGAATGATGGCTAAGATTTCCGCTCGTGGGAGTGTAAGGGGAGGAAGGTCGGGATCGTACATTCGACCCTTAGGGGGATCCGCTTGTCGCTGAACATTCAGACCGCCACCTCTTCCTCTAGAGAAATTACCCTTCTGGCGATTCGACGCCTTGGTGATGTAATCTTTCCGCTGGGTGTATTCGTCACCCGGACGGGTATCGTGGGTCAACTAGCTTGAGCCGCGGGAGCAGGAGGGGCGTTCTGGGGCGCATCCCGTATCCTATTTCTATATTCCTCTTCTTCCATTCTCGCATAGTTGTGAGCCTTCAACCTTAACGCGTCTAAAGTCATTGAGGGGTCCACCATCAGCGTATCTCTCAGCTTCCCATATCCACAATTCTGCTTCAAAGCTTCTATAGCGAAATCAATAGTAATACCAGGAGTTAGCGACATTTCCATATCAAAACGACCAAGATAGCTATTCAACGACTCCTCTGGTTTTCTACATATATCAAACAAGGCTGCTGCAGACTTTCGAATGGGGATAGCTGTGCTGAAGCGACTCTTAAACTTGGCCCCTAGTTGCGGGAAATTATCAATTGATCGAGCAGGAAGTCCTTCAAACTAGAGGCGAGCTACTCCTGACAATGTCATAACGAATATTTGACACAACGTCGCATCGTTGTGCGTTTGAAACTGGACGAAATCCTTCACCTTATTAAGATGCGAGATGGGGTCTTTGGTGCCATCGTATGATTCCATAGGGAGCTTAACATGTCGGCTGACCCTGTGGTGCCTTACACGGTGGGTGAAAGGATGACCAGCGGTGTCATCCAAGATCTCACGATCATGACGAGGAGGAGACATGTCCAGGTGTCACTTGTGCCCTCGAGGCTCTGGGGTACGATGCTGCCTGGGAGACCGACTACGACTCCTAGGCGAACGGGTTCGACGCCTCCTACTGCCTGATCTTTCACTCCGCTCCATAGATACCTCCCTACCGGCTCCCTCTCTCCTGCCGTCCCAACGCTCTCTATATTCATCTAGCCGTCACTCCACTTGAGAGACAAGAATCCGCGGTATCCGTGGTATGTAGTGCTCCTCCTATCCGTCCGCCTGTTGCGCAAAGCTGAATGGCATGCTTATCGCAGGTGAGGTTAGAGGGACACTCACCTGACGTCGAGGCGACACTGTTCGATCAGCGACAATAGACGGAGTGAAAATAACTCGAGGAGACACACCTGATGTCGCGGTACTAGAAGTGGGGCCTGCGGCCATCCCGATCAGGTAATCCAAGTGGGCACGAAGAGCTAACATCGAGCTTACTGACAGAGTATTAGGGCCATCCATCCTAGAACTTACAAGCGGAGGGACGGAGTGACTGGATCCGCCCGTGTGGGAAAACGGGGCACCCATTGAGGAAATAGGGGAACCCATTTGAAGAAACGGGGTACCCGTTTGAGAAAATGGGGTGCCCATTTGAGAAAACGGGGTGCCCGCTGTCAGCCCGAAAAGAAAGTCTGCCTGCGCAGAGGAAGTTTCACGTGATGTGACATATGTACTGGATGAAGACGTGGAAAAAAGTTCCCTACGCGCGTGAACCCCACGAGTATGAGGGGGCGTGGATTCTGAATCTGAAACCATGATCCTACGACTCTCAGAAAGAACAGAGCTTGGTTACTAAGGAAAACTCACTTAATTAACCAAAGCTCTCAATGAAAGCACCACTTGATAAGAGTCCGGGGGATACTGAGCAGGATCGGCCTGATCTGAGCTAGTCGGGAACACTGTACTGGGGTCTTCATTACCTGCAAAGCGCCGGAGGGGGTCTCCGGCGTAAATACTCCGATGCCAAAGTCAGTGCAAGTAGTCAAAATGGCAGGGGTTCAGTACGCTATCTTAGGCTTACCCTTTTGTCTGAAAAGGTGGGGGTATTTATAGACAAAGGAAGGAGTGTACCGACAGGGGGTGGGAATAATCCCTGGTGGGTGTCGCTAAGGCGATAGATGTCGCTAGAGTGGCATTGAGTGATGTCATGCGGGATGACGTCATGCGGAGTGACGTCATGGATGACCTGGGATGGGATGCCGCCGCGCGGATGTCGCATGAGAGCCCCCCTGCTGATGTCGACCATCCCAGGCTAAGGGCGGTAAGAACAGGGTCTCGTCTCCCTCGGCGGGTACCGTATGCTGGCCAGGCCACCCCGCGGGGTAAGGGAGATGCCGCTTCTATGGTATCGATAGTTATCACTTATGTTGTTGTGTTTATTCACTTTTTACAGATCTGGGCTAATCAAGAGGAAATTACAAAAAGGAACGCTTTCTATCATTTTCTGGAAAGATTTGAGCAGTTAGGCCGTGCAGCTGGATGCTCGCGGAAAGCAGCAGTGTCCTAACAAGAAAAGGAAACAAGTGCAGAAAAGGAAAATATTGGATCCACTCATTTATCACTCCAGGACTCTCAATCGCAGTAGAAGTCTTATGAGGAGTTTAATTCCAATCGGATTAGGAGTTTTATTTTGTAATCAACTATAAACACTTTTTAGTAATTAGGTTTTCGGCTCTTCTTCCTCTCTTCCTCTCTCTCCCGCTAGACTTTGGCGCCACCACTGCCTTCGGCATTCTTGCTCATCTCTTCAATAAACCGGAGCAGTTGCTCCGACCGGTAATTAATAAGATTTCTTCTTCATCTCCTTCTCTATTTTATTTATGCAATCTATTTATTTAATTGTTTCTATTATTAATATGTGCGGCTAAACCTTTCTGTTCTTGGTAAGAATCGATTGAAGATTGCAAGCAAAGCCGTGAGGTCAATCTGTACTTCATAAATCTCGGGCCAGTATCTTTCTAGGGCAATAATTAATTGTCAATTTACCTAGGGTAATTACCAGCTTGATCAACTAGTAATTGAACTAGAGTTTTACAATCGTCCCTGTTGTTATACCTAATGTGAAGCTGCAGGGTAAAGCAGATAAACATACTAGAGGCGATCGAAAACCTGATCTCTCTCAGTTGGATTGAACAAGTCGTTAGGGTAGAGCCATAAGCGTACCGAGTGTATCGCCCTAGACGCATCTTACCTCTTCTTCATGGGCATCCGAGTGTTGCCCCCATAAGCGTACCTTGGGGGACGGCGGACTGTCAAGGTTACTCCATAAGTGTACCTTGGGGTAGCTTCTATTACGAAGGTAAGCAGGGGGCCTAAGCGTACCTGGTCCCCATAGTGCGTCTATCAGCTCGGGGTAGACAATGCTTGCACCAATGACCGGCTGACCATAACTGCAACCGGATACAGACTCTTACTGGGAACCCTGTCTCTACTGATTTCTTATTACTCCTATCTCCCTTTACTACTAGTTGTCGTTACTTTCGTAGTTAACAATTAGATTAATCAAACAACTGTTCAAAACCCCCCTTGTTGTTACTTGTTACTTGGATTACTTAGTTTGTCAGATTGAATTGAGTGTTGATCCCTTAATCCCCGTGTTCGACCCTGCTACCATTATACACATTTTGCTGTGCACATTGACTGCAGGTTTTATTATTATTTTTGACGGATTCGACAACCGATCACAAAGTTCAAATGAGTACTAATTGCCTGTCGAGAGCATAAAAAATAGTTGTAATAATGAATATAAAAATGGGGTAAAATACAACTTATCACTGTCCACAATGAACTTGCAGATGATGGTAAGAGGATCGTCCACAGAGACTCTAGGGAAATGTAGTTCTTGATTGACTTCCTTGTCACTGGAATTGGTTGGTTGATTATGAAACTAAGACAAAAGATAACAATTAAGCAGTTAAAATAATATTAGTCAAGGGCTTGGCCAAGATAAAATATTCTGGTGAGAAAATTCAAGTAGTGGAAAATTCCTGGTAAGGGCAATTTGAGAGCTCCGGTTCTTATGCTTCGATCACTAATTCAAGGGTATTTATCTCTATATCCATCGTACTTCTATAGAGTGCAAGGACTCCTGTACACTCCTGCTTCCCTCCTCTTCTAATTACCTGGCGGGTGCTCCCATTCCTAGTAATACTAACCAAAGAACACCTTCCTAGTTAAATGATTTATTCTTTTGGTTGCTGTCTTGAATGGTTGTTCGCTTCCTCAATGGTTCAGGGGAAGACAGCACCTAGCCCAAGCTACCTCCCAATCGAGGCCCTAGGTTGTCAATCTGGTATGAGCAATATCATTTATTTCCTACTGGCCTTTGCGAGACTAGTTGTCTACTTGGCCTATCCAGTTTCGCACGTCCCCTTCTAGGCTGACTGCAACTCTTCTCTACTAAAATCTAAGAGTGATCAAGTCTTAATTCTAGCAAGTAAGTGGTTTATTAAATCAGGAAATAAGATGATTACAGAAGGAGAGATTATGACAAATGTTTAGATCTGACAAAGCATAAGAACATGGCTCATTAGCCCCTACCAAGAATCGGTGTTTAGCTAGACATACTCATGGAAGAAAGATGAAAATATGATTGCATAAAAGAAATTAATTTTGTAAATTTCCAACCGAAAAAATACAAAGCAGATGGAAACTGTCTAAGTGAAAGAGAAGAGAGTCGAGAGTCCCCTTCACCCAAGGCTTCTAACAACTTTTAAATCAGCTATCTCCTAATTTGACTCTATCTCTTTCAAAGTTCAAAAAGATAATGATAAGAAAAATAAATACAAAACTAAAAAAAAAAGATTGCTTGTTGAAGAAATAAAATATTGTTCAAAGGAGGGAGATCCAATTAAGGATTCTTGCTGATAATCTTCAATGTAGCAGATCCCTCAAATCCCATTTTTCTGTTGCAACCTCCACTTCACATCCTTATCTTTGCCCAAAGTCTCCGCTGCAGTTTGTCTCGGCTGTCTTGCTCAAGCCAGCTATCTTGGCCAAGATAGTTTTAAATGCCTGATTTTGTGCTCCATAGGTGATATTCTCCATTTAATCAGCTTCCAAGTAATTTCTGCAAAAGTAGGGAGAATCCATAGAAATCAATAGCTTTACTGCCCAATTTACAAGTAATTAGACAGTAAAAGTATGAGAAATTAATGCTCAATCAGATTCATATGAAAAATGCCTAAAAAATGTATTGTTTGAGCTTTTAAATATTTGAAAAATGTACTCTTAAAAATACCATTTTGTGCCATTTTTCTTAGGCTAATTTGTAACTTAAATTGGACTACAAATTGAGATATACTTACAACCAATAATTCCTAGCAATTAACCACTTAAATGATCTTGAAGTAATTATTTTTTAAAGCTTCAAGTTTATAGATTTTAAGACCTAAAAATACACTCATGAAAATTGCATAATAATAAATTTAATTTGTAAATTGTAATCATCAAAACTAGGATGAGTGAACAACATAGTTTAACAATATGATCATGGAAAATCACATTACAAAATCATATTACCAAACTAATGAGTGCAGCTGGTTTGCTAGTAAATTTTAAAGAGACATGTTTGAACAATCAATAAAATAGAAACAAAAGGAAGAAAAATCCGTTAAGATTTGGTCAACCCTCATTTGAATCATGTGAGCAAATCTTGAACGTTGTGAATGACAATTTAAACTTGCATGAGGAAAAGGGGCAAAACTTTTCCTTTTACTACATTAGCAAAACAAGTTTAAAAAGTGTTAGCATGTGAAAATTATCCACTTTATTTATTTTAAGATAATAAAGAAAATAAATTAAGAACTAGATTTTAAATTGAAAGCTGATTTAAAAAGAAAAAAATACAAATTAAAGACTTTCAACATATATGAGAGATGTTAGGTACCCTACTTGTTTGAGGGCAACAAAGTGTCATGTTAATTTATTCCTTTTAGGTATTTATTAAAAAATCCCCCCCCCCCCCCACTACTCTTATGCTTACCCTCAAGCATATTTCAAAAACAAAATCCACCTCTTTTTCTAGATATCAGGCTCACCATAGGAATTAAAAAAATACTTCAATTCACAAATCCATGCTAGATTACCAAGGCCTAGTCAATACCCAAACATCCTACATCCTAATATTGACATAATAGCATGCTATGCATTCAAGCAACAATTGAGGGAACAAAATATTTTATTAGGTCCTTCCATTAATCTTAAACCATATACAACTACTGACTCTCAAGCATTTACACAAGAAATTTCAAGAAAAACACAATGCATCACATAGTCACAACAAGACTTACCATTCTGCTTTTCTTTTATTTTCATAGGCCTTTGGCCTTGCCATATTTTTTTTCTTTTCTTTCATTTTTTCATTCCTTTGCATTGTATAATTTCACAAAACATTTTCTTTTATTCTTTGGGCACAACAACTCTCAGAACTTTTCATTTCCTTTTCCTTATTTCTTCACAAGATTCCCTTTTTTTAGCAGTTCTAACCAAGTTAAAATATGCATGGATTTTCACGCACACCACTATGGTACTAGTTTTGGGCCTTAAGGGGTCAGTACACTATCGACAACTAGAAAATTATGGGGGCGGGGATGTTGAACCATCCAAGCCTTCTGAAAAGAGGATTGGTGGTGGAAAATATCACAAACATATTATTAAAGACACTAATGCATTGCAAAAATAAAGACTGAGCAACCCTATATGTTTAGAGAAGTTAGTTTATATCTTTGTTAAGAAAATAGTTTTAGTGTTTCGAACAGTCATTTCTCAAAGTCTTAGCATAACAAATCATGAAACTATAAGGATAAGGGATGTTAAAATAATCATCAGGATATATGTTTCATAAGGTATTGCAAATGTTACACTTATTCGGTTCCCCTGGTAGTAAAACATGGATTTGAAAAATCAAGTAATTTCCCATTTCAAGTGGTGAGGCAAATACTTGGATTTAAAGGTGAAAATTAAAAAAAAACATGCAAAAAATTGATGTGCACTAGTTTGGTATTGGGGTGGTCTCGGGACAAAGTTTTGGAGGTTGAATGGTGGTTGTTGTGACTGGTTAAGAGGTGTAGGATTGTTTTAGGGTTGATTCTGAGTCAAACTGAAGTTAGGATGATTCCTCCATCCAGGGTTGTACACATTGGAGTATGGATTGTTGTTGGGAGGGTATTTGTTCTGTTGGTTTTGGTTGTAGCCATAAGCAACATTTAATTGAGCAGTGGTCTCCTCTATTGTTGCAGGTTGCAACATAGAACATTGATTGGTATGGTGGTCAACTTGATAGCAGATTTCGCAAACGCTCACAGTCATGCCTTGGTTGGTCTCTTGGCCTTGAACACCTGTAGAAAGATTTTTTATGAAGTTAGAAATATTGTAAAGATGATGTTCTAAAGCAATTGAGTTCAAGGAAGAGATAAGGCTAGATCGCTCTGCAGAGCCATTGTTATGGCAATTTTCAGCCATTGTTTTAAGCAATAGTTTAGCTCGAGTTGGAGTTTGATCTTGCAAATCTCCTCTAACTATAGCATCAACTCTCTCTCTGTCCTTCTGACTCATCCCATCATAGACGTACTGAATCAGAGCTTCATCAGTCACTCTATGGGTTGGATAGATGTCCTAGAGGTCTTTGAACCTCTAGTAGTATTCTCCAAAGCTCTCGTTTCCTCTCTACTTGATGTAAATGAGATTCTTTCTGGCTGCTCTAGCCTTGCTTGCATTCCAGTATTTATTCAAGAAGGTTGCTGACATATGTACTGATGGTGTTGTGAGGTAAACTGTAGAACCAATTTTTCGCTGAGTCCTCCAATGACCATGAAAAAGCTTTCAGCTTAGCTCTCTCAATTGGGACTTCTCGAGGCTTGAGTGATTCACATTCCAAATGAAAATTCCTTAGATGGATGTAAGGATTCTCATTGGAATGTCCATAGAACTTCTTCAGATTATGGATAATGTTTGTCTTGATAGCCAGTCATGATCCACTGGTGGTAAATCAATGCAAGAATAAATGGTTTGTTCTACTCCTCGGTTTAACTCCCTAAGAGTCTACTCAGTTGGCTGCTACATGTCTATTCCTAGATTTAGTTATTCTTGGTCTACTTTCTGGTCAAGAAGATGCTCTTGATCAAGGCGATAGTCCGTTGATGAACTTAGTGTGGTATTCATTGGTATCAAACTCTTTCTTTTGGCTTTCCTTCCATTTTTTGTCTCTGCTCTAGTCAACTCCGGATTGAAAGGTATCAATTCCTTGCAAGAGGTGGTCATGAACAAGAAAACACAAAGATTAGTAAATCGTACTCCCCGACAATGGCACCAAAATTTGATGGGTGTCGAATCCGTCAAAAATAATTAATAAATACAACTCACTACTAAGAACAAGTTTAATTGTAAATAGTAAGTAAGAGGTTCGATCCACAAAGAGTAATGGTATGATTTTTGTGAGTACTTATAAAGACCAGCAGTAACACTTAGGTAAATTTGGGGGGATTTTGTTTAAAACTAAAAATTGAAAAGAAAATAAAGCAAGCAAACAACAACTAGGTCAAGAATAAGATTCTTGGTCAAGACACAGATTAAGAACTAAACAATCATATATGAGAGAGATTCCTAGTCGAAGTTAGCAAGCGATGAGACATGAGCAGTAATCATTGACACGGGGATATTCATCTTCAATCTACAGAGTTGCTATAGGACTAAGGTACGCTTATGACCCCTACTTCCCTCCTGTATCAAAACCACCTCAGGTACGCTTAGAGATGATTCCTAACCAACTAGCACCTTGCTAGTTAAAGGGTTTACTGAGTTAGTTGATGATAGATTAGGGAAAGACAACTCCAAACCTAGTATCCTCGGTTGTCAATCGGGACTAAATAAGGTTAACCTTTCACACTAGCTTACTTCGGGCTAGTTCGCGCTAGATCCATCAGCGCTAGTTTGTATACTTCGATCCTCTTGGTCCGTAAGTGGCCCAAGACGGGTTGCCGTAACCAAGAAGAATGACAGTTGTGATAATCCAATCTACTCTAGACTAGCTAGATCTAAAATCAAAAGGAAGACAAAATATAATTATTATGAGATTACTTAAATGTAGATTTGAATATTAATAAAAAATAATTAGGTCTCATGCGTACTCATGTTTATGCTTTAACGCTTCTAATAAGAATAGTTTATTTAGCTACTCATACTCATGTTAAAAGAAAACAAAAAGATGTATTATAAAATTTAAAACTCCTTCGTTCCGTGAAGAACAAAGGAGCAAGAATTCAGAAATCGGAACAGAGGTGAAGAAACCAGAGAGGAAAACCAAGTGCAGGCGAGAGATGCTCTCAAAACAACCTAGGTAGAGTATATATAGTCTCCTCTGCCAATAATATCTCCTAAAATAAAATATAATAAGATTAAACCTAATTAAACTCTAATTATATCTAATCACTCTTCCTCTCTGAATAGAAGTCTACGATGCCGAGATAAAGAAGGAAGGACACCACTCCAACTCTTCTTCGGGTGGAAATAACAATCGTAATCATTGTAGAATTATTTTGCAAGTATCGCTTGGAAAGATACCAGCCCAGATGGCTCCTCTTATTTGAAAGGGTGGCCAAGAAGGTGCTTAAGAGAGGTGTCTGTCTCATTATGCCTAGAAATGACTCTTTTCTGCTCCTTTTTCTTTATTTGCTCTTTAAGATTATTTTCTGCAAAAGGCATGGAAATCATACTGAAATCGATAGAATTACCATTCAAGATGCATGAAAATAGGTGATAAAACTACCACAAATTAAGCTCAATGATCTAGCTAATTTCATCATTGATTCCTGGTAAAGATCAATAGGAATATGATTTATTGCATTCGTGAGATCTAATTGATCTTCTCACTTTCCAAATTGCATTCATGAACTATCTACTTGCATGTCAGCATTATTCATGTCTTGTTTAAATCTGGCCAATTTAGATTTAGATTTCAGTAGTGATTTTCATTCTTTAAAGCTTTGGGTAGACATAGCTAAGAAGATAGGTAGACACCTAGTACGATCTTAGTTTAATATTAACTCTTTGAGACTAGAGATAGTAAATTAAGCCCCGCCTGATAAACAAGGTGTCTTAGTTAAGAGTTGTCTTCCTCTATCTAGGATAAATCAATTTAGTAAACCCTTTAACCAACAAGGTTCTAATTGCTTAGGATTATTTCATCGAGTGTCTCTTTTAAGTAGTTTAAAACATGAGGGAAGTAGAAGACCTAAGGGACTTGGAATCTATAGCAACTCTGTAATTTGGGAATTAAGACCTTTGCATCAATGATCGAATTCTATGAATCATATTGCCTAGTTAGGATCTTTAGTAGGAGTCTCTTTTACAACTCTTAAAACTCAATTTCATTTTCCTTTGTCCTTAATTTTATTGCCTTTTAATTGCAAAACAAAACACCCAAAATTTTACCTAAGTGTAAATTCTGGTTTTCAGAGATTAACAAAGTTACACCATTTTTCCCGAGGATGAATCTCTTTCCACTATTTACAATTTTTATTGTGAATTGCGTTGAGTTGAA
Source organism: Viola odorata (assembly GCA_963691705.1). Lineage (NCBI taxonomy): Eukaryota > Viridiplantae > Streptophyta > Magnoliopsida > Malpighiales > Violaceae > Viola > Viola odorata. The sequence continues at coordinate 41,042,210 of OY829542.1, read as the reverse complement.
ATTCTTAATTAATTTTGATAAGTTCAGCACTTAATCAAAAAATACTCAAAATGATAAACATGTAAACTTATTTACAAACACAACATGCAAAGATTTAAAATAGGTTTAAAACATACCCCAAAACACATACAAATAAAAAATACCACCCCTACACTTATTGGACACATTATCCTCAATGTGTAGGAGAGTACACAGGGGTAACAAAATAACATAAAATAAAACAAATAAAGGAAAGAGAGAACCTGTGTGGTTCAAGCAGTAGAGGCAGGTGGTGGGGGTTGTGGTGGAAAATCCCTATCCAAATTCTCTACAAGCTTGTTATGCAGCTTATTTGTGGCTTTTTGTTCTTCAAAGAGCTTCTTTAAGAGGTTGGTTTTCTCCTCCTATGTTTGTAACAAAGCATCCATCAACTCTTCTTGGTACCTTGACCTCGGAACATTTTCTGGTTCTACAGCAATAGAGTCTTATCTTGGCCAAGGAAAGTCATCCATGGCATGTTCTACAGTAGGACAGAAGCGGGGGCTAAGGTTGAAGCTTCGCTGAGAGGAAAACTTAGTAGTTTATGTGTGATTTGAATAGGTAACTGCTCCTTTTATACTCCATTCTTGTAATGACGTGTTAGTTTCCTCTCTTGGTCAAGGGAAGAGTAGCCCTTTAACTTTCAAACTTCTGCACCTGAAACAAAATAATTTAAATCCATAAGATATTCCCAAAGATGATCAATTTTATTCACACGTAAATGAAATAAATAAAAAACAAAATGAAAACATGGGTTGCCACCCATATATAGCTCCCTTATTTATAGTCTTAGGCTCGACTTTTCAAGCACCACTCATCAACCAGGTCTACTGAATGTTTTCCATGCACTTAATTTGATGTGAATGATCAATGTAGTGCATGGTCTTCAAGAAAAGTTGATGGACATCGACTCTGTCAAAAATAAATAAAGTATTACAACTTCTACTATGCACAAAATTAATCGTAAATAGCAGCGAGAGGTTTGTCCATGGGGAAAATGGATATTATTTTGTAAATTACCCGAAACGACCAATTCTAACACATTGGTGAATTTGGGGGGTTTTGATTGAAACTAAGAAAATAAAAGGTAATGACAATAAGAAGAAAGTAATTAAATCAAAGAGTGTATTCAAGAGTAGAAACAAACCCAGTAGAAGCTTAACAAGTCATGATTCGTGAGCAACAATCATCGATGCAAAAGTGTTTATCTTTAATCTACAGAGTTTCTATAAGACTCAGGTGCACTTAGAGTCCCTACTTTCCTCCTATGTCAAAACTACCTCAGGTTTGCTTAGAGATGATTCCTAATCAACTATCAGGTGGTAGCAGAGCTCTTGCTGCTATTGAGTTTCTTGATACAATCCGACCTCCGATATGTTGGCCGAATGTATGATACAAAGGGAGGATCTAGCTCTAGAGTTTGAGACACACAAAACACAAGAAATATAATAGGAAATATGGTGGAGACAAGGGAGGGACACAGCGGAATGATGAAACAAACAAAGTTACACAAAGGATAGAGTTTACCCGAAGGAGAATGCGGTTGAGACTTGAGATGATGACTTGAAATGAATGAATGAATTCTTGAGGCTCACTTGAGGGATATCTTGAACACCACAGGCATATTGCTCTCAATATCACAATAATCACAAAATACACAATATTCTCATTCAAACGCTCATAAAAAGGAAGTAGCAACAAACTACACAAATTGGATGATTTACGTTTTACTTATGGAGGAACAAAGTATCATCCAAACTTAGTATTCCACAAGGTTGAGTTTTAGGTGAATAAAAGGAGGACTAATCTCACTCTAAAAAATATTCATCAATCAAAAACTAAATGAAAATGTAACAAAATTAGACTATTTATAGTTATTACATATTTGGCCATTTGAGACCATAATGCCCTTAATGAGCTCTTTCTTCTCTTTGAATGTTTCCTCTCTTTGGATGAACGTCCTTCCTCTTGGGATGGGCTTCTAGGCCCATTGGAATGGCATAGTGACACAAGGAAGGGTCGTCGTGGTTGTCGCAAGGTGTTGGTAAAGTCTCGGCCGCAGATATGGTTCGGAACGCAGGCGTGATTGTATCATCACCTTTCCCTTCGAAAGGATTCGTCCTTGAATCCATAGCTTTATATCACTCATTTCCTACATAGCAAAGAGTTAAATTATTAATATGAAATGAGTGATTGGTAAATTCATACTCCAAAGATATCAAAGAATTAAAAGCATTATAATCAATTCTATAGAGTTGATCGTCACTCAAATATACTAATTTCCTAATGCCTAATTGCACAGTTAAAATGTGTAAAGGGCAAGACAGGGTTGAACCACAGAGATTGAAGGAAAAAAAGCTCACTAAAATATGCATGACAATGGCTAAATGTAGCAAAATGGAACAGTAACTTAAAGGGGGGTTTGGTCGATTGACCTAAAAGATCAATCACAGAGTTGGTTGCTAACAAAACAATTAATTAAAATTACAAATCAAGGGCATGAAAGTAAAGAGTAATCAAGGGCATGAACGTAAAGAACAATTAAGGGCAAGATAACAAGAAAGATTATAAACGAAGATATTAATTTAAATGAGAAAGGATCTTAGGTTGCATTTCGGTTTAGTTAATTATTGACGCAAAGATATTCTATTCTCGTGCCATAAACATGCTATAGGGACCAAGTTTCCACTTAAACCCCCTACTTACCTTTTTAAGAGAAGCTACCCTCCGTTTCCACACATGAGGTAGCCTTGACGTTTCACCGTCCCCCTAGACACGAATGTGGGGAGGCAATACTCAAAACGCCCATGAAGCAGAGGCAAGACATGTCTAGGGCGTGATACCTCTTAGCTTGTTAGACTCGGGTAATGCCCTAGTCGACTGTTTGCCCTAGATTGGTGAAATCGCACTGTAGCAACTTCTCTGCTCTAGGTGTCTACTTCTCCTAATGGCCTCATGTCAGTTATTACCATTAGGATGACAGTTATCATGTAAGTCTAGTTATTAGCTGGCCAGACTACTAATCTTGCCCTAGATGAATTAACAAGAAATCGACAAACAAGCAAATACAACAATAAGAATATATTAAACACATTTAGGCATCTTAACTACTCCTTGCAACCCTTGAAACACCCTTTGCTAAGAAGATGAGCTTAGCCACTCATGCTAACAAGTAATGAAAACAAATCTAATAAATAACATAAAAGTAAAGAGACAAGAAACGAAATGAAAGCTTAATAAATACCGATCGGAGCTTAAAAGCTCCGGTTTGAAGAAGAGTTAATGGTGGCGGCTGCTCCAACAAAAGGGAGGAATAAAATCCTAGAAAAGAACCCTAAGAGGTGGCTGCCTAAAACTAAAAAATGAGATTCTACTCTAAAACCCTAAAACTAAAGGTTTATATAGTGTCCAGCCTACAAGAGGACAAAAATCCAGCTAAGGGGAGAGAGAGAAAGCACATAGAGCGTGCTCCTTGGTCCAAAAGGGAATATTCTTAAAATATGCCAGGAGAAATCTACATGGAATCCCGTGCGGATCTTTGGAGATTCGTCTCTTTGGTTTTCAATTAGGAATGGATGTAGAGATATCGCGGGTAAGAGACTACTCACTGGTCTGGTTAGCGTCGAGGGTTTGACGACACTCTGATCTTCTAGGCCTTGAAGCTTGGAATCCCAAAAATTCCCTCAAAAACACATATGTTTGCTCTTTTCCTCCTTTTGGTGCTGATCTGCAATAAAGATGAAAATAGAGGTCAATTAGCAGAATCATGCCGCCGAAAAGGCTAAAATAGAGGATAGAATCACGCCCAAGAAACATGCTATCAAACATCCCCACACTGCCCAATGCTCGGCCTCGAGCATTAACAAAATTGAAACTACCTCATGCTATGACATACATCTTCAACCCCTTAACACATAGAATAGACAACTCATTCGACAAACTGCACCCAAACAAAACAAATCCTGCCCTAGAAAAGCACCTGCACCATATTAATATGATAACGACCCTATTAATCAGACTTTCCTAGACCAAGCCTATTCACCAGTAGTCCTCACCTGGATATGTGTTTGTACTCTCGCTCACAATAAAATATGAGTTTAGGCTAATCACTCAAAAATACAAATAACACAACACAAGGCAGAGTTTGCACGTCAATCCGAGTACGGTAGTACACATGCGAGGGCAATCTAACGATCTGAGAGAGCTTTGCAAAAAAAAGAAAAAGAAAAGGTAGGGGAAGCTATGAAGGAAAAGAAAGTAAAGAGGAAAATAAAACAAAAATAAAAGGAGAAAAGAGAAATGGAAGAGAAGACAAATCTGAAGGTGGAGGATTCCTTGGCTAGAAGGAAGGCGAATCGGTGAGTAACACCCGCTGGAGAGGGCATGAAAGTGAGGGCTAGACGATGGCCTTGGCGTTCTTCTAGGGAGGAGATCTTCACTTGTGTCGAGGGCATGAGCTGGATGCCTTTTTGCTTTGCTGTGTCTGCTCAGCTTTTATTTGATTTTCTTGATTTGATTTTGATTTTGATTTTGTTTTTTATTTTTTTAATTTTTTAGAAATAATAATACAGCAGGCAGGCACGAATCTTTCTTCCTCGGCTCATTCTTTAATTTCCAGGAGCTGGAGCTGGCAATCTTTCCATATTTCTTCTTTGAGCGTTTGACTTCGAGGGCTTGAAGTTTTGACTTTACTTCCCCACACTTAAGTTTTGTTGTGGTGAGGAAGTAATCTGGTGTTGCTGTCTTGGCCTCAATTTCTGATTTCTGCATTTTGCTCTGTCTTGACCTTGATCTGTATTTTCCTCCCCACACTTATCTTCTTCAATGTCTAGCCATTGCCATTCGTGATGAAGAGTGTTACTCACCTGCCAAGGAAAGATCAAAGAGAAGACTCAAGTGGTTAGAAGAAAGAATATAGGTGTCGAGGGCATGAAAAAGGAGAAGATAGAGGAAAGAAAGAGAGAAAAACTAGATAAAAAGAAAAAAAGAAAGAAGAAGGGGGAGAAAAAACTGCAAAGTCTCTTTGTCATATCGTTGCTTTCCCCCGTCTAATGGTGCCTATACCCAGGGATATTATGCATACCTAGCCAGTGCCTAGTCAAGCATTAAAATCACACATGAATAAAATGGCATGAAGCTCAATGTGCTCACCGGTACTAATTGTGACTACTGGTGTCTAGGGCATGACTGGTCATAAGGGCAAGCAGGTCAAGATGTGCAAAGTCAGGCATAAATGCAATGAATGAGAAGTTTCTTCTATGCATCAGAAGTATAAAATGCATGTCCATTATGAGGGTTTAAAAACAGGGCAGTGGCAAAATTCCTAGCAAAGTCTGAAAATAAAATCCGAATTTTTTTGAAAATTCTGAAAAACACATGCAATCATGCAACATGCAGAAAATTAAACACACAGTCAAAAAATAATAAACACAAATAAATCCCTCCCCACACTTAGGCAGCGCGCATTATCCTCAATGCGAGAAGGGCACATACACAAAAGTTCTGAAAAAAATAAAAAAGTATAGCAGAAATAAAAAGAGAAGAAATGTGGGGGTGTCTCCCACCAAGTGCCTCTGTTAACATCGAGGGCGCGAAGCTGGCTATTCAAATCACACTTAATTTGGTGGCTCCGCTATGAGGGGGTGGAAACCTTCATGGAACAACTCCAATCTGTGGTCATGCACTTTGGAAATGAGGCCCATGTCCATACTCTGAATCGCGACCACACCATGATCATACACCTTCTTGACAAGATAAGGGCCAGTCCACTTATGCTTCAATTTTCTGGAAAAGAGCCTAAGACAAGAATTGTAAAGTAAAACCTTTCATCCAGTAGCAAAGGTTTTGGAAGAGGGAAACTTATTGTGATGAGTGTTAGTCTTGCTCTTGCTCGTGTTGTGGGCATGATGTGGAGCTGGATTGGAATTGGCCATCGTGCCCTCGCTGGTTAATGCAGCGACAGCAGCAGTTGGGGTGAGGGTTTTCATTGCCTCAAGAGTGGTCATGGTGATAGCTGGAGTCGCTGCCATGGTTTTGGGGACATGAGGAGTGGGTACGAAGGCTACCGGAGCTAGCTGAGGAGGATCTAAGGTTGGGGAAAATGTCTTGATATCGACAGTTGTTCATCCAAGGGCTTCGCGGTATCCTTTAAGTGTGGAAATTAACTCGCGCTCCGTAACAGGATCGAGCTTGCTAGAGATTATTACCGGGAGTGTGTCATGCTTGCCAAGGTAGGCATACTTGAGATTCGAGGGCAAGCTCTTTAACTCTAACGTAGGGGCCAGTGTCGAGGGCATGACGTCCAGTACGATGAGCATAGTGCGATCAACGGGAAGAGGAGAAATAACATGAGAAGAAGGGACACCATAATTCTCCTCCCGAGCAGCGATGACTTCATGAAACTTGGGTGGAGTCTTAAGCGTCAAGGTCAAGATGTCCAGCGTTGTAGGTGGAATACTCCTGTCTAGGGAAAACTGTAGACAATCATCAAGAGCAAGTTCAAAAATATTAGTAACAACAGGGTCAACAATAGCAATAAATTTTATGCTTGAAAACTCAGTGGGGTGTCTCATATTGTCAAGCATATTGAACTTGATGGTCTCGCCATCAAACTCAAGAGTAATGGAGGCGTCATGGACGTCGATCTTGGCTTTTGCTGTCCTAAGGAATGGTCTGCCCAGGAGCATGTCCGAGGCCTTGACAGATTGGTCATCCTCCATGTCAAGAACGTAGAAGTCAGCTAGGTATATGAAATCTCCAACCTGCACCAGAACATCCTCAATAACACCCTCAGGTTGGATGACAGATCGGTCAGCTAGGTGGATCGTGACCCCGGTGGACTTGAGTGGGCCTAGGCCTAGACTGTTGTATATTGTTAAGGGCATGACGTTGATACCTGCACCAAAATCACACATAGCTCTACCAATATCAGTAGTACCAATTTTGCAGGGGAGGGTCAACATACCTTTTTCTTTGCACTTAGGCGGTAGCTTTCGCTGGATCGCCGCCGAGACGTTCCCACCTACGCAAATTTTTTGCACACCTATCATGTTACATTTGTTAGCACACCAATTTTTTAAAAAATTAGCATAAAGAGGAACATTTTTAATAGCCTGCAGCAAAGGGAAGTTAACTTGCACTTTGTTAAACATCTGAAAAATCTCATGGTCCTCATTATGCTTCTTAGAGTTGACTAGCCTTTGAGCGAAAGGCGGCTCAAGGATTTTATGGATGTATTCTTGAGTAAACTCGTCTAGTTCATCACTCTTTTTTAGGGAGCCCCTTGGAGATCGGATGTGGTCTACCATGACATCATCAACTTTAGGTTTCTTTACTGAAAGTTGCTTTTCTTCTGTCTTGGGCTCAGGCTCGGGCAAGACAGTCTGTTCGGTGTCGAGGGCAAGATGCGTAGGCTCAAGTATTTTAGCATCTAGGCCTGGATGCTGATGTATTATCGAGGGCAGTTGAGTGCCGCTGTGGAGTGTCATGGCACATACGTTGTGCTTCGGATTGGCCTCTATTTGCCCAGGAAGTCTGCCCTCATTCTTCAATTCTTTCATTTCGGCAGCCATGATACTCATTTACTTTTGGAAATCCACAACAACATTCTTGAGATGAGATGCTTCATCAACCGGCGGGACGGTGAAGGTCTGACCTTGAGGAGGTTGATGTTGGTACTAATTGTTGTGGTAACTAGGCATGGGCATGAAGTTCTGCATGTTGAAGGGAGGAGGGTGATTTCCATACTGATTCTGCTGGGGCGACTGTCTAGGGCATGACACCTGGGGGTTGTTTGCCCTACTGAAATTGGGATGTCGCTACACTTGATTGTAATTCTGGCCATATGTAGTCTGGTTGTAGTTACGCATGGCATTAACTTGGATTTCTTTAGGAATATAAGGACAGGCGTCCGTGGCATGATCCATGAAATTGCAAATCTGGCAAGCCTTGCCCTGGACAGGTTGTCCTGCTACCATATTCTGCAGCATGCCCGTGATAGCAGTCAACTAATTTTGCATTGTAGCCACTTGGGTGTCTTGACTGTAGGTTGTGCTGCTGGTAGGAATTGTGTTCTTTGCCATAAGCTCAATGGTGGCTTTGGCAGCGGTTGGGGTGAGAGCAGTAAGAGAACCGCCACTTGTGGGATTTAGCAAGGCCTTGTCATGGGACTTCAAACCTTCACAAAAATATTGGATGAGGGCATGCTTGGTGAGGTTGTGGGAATGGCATAAGGCTTGCATCCTCTTAAAGCGTTCATAATACTTGTCGGGATCCTCCGTATCCTTTTGAAGAATAGAGGCCAATTGCTTGCGAGTAATCATGGCCATGGACGCTGGATAATACTTATCCGTGAAGGCTTTTGACATTTCTGCCCAAGAGTGAATAGATCTAGGCGGAAGGTCGTAGAACTAATCGAGGGCAAGATCTTTGAGGGACCACATAAAGGCACGGAGCTTGGCGTGTTCAATACTGACATTGATTGGCTTCATGGCTTCACAAATAGAGTGCAATTGTTGAAGGTGACGATAAGGGTTTTCTTGGGCAAGCCCATGGAAGAGGGGAAGATGAAGCATAAAAGCGGACTTCAGCGTCCAGTCATAAGGCACAACAGGCCAGACAATACAACCTCGGGAGCAACATTGAGGTCTTCTATGGTCTGATGATTGGGTGAAGGCGGTGGATCTGCCATGTTGGATATCTCAGGATGGACGAACTCTTCGTCGTCGAGGGCAAGATGGAAGATCAATGTCTTGGTGCAGATCTCCTGGTCATACAAATAAAAGAGACAAATTAGTTCCGTTCAATCCCCGGCAACGACGCCAAAATTTGATCGTCACTCAAATATACTAATTTTCTGATGCCTAATTGCACAGTTAAAATGTGTAAAGGGCAAGACAGGGTCGAACCACAGAGATTGAAGGATAAAAAGCTCACTAAAATATGTATGACAATGGATAAATGCATCCAAATGGAACAGTAACTTAAAGGGGGGGGTTTGGTCGATTGACCTAAAAGATCAATCACAGAGTTGGTTGCTAACAAAATAATTAATTAAAGCACAAATCAAGGGCATGAAAGTAAAGAGTCATCAAGGGCATGAACGTAAAGAACAATTAAGGGCAAGATAATAAGAAAGATTATAAACGAAGATATTAATTTAGATGAGAAGGGATCTTAACAAGGGGTGATCTTAGGTTGCATTTCGTGTTAGTTAATCATCGGCACAAAGATATTCTATTCTCGTGCCATAGACATGCTATAGGGACCAAGTTTCCACTTAAACCCCCTACTTACTTTCTTAAGAGAAGCTACCCCCCATTTCCACATAGGAGGTAGCTTTGACGTTTCGTCGTCCCCCCAAGCACGAATACGGGGAGGCAATACTCAAAATGCCCATGAAGTAGAGGCAAGACATGTCTAGGGCGTGATACCTCTTAGCTTATGAGACTTGGGTAACTCCCTAGTCGACTGTTTGCCCTAGATCGGTGAAATCACACTATAGCAACTTCTCCTAATGACATCACGTCAGTTATTACCATTAGGATGATGGTAATCATCTAGGTCTAGTTATTAGCTGGCCAGACTACTAATCTTTCCCTAGACGAATTAACAAGAAATCGGCAAATAAGCAAATACAACAATAAGAATATATTAAACACATTTAGGCCTCTTAACTACTCTTTGCAACCCTTGAAACACCCTTTGCTAAGAAGATGAGCTTAGCCGCTCATGCTAACAAGTAATAAAAACAAATCTAATAAATAACATAAAAGTAAAGAGACAAGAAAGGAAATGAAAGCTTAATAAATACCGGCCGAAGCTTAAAAGCTCTAGTTTGAAGAAGAGTTAATGGTGGCGGCTGCTCCAACAAAAGGGAGGAATAAATTCCCAGAAAAGAAACCTAAGAGATGGCTGCCTAAAACTAAAAAATGAGATTTTACTCTAAAACCCTAAAACTAAAGGTTTATATAGTGTCTAGCCCACAAGAGGATAAAAATCCAGCTAAGGGGAGAGAGAGACAGCACATGGAGCGTGCTCCTTGGTCCAAAACGGAATATTCTCAAAATGTGCCAGGAGAAATCTGCATGGAATGCCGTGCAGATCTTTGGAGATTAATCTGTTTGGTTTTCTATTAGGAATGGATGTAGAGATATCGCAGGTAAGAGACTGCTCACTGGTCTGGTTAGCGTCGAGGGTTCGACGACACTTTGATCTTCTAGGCCTTGAAGCTTGGAATCCCAAAAATTCCCTCAAAAATACATATGTTTGCTCTTTTCCTCCTTTTGGCGCTGATCTACAATAAAGATGGAAATAGAGGTCAATTAGTAGAATCATGCCCCCGAAAAGGCTAAAATAGAGGATAGAATCACGCCCAAGAAACATGCTATCAGTATTAAAAAGGGTGCGCGCGGGGTGAAAGCTAGGCCAAGTGGGTGGCCTAGAGTTTGCGCATTGATCGGGAGGCTTGGCGATGGATCTAAGGTTAGCGGGGGCTTCACCTATCAACTTGCTGATCGTGAGCGGTCCTCTTGGCACCGTGTCATGCTTTTTTTTTCTAAGGGAGCCATGGTCGTATCAAAAGGATTATCTTGGTTTGGGTTGGCCAGCTGCTTTGGCTCCCACTCTTCTGGCACGCAGCAATAAAAGGCATCTCTTTCATAGTTAGCATAACAACCTTCTTGTGGACTACCTGTTTCATCTTCTTTCCAGGTGACGAGCTCATTACATCTTTCTTGGCCACGTTCTTATCCATTCGGTTCTTGGTCCTTCTTTCTGCTAGTTGATTGACCTCTTGCTCTGCTCTTCTCATTTCCCTCAGGGTAGATAGGGGGATCTCATCTAAATTAGTCTCCGATTCAGGCTGCTGAATGTCCTTCTGACTGGGTTTGAACCCAAGATCATCACCCGATAAGCTCTCTCGACTCTTCTCTTCTTTCATTTCCTCTTCCTCAGTCGATTCTTCCAAGAATTCTAGGACGATCTTCAACCTGGTCATCCTGGGCTCAGGTTTGAGATCGACTGTCTCTTCTACTTCTTCTCTGATTTTGCTCTCTTCTCCCTTCTCTCCTCCTCCTTCTCCTTGGGACTGATCTTCCATTGGGGCCATGTCATCTTCTGCCAAATAGGACTCCTTGACATATCCTTCTAGTGGTTGAGCTTCGCTGGAATCCATCTTCTCAACACCGCTGGATTTTTCGGTGAGATAATCAGCGGAGCTGTAATGAGTGTTTTTTTCAGTGGATTCGATGATGACGTACATTGTTTATAGTACTTCAGCTGCGAAGGCTTCACTTGAATCATCTTCCCTTTGCTGAGAGGTTTCAGCTTGGGTTGGACTTGTCAGAGCTGGTTCGTCTACCATTATTGTAGGTGGAAGATTTTGTGAGAAGTTGGTTGGAGGTGTATTAGGGAGAGCTAGGTCGGTTACTTCAGGGTTTATTTGTAGAGGGAGAGGAATTACTGGTGCTGGTGAAGAGGTCATGGTGACAAAAGTAGTGGAGGTGTGGCCACGTCCCCACGCTCCTATAACAATTCTCTTCGGTCGTGCCATTAATGAGTTGGTGACCATTAAAGAGGAGTGGTAAAGGTGCTGGAGAGTTTAGAGGGAAGTTTCTTTTTTGCAGATAACTAATAGGTTGAGGGTGTATTGGGTGTGTTCATGGCCAAGAGTCTTATTTATACTTTTTTCTCTTTTTTTTGTCTGACCACGTGGCACAGATGTCGTGCTTGGCCAAGAATGCGGCCAAGAGTTCAACGACCCACTTCTTGGCCAAGAATGTTGTTGTCTTTCCATGAGGGATTGACTATCTTGGCCAAGAGAGATTTCACTTCTCTATTCGATACTTCTGCTGGGCCATTGGTCTGCGGGTGGTAGGAAATTGACACTCTATGAGTGATGTTGTACTTCCTGAACAATGCTCCAACTATCATGTTACAAAAATGGGTTACCGATCACTAATAATCGCTCTTGGGACCCCAAACTTGTTTAAGGTGTTAGATTTGATAAAGGAAATAATAGCTCTAAAATCATCAGTTCTTGTTGCTTTTGCTTCTACCCATTTTGAAACATAATCAACAACCAAAAGGATATAGAAATTATCGCATGAATTAGGGAATGGGCCCATATAATCCATACCTCATAGATCAAATATCTCACAAGATACAATACAGTTGATTGGAATTTGATTCCTAGAACTTATGTTCCTTATTCTCTAGCATTTAAGGCATGTTTGACAAAATAGGTAACTATCACTAAACATAATGGGCCAACAAAGTCCAGCTTCCAAGATTTTTATAACAGATTTCTTTGCACCAAAATGTCCTCCACAAGCAGAGGCATGAAAAAATTTCAATATATAAGGAATTTCATGACTCTCCACACATCTTCTCAAAATCTTATCAGTACCAATTCTCCACATATATGGTTCATCCCACATATAATATCTAGAGTCTTTCTTGATTTTAGCTTTATCATGTGCAGAAAAATCACCATAGAATTTACCAGTGGTTAAGTAATTAGCAATGTCATAATACCAAGGACTTACTGCCTGTACAAGAAATAGGTGTTTATCCGGGAATGCATCCTTCACCGGCTCTAAATCTTTGCTGATAGGAATCTTGCTCGGGTGATCAGCAACTAGGTTCTCCCTTCCTTTCTTATCTCTGATTTCCAAGTCGAATTCTTTGAGTAGTAGCATCCATCTGATCAATCGAGGTTTGGCCTCCTTCTTGGACAAGTGGTACCTCAAGGCTGCATGGTCAGAGAAAACAATAATTTTAGTTCCTAGCGAATAAGACCTAAACTTATCAATAGCAAATATTGTAGAAAATAGCTCATTTTCTATTGTGGTATAATTTCTCTAAGTATCATCCAACATCTTTGAGGCGTAGTAGATCACATGTGATTCTTTTCCTTTCTTTTGGCCAAGAATTTCCCTAATTGCCGAGTTGCTGGCATCACACATGATTTCCAAGGGCAGACTCCAATCTGGTGCTTGGATTATTGGAGCAGTAATGAGCTTCTCCTTCAGTTCATTGAAGGCCTTCTTGCAAGCATCATCAAAATGAAATTCAACTTCGTTTTGAATAAGTCTACACATGGGTTCTGCCACTTTTAAAAAATCCTTGATGTAGCGCCTATAAAACACTGCATGTCCAAGGAAAGAACGAACCTCTCTAACACAATAGGGGGTAAGGTAGATTTTTAATGATGTCTATTTTAGCTTGATCTACCTTAATTCCTTTTTTAGAGATTACATGGCCTAGGACTATACCTTGATCTACCATGAAATGACATCTACCGAGATATTCGACCTACCGTTGAGTTAGGTTCCGAACTGCAAACATGTAGAGTAGATAGGCATTCTACGGAGATATTAGTAAACTTTGTACTTACAGGGGTTTTGAGAACACGCGGGTTCTTTCTTTCCTTTTCGCTCATGGAGTCAGCGATATTGATGCGGTTTTACGCCATCGGCTGCCTATGATTTGTGCCAGATACCCACGATACCGGTGAGGTTTTACGCTGCTAGGAGCTACTTGCGACATCGACGCGGCCTTACACTATGGATACCTACAATCGTACGACTTTTACATCATGGCTACCTGTAATATCGTGCTCCTTCGTGTTTTCTAGGATTCTAGCTCGTACTCCTCTTAAGTACCTGTATCTTTAGCAGCATACTAACGTCGATCCTCGTTTCCGCATCAGGTCCATCGGTCTTTGATGGTAACGGGGCGGCTCGTCTTTTGAGGACTTCCTCTTTCAAAAGGCCCATTTCTCGGAGCCTATAAATCTGAGAGCTTTCTCCACTCAAGTTCATCTTATCTTTTTCTTTCATAATCTGCCTCATGGATCATTTGACCAAAAATTTCCTCCTTTCCAAGGGCCATACTCTCAAGAACCTCAATGATGGTGATGTCGGGTTCCTGGAGAACATGCTAATCAAGACCTCCGAGGACATCTTGGAGTTGCAAGGGATGCTGACCCCACTCCATTCCAGGCTGGGAGGTACATCTCTGGAGGATTTCAGTCCTTTAGAGAGCGTGTCGAAGTTGGCCACCTCCATCGCTCTGATTCAAGTGGTGATCGCCATGCTGCAGCAACGCAAGGACATGCTGGGGTGCTGCCTGAAGGGGATGAGGGTCACCTCTACTAACCTTACTCTGGTCATAGACTCCCTGAGAGACATCCCCATTATACCTGAGGATGCTAGTTCCGACGCCTGACGGCGGTGGCTCCCTTTGAGCCTTTTTTCTTTTTTCCTTTTACGCTGATGTACCTCTCGGCCGTTAGGCCATAATAAATAAACCGTTTTTATTATGTCGCTTGCCACTATTCTTCTTCTTCAATGCACCATTTGTCTTTTTTTCAGTTGGAGGCCTCCTCAGCCCAACTGAAAACGAGTCGATCATTGGACGGTTTTTTTCACGACGGTTTCCTCGCTAACCGTTCTGCATTAATTCTGCGCCGCCACTTCAGTGTCAACTGATTGGGCAAAGTTTCAGTTTTCCTCGATCTGTGGGAGATTCCAACAGGCGTGACTGCAAATCTAGATTTGCACTCCAGGTTGTACGCGTGTCAGTTCTCAAGAGTCGCGTCGGATGATCGAAAAGCTTCTCTCCCTTTTTTGGCTATTTAATGGGATCCTTTCCCCTTTTTCCGTTCATCTTCTTGTTTATTTTTCCTCTTGGCAAGTTACCTGTGATCTCATGGCCGATTCTTATTTTTTGGATACTGTTGCGCGGGATTCTCCGCCAACTCCTCTGACTTCGCCAGATTCAGACAATCCTCCTCCGTCGCCTCCGTGGAGGCCGCTCGTCCACTGCGCGGGGTCGCAAGAGGCTGAGGAAAAAAATCCTTAAAGGTGTCTGAACCGCTTTTTAATTCTCCCGCCCCTTCTGTTCAAAAGGGAAACGAACTATCTCTTCTTCCTCGTGGTTCGCCAAAAATGGCTCTCCCTGCCTGCGCGGACGTTGAGACGGTGACGCCAGTCGCTGAAGAGGAGTTAGGTCGATCAATGATACGCCTAGGAAAAGGGGTTGATGAGCCTTTCCCTTCTGTCAGTAGGGAGCTATCGTTCTCAGATGATGATGTAGTTTATTGTTATGATATCTCTTGGTCTGAGGGCGATTAGCTTAGCGTGTCTTGCCTCTTTGTAGATGCCGTATGGCTTTTCGAAAATGAATAAGATAACGCTTCACTTTTCCTTTTGTTCTCCTATCACCTTCTCACGCCATTTCTTCAAGCGTCAAGGGTTGCCGCGGAGGGATACCTATTGCTGGGTGCAACCGTCTTTCGATTTTTAGTCAGTAACTGTCTTCTCCCAAAGACATAAATGACTATCCACGCGCCACTTTCAGGTCCACACGTGTCTCACTTTTACAGGCTGTCTCTTCTTCAAGTTCGATCTTTATAAGGGAACCGTTATTCTCTTTCATTACTTTTGCCAATACTTTGAAATTTTTCACACTTTCTCTTTCTCCTGTGCTTCTTCCTGCTCAAGAGAGTTTCTGCAACTGCTCGCCGGTGCCGACGGCCTATTTACTGGCTTCTTACTCCAGGTATTTTGTTCCTCTCTCGCCGTAGTTTATTTTTCCTGTCCCTTATGTCTCGTGTTAGAGTCACTGCGGGTGCCAAAAATCCCATAGATCTCGAGGCTAGGAGAGCTCGTAGTATTTTTTATTGTAATGAAGTTTTGAGGGCAGAGTTAGAGGAGAACGGTACCACCTTCCCCTTAGGCTGCCGCCCTTATATCCCTACGAAGGATATTCGGCTCCATGATGCCATGTGGGGAACGTTCCGACTGGTTTATTTCAAGATGTTCCTCTACGGGTTTCATCTTCCGATCTATACTTCTCTGATGAAGCTGCTAAATCATTACGATCTCAATCCTGTACAAATAACTCCGCCTTCCTGGTGTGGGATTTATGCCTTCCTTCGGGCATGCGAGATAAAGCGTATTTTCACTCCATCCCTCGATCTGTTCCGCACATTTTTCAACTTGAGCTGTCGCGACTGCTTGGTGGATATCACCCCAAGATGGAATGACGCCATCGTGCAATTTTTCTGGCGGAACTTTCAAGGTTTTGAGGAGAGCGTGGATAACTGGAAAATGACTTCTTCACCCTTCGCCTGTCGTCCCGCTGGTGGCGCGGGGGTTTTAATAGAGAGATTACCAGCGCCGCTTGGAGAAAACCAGAAATGTTATCTAGTACTGATGTGTCCCATGTTACCGCCTTATTAGAAATAGAAGGGCCTTTCTGCATTCGGGAATTTGCTCGGTTCAGACCCTTGAAAGAGTGTGCCGTTGGTGAGTTTTTCTTTTGCCACGTTTTCACTTCGATTCGCTTGCTATATTAACATGTTTCGCTGGCAGGTAGCGCTGAGGGTCGTTCCTCTGGGGAAATAACACTCCTCTGAACGTGGTGCCTCTTCAGACATTACCCCCTTCTCCACCACCTGAAAACTCCAACCGTTCAACTATCCCGCCGAGGGGAAGGAGAACTAAGACCGTCGCAACACGCAGTGCTTCCGCTCGACCTTCTCGCTTTCTTGAGAATTTGTTGACGCCTCGGGGCAGCGGAGTGACTCCGAGTCATCCTGCGACTGGAATAGTTGACAGCGATAGCGAGAGCATGGATGCCGGTTCTGAGCTACGTCACGCCACCTTTGCCCAAAGAATGAAGCTTAGGGCGAGAAAAAATGATCCCGCAGCGGAGTCAACCGAGGAAGATAGCGAAGAGATGGCTGTCGAGATGGAGCGTCTCTGAAAGAAAACCCGAAAAGAGAAAACTGGCCCACCGGTCCCTCCCTTGAGGGAAGTTAGAAGTTAACGCAGTTCCTACCGCGGGGGTTGAGACTTCTCATGCCGCGAGTACCTCGCAAGTGGCGGAGGTTGTCAAGGTGCCTTCTGCCGTCCCTTCCAAAGCTAATGAGGTTTCGGCGGTGGTGGACTCACCCTTGCCGTCTGGTGGCCCTGATTCTCCGATCTCTTCCTGTATTCCGGATGTAACTATGCCGGTTTCGAACCCAAGTGTTCCTCTTAATCCTCTCCCGAGGAAGCCTGAGCCCTTATTTCTTTCTTTGATTTCGGGCATTGGTAGTTCTGCAAAAAGTTGCTCTCCTCCCTATATCGCTAATCTTTCCCCTCAAAGTCCTCAAGGAGTTCCTGCTTACTAGCTGGATCTGTCATCTTTCGGTACGAGCGGGCTCCGTGCTTTAGGGATATCGGATCCGTTATCACGAGATGAGCTGGTAGGCTCCATAGTGGGCCAAATGTTCAGTTCTTCGAAGGACAAGGAAAAGTTCCTACGGCATCCCCCTGAAATCCAGCATACGCGCCTTCTGAATGACATGCTGGCTAGCTTCCGCGAACTGCATTATTTTCTCGAGGATCAGAGCGACAAAGTTCGGCGCTCTCCCGGTTCGAAGAAACAGCTAGATGCCGCTTTGGCGAAGGTAACGGAGCTGACGAAGCTTCAGAGTCGAACCCAGGCAGAGTTGAACGACTGTCGCGCCGAACTCGCGCGAGAAAAATCAAAGGGGAAGGCTAAAGTAGAGTTGCTGGAGCGGAATTGATGACGGCCGACAAAAGAAACTCTCTCCTTCGCGAAGAGATATCGTCCCGCGACGCGGATCTGGCCAAAGTTCCTTCGAAGATAGCTTGGTGGAAGAACAAGACCATGGAGATCTGTATCGCCGGATTTACCGCTCTATCGCCAGGGGACTATTGATTCATCTAAGTTGGCTGATTACGCCTCCAAGAAGATGAAGGATTTAGGTGAAATCGAGGGAGATTTTCTTCCTTTCGGGGAGGGGTAGGGGAATGGCAGCTGTGATATCCGTGCTGAACCATAATTAGTCAAGGCTTGACCCTTTGGAGGTTTTTCCTCTTTATTCGCTTCCTTTGTCTTGTAATAACGCCTTATCGCGCCATGATATCTATATTTCATTCTCAGATAATAATTGATCTTTGTTTTGCTTTTCCGCGTTATCTCAAAAGCTGCCGGCTTGGCTAACGCCATCCTGCGTTATCTCCATTATTGCAATATCACTCTTGTCTTATTCCAGAAAATCATTTCTGCTTTTCAGAGCATTTAATGCTCACGATCCTCTCATTAATGTGAGAGAAAAGTCGTGATGACACAGACACACGTGTCCGTTCTTTAGGGCACCGGAGGCTAGTGTGCTCCAGAATTTTAGCAAAATCGAAGCGTTGTCGCGCTTCTCTAGAATTGTACTCATTGCTTGAGTCTGTTCCTTGTGACGCTCCTCACGCAACGACTGCAGCGTCCGTCGTTTCGCTTGGCCACTAGGGTTATAAAACCCAACACTTATTTCTTTTTCTTACTTTTGTCATTCTGCTTTCTTCATATTCTCTCTAGCCGTCTTATTTTCTCTCCACCATTCAGGGTTCTCGAAGTGCTTTTTCTCTAAAGGTATTTCCTCTTTTCTTCCATCATCTTCTTCATCTTTAATTTCTTATTTCTACCATGGCTAGGACTCGCCGCCCTGAGTCGAAGTCTGCCGATAAGAAAAAGATGGATATTACGGTTAGCAGTATCACCTCTAAAGTCGCTCTTGGTGAGCATTTAGCCGCACATAATGCTGTTATCCCTGCTGGTTATAAGGCCACCGTTGCCCCTGAGTCGATACGCTTGAACAACGTTTTGACGGGCGAACGTAGGGTTCTATACGTACAAATGTTCCGTTATGGTTTCCGGCTTCCCGTCGACCCTTTCATAAAACAATTGCTTGCTGCTTGCGATTTGAGTCCCGTCCAATTAGCCCCAAATGCATATTGTTATGTTTATGCCTTTCTGAAACTTTGTAAATATAAGGGGATCACTTCTCCTACCCTTTTGTTGCTTAAGTCGGTTTTTAAGTTGATGAAGTGTCGGAGTGTGATAACGATATCGCCCCGTTATGACGACGATTCACTCAAATCCTTTACTTGGAAATTCTTCCATATTGAGTCTTCCGTCGAGGCTTGTAAAACGGAGTTCTTTGTGATAGATCTTCCTGAAGTTCTTGGTTCCTGGTAGCGATCTGGGTTTAACCAAGACGTCAATGATAGCGCCTGGGGCTGACCGGAGAGCCTTCCTCAGCCTGAACAAGGCTGGTTGGACAAATTGCTTCAACTGGAAATCAGCGTTCATACCCGTTATCTGGCATGCGGGGTGGACATTCAATCCTGTGTTAGACGTGAGTGTCGTGTTGCTTCCTTCCTTATTACTGCTGATACTAACGCTAACGTTATTTTGTGATCATGCAGCGACGGGTTATCAGTAGCTTCCGTGGGGGCAGCCCTCTAAGCACGCATAGCAGAAACGGTTGAAGTATCGGCAGACAGCGAGATACAACATATGAAGGCGAGGGTGGCAGCCTATCTTCTACTGATGCCGTGACAGAGGTCAGATCTGTCGGTGCTTTCATTTCTGTGGCTGCTTCCCAGGATCATCCTTCTGAGTTTTTGGCGAACATGGGTACAGCTGAGCCTATCGGGGCTTCGCCCAACTCTTTTGGCGGGTCTGTTCATTCATATCCTCCTAACCTGGACTACCACGAGGGTTTGCAGGATTTTTCGGGCTACCATTCCCATGATCCCTACATCACCCAAGGGGGTACTTCTACACAGGTTCACCCTCTTGTTCCCTTGGTGTTCGTCCCTTCGAGGGTTCCATTGTCGCAACATTCAGGCGAAGGGGCTACCACTTTCAACTTTACTACTGACTTAAGTTCAGTGACTGAGTCTGGTACCGTGACTCATCAAGTTGGCTTATATGATTTTTGCAACACCGGCTTGGCGGCTATCGGGGGCGATGGTTTGGATGAGGTTTCTGCTTTGTTGGCCGCCCAGATATTATCGTCTGCTGCAGAGCGGGAGGCTTTCCTTTCTAAGGTTGATGATGACAAGGTGAGTTCGTTACGTTCCAGCCTCTTCACTAACTTCGTGAAGTTTCATTACTGGACAGAGCACGCGCAGCGTCAGGCTGCCTCTCTTGCCGCCTCCTTGGCTGAACTTTCCAAAGAGCGAAATGAGAAGAAAAAGTTGTTGGAGGAACGTACTCACTTATTGCTGACCCAGCAGGAACTGAAAAGGCAAGCGTCAGCCCTTGATGCTGCCTTGACAGCGAAAAAAGCCAAGAATGTTGCCCTGGAAGAAGAGAAGTCATCTTGGCAAAGGAGAAAGCTGCCCTGGAAGAAGAGAAGGCTACTCGTGAAGAGGAGTCAGCTGATAAGTGTCTGTTGCATGTCGAGCGGACTGCCATTATTTTGGTTAATTGCTTCGAGGAGGTCCATGGGATAGATGCGTATAAAGGTGAGGAGGTCACGAGGGCTTTCAACACAGAAGTCTGTCGACCTTAATGAAGTGGGTTTTCACCAAGCTAAGGCAGAGGGCTGGAAACGGAGGAACCCCGAGGGCTGACGCACCCTGAAGCTTCGCCGCCTCTTCTGTAGCTATCTGGAATTGTCAGGCTTTTTGTTTTTTGCCTCTACGGCGTTATTGTTTTGAGCCTTAGAACTCGTGACCCCTCAAAGGCATTTTCATATATTCAAACAGTTTATATCTTTATCGCTGTCTTTCCCTTTCTTTAATTTTCACTTTTTGAAACTCCCCTGGCGTCATCGTCGCCCCGATAACATTATGTGTTTACTTTCTCGAGCAGGCTCCTAGCATTTCGGCAACAGAAATCGCAGAGGTCGGTATCGAGTCAGCTTCCCTGACGAGTCTCATGATATCGCCATTCGTGCGATCATCAATCTTTCCGCCGCTCGAAAAGTATTCTGCACATTCTTAATTGTAAATCATTAGTAGCATAACATTCTATAAGAGACAGTAATTACCCGTAGGAGCCTTTCTGCTGCCATCATAGGGCGTTAATATAGAAACCGCGTAATCGCTTTTTCTATCAACTTTATACTTCACCAAGGATTACGCGTCTGGTTACTAGCTGGGATCTCGCGATTCTTCACGTTTCCATATTTCCACGGTCGGACTGGAAAGTGCCTCATCCTATTGAGTCATCGGATCAGGACAGGCCGTCACAAGGCTAGGTTTTTTCACTTTTAGGCGTTGTTCTCGCGTCTAGAATCGTGCCCTTACTTAATGAGTCGTCTATATTAGCCCGGTCACTAGGATAAGACTTTTCATTTCTAGAATGGAGTTACTCTTTCCCTGGGGCGTGCCTTGTCTTGATGTACCGTCTCCACGAGAACGGTCAGTACAAGAAAAGGGCTTTTCACTCCCAAGGATACCGGGAAGTGCCCTCACTTAGTGAGCCATTTGATCAAGATCGGTTATCACAAGGATATGACTTTTCACTCCCGGGGGAGTCAGGGACCTTTCAATCCCGACGCTAGTTCAAGGCATGCTGGGTCGTGCCCTCACTTAGTGAGCCGTCTGATTAGGACCGGCCGTCACAAGGATAGGACTTTTCACTCCCAGGGTCCCCCTTTTTTATCTGCACAAAAGCAACCACAAACACCCAAGAAAGCTCTTTCACCGAGCGTTAGCTAAGGTTAGGGTTGGCATCAGCCAAAGGTGCAGATAAAATCAAGTTCTAGGATAATATAATTTCAAACGAGCGATGTTCCAAAAGTTAGGTAAGGGAGTACCATCGAGTGTTTCCAGATGATAGATTCCTTTCCCGATGACGCGGGTAACGCAATATGGCCCCTCCCAGTTTGGCCTGAGCTTCCCCACGTGTTGCTATCTTTCGCTTGTAATGTAGCATTTTCAGGAGGGTTTTTTCTCGGACCTCTGGTAACGCGTCAAGGTTAGCTCGTAACCTTTCCTCATTTAGCTCCTCTCGAAAGTGAGCCACTCACAGGCTCATGGTACCAATTTCTACTGGCATAACAGCCTCGGTTTTGAAGGCCAATGTGAAAGGTGTTTCTCCGGTACTGGTTTTAACGGTCATGCGGTACGCCCACATCACGTACGGCAGCTCGTCGACCCATTTCTTTTTAGACCACTCAAGGTTTTTCTTAATGTCGCTGAGGATGCTCCGGTTGGTCACTTCCGCCTTCCCATTGGTTAGCGGGTGAGCCACGGAAGAGAATCGGTGCTCAATCCCGAATTCCGAGCACTAGTCTTTGAAGAACTAGCTGGTGAACTGTGTTCCGTTATCGCTGACTAGGATGCGGGGTACGCCAAACCTCATGATAACTTGGTATTTGAAAAAATGCCAAGTTTTTTTCGCCGTGATGTTGGCGACTGCTTCAGCTTCTTCCCACTTCGTAAAGTAGTCCACTGCCACTATTACAAATTTTAGTTGGGACCTTACCTTTGGAAATGGGCCCAGGATGTCGATCCCCCATTTAGCAAAAGGGCAAGGGGCGATAATCTCGGATATTTCAGTGGCGGGACGTCGAGGAATTTTAGAGAACTCCTGGCATTTCGGGCAAGTTTGCACGTAGTTGTGGCAATCTCTCCGGATGGTGGGCCAATAGAATCCAGATGTGAAAACTTGGGCAGCTAGGGTGCCACCCGACACGTGCATACCGCACACCCCTTCGTGAATTTCGCACAAGGTGTGAAGACCCTCTTGCTCCGTTATACATTTGGCGGCTGGGTGAGAAAAGCATCTCCGAACCAGGTCCCCATCATAGTACGTACAGCGAGCTGCCTATCTCTGCACCCTTTTCTTTCCAGCGATATCCACAGGCAGTTCTTCGTGTTTCAAGTATTTGATTACGGGGACCCGCTAGTCATTCTCGAGTTCTTCCACACACAGAGACGCTTGCTCTTCCATGAAGGAAGGTACGGATAACTCACGGTAATACACACCTTTGGGTATGGACGCTTCCGGGTTTGCGGCAAGCTTGGCAAGATTATCAGCTTCGGCGTTGTCCTCTCGGGGAATGTGCTCAAAGCTGACTTGCATGCCTTCTTTCTTTATTTCCAACAGCTCTCGCATCACCTTGGCGAGGTATTAGACCATGATGGGCTCCCGGGCCTGAGAGCGCCCCAAGACCTGGTCGATTACCAGTTTGGAGTCACCTCAAATTTTTAGACGTAGGTCTCCTATTCTTCCAGTATCGTACCTACCTTTGGAGGAAAGGCTTCTCCCTATCCTGAGTCCGGCTAGTAACGTCTCGTATTCTGCTGCGTTATTGGATAACGGTTGCAGGATTCGGATGACGTACTATATTCGCATATCGTGCGGCCCATTTATGAAGATTCCTACTCCAGCCAATTCTTGGTTTTTAGCTCCATCTACATGAATGATCCAGAGGTCCGTATAAGTTTCCAAAAATGGGAGATCCACGTCGCCCCATTCCTCTTCGAGTACATCTGTTAACGGATCTTCTGTGAAGGTGCATTCCGCTATAAAATCCGCCAGGATTTGAACCTTCACGGATGGGCGGGACTGATACCTCAACCCGTATTGCTCGAGTTCGAGAGCCCAGATTAACATTCTTCCTGAGGACTCGGGCTTTCGAAATATTCTCTTCAGAGGTTGGTCTGTAAGCACGATAACGGGGTAGGACTGGAAGTATCTGCCCATTTTTTGAGTGGCTTGTATCAGTGCAAATGCTATTTTCTCGATTCGGGCATATCGCAGCTTCGCATCTTTCAGAACATGACTTACAAAATATACAGGGCGGTGTGCGTGGCTATCGTCGCGAACGAGGATGGCACTAACCACTTCGTCGGCAGCGTCGAGGTATAAATATAAAGTATCACCCGGCTCCGGCCTTGTCAGCAGTAGGTTAGACGATAGGTGATCTTTTAGGCTAACAAACGCCTCTTCACATTCTGGGGTCCACCCGAACGGTGCTTTCTTGCGTATGACTTTGAAAAAAGGGAGACATTTCTCGCCTTGTTTGGAAATAAATCGTCCTAGGGCGATAACGCGCCCAGTTAGCATCATGTCTTGTATGGCTTTAATCTTCGATGGGTTAGGCTGGATTCCTTTTTGGCTGACTACATAGCTTAGGAATTTTCCCGTCTGAAACACAAACATGCATTTTCGGGGGTTTAGTTTCATGCTGTGCTTTTTCATTACGTTAAAGACTTCTTTCAGATCCTGTAAGTGATCTTGAAAGTTCGCGCTCTTTACCAATATATCATCAACATATGCTTCCACATTTCTGCCTATCTGTTCTTCGAATATTTTGTTAGCCATACGTTGGAACGTCGCCCCCGCGTTCTTTAGCCCCAGCGGACATCCAAGTTATCGTCACTAGACTATGAGGTGTTTTATGGGATGGTCGACATCAGCGGGGGGGAGGTCTCACGCGTCTCTACACGCACGGCATCATCCCATCCCAGGGCAGCCACGACACCATCCACGGAGTTATCGCCCCCGGCATCACCATGGGTATCGCCCTCGGCACCATCCACAGAGTTATCGCCCCCGGCATCACCATGGGTATCGCCCTCGGCACCCTCCTCGGAGGTATCGCCCATGACGTCAGGTCCAGGTATCACCAGTGACGTCATACAGAGCAATATCTTTCCGGGATACCGCCCTTTTGCCCAGATATCGCCCCCAGCGGCCTATAAATACCCCCTCATTTTAAAACATCAAGTAAGCCTAAGACTGCCTTCTAGAACCTCTGCTAATTTTAAAACCGCTTACTGACTTAAGCATCGGAGTGTCTACGCTGGATCCCCCCTTCGGCGCTTTACAGGTGTGTCCGATACTGACCGACAGTATTCATCATCCCGATCATCTCAAAACTCGAATCATATCAAATTGGTGCTCACGTTGAGAGCCTTGGTCCATTAAGTGAGCGTCCTTAATAGCCAAGCTCTGTCTTACCCGGAGATCGGAATGATCATGACTTCTGAGTCGGAGCAGGCGCGACCCTCATCCTTGAATATTCCTTTTTCGATTCGTAGACAGTTATTCCCTTTTGCTACTACTGATCTTTCTGTGACAACGCAACAAATCACTTTGGAATCCCCGGATCTTTCGGCCAGGTCGGGAGGGGAAGCCTCCTCCCCTCAGACGATCATTTTGTTATCCCAGATGGCGGGATCTAGCTTTTCTACTCCTCCTCCGAGGGGATTTGTGTTGAACAGTATAGATCACCCTTTTGCGAGTGAAATAGCGGCCCTTGGTTCTCGATTGGAATATTTGACTGAAATGGCTGCGAGAATCACACCTGATGTTTCTGGGTCGAGCGTCCCTCCCCATGTCATATTCACGCCATCTATTGTCACCGAGGGCCCTTGTCACCATCGTTACAGAGGAACCTCCAGCCGACTTTGCCTACAACAGATACCCCGATTAGTTTTGTGCAACTCACTCAAGGACGAGTGGAGCCTTATGTGCCACAGGTGCCACAAGTTTCCATCCCTCAAGAGGATCGATACCTCGATGAGGTCAGAAACCGTTGGGACGGTCGAAGGGAAGGAGTGAATAGAGGTTTATCTCCCGAGTACAGTGAAAGATCTAGTAGCAGAAGATATCGAACTCGTTCACCCAAGAGCCGCAGCCAGTCTTCTAGGCGACATCCTACGCCAGATCCGCGGAATCGGAGGCGTCACGCTGAAATATCTCCCCCGCGTCATGCGCGTGAAATCCTTGATGACACATCGGGTCACCCATTTAGCCGTCGTATAAGGCGCCATAGGGTCAGCCGGCATGTGAAACTTCTCACTGAGACTTACGACGGCACCAGAGATCCCATTTCCCACGTCAATAAGGTGAAAGATTTCGTTCAATTTCAGACTCACAGTGATGGGGCGTTATGCCAAATATTTGTTATGACATTATCAGGAGTAGCACGTCTCTGGTTTGAGGGCCTTCCTGGCGGATCTATTAGTAACTTCTCACAATTGGAATCTAAGTTCCGGAGCAGATTTAGTACAGCGATTCCAATCAGGAAATCCGCTGCCGCGTTATTTGACATACGCCGAAGGCCTCAGGAAACTTTGAAAGAATTTCTCAGTCGATTCGATATGGAAATGTCACTAACGCCGGGCGTTACTATTGATTTCGCTATAGAAGCCCTGAAACGGAACTACCGTTATGGTAAATTGAAAGATGCACTGATGGTGGACCCTTCAACGACTTTAGACGCGTTAAGACTTAAGGCCCATAATTACGCAAAGATGGAAGAAGAGGAAAACAGAGATAAAGCCTATAACATGCCGCCTGAGGCGCCTCTAATTCCTAACGCTCCTGCAATTACAATTTCTGACGACCGCCTCATCGACGATTATGCTCAGCGGAAAGATCATATTCCCAAAACTTCCAGTAGGCGGAAAGGTAACTCTTCGAAGGGAAAGCCTGGTAATTCCCCTACTCAGCGTCAAGGAGATTCGTCTAAAGGTCGGATATTCATCTAAAGGTCAGATGTACGACCCTCATTTCCCTTCCCTTAATCTACCAAGGGCGGACATTTTAGCGATAGTGGAGCAGCGAAACCTTCCCATCCTTTACCCTGCGCCTGTAAAGCCCGGAGTGCTTCTGGGGAGAAGAGAAAAAGCTTATTGCAAGTTTCACAAAGCCAGGGGGCACTCCAAAGAAGTATGCAGAGAATTAAAATCGGCAATAGAACGTTTGGTGGAAGAAGGATACTTGGGAGAATTCGCCGCCAAAGTAAGAGAAGAGCCAGAAACAATCCCATGAAAGGGATGGCAGATGACCGACAAGTACGCCCTCGCGTCCCAGAGAAGGATAATATTCCTGGAGGGAGAGGTAAAGAAGCTTTCACAGTAGACGACGAGGACTTCCCTATGATTAACATCATAGCGGGAGGGACTCCTTATGTGGATGGATCAGAGCAATTGACGACCGCGTCAAGAGAAAAATGCAAACGGGACAGCGTGCTAAAGAAAGGTGAAGCAATAAGCATCCTAGATCGCATGATATTAACCTTCTCAGAAGAGGATGAAAAAAGGCGTTGTCTATCCGTATAATGAAGCATTGGTGGTTACGCCCATCATCGCCAGTCACGGAATCAGAAGAACTCTTGTTGATAACGGGAGTGCGGTGAACCTCTTCTCGTTAGAGGCCTACAATCTCATGAAGCGACCCGACAACGAGTTAGCACCTTGCAAGAAACCCATAATTGGAGTTGACGGGGTCCCGATCCCTATCACAGGGATAACTACTTTGCCCGTGTATTTCAGGGAAGACACCTCCAAGCGATCGGAGGATCTGTTATTCCTTGTCGTGGACTTAAACTTGCCCTACAATGTCATACTCGGACGACCCTTCCTCAAGCGCTTTGGAGCGGCGATATCTCAGAAGCATCTGAGGATGAAATACCCATCCTGGGACGGAGTGGTATCGATAAAGGGCAACCAAAAACTGGCAGCTGAATGCTACCTGCTCATGACTCAAAAGAGTTGCGATAGGTATGTATGTATAACGGTGGACCCGTACGAACAGGGTGATGAGAAGCGCGCTCAACCTCTGGACAAAATGGTGCCCGTACCAGTGATAGGCATAGAAGAAGCGAGCTTCCTAGTCAGCGAAAAGCTCCGTCCAGCGGAAAACCTTCAACTAACCCGGTTATTGAACAAATGTAGAGTAGAGTTCGCGTGGAAACCCGCAGACATGCCGGGTATATCGCGCAAAATAGCAGAACACCGGCTCAATGTTGACCCTAGCGTCAGGTCGGTCTAGCAAAAGCGACGCGCGTTTTCTACAGAAAAAGCTTTAGCCGTTGATAAAGAAGTGACGAAGCTCCTTGATGCGGGGTTCATCCGCGAAGTTCAATACCCTACTTGGTTAGCCAACCCAGTTCTCGTTCCTAAGCCCAATGGAGACTAGCACATGTGTATCGACTTTACCGATTTGAATGATGCTTGCCCTAAGGATTGCTACCCGCTTCCCCGTATTGACCAACTAGTCGATCAGACTGCCGGGTACGCATATTTGAGTTCACTCGACGCTAACTCCGGATACCACCAAATTCTCATGGCCATTGAAGATGAAGAAAAGACTACCTTCATCACTCCTAAGGCCACTTACTGTTACACGACGATGCCGTTTGGGCTAAAGAACGCGGGGGCGACGTTCCAACATATGGCTAACAAAATATTCGAAGAACAGATAGGCAGAAATGTGGAAGCATATGTTGATGATATATTGGTAAAGAGCGCGAACTTTCAGGATCACTTACGGGATCTGAAAGAAGTCTTTAACGTAATGAAAAGGCACAGTATGAAACTGAACCCTCAAAAATGCATGTTTGCGATTCAGACGGGAAAATTCCTACGCTACGTAGTCAGCCAAAAAGGAATCCAGCCTAACCCATCGAAGATTAAAGCCATACAAGACATGATATCTCCAAGAACCGTTAAGGAGGTACAAAGGCTAACTGGGCGCGTTATCGCCCTAGGACGATTTATTTCCAAACAAGGCGAGAAGTGTCTCCCTTTTTTCAAAGTCATACGCAAGAAAGCACCGTTCGGGTGGACCCTAGAATGTGAAGAGGCGTTTGTTAGCCTAAAAGATCAGCTATCGTCTGACCTATTGCTGACAAGGACGGAGCCGGGTGATACTTTATATTTATATCTCGGCGCTGCCGACGAATTGGTTAGTGTCGTCCTCGTTCACGACGATAGCCACGCGCACCGCCATGTATATTTTGTAAGTCATGTTCTGAAAGATGCTGAGCTGCGATATGCCCGAATCGAGAAAATAGCGTTTGCACTGATACAAGCTACTCGAAAAATGGGCAGATACTTCCAGTCCTACCTCGTTATCGTGCTTACAGACCAACCTCTGAAGAGAATATTTCGAAAGCCTGAGTCCTCAGGAAGAATGTTAATCTGGGCTCTCGAACTCGAGCAATACGGGTTGAGGTATCAGTCCCGGCCATCCATGAAGGCTCAAATCCTGGCGGATTTTATAGCGGAATGCACCTTTACAGAAGATCCGTTAACAGATGTACCCGAAGAGGAATAGGGGCGACGTGGATCTCCCATTTTTGGAAACTTATACGGACCTCTGGATCATTCATGTAGATGGAGCTAAAAACTAAGAATTGGCTGGAGCAGGAATCATCATAAATGGGCCGCACGACATGCGAATACAGTACGCCATCCGAATCCTGCAGCCGTTATCCAATAACGCGGCAGAATACGAGGCGTTACTAGCCGGACTCAGGATAGGGAGAAGCCTTTCCTCCAAAGATAGGCACGATACCGGAAGAACAGGAGACCTACGTCTAAAAATTTGTGGTGACTCCAAACTGGTAATTGACCAGGTCTTGGGGCGCTCTCAGGCCTGGGAACCCATCATGGTCCAATACCTCGCCAAGGTGATGCGAGAGCTGTTGGAAATAAAGAAAGAAGGCATGCAAGTCAGCTTTGAGCACATTCCCAGAGAGGACAACGACGAAGCTGACAATCTTGCCAAGCTTGTCGCAAACCCGGAAGCGTCCATACCCAAAGGTGTGTATTACCGAGAGTTATCCGTACCTTCCTTCATGGAAGAGCAAGCATCTTTGTGTGTGGAAGAACTCGAGAATGACTGGCGGGTCCCCGTAATCAAATACTTGAAACACGAAGAACTGCCTGTGGATATCGCTGAAAAGAAAAGGGTGCTGAGACAGGTAGCTCGCTGTACGTACTATGACGGGGACCTGGTTCGGAGATACTTTTCTCACCCAGCCGCCAAATGTATAACGGAGCAAGAGGGTCTTCACACCTTGCGCGAAATTCATGAAGGGGTGTGCGGTATGCACGTGTCGGGTGGCACCCTGGCTGCCCAAGTTTTCAGATCTGGATTCTATTGGCCCACCATCCGGAGAGATTGCCACAACTATGTGCAAACTTGCCCGAAATGCCAGTAGTTCTCTAAAATTCCTCGACGTCCCGCCACTGAAATATCCGAGATTATCGCCCCTTGCCCTTTTGCTAAATGGGGGATCGACATCCTGGGCCCATTTCCAAAGGCAAGGTCCCAACTGAAATTTGTAATAGTGGCAGTGGACTACTTTACAAAGTGGGCAGAAGCTGAAGCAATCGCCAACATCACGGCAGAAAAAACTTGGCGTTTCTTCAAATACCAAGTTATCATGAGGTTTGGCGTACCCCGCATCCTAGTCAGCGATAACGGAACACAGTTCATCAGCCAATTCTTCAAAGACCAGTGCTCAGAATTTGGGATTGAGCAGCGATTCTCTTCCGTGGCTCACCTGCAAACCAATGGGCAGGCGGAAGTGACCAACCGGAGCATCCTCAGCGGTATTAAGAAAAACCTAGAGGGGTCTAAAAAGAAGTGGGCCGATGAGCTGCCGTACGTGATGTGGGCGTACCGCATGACCGTTAAAACCAGTACCGGAGAAACACCTTTCGCATTGGCCTTCGAAATCGAGGTTGTTACGCCAGTAGAACAGTAGAAATCGATACCATGAGCCTGCGAGTGGCTCACTTTCGGGAGGAGCTAAATGAGGAAAGGTTACGAGCTAACCTTGACGCATTACCAGAGGTCCGAGAAGAACCCCTCCTGAAAACGCTACATTACAAGCGAAAGATGACCCGTTATCATAACAGGCACGTCAAAGAACGGTTGCTGAAGGCAGGCGATCTGGTGCTCAGAGACAAACGAGTGGCTGGTCGACGCGTGGGGAAGCTCAGTCCAAACTGGGAGGGGCCGTATCGCGTTACCCGCGTCATCGGGAAAGGATCCTATCATCTGGAGACACTCGATGGTACTCCCTTACCTAACTCTTGGAACATCGCTCGTTTGAAATTATATTATCCTAGAACTTGATTTTATCTGCACCTTTGGCTGATGCCAACCCTGACCTTAGCTAACGCTCGGTGAAAGAGCTTTCTTGGGTGTTTGTGGTTGCTTTTGTGCAGATAAAAAAGGAGGACCCTGGGAGTGAAAAGTCCTATCCTTGTGACGGCCGGTCCTAATCAGACGGCTCACTAAGTGAGGGCACTTCCCGGTATCCTTGGGAGTGAAAAGCCCTTTTCTGGTACTGACCGTTCTCGTGGAGACGGTACATCAAGACAAGGCACGCCCCAGGGAAATAGTAACTCCATTCTAGAAATGAAAAGTCCTATCCTAGTGTCCGGGCTAATTTAGACGGCTCATTAAGTAAGGGCACGATTCTAGACGCGAGGACAACGCTTGAAAGTGAAAAACCCTAGCCTTGTGACGGCCTGTCCTGATCCGACGGCTCACTAAGATGAGGCACTTTCCAGGCCGACCATGGAAATATGAAAACGCGAAGAATCGCGAGATCCCAGCTAGTAACCAGATGCGTAATCCCTGGTGAAGTATAAAGCTAATAGAAAAAGCGATTACGCGGTTTCCGTATTAACGCCCTATGACGGTAGCAGAAAGGCTCTTACCTGCTCCTACGGGTAATCACTGTCTCTTATAGCATGTTATGCTACTAATGATTTACAATTAAAAATGTGCAGAATACTTTTCGAGCGGCGGAAAGATTGACGATCGCACGAATGGCGATATCATAAGACTCGTCAGGAAAGCTTACTCGACACTGATCTCTACGATTTCTATTACCGAAACACTAGGAGCCTGCTCGAGAAAGTAAACACATTATGTTATCGGGGCGACGATGATGCTAGGGGAGTTTCAAAAAGTGAAAATTAAAGAAAGGGAAAGACAGCGATAAAGATATAAACAGTTTGAATATATAAAAATGCCTTTGAGGGGTCGCGAGTTCTAAGGCTCAAAACAATAACGCCATAGAGGCAAAAAGAAAAAAGCCTGGCAATTCCCGATAGCTACAGAAGAGGCGGCGAAGCTTGGCGAACACCCGCTTCATTAAGGTCGATAGACTTCTGTTTGAAAGCCCTCGTGACCTCCTCACCTTTATACGCATCTATCCCATGGACCTCCTCGAAGCAATTAACCAAAATAATGGCAGTCCGCTCGACATGCAATAGACACTTATCGGTTGACTCCTCTTCCACAGCAGCCTTCCCTTCTTCCAGGGCAACTTTCTCCTTTGCCAAAGATGACTTTTGTTCTTCCGGGGCAACATTCTTGGCTTTTTCTGCTGTCAAGGCAGCATCAAGGGTGGACGCTTGCCTTTTCAGTTCCTGCTGGGTCAGCAATAAGTGAGTACGTTCCTCTAGCAGCTTTTTCTTCTCATTTCGCTCTTTGGAAAGTTCAGCCAAGGAGGCGGCAAGAGAGGCAACCTGACGCTGCGCGTGCTCTGTCCAGTAATGGAACTTCACGAAGTTAGTGAAGAGGCTAGAACGTAACGAACTCGCCTTGTCATCATCAACCTTATAAAGGAAAGCCTCCCGCTCTACAGCAGACGATAATATCTGGGCGGCCAACAAAGCAGAAACCTCATCCGAACCATCGCCCCCGATAGCCGCCAAGTCGGTGTTGCGAAAATCATATAAGCCAACCTGATGAGTCACGGTACCGGACTCACTCACTGAACTTAAGTCGGCAGCAAAGTTGAAAGTGGTAGCCCCTTCGCTCGAACGTTGCGATAATGGAACGCTCGAAGGGACGAACACTAAGGGAACATGAGGGTGAACCTGTGTAGAAGTACCCCCTTGGGTGATGTAGGGATCATGGGAATGGTAGCCCGAAAAATCCTGCAAACCCTCTTGGTAGTCCAGGTTAGGAGGATATGAATGAACAGGCCCGCCAAAAGAGTTGGACGAAGCCCCGAAAGGCTCAGCTGTGCCCATGTTCTCCAAAAACCCAGAAGGATGATCCTAGGAAGCAGCCACGGAAATGAAAGCACCGGCAGATCTGACCTCTGCCACGGCATCTGTAGAAGATAGGTTGCCACCCTCATCTTCCTGCAGGCGTCTTTTCTTAGAACTACCCAGTGCATAGCCTATCTCCATATTGCCCACGGGAAGTGCGGGGGTAGAATCAGCAACGGTACCCTACACAAAAAAGAAAATAATATAAAACACGCATAGCAAAAACGGATGAAGTATCGGCAGACAGCGATACACAACATATCGCGGCCAAAAAGCGCACTCACAACAGCAGTGTCAAGAAGAGGCACTTCTGAAGAAGCTGCCGCGTCCGGAGAAGGAGTGAGAGCGGCAACGCTTCTCGTTCTTTTCTTCTTTTTTCCTTTGGCAAGGCCTTTAGGGACTTTAGAAGAAGATGGCTGAGTAGGATGAGCAGCAACAGTCACGATGGAGATACCCGAAGGGATGTCAATATTTCCCTCACCAGCCGAGGAAGAGGATACTTGAGCAAGGCTCATGGAAGCAGCGGTTGGTGCGGTTGGGTTATCAGTAGCTTCCGTGGAGACAACCCTCTCCTTTTCTTCTCTTTCCCGAGCCCTTTTTAGTCATTTCCTAACGCTCTCAGGCGTATAATTGGGATCCGTCGCTGCATGATCACAAAATAACGTTAGCGTTAGTATCAGCAGTAATAAGGAAGGAAGCAACCCGACACTCACGTCTAACACAGGATTGAATGTCCACCCCGTATGCCAGATAACGGGTATGAACGCTGATTTCCAGTTGAAGTAATTTGTCCAACCAGCCTTGTTCAGGCTGAGAAAGGCTCTCCGGCCGGCCCCTTGTTCATACTTGACATCTTGGTTAAACCCAGATCGCCACCAGGAACCAGGAACTTCAGGAAGATCTATCACAAAGAACTCCTTTTTCCAAGCCTCGACGGAAGACTCAATATGGAGGAGTTTCCAAGTAAAGGATTTGAGTGAATCGTCGTCATAATGGGGCGATATTGTTATCACACCCCAACACTTCATCAACTTAAAAACCGACTTAAGCAACAAAAGGGTAGGAGAAGTGATCCCCTTATATTTACAAAGTTTCAGAAAGGCATAAACATAGCAATATGCATTTGGGGCTAATTGGACGGGACTCAAATCACAAGCAGCAAGCAATTGTTTTATGAAAGGGTCGACGGGAAGCCGGAAACCATAACGGAACATTTGTGCGTACAGAACCCTACGTTTGCCCGTCAAAACGTTGTTCAAGCATATCGACTCAGGGGCAACGGTGGCCTTATAACCGGCAGGGATAACAACATTATGTGCGGCTAAATGCTCACCAAGAGCGACTTCAGAGGTGATACTGCTAACAGTAATATCCATCTTTTTCTCATCGGCAGACTTCGACTCAGGGCGGCGAGTCTTAGCCATGGCCGAAATAAGAGATTAAGGACGAAGAAGATGATGGAAGAAAAGAGGAAATACCTTTAGAGAAAAAGCACTTCGAGAACCCTGAATGGTGGAGAGAAAACAAGACGGCTAGAGAGAATATGAAGAAATCAGAATGACAAAAGTAAGAAAAGGAAATAAGTGTTGGGTTTTATAACCCTAGTGGCCAATCAAAATGACGGACGCTGCAGTCGTTGCGTGAGGAGCGTCACAAGGAACAGACTCAAGCAATGAGTACAATTCTAGAGAAGCGCGACAATGCTTCAACGCTTTGATTTTGCTAAAATTCTGGAGCACGCTAGCCCTCGATGCCCTAAAGAACGGACACGTGTGTCTGTGTCATCATGACTTTCTCTCGCATTAAAGAGAGAATCGTGAGCATTAAATGCTCTGAAAAGCAGAAATAATTTTCTGGAATAAGACAAGAGCGATATTGCAATAATGGAGATAATGTAGGATGGCGTTAGCCAAGCCGGCAACTTTTGAGATAACGCAGAAAAGCAAAACAAAGATCCATTATTATCTGAGAATGAAATACAGATATCGTGGCGTGATAAGGCGTTATTACAAGACAAAGGAAGCGAATAAAGAGGAAAATCCTCCAAAGGGTCAAGCCTTGACTAATTATGGTTCAGCACGGATATCGCAGCTGCCATTCCCTACTCCTCCCCGAAAGGAAGAAAATCTCCCTCGATTTTGCCTAAATCCTTCATCTTCTTGGAGACGTAATCAGCCAACTTAGATGAATCAACAGTCCCCTGGCGATAGAGATCGATAAATTCGGCGATACAGACCTCCATGGTCTTATTCTTCCACCAAGCTATCTTCGAAGGAACTTTGGCCAGATCCGCGTCGCGGGATGATATCTCTTCGCGAAGGAGAGAGTTTCTTTTGTCGGCCGTCACCAATTCCGCCTCCAGCAGCTCTACTTTGGCCTTCCCCTTTGATTTTTCTCGCGCGAGCTCGGCGCGACAGTCATTCAACTCTGCCTGGGTTCGACTCTGAAGCTTCGTCAGCTCCGTTACCTTCACCAAAGCGGCGTCTAGTTGTTCCTTCGAACCAGGAGGGCGCCAAACTTGGTCGCTCTGATCCTCGAGAAAATAATGTAGTTCGCGGAAGCTAGCCAGCATGTCATTCAGAAGGCGCGTATGCTGGATTTCAAGGGGATGCCGTGGGAACTCTTCCTTGTCCTTCGAAGAACTGAACATTTGGCCCACTATGGAGCCTACCAGCTCATCCCGTGATAACGGATCCGATATCCCTAAAGCACGGAGCCCGCTAGTACCGAAAGATGTCAGATCCAGCTGGTAAGCGGGAACTCGTTGAGGACTTTGAGGGGAAAGATTAGCGATATAGGGAGGAGAGCAACCTTTTACAGAACTACCAATGCCCGAAATCGAAGAAAGAAATAAAGGTTGAGGCTTCCTCAGGAGAGGATTAAGAGGAACACTTGGGTTCGAAACCGGCATAGTCACATCCGGAATACAGGAAGAGATCGGAGAATCAGGGCCACCGGACGGCAAGGGTGAGTCCACCACCGCCGAAACCTCATTAGCTTTAGAAGGGACGGCAGAAGGCACCTTGACAACCTCCGCCATCTGCGAGGTACTCGCGGCATGAGAAGTGTCAACCCCCGCGGTAGGAACTGCGTTAACTTTCCTCAAGGGAGGAACCGGTGGGCCAGTTTTCTCTTTTCGGGTTTTCTTTCAGAGATGCTCCGTCTCGACAACCATCTCTTCATTATCATCCTCGGTTGACTCCACTGCGGGATCATTTTTTCTCACCCTAAGCTTCATTCGTTGGGCAAGGGTGGCGTGACGTAGCTCGGTACCGACATCCATGCTCTTGCTATCGCTGTCAACTATTCCAGTCGCAGGATGACTCGGAGTCACTCCCCTGCCCCGAGGCGGCCACCAATTCTCAAGAAAGCAAGAAGGTCGAGTGGAAGCACTACGTGTTGCGACTGTCTTAATTCTCCTTCCCCTAGGAGGGATAGTTGAACGGTTGGAGTTTTCAGGTGGTGGAGAAGGGGTTATTGTCTGAAGTGGCACCACGTTCAGAGGAGTGTTATTTCCCCAGAGGAACGATCCTCAGCGCTACCTGCCAGCGAAACATGTTAATATAGCAAGCAAATCGAAGCGATAACGTGGCAAAAGAAAAACTCACCAACGGCACACTCTTTCAAAGGTCTGAACCGAGCAAATTCTCGAATGCAGAAAGGCCCTTCTATTTCTAACAGGGCGGTAACATGGGACACATCAGCACTAGACAACATTTCTGGTTTTCTCCAAGCGGCGCTGGTAATCTCTCGGTTAAAACCCCCACGCCACCAACGGGACGACAGGCGAAGGGTGAAGAAGCAATTTTTCCAGTTATCCACGCTCTCCTCAAAACCTTGAAAGTTCCGCCAGAAAAATTGCACGATGGCGTCACTCCATCTTGGGGTGATATCCACCAAGCAGTCGCGACAACTCAAGTTAAAAAATGTGCGGAACAGATCGAGGGATGGAGTGAAAAGAAGCTTCATCTCGCATGCCCGAAGGAAGGCATAAATCCCACATCAGGAAGGCGGAGTTATTTGTACGGGATTGAGATCGTAATGATTTAGCAGCTTCATCAGAGAAGTATGGATCGGAAGATGAAACCCGTAGAGGAATATCTTGAAATAAACCAGCCGGAACGTTCCCCACATGGCATCATGGAGCCGAATATCCTTCGTAGGGATATAAGGGCGGCAGCCCAAGGGGAAGGTGATACCGTTCTCCTCTAACTCTGCCCTCAAACTTCATTACAATCAAAAATACTACGAGCTCTCCTAGCCTCGAGATCTATGGGATTTTCGGCACTCGCAGTGGCTCTAACACGAGACATAAGGGACTGGAAAAATAAACTACGACGAGAGAGGAACAAAATACCTGGAGCAAGAAGCCAGTAAACAGGCCGTCGGCGCCGGCGAGCAGTTACAGAAACTCCTCTTGAGCAGGAAGAAGCATAGGAGAAAGAGAAAGTGTGAAATTTTTTGAAGTATTGGCAAAAGGAATGAAAGAGAATAGCGGTTTCCTTATAAAGATCGAACTTGAAGAAGAGACAGCCTGTAAAAGTGAGACACGTGCGGACCTGAAAGCGACGCGTGGACAGTCATTTATGTCTTTGGGAGAAGACAGTTACTGACTGAAAATCGAAAGACGGTTGCACCCAGTAACCTCCATCCCTCCGCGGCAACCCTTGATGCTTCAGGAAATGGCATGAGAAGGCGATAGGAGAACAAAAGGAAAAGTGAAGCGTTATCTTATTCATTTTCAAAAAGCCATACGGCATCTACAAAGAGGCAAGACGCGCTAAGCTAATCGACCTCAGACCAAGAGATATCATAACAATAAACTACATCATCATCTGAGAACGAAAGCTCCTTGCTGACAGGCGGGAGAGGCTCATCAACCCCCTTTCCTAGGCGTATCATTGATCGACCTGACTCCTCCTCAGCGACTGGCGTCACCGTCTCAATGTCCGTGCAGGCAGGGAGAGCCATTTTTGGTGAATCACAAGGAAGAAGAGATAGTTCATTTCCCTTTTGAACGGAAGGGGAGGGAGAATTAAAAAGCGGTTCAGACGCCTTTAAGTCTTTTTTCCTCAGCCTCTTGCGACCCCGCCGGTGGACGAGCGGCCTCCACGGAGGCGACGGAGGAGGATTGTCTAAATCTGGCGAAGTCGGAGGAGTTGGCAGAGAATCCCACGCAGCAGTATCCAAAAAATAAGAATCGACCATGAGATCACAGGCAACCTGCCAAGAGGAAAAATAAACAAGAAGATGAACGGAAAAAGGGGAAAGGATCCCATTAAATAGCCAAAAAAGGGAGAGAAGCTTTTCGATCATCCGATACGACTCTTGAGAACTGACACGCATACAACCTGGAGTGCAAATCTAGAATTGCAGTCACTCGTGTTGGAATCTCCCACAGATCGAGGAAAACTGAAACTTTGCCCAATTAGTTGACATTGAAGTGGCAGCGCAGAATTAATGCAGAACGGTTAGCGAGGAAACCGTCCTGAAAAAACCGTCCAATGACAGACTCATTTTTAATTGGGCTGAGGAGGCCTCCAACTGTAAGAAGACAAATGGCGCATTGAAGAAGAAGAATAGGGGCAAGCGGCATAATAAAAACAGTTTATTTATTATGGCCTAACAGCCGAGAGGTACAGCAGCGTAAAAAGAAAAAAGAAAAAAGGCTCAAAGGGAGCCACCGCCGTCAGGCGTCGGAACCAGCATCCTCGGGTATAATGGGCATGTCTCTCAGGGAGTCCATGACCAGAGTGAGGTCAGTAAAGGTGACCCTCATCCCCTTCAGGCAGCACCCCAACATGTCCTTGCGCTGCTACAGCATCGACACGCTCTCTAAAGGACTGAAATCCTCTAGAGATGTAGCTCCCAGCCTGGAATGGAGTGGGGTTAGCATCCCTTGAAACTCCAAGATGTCCTCGGAGGTCTTGATCATCATGTTCTCCAGGAACCCGACATCACCATCATTGAGGTTCTTGAGAGTATGGCCCTTGGAAAGGAGGAAACTCTTGGTCAAATGATCTATGAGGCAGATTATGAAAGAAAAAGATGAGATGAACTTGAGTGGAGAAAGCTCTCAGATTTATAGGCTCCGAGAAATGGGCCTTTTGAAAGAGGAGGTCCTCAAAAGACGAGCCGCCCCGTTACCATCAAAGACCGATGGACCTGATGCGAAAACGAGGATCGAGGTCAGTATGCTGCTAAAGATGCAGGTACTTGAGAGGAGTACGAGCTAGAATCCTGGAAAACGCGAAGGAGCACGATATTACAGGTAGCCATGACATAAAAGTCGTACGATTGTAGGTATCCATAGTGTAAGGCCGCGTCGATGTCACAGGTAGTTCCTACCAGTGTAAAACCTCGCCGGTATCGCGGGTATCTGGTGGTATAAAGCCGCACAAATCATAGGCAGCCGATGGCGTAAAACCGCTTCAGTATCGCTGACTCCATGAGCGGAAAGGAAAGAAAGAACCCGCATGTTCTCAAAACCCCTGTAAGTATAAAGTTTACTAATATCTCCGTAGAATGCCTATCTCCTCTACGTGTTTGCAGTTCGCCCGAAATACCGATGGACGCGGAATGTAGGCGAACCTAGCTCAACGGTAGGAACCTAGTCGCAGTCCGCGGCGACATCAACAGTGGTCCGTCAGCGTCAATAACTCTCCTACAGCACGGACGAGTTTGCAACCTTCTAAGCGCTGCCGATGGCCCAGGCAGGTTAATACCGCTAGGTGAAAGTGACACCCTAACTGTTCCGGACGAGTTAGCGGCGTCTCTCGCTGATTCCTTGACACCCTATGAGGACGGGTCTTTGGACAAGCATGAAGACCAGAACCCGCTTTCTCGGAGGAAAGCTCCCGACCTAGGCGCTGCCTAACGTTCAATTATTCTTTGTCATATCGAAAGAGACAAAGAAGCTCGGAGATCCTGCAACCATATCGCCATAAAGAGGAAAGGACCCTCACCTAAGATTCCAGACATGGACAGAAAATGACAGCCCTTGGTAAACACTCGGGCTTATTTTCAGTTGGGCTTATGATAACAATTAAGACAATCCTAACGGCATTTCTGTAATTATGACCCCTACCGAGGACGGAATCCTATAGCCCCAGCGGACATCCAAGCTATCGTCACTAGACTATGAGGTGTTTTCTGGGATGGTCGACATCAGCGAGGGAGGAGGTCTCACGTGTCTCTGCGCGCACGGCATCATCCCATCCCAGAGCAGCCATGGCACCATCCACGGAGTTATCGCCCTCGGCACCCTCCTCGGAGGTATCGCCCATGACGTCAGGTCCAGGTATCACCAGTGACGTCATACAGAGTAATATCTTTCCGGGATATCGCCCTTTTGCCCAGATATCGCCCCAGCGGCCTATAAATACCCCCTCATTTTAAAACATCAAGTAAGCCTAAGACTGCCTTCTAGAACCTCTGCTATTTTTAAAACCGCTTACTGACTTAAGCATCAGTTTGTCTACGCCGGAGCCCTCCCCTCTGGCGTTTTACAGGTGTGTCTGATACCAGCTCCAGCGACTCTGACCGATAGTATTCATCGTCCCTATCGTCTCAAAACTCGAATCATATTAGGCACCATTTTGTCCAGAGGTTGAGCGCGCTTCTCATCACCCTGTTCATACGGTCCACCGGTATACATACATACCTATCGCAACTCTTTTGAGTCATGAGCAGGTAGCATTCAGCCGCCAGTTTTTGGTTGCCCTTTATCGATACCACTCCGTCCCTGGAGGGGTATTTCATCTTCAGATGCTTCTGAGATATCGCCGCTCCAAAGCGGTTGAGGAAGGGTCATCCGCGTATGACATTGTAGGGCAAGTTTAAATCCACGACAAGGAATAACAAATCCTCCGATCGCTTGGAAGTGTCTTCTCTGAAATACATGGGCAAAGTAGTTATCCCTGTGATCCACGACAAGGAATAACAAACCCCGTCCACTCCAATTATGGGTTTCTTGCAAGGTGTTAACTCGTTGTCGGGTCGCTTCATGAGATTGTAGGCCTCTAACGAGAAGAGGTTCACCGCACTCCGGTTATCAACAAGAGTTCTTCTGATTTCGTGACTGGCGATGATGGGCGTAACCATCAATGCATCATTATGCGGATAGACAATGCCTTTTTCGTCCTCTTCTGAGAAGGCTAATATCATGCGATCTAGGATGCTTATCGCTTCACCTTTCTTTAGCGTGCTGTCCCGTTTGCGTCTATCCCCTGACGCGGTCATCAATTGCTCTGATCTGTCCACATAAGGAGTCCCTCCCGCTATGATGTTAATCAAAGGGAAGTCCTCATCGTCTACTGTGAAAGCTTCTTTACCTCTCCCTCCAGGAATATTATCCTTCTCTGGGGCGTGAGGGGGTACTTGTCGGTCGTCTGCCATCCCTTTCATGGGATTGTTTCTGGCGTCTTCTCTTACTTTAGCGGCGAATTCTCCCAAGTAGTCTTCTTCCACCAAACGTTCTATTGCCGATTTTAATTCTCTGCACACTTCTGTGGAGTGCCCCCTGGCTTTGTGAAACTTGCAATAAGCATTTTCTCTTCTCCCCAGAAGCACTCTGGGCTTCACAGGCGCAGGGTAACGGATGGGAAGGTTTCGCTGCTCCACTATCGCTAAAATCTCCGCCCTTGGTAGATAAAGGGAAGGGAAATTAGGGTCGTACATCCAACCTTTAGAAGAATCTCCTTGACGCTGAGTAGGGGAATTACCAGGCTTTCCCTTCGAAGAGTTACCTTTCCGCCTACTGGAAGTTTTGGGAATATGATCTTTCCGCTGAGCATAATCGTCGATGAGGCGGTCGTCAGAAATGGTAATTGAAGGAGCGTTAGGAATTAGAGGCGCCTCAGGCGGCATGTTATAGGCTCTATCTCTGTTTTCCTCTTCTTCCATCTTCGCGTAATTATGGGCCTTAAGTCTTAATGCGTCTAAAGTCGTTGGAGGGTCCACCATTAGTGCATCTTTCAATTTACCATAATGGTAGTTCCGTTTCAGGGCTTCTATAGCGAAATCAATAGTAACGCCCGACGTTAGTGACATTTCCATATCGAATCGACTGAGAAATTCTTTCAAAGTTTCCTGAGGCCTTCGACGTATGTCAAATAACGCGGCAGCGGATTTCCTGATTGGAATCGCTGTACTGAATCTGCTCCGGAACTTAGATTCCAATTGTGAGAAGTTACTAATAGATCCGCCAGGAAGGCCCTCGAACCAGAGACATGCTACTCCTGATAATGTCATAACAAATATTTGGCATAACGCCGCATCACTGTGAGTCTGAAATTGAACGAAATCTTTCACCTTATTGACGTGGGAAATGGGATCTCTGGTGCCGTCATATGTCTCAGTGGGAAGTTTCACATGTCGGCTGACCCTATGGCGCCTTATACGACGGCCAAATGGGTGACCCGATGTGTCATCAAGGATTTCACACGCATGACGCGGGGGAGATATTTCAGCGTGACGCCTCCGATTCTGTGGATCTAGCGTAGGATGTCGCATAGGAGACTGGCTGCGGCTCCTGGGTGAACAAGTTCGATATCTTCTGCTACTGGATCTTTCACTGCGCTCAGGAGATAAATCCCTATTCACTCCTTCCCTTCGACCGTCCCAACGGTTTCTGTCCTCATCGAGGTACCGATCCTCCTAAGGGATGGGAACTTGTGGGACCTGTGGCACATAAGGTTCCACTCGTCCTTGAGTGAGTTGTACAAAACTAATCA
This sequence comes from Viola odorata, assembly GCA_963691705.1. Classification (NCBI taxonomy): domain Eukaryota; kingdom Viridiplantae; phylum Streptophyta; class Magnoliopsida; order Malpighiales; family Violaceae; genus Viola; species Viola odorata. The sequence continues at coordinate 40,999,825 of OY829542.1, read as the reverse complement.
GGGTATTTATTGTAGGTAAAGTCGGCTGGAGGTTCCCCTGTAACGACGGTGACAAGGGCCGCTCGGTGACAATAGATGGCATGAACATGACACGGGGAGGGACGCTGGACCCAGAAACATCAGGTGTGATTCTTGCAGCCATTTCAGTCAAATATTTCAATCGAGAATGAAGGGCTGCTATTTCACTCGCAAAAGGGTGATCTGTACTGTTCAACACAAATCCCCTTGGAGGAGGGGTAGAAAAGCTGGATCCCGCCATCTGTGATAACAAAATGATCTTCTGAGAGGAGGAGGCTTCCCCTCCCGACCTAGCCGAAAGATCTGGGGATTCCAGAGTAATTTGTTGCGTTGTCACAGAAAGATCAGCAGTAGCAAAAGGGAATAACTGCCTACGAATCGAAAAAGGAATATTAGAGGATGAGGGTCGCGCCTGCTCTGACTCAGAAGTCATGATCGTTCCGATCTTCGGGTAAAACAGAGCTTAGCTATTAAGGACGCTCACTTAATGGACCAAGGCTCTCAATGAAAGCACCAATTTGATAAGATTCGAGTTTTGAGACGATCGAGACGATGAATACTGTTAGTCAGAGTGGCTGTAGCTGGTATCGGACACACCTGTAAAGCGCCGGAGGGGGGGCTCTGGCGTAGACACTCTGTTGCTTAAGTCAGTAAGCGATTTAAAAATAGCAGAGGTTCTAGAAGGCAGTCTTAGGCTTACTTGATGTTTTAAAATGAGGGGGTATTTATAGGCCGCTGGGGGCGATATCTGGGCAAAAGGGCGATATCCCGGAAAGATATTGCTCTGTATGAAGTCACTGGTGATACCTGGACCTGACGTCATGGGCGATACCTCCGAGGAGGGCGCCGAGGGTGACACCCATGGTGATGTCGGGGGTAATAACTCTGTGGAGGGTGCCGAGGGCGATACCCATGGTGATGCCGGGGGCGATAACTCCGTGGATGGTGTCGTGGCTGCCCTGGGATGGGATGATGCCGTGCGTGCAGCGACGCGTGAGACCTCCCCCCCGTTGATGTCGACCATCCCAGAAAATACCTCATAGTCTAGTGGCGATAGCTTGGATGTCCGATAAGGCTATAGGATTCCGTCCTCGGTAGGGGTCATAATTATAGAAATGCCCTTAGGATTGTCTTAATTGTTATCAATAGCGGAGCTTAAGGCGTTCAAAGGTTTGGTAAGTTATCCTTTTACATTTCAAGTTTTCATTCATAAGATTGGTTCTTCTTCTACTCCATTCTAAAACCAATCTTCTTGCATGCGTGTGTTAGTTTACTTGTGTGTCTTGTGTCGAGCTAGGGTTTAGCTCAAGTGTGTGCATCGTCAAGAAAATCACCATGCGATTTGTTGTGTCATTAATTTAGGTTGTTTCTGTCCATAATAGAGTCACAAAAATCCAAAGTGTCTTTTGTTTTAATTGTTATTTAAAGCTTCACTCAAAGAGAAAAAGTCAAAAAAAAATAGAAAAGAAACAAAATACAGAAAAATTCAAAGTGTTAGCTTTACAAAGCAAAACTAATCACTCAAGTTGGACACCAGAATCAAAAGTTAGCTCGGAAGGAACAATCCACACTAAAAAAAAACACACACACACATCGCACACCACTCACAGTTTGGAAAATATTTTGAGTCTTCTATCGAGTCTTTGAGCATTTCTTGATTCCTATTACTACTTTCTAGTCCAGTTGTGTATTTGTTTAGTTGATTGCTTTCGCAACTACTCAAGTATTGAACATTAAAACTTATTTTGAAGCTAGTTGTCATTGCATGTCTTCTTGCAAGCTTTCTTTTGAACTCTTGAGTCACTAATCATTTGCGTAGGAACAATTACAGAGACTTGAGTGATTTTTGGTGAGTTTATTAGAGAGTTTAAACATAAGAGTAAACACATGAGGGAGTGCTAGGATTAGTGAAATTTTACGTCGTTCGCTAGTGTTGTGAGTTTCAGGAACTACAGGATATCAAACCATTCTTCAGACGAAGTACAAGGACCGAAGGACCAAATAATCCTCAACACTATCATGGCCTGGCTTGAGGAGATGCATGCTTTTGAGGGTTGTCTCGTCCCGCACCGAAGGTCCCGGAGGTGGAGTCCCCATGACACACTTTGCCCATGCCACGGGCTCTCACGTGTCCGGAATTCCACTACAAAGGAACAACCAGCATTTCTAAGATGGGTTGATCGAGAGTTAAGGAGAAGATGACGACGATGAGCCTTCAAGGTGCGAGCGTGAACCAAGGGGCAATGGAGCTAACCCTAGGCGCGAGTAGCGCCGCCCCAACATGCGCAATGGAGAGCGACCAGTGCATCATGCGCAATGGGATAATGAACGCGAATATGAGGGTTTCACTTATGAGCGAAGAGGTAGATTTTAGGAGAGGCGGCCTAGGTTTGATGATAGGGTTGATGCCAACATAGGAATCATTAAGATGAAGATTCCGCCGTTTGAGGGGAAGGATGATCTGGACGCCTACTTGGCGTAGGAAAGAAAGGTTCAAGCAATTTTTCTTTGCCACAATTATTCCGAAGACAAGAAAGTTAAGTTGGCTTCAGTGGAATTTAGTGGGTAAGTCATTCATTTGTGGGATCAATTGATTGCCACTAGGATGAGAGTTTGTGTCGGTCCAATTTGGACTTGGGAAGAGATAAAGACCTATTTCCACCGCGACCTCCACTAACAGTTGCAAACCATGACACAAGGGAGTAGGAGTGTGGGAGATTATTTTAATGAGATGGAGATAGTGCTAGCTAGAGTGCAAGTGGTTGAGGATAGGGAAGCCACAATGGCAACGTTCTTGAATGGGCTCAACCGAGAGATAGCCAATGCGTTTGAATTAACGCACTATAATCTCTTGGAGGAGATATTACACATGGCTATTAAGATAGAGAGACAAAGGAAGTCAAGGCCCACTTACACAAGTTCCACTTCAGCTAGTACAAGGTTTGCACCATGGAAGAAGACGCCTTGGGTCAAGGAAGCTAAGGGTGTGAATTCGGCACCTAAGGTGTTGCCGTATAACTATGGCACCAAGGGTGCGCCGAGTTCAAGTGGACCTCCTAAAGTGAACAACAATAACTCTTCTTCTAATACAACAAACTGGATTCTGACGAAGAATATAGTATACTTCAAGTGTACCGGAAGGAGACATAGGCAAGCCGAATGCCCTGATCGGTTGTCGAAGCTGTCAAAAATAATAAATAAAACTTGCTGCTAATGCACACAAAAGATTGCGTATAATGGTAATAGGGTCGAACTTAGGGACTAAGGGTAGACACTCACTTCAATGTATGACAAAGCAAACCAAACAGAATTAGTAACAAGGGGGATTTTTCTAGAAGAGTTTGTTGACTAATGACTAAGAAAGCAGTAACGAACAGAATGAAAATAAGTAAGAAATCAAGAGAGAGAAGGTTCTCAGTAGAAATCTATCTCCGGTTGCATTTGTGGTCCGCCGGTCATTGGTGCAGGGATCGTCTATCCCTGGATGGTAGATATGCTATGGCGATCAGGTACGTTTAGGTCTCCTGCTTTCCTTCGTACGAGAAACTACCCCAAGGTACATTTATGGAGTAGTCTTGATACTTCATTTTCCTCCAAGGTGATACGATCCTAGGTGGCTAGGATGCATTTTCTGACGATCTAGTTCGAAGTTTGGATTTCAATGTGGAATAATAACTCTCTTGAACACTTAACCCTCCTAATAACTTGTACTAGGAAAACTAAGTCGAAACAATAGAGGTTCTTGAGTCGAATCCCTAACCCTCTAATCAACCTGTGATTAGCAAACTAGGGTGAAAGATCTATGGGGGTGAACTTTCAGGTTTTACTTGTGATTTTAATCGAGTGTTCTAACTCAATTAAAGACAAGGCTCTCGCAAGAAAATTTTGACAAATACTCTCTGTATTCAATTATCAAAATCAGGACTCATTTACAATGAATGTATGCGCTCCTTTATATAGGCTTGCGCTAAGTACTAGTTAGACTATAACTAGCAAACCTATCTTAACCAGAACTCCTAAGTACATTCGAAATAGAACTTCTACTAGTCTAATAACTGTAAAAAATAATTAATAAATATAATTAAAGTCTTCTAAGACTTTTGGAATGTTTCCACATGGTTTGGACACATTTTGGGCCGAAATCTCCAATTCGCACCCACGGCTCGCGCATGGTAAGCGCCAATAAGTCGCCTCGAGCCTTAGAACGATTGGCTTGAGCGTTTGACCTCAAATCTGGTCCAGAACCTTCTAAAATCTTAATATGTGAGAAACCAAGTTGATCGCTCACTTCCAGACTCATTGGACTCGACAGATTCCTTCGGATGCGCTTGCGGACCTTGTGCGCACCCTTCTTACGTACAACAACTTCGACTTGGGCGTTCTTGTGATCCCCTCGTGAAATTGACCCCAAAATTGGCCAAGAATCTTCTAAGACATCCCTCCATCTTGTATTTACTTTGGATTGCTGGTCGAAGCCTCTCTTTAATGGGTTAGCTTGGCTGGTAATCACATGCGTCCGCGTTGGCGTGTGCCGCGCACGCTACAAGCTCTAGGTTGTGTTGTCCGTGTGATGAGCACTGTCTCCACTTGATGAATATGTGCGAGCCTCTCTTGATTCTCCTCGGTGGCCTTGGCTCGATGTGCTCGTCCACTAAGCCCTCGGTGTAGCCTTTGGTGCGCGCTAGATGCGCGTTGTGCATGTGCTAGGGCTAGGATCATATCATTCCCTCCCCCTTGGAAAAGATTCATCCTCGAATCTGGACCTAAATACACAACACAATACCTTAAGTCAGTATCAACAAAAGGTACACTCGAAAGGCAGAAATTACCCGAGACATCCACATTGGCGATGATGCGGGTCGAATCATCGTCTCCCTCGGCTAAGGCCTTGTCGAATTAGGTAGGCAACCTCAGTAGGTGTAAGAACATCCTATCCCAATCAAGAACCTTAACAAATAACTTCGAATGCCTATGGTATCCATGATCTATCTGTGGCATACCCAAGCGCTCTATGTGCGCTATGGCTTGCTCGCGCGTGGTATCTTCACTATCACCAAATCCTTGTCAACACCTAGACTTGCGAAATACTTTAAAGAACAAGGAGTTAATGGTACCACCAGTATGAAACCATATCCAAAAGAATTACAAGTAAACAGTAATGATAAGTTATTAATAAACGCAAACTTGCACACAATCGGATACCAAATGAAACCAAGAGTTCGTTTGTTGTCATCAAACACATAGACCTTGCCCTTTGGCTTTTGCATAATCACATCATTAATTAGATTAATTTTAAACTCAAGAGTGGTATAATTTAATGATGTTTAAAAACGAATTAGGTCTAAGGGATGAAGAGTATAGCAAACCGTTGCGACTAGGGTTAGCTGCTCTAGTCTCTATCTTCGCGCAATAATTTTTACGTTTCCTTGTCATGGCTGATTGTTGTTCCTTCACTGCCAATGATTCTCTCTTTTGTTGCACATGAGGAAATGTAAAAGTAGGAGATAAAAGTAGCGGGTTAGAGTTAGCGAAATCAAAGCGCAAAGGCCAATGATTAGGGTTATGATGGCTTGCACCAAAATAGGGTTTTCGCATAACCAATGCACTCCTCACTTTCTTCTCTCTAGCATGCTCTCTATTTTCATGCGAGTGTTTTCCCTCTCTTTTCCCATGCTCGCTTTTGTCATGGGGGCTGTTTTGAATTTATATTTCTTTCTTTTCAAGCTGCCTAGAAATCTCAAATTTGGCAAAGGACTTCTTGAGATATGACTGATCTTCTAGCACTTGAATCGATGTAAGCGGTGCAAGCGTGTACTTGACTCCATCTCTTTCTAGCTTGTACCGATTGCTCTTTCCTTCATGATTGACATTCCTATCGAATTGTCAAGGTTGTCCGAGCAAGATATGGCTTGAATGCATTGAGACAACGTCACAAAGGATCTCATCCTTGTATCGGCCAATGGAGAACGCAATTAGGACTTGTCTCGTCACTTTAAGACCTTGACAATCGTTCATCCATTGTAGTGAGTAAGGTTTTAGATGCTTCACCGTAGGTAAATCCAACTTATTGACTAGTAGTGTACTCGTACAGTTAGTACAACTACTATTGTCAATGATCAAGGAACACTTGTGTTTACCTACCATGCAACGAGTATGGAATAGATTTTCCCGTTGCTCTTCCTCCTTTGGTTTGGCCTTAGCTTGAACTCTCAAGTTGCGCCTAATGACAAGTGAAAGACCGGATGTACTTCCTCTTCCTCATCCGACTCATTAATCTTTTCTTCTCTCACTATTTCTTCCTCTTCAACCTCATGATCATCAACGAATTCTATATCTCCATTCTCGCGAATAAGCAAGACACGCTCATTAGGGCACTCCAATTGTAGATGACCTCTACCGGAGTACTTAAAACACACAATGTCTTTCGTAGCGACTCTATTTACTGTGTTTTGAGGAGGAGCATTATTATTGTAAGTGCGTTGAGGTGCTTGCATAAGGTTTGAGCCTTTGTTACTGTGAGTGTACGGTAATAGCTTAGGAGGCTCCTTCACAACCTTAGTCTCCTTCCAAGGTGTGGTCTTAGTACTTGTCCAAGGGGTACTATTGAAATTAGACTTCGTCTTTCTTTGCTTCTCGATCTTGATAGCCATGCGCAACATCCCTTGGAGGGTGGTGTAATGCATGAGCTCTAGTGCATTAGCTATCTCTCGGTGAAGTCCGTTGAGAAATCACGCCATAGTAACTTATTATTCCTCAACCATCTGCGCTCTAGCTAGCGCTATCTCCATGTCACTGAAGTACTCACTCACGCTTCTATTGCCTTGAGTCATGGTCTGCAGTCGTTGGTGTAGATCGCGTTGAAAGTGAGCGGGCACAAACCGCTGCCTCATTAAACTGGTCATTTGTTCCCAACTTTCAATCGGACTGGCTTAGACTCTCGCTCTTGTTTTGTTTATATTATCCCACCAATGTAGTGCATAACCAGTAAATTCAACCAAGGCCAATTTGATCTTCTTGTCCTCCGAGTAATTGTGGCAAAGAAAGATCAATTCAATCTTCCTTTCCCATATCAAGTAAGCGTCCGGATCATCCTTGCCATCAAAGGGTGGGATCTTCATCCTAATGCTGCCCAAGTTGGCATCAACACGGTCCTCATCTCTAGGCCTCCTATCTCTTCGTCTCCCATCTCTAGCGTGGATGTATCCTTCGTCCTCTTCGGGTTTCATGTCTTGGTTTTGTTGCAATGGACGTCTGTGCGTCGCCATGCGTCGTGGGGGTATATTTGCAAGGGCGCATCCTTGAGCAGCACCTGCGCCTGCTGGTCTTTGCTCGTGCCTTGGGAGATCATCCCCTTCATCTTCCGTATCCTCTACATGACCATCGGGCGGATCAGGAATCCTAGGGTTAGGATTTTGTACTCCTCGTACAGGTGGAACGTCAGCGCTTGGTACTTCTTCTGGGCGATTCAATTTCTCCATGACTATCGCCTTTCATTCGTTTATTTGTACCAGTTCTAGACATATCTCTCTTAGTATAGCAGCTAGGTCTTGTTGTCCCTCGCCACCCATTTCTGCCATACTAAATCCCTAAAATTTTCAACACGAAACAATCCAAGCATAAAATTGTCCTAGAAAATTTTCTAGCACTCCCTCACATGTTTACTCTCGTGTTTGACTCTCTATTATACTCACCAAAATATCTCTCAAGTCTCTGCAATTGTTCTTGTATAAACGTTAGTTTACTCAAGAATTTCAAAGAACGCTTCCAATAAGACTCTCAAAGACAACTAGCTGCAAAGATCAATCAACTAAACAAGTATCTTACTGGAATAGAAGTGAATTAATATTAGGAATCAATGTAAAGCTCAAATAACTCGAAAGAACTCAAGTAAAATCACAAAATATTGCGTAGGTGTGTGATTTACGATTTTGTGAAATTTAGGGTTTGTACCTACAACCTTGATAACTTTCAACTCCGACCTCCAAATTGAATGATTCTTATTGCTATATATAGCTAACACTCTCAACTTTCTTGTATTTTGTTTTTCTTTCGATTTCAAATACTGATATTTTTTGTATTTGAAATCGTTTATGTTTTCAAAATTTTTTTTTTTTTACTCTTTTGAATGAAACTAAATCACAATTAACTAATGGACACTTTGGATTTTTATGACTTTTTATGACTCAAAAAAGTACTTAAACTAAAGACACTTTGGAGACTGATTTTGATTTTAAATTGACACAAAATTTAAAAGAGACACACAAGACGTAAAACTAGATCTAGGGTTTCTAGATTGACTCCACACACTAACACAACGGGACTCAAGGAGATTGATTTAGATCAGATAGAAGAAGATCAATCTCAATAATTGAAAACAAAATTAAAAACAGTAAGGATAGATAGGATAGTTACCAAACTTTGAACACCTTTGCTCCACTACCAACTAATACGATCCTAGGTGGCTAGGATGCACTTTCTGACGATCTAGTTCGAAGTTTGGATTTCAATGCGGAATAATAACTCTCTTGAACACTTAACCATCCTAATAACTTGTACTAGGAAAACTAAGTCGAAACAATAGAGGTTCTTGAGTCGAATCCCTAACCCTCTAATCAACCTGTGATTAGCAAACTAGGGTGAACGATGAATGGGGGTGAACTTTCGGGTATTACATGTGATTTTAATCGAGTGTTCTAACTCAATTAAAGACAAGGCTCTCACAAGAACAATTTGAGAAATACTCTCTATATTCAATTATCAAAATCAGGACTCATTTACAATGTATATATGTGCTCCTTTATATAGGCTTGCGTTAAGTAGTACTTAGACTATAACTAGAAAACCTATTTTAACCAGAACTCCTAAGTACATTCGAAATCGAACTTCTACTAGTCTAATAACTATAAAAACTAATTAATAAATATAATTAAATCCTTCTAAGACTTCTAGAATGTTCCACACAGTTTGGACACATTTTGGGCCGAAATCTCCAAATCGCACCTATGGCATGGTGTCCGCCAATAAGTCACCTTGAGCCCTAGAACGATTGGCTTGAGTGTTTGACCTCAAATCTGGTCCAGAACCTTCTAACATCTTGATATGTGAGAAACCAAGTTGATCACTCACTTCCGGACTCGTTGGACTAGACAGATTCCTTCGGATGCGATTGCGGACCTTGTGCGCACCCTTCTTGTGAACAACAACTTCGACATGGGCGTTCTTGTGATCTCCTAGTGCGATTAACCCCAAACTTGGCCATGAATCTTCTAAGACATCCCTCTATCTTGAATTTTCTTTGGATCACTGTTCGAAGCCTCTCTTTATTGGGTTAGCTCGGCTAGTCATCACATGCGTTCGCGCACGCTACAAGCTCCAAGGTTTGTGTTGTCCGGGTGATGATCGTTGTCTTCACTCGATGAGGTTGTACGAGCCTCTCCTGATGCTCCTCGGTGGCTTAGGCTCGATGCGCTCGTCCACTAAGCCCTCGGTGTAGTCTTCATTGTGTGCTAGATACGCGTAGTGTATGCGCTAGGTCTAGGATCGTATGACAAGGTACGTTTATGGAGACAATACTAAAAGGCCCATTCAGAAGAGGAAAGACACATCTAATGCAAAACACTCAATACGTTAGAGGCACTACCATAATTACCCGTTTCACCCAGCTGAATGAGAGCAAGAACCCGATTACTTCCAAATTGGTTGTCCACTTTTACCCCGTAGCCTCATGTTAGTTATTACTACAAGGATGACTTTAACCGCCTAGGCCTAGTTACTAGTTGATGTTAAATGAATAAATACAAACCAGAGATCCTTTAAGTTCGATTAGACATCACGGCTTCCCCTAGCAACCTTCAATGATTCCTACCAAGAACTAAGAGTTTAGCCGCTCATATTAAAAATAAAAATAAAAACAAAATACATAATCAAAGAAGAAGAAGATGAAGAAAAAGAACTCCTGAATATTACCTACCGGAGCAAGGCTCCGGTTTATTGCAACAGAAATAAAGAAGTGCCGGAGGTGGAAAATTAGGGTCACTCCAATCCCCAAAGTCAAAAGTGTTCTTAAAACCTAAATACCAAAAGTACTTATAGAAATTACAAAATAAAATCCTAATTCTAATTAGAGTAGTTTTCCTAAACGGTTTTCTTACTAAAAGTCAGAGATTCCTTGGATTAATGACCGGATCATCAAATCTTCTTTTCTCGGAAGTTTCCATTTTCTGCGCTGCCTTCTCTGCTACTATGAACCCGCAACTGCAAGGCCTAGCTGCTCAAATCCGTCTGAAAGCTGGTAAAAAGTGAATCTTTTTACCATTTCCTCTCCAAACGCCTTGATTTGCGAAAAGTAAGGAAACAGGGGTATTTCAGTAGCATCAAGATCTAAATAGGCCTAGAAAATGGTGAGAAAATAAGCACAAAATGCATCACATCATGCCCCAATAAATGAGTATTGCTCATTAAGGACAATGGTGACCTAGGTTCGGATGACGACCAAGAGGTTGAGGAGGATGGTTGTGAGGGGGGAGAAGAAGATGAGAGAGGTTCAGATGATGACATACAAGTGGTTGAGCAAGGGTATTCACTTATTATTAGGCACAATCTAAGCGCCTAAGCTAAAGCCGAAGTGTGTGAGGAGGAACAACGAGAAAACCTTTTCCCCAAAAGTTGTGCTCTATAATCATTGACAATGGGAGTTATACCAATTGCGCAAGTATACTGTTAGTGCATAAGTTAGGGCTACCAACCGTGAAGCATCTAAAGCCCTACTTGTTACAATGGATGACCAACGAGAATGAGTTAAAGGTAACTAGGCAAGTCTTAGTATCTTTCTCCATTGGCAAGTACAAGGATGAGATCCTTTGTGATGTCGTTCCAATGCAATCCAGCCACATATTATTTAGAAGACTGTGGCAATTTGATAGGGAAGCAACTCATGAAGGATGGAGTAATTGCTACAAGTTGGTGAAGGATGGGAAGAAATTCACACTCGCTTTGTTGACCCCAGCTCAAGTCTTTTAAGATCAACAATGGCTAGTTATGTCCTATGCCGAATATGAGATCACTAGGAAGATTGAGAGAGAAAAAGGAGGGTTGAGTGTTCAAAAGAAAGAGGGAAATTGTGAGAAGAATAGCTCTCATGAAAAGAATGAGCATGAGAAGAGAGATAGTGAGCAAAACAACCCGTATGAAAAAAGTGAGCATGCGAGAGAAAAACCCTTGCATGAAAATAATGAGCATCCAAAAATTGGCAAGTCTAAATCAAAAAGAGAGGATTCAAAAAAGAAATTAAATATCTATGCCAAAGGGAGAGAAGTGAGGCAAGATTTAATGATTAAAAAATGTAGTTTTGGCGCAAGCCACCTATCGCTTTTACTTCGCTTTAGGCCTTTATTCCTAAGCGCCTCTAACCCTAACCCTTTGAATTTTGTTCCTCTTAGTATTTCTTCTCTTTTTCAGGAGTTCAAAGACATTTTTCCCGAAGAGATGCCACCCTGTTTGCCACCTATCCGAGGGATTGAGCATCAAATTGATTTTCTGCCCGGTTCCTCAATTCCTAACCGACCAAATTATAGGAGCAACCTCAAGGAGACTAAGGAGTTGCAGAGGCAAGTAGATGAGTTACTTAGCCATGGCTATGTGAGGGAAAGCTTGTCCCCATGCGTCGTGCCTATGATCTTGGTTCCTAAGAAATATAGAACTTAACGCATGTGTGTTGATTGTCTAGCGGTCAACAAAATTACTGTAAAGTATCGCCACCCTATACCTCGTTTGGATTACATGTTAGATGAATTAAGTGGTAGCAAAGTGTTTTCAAAAATTGATTTAATAAGTGGCTATCACCAAATTCGCATGAAAGAGGGAGATGAGTGGAAAATGACTTTTAAGACTAAGTATGGTCTATATGAATGGATGGTTATGCCGTTTGGGTTGACTAATGCCCATAGTACCTTCATGAGGTTGATAAATCATGTTCTTAGGCACTTCATTAGTAAATTTGTAGTGGTTTATTTTGATGATACCTTGATTTATAGTAAATCGCTTGATGAACATGTTTCAGACCTTAGGCTAGTCTTTATCACACTTCGTGCACAATAATTATATGCTAAGCTTAATGATATGGTGTCTTTTTATGCACGTCTCCTTCCTTTCAAGTCCAATTTCACGCTTGATACTACTAATTTGGCTTGTTTTCCAACTACTTTGCAGATTTGGACTTAAGGGAGAAACTTGAGGAAAAGCGCACCTTTTGGATGCATTTCTGCAGATCTTATATCGTCGAGCCCTAGACGCCATTTTGTCGTCGAGGCCTATCCGCCCTTATGCCGTCGGGACCTAGATGAGCCACTGAAGATATCTTACGTCCAGGCCTAGACGACGCACGTGCACGCTTCCTCGTCTAGGTTGATGCTTGACAAAAGATGCCAGAAAGATTCTAGCAGGATTCTTTGCAATATTCCCTCTGCCAGCTATAAAGGACGCTCCTTCCTTCCTTCCTTCCCAACCAGCTGTCCTATTTTGTCCCCTTATGGGGTTGTCTTGTATATAAACCTTAGTTTTTAGGGCTTAAAGTATCTTTTTCCCCTTTTTTGAGAATGATTGCAGCCGTTTGTCTCTCTCTCTCTAACTTTGGGATTTGTTCCCTTCTTATTTTTCTAGTTTTTGGCCTGAGCTTTGAAGCTCCGGCCGGTTTTAATTAAGTATTTTAGTCTTCATTTTCGTCTAGAGCGCTCTTTCCTTTTATGTTCTCTCTTCAAACCATTTTGTGTATGATTTTCAATATGACTGGCTAAGTCTCTTAGTCTTGGTAGGGGTGTTTTAAGGATTGCAAGAGGATAGTTGGGAGGTCAAAGTGTTCTTAAAATGTTTTCATTATTGTATCCGTTTTCTTGCCATTTCATTGTCATTTCGTGTGAGGTTTGTTGGTAGTTTGATCATCTATTTGCATACTTCTCATGAATATTGTCATTTCCATGGTAATAACTAACGTAAGGCCATGGAATAATGTAGGCACCTAGTCCAGAGTCACCATGTCGTTTGGTCTAATATGGCTAGGGCAAGAAACCGATTAGGGCAGACTTCTCAATGTCTAGCCCTAGACGTGTCTTCTCTCCACTTCACGGGCCTGCGTGTCTGACCTATAAGCGTACCTTGGGCGCAGTGTCACGGCCACTCCCGTAAGGGTTCCTTGGGAGTGACTTCTCTTAAGAAGAGAAGTAGGGGATCCACGTGAAAATAAGATTCCTATAGCACGTCTATGGCGTGAAAATAGTCTATCATTGCACCAATGACCGACTAGACCTCGACGCAATCCACCGTCTACCCCTGCTAAGATTTCCCCTTTTACCTGATCTATTATCTTTACTTACTCTGTTATCACCTTAATTGCACCTGTTTGTCTTTACCATTTTTATTTTTATTCTCCCACTTCATTTTCATTCCCGTTTTATTAAATTATTCCGTGTGTCTTTTATTACTTGTTATTTACATTCTTATTTTCTATCTCAACATCAACTTCCATCGTTGGTTAGATTTGTCTAAACCAACCAAACCCCCTCCCCCCCTGTGTTACTTTTATGTCTATTGCATTTTCATCCTCATCATACATCTAGGGCAAGATTAAATCTAGTTCTTTATTTTCCCTGTGGTTCGACCCTGACTTGCCACTATATACATTAATTTGTGCATCTAGCCTATTAGGAATATATAAATACTTTATATTTGATGTGCGTTTCGACAACGCATCACTTAACAAGTGTTCCTTTGCTTTAGAACAAGTCAGTTTTTTTAGCTTTATTGTTAGTGTAGATGGCGTGAAAATGGACGAGGAAAAGATCAAGGCAATCAAGGAGTGGCTAACTCCTAAGAGCACGAGTGACTTGCGCTCATTCCATGGCTTCGTGAGCTTTTATATGTGTGTAAAGGATAAGGAGAGAGTGGATGCAGCCGCTGGAGGGGCACTTCAAGACCTTACGCCAACAAGAGCCAAATTGCTTCTCCAAACAATGGCCGATAATTGCCAAAACAATGCCTCATCCGAGAGAAATTCAGCACCTTCTTTTTTGAATGCTTTAAATGTTTGAACATAAGCTTAATGAGATAACTAATATATTGATGAATCTTTCTACAGGTGCCACATCTCAAGTACAACCTACGGTAGCATCAGCTAATCCTATGCCTTCGATTTGCGGGATTTGCCAACAACTAGATCATCCAACCCATAGTTGTTACATGGTGCAATAGCCGGGTGACCCAGCCCCAATCCCAGTTAATGCGGCATATGATTACAATCAAGGACAACCTAGATTTCCACATGAAAGTAACCAATACTCTTGGAGACAACATCCCAATCTAAGGTGGAGACAAGATCTGCCTCAGCCTAGCCAACAACCACAACAACAATACAATCAGCAACCACAACAATCCCCCATTAACATTCAACACTTCGTACCCAGACCACCTCAATCAAACCAAGCCAATGTCCCACTATTACCACCAGCACCTCAACCGCTTAAGATTACTAGAGTTCCCATAGAGGATACGTTGCAAAAATTCATACAGGCAACCCAGTCTAGTCTTGTTGAGATGCAGAAACAGAACGTTGAAATGCAAAAGCAAATCAGCCAACTTACCCAACAGACGTAGCAACCTGAGTCAGGTGGCAAATTACCTTCCACCACTGAAAATAATACCAGGCATAATGTAAGTGTTATTCATCTTAGGAGTGGAAGCGTTCTACCTGAAAGGAAGGGAGCAAAGTCAGACCAGGAGGTACACAATCAGTCATTTTAGGATGAGGATGACGATGTGGATGAAGAAATCCAAGCAGAATCTCAGCCGGAACCAATCTTGGGTAAGACTGAGACTAAGACTGACAATCTAGCTGAGATAGAAAAGGAGCAACCGATCTTGGCCAAGACATTGGCTAAGACTGATGAGCAGAGTTCGAAACCTTCAGAAACAGTGGAGATTCTACCACCTTATCCCCCCAAGTCTTCCAAACAGAAGAAGTTAGACGAGGCTAAGGAATTCATGAACATTTTTGGCAAAGTGGTAGTGAATATTCCATGCTAGATTTAATTTCTAAAGTACCATCTTATGCAAAAAATTTAAAAGAACTCTGTACTAACAAAAGAAAACTTACAGGAATGGAAAGAGTGAATCTTACACAGAATGTTTCCTCAGTACTTCAGAGCAAACTCCCGGAGAAGTGCAGAGATCAAGGAACCTTCACCATCTCTTGTAAGATTGGGAACGAAACGGTGGAAAAAGCTCTTTGCGACTTAGGGCTGGAATCAACGTAATGTCCTTGAAAGAATACGAGACATTGCAAATGGGACCGATGAAAGAGACGTAGGTGGTGATTCAATTGGCTGACCGAACCGTAATTCATCCTAAGGAAGTAGTAGAGGACATTCTCGTCCAAGTCAATAATTTTATATACCCTGTGGATTTTTATATTGTTGAGATGGATTCTGACTTCCCTTCATGTACAACAGATCTGCTCCTAGGTAGACCTTTCCTTAGATCAGGTAGAGCAAAGATAGATGTTTATGAAGGAAGTATAATTTTGAAATTTTTTGGGAGCACGATTAAGTTCTATATGAAGGAAGGATTAAAATATCAAAATGAGACGCACAGTGTTAATTTTATTGATATTTTATACCCTATCAAAGAAGAAACTGCAGATTTGAGTGCTACTGACCTACTTGATTTTGTCTTAAGTAGAAGTATCTCAGCTAAGACACTGATAGAATTGGAAGACCGAGTGGAAAACCGAGAAGATCTTAGGGAGATCTTAACAGATCTTCATGAGACTGAACCATTGAAGGAAGCATTGAATTGCCCATTGTTGAGCGTGTCTGATTTTAAAGTTTTACCATCTATTGTGCAGGCAACCAAGTTGGATCTTAAGGAGTTGCCAGAACACCTTAAGTATGCCTATCTAGGCCAAGACAAAACTCTGTCAGTAATAATCTCAGCTAAGCTTTCCAGCAAGGAAGAAGCCAGATTGACAGACGTGTTGAAGAAACACAAAGAGTCTATTGGATGGACCTTGGCAGACATCAAAGGCATATCCTCGACCATTTGTACCCACAAGATTCATGTGGAAGAGGATAAGAAAACAGTCTGACAACCCCAAATGAGGCTAAGCCCTCCGATGATAGAAGTTGTCAAGAAAGAAATTATTAAGTTGCTTGATGTTGGAATTATTTACCCGATCTCTGATAGTTCGTGGGTTTCCCCTACGCAGGTTGTACCAAAGAAGATGGGGATTACCGTGACCGAAGGGGAAGATGGAGTCAAAAGGGCCACAAGAATTCAGAATAGGTGGAGGGTCTGCATAGACTACCGCAGACTTAACCAAGTCACGAGGAAGGACCACTTTCCGTTACCATTCATTGAACAAATGGTGGAACGATTGACTGGGAAATCCCACTACTATTTATTGAATGGTTATTCAGGATTTCATCAAACCTTAGTGGCATTAGAAGACCAAGAGAAGACGACATTCACATGTCCCTTTGGAACCTATGCGCATAGGAGGATGCCATTCGGATTGTGCAACGCACCAGCCACCTTTCAAAAGTGTATGGTTAGTATAAACTATGTAGAAAAAGGTATTGAAGTGTTCATGGATGACTTCACCGTCTATGGTGATAATTTTGATCAATGCTTAACTAATCTGAAAAATGTTTTGAAATGATGTGTGACCACTAATCTTGTGTTAAACTTTGAAAAATGCCACTTTATGGTAGAACAAGGTATTATCTTAGGCCATGTAGTTTACAAGAAAGGTATAGAAGTTGACCAGGCTAAGATTGATGTTATTAAAAGCTTACCTTACCCCTCATGCGAGTGTGAGGTTAGAAGTTTTCTTGGCCTAGTAGGATTTTATCACAGGTTTATCAAAGACTTCTCAAAGATAGTGGAGCCGATGTGCAAGTTGTTACAAAATGAAGTGGACTTCAATTTTGACGAAGCTTGCCAAGTGGCGTTTGACAAGATCAAGGAGAAACTCACTACTGCCCCAATCATACAAGCACCAGATTGGAGTCTCCCATTAGAGTTGATGTGTGACGCTAGCAACTCAGTCGTTTGTGTGGTTCTAGGGTAGAAGAATGGTAGAGATCCACACGTGATATACTACGCCTCTAAGATGCTTGACGAGGCACAAAAGAACTATACCACAATGGAAAAGGAGTTGTTTGCAATAATCTTTGCATTGGATAAATTCATATCGTATTTGTTGGGAACAAAAGTCATAGTCTTTTCTGACCATGCGACCTTGAGGTATCTCCTGACCAAATCAGAATCTAAGCCAAGACTGATCCGCTGGATTTTACTTTTGCAGGAATATAATCTGGAGATTAAGGACAAAGCAGGAAAGGAAAACTTAGTCGCGGACCACCTGAGCAGATGCCTTGTAAAAGGCGATTCGGAACCAATCAAAGATGATTTCCCAGACGAACACCTATATGTTGTCCAGGCAATCAGACCATGGTTTGCTGATCTCGTCAATTTCTTAGCCACGGGTAAGCATCAGGGAGACTTAACGGCTCAAGAAAAGGTAAAGATTAAGCATGACAGCAAGTATTGTGTTTGGGATGACCCTTATCTTTGGAAAATTAGATCTGATTAATTGATTAGGAGATGTATTCCTGAAAGCGAGATCCCGTCTGTCTTAAGATTTTGTCATTCTTATGCATGCGGTGGACATTTTGGAGCTAAAAGGACGGCCTTAAAAGTCCTTGAGTCGGGATTTTATTAGCCTACTCTATTTCATGATAGCTATAGATTCTATAAGACATGCCCTGAATGCCAAAAGATAGGAAACATAAGCGCTAAAAATCAAATGCCCATAAATGTTATATTAAATTGTGAGATTTTTTATTTATGGGGTATTGATTTTATGGGGCCTTTTCCTATGTCAAATGGAAAACAATATATATTGCTTGCTGTGGATTACGTGTCTAAATGGATAGAAGAGAAAGCAACTAGGACCAATGATGCTAAAACTGTTGTTTCATTCTTGAAAACTAACATTTTGAACAGATTTGGTGTGCCTAGGGGGATCATTAGCGACCATGGAACACATTTTTGCAATAGGATTATTGTTTCACTTTTCAGGAAGTATGGTGTAATGCATAGGGTTTCCACTACCTATCACCCTTAGTCAAATGGTCAAGCGGAGGTATCAAATAGGGAGGTCAAGTCAATCTTAGCTAAGACAGTTGGCTTAGATCGGTGAGATTGGAGCCAAAGGTTGGATGATGCGTTGTGGGCATACTGGACTGCCTATAAAACCCCCATAGGATTGACCCCGTACAAATTGGTGTACAGGAAAGCGTGCCACCTGCCAGTAGGTATGCAACATAGAGCTTATTGGGCAATTCGGAAATGCAATCTAAAGTACGACTAGGCAGGTGAGGAAAGGAAACTTCAAATCCACGAGATAGAAGAACTAAGGAATCAAGCATATGATAACTAGCTCTTAGCTAAGATCAGGATGAAGACATACCATGACAACAAGATTGTTGAGAAAAATCTCCAACTTTGGGGAAAAGTCCTTCTATACAACTCCAGATTTAAACTCTTTCCTGGTAAGCTTAAGACTAAATGGGAAGGTCCATTTGTTATCACTAATATCTACCCTCATGGTGCAGTGGACATTAAGAATGAAAAGACAGGAATAGTGTTCAAGGTCAATGGAAAACGGCTCAAACCATTCCTGGAAGGATTTCCAACATTTAAGGAAAGTCAGGCGATTGAAGCCCCACCTGAGATTCAGTGAAAAAAGCAGAGTCATGCCTAGGACTATAACTAGGGCGCTACATGGGAGGCAACGCATGCTTTATAATTCTTTTCCTTTCTCCTTTTATTTTCCTTTTCTTTTCATTTTTGTTTTTAATTTTTGAGAATAAATTGTTTGTTCAAAATTATTCCAGAGTCGCTTACTGATTTCTCTTTCAGGAATTTCTTGGAGTTTTCTGGAGGGTTGCGAGGAATTAAGTGTGGTGAGGAAACTTGGCTAATTCTTTTTTATCTAGGCCACACTTTATTCAGCCAAGAATTGAAGGACACGTGGAGAAAAAAGGGAAAGAGGAGCAGATTACGTGTAAAGAGGAGGAGAAAAAGTAGGAGCAATGGTTACATTTTGGAAATTAATTTTTCAAATTCTAATTAATAAAGGATTATGATGAGTTAGACTCCTTATCTCCCACTAAAACCTCAAATCCCTTATTTTTCTCTCACCGAAAATCTCTCAAACACTTCCTCAACTAAAACTCCTCCATCTTCCGACTTCTACTCCACGATCAACTCTTCTTAAATCATGGGAAAATCCAAGAAATCCTCCAAGAAATCAGCCGCACCAAAATCCCCTCCAGAAAAGCAAGAATCTCCCATCCCTTCGCAATCTCCCTCTCTCTCAAATCCAGAAAAAGACTTACCACAAAGTCTTGGTGAAGTACTCAGCATAGCAAGAACGATCATGTCCATGGACAAAGACACGTCTAGTTCTCCGAGTCAGCATGCAAAGCAAGTTTCATCCACTCCTCCTCCAGTACAGACATCTGGCTCTCCTCAGGGCACTCTCCCGACCAAGAGGAAGATTCTCCTCACCGAAGAGCCAAAAACCCAATCAAGGGTTAGCCAAGAGGGTAGCCTCGAAGTAGAAGTGATTTTGGAGACTGATTCCGATGAGAAAGTACAGTCCACTACTAGAGCCAAACAGGTGGCTTGCAAAAAGGCTGGGAAGAAAGGAGCTGATTCTGAACCACAATGTGAAAAGGGTTCGACGAAGGAGAAGAAAACAGGGAAGAGAAAGATGGAAGTTGCTGATGAAGTGATGCCAACCAAAAGAACGCATTCTGCAGCTGCGAAAAGGAAAAAGAAGGTTGAGGAAGCTGACCCTGAAGATGACTTAGATGATGATGCAGCTGCAGTCTTGGCCAAGCCTGCGGCCAAGACTACCAAGGTATTCCTACCCCCCTTAAGCTCCTTAAATGGTTATTTAAGGCCTGATACCCCTTATCTTAGGGCTAGATTAAATGAAAAGCATGCTTGTGAGATAACCCAGTTTACCATTCTTGACTTTTTTATTTTTTGATGCCTTAGGTGTGGGTAATAGGATTAGGCAGTACATTATTAATCTTGGGTGGGAATGTTTTTTATACCTTGATATGCCTGTGTATGCTGAGTTGTGCCTATGTTATTAATCTAGCTTGATCAGGATAGGATGTATGCAAATGGTAGAGCCAATCCTGATCTTGGCGCGTCTGATGTGGTGAATTTCAGATTACTTGATATTTGGTCTTATATGTTTGTGAATGAGTTGAATATTTTACTAGGATTTGTTAAAGAATATGAGCTTAACTCTGATGAATATAGGAACGCTTTGACTGATTATCCCCCTGATTAGGATAAGACAGTGGCCTTTAGGGAATTAACTGGTGACCCTAAGGGGAATTTTGATAAAAATGCTAAAGCCCACCAAATCCGAGATCCTACTTTGAGGATGCTCCAAAGGATCTTGTCCATTAACCTTTCTAGAAAAACAACTATTTTAGGCAACATTTCTAAGTTAGAAGTCTTTCTACTTTGGTGTATACTGTATAAAAAAAGGGTTAATTTGGGCTATTGGATAGTTAGGCAGATTAAAGCATGTGATAGCATCCCTAAACTGATCTTAGGCACTCTTATTTCTCATATCACTACTACTGCTAGAGGTGTTGATCTGACTACTTTAAACATGCATAAATAATTGTACTGTTAAGATCATGGATCTTAAAGCTTTTGACCAGATGGGTCATTTCCACGAGGAAAAAGGCTTTCTTTGTTTTAATACAGGTATCACACAAATATCAGATCACCTCTACGGCAAAAGGATCAATGGCAATTTCAAGCTGTGGCCAATTCAGCTTGATGATGCAGTCCCTAAGTCCAGTAGTGCAGACAAAGAGCCCAATCTTGGGCAAGATGCTAAGAATCCAAAGACAACCCAATGCGACTTAGATCCTGACCACCCATTGCTTCCAGAATGGGCTGAGGAACTCCTGCGCCTTATCCGTGAACAACTCATAGTTTTTACTGACAACCAGCACCTATTCCATGACTACCAGGTGGCAACTAAGGAGCAGCTGTAGAAAGTTGTAGACTAGTAACAGGCTGTGTTCCAGAGCATTGAAAAAACTCAGCAGGAGCAGCTCAACAAGTTTATGGAGCGGTAGGAGGTCAATTACCAGGCCCATTTGGACGTTTCCTTCAAATACATCCAAGCCATTGATAAAGTTGTTGCGCATATACGCAACAAGGTGAATGACCATTTCAGCAGCAGCAGTGATTCCAGTGACTCCTCTGAAGAAGGAGATGGTTCTGTACCATCTGTGCCCAATCCAAACCCACCACCTCCACCTCCAGCAACTCAGTAAATGCCCCAGGTCGTGCCTTTTTCTTTCTTTTCTTTTTCCATTTATTGTGTCTTTTTATTGTTATTTTTACTCTCATTTACACATTGAGGACAATGTGTCCTTTAAGTGTGGTGAGGGTGTTTTTAGGTGATTTGTCTGTATATACATGTCTTTGATGTGCTTTTGTGTGATTTTCTTTTGTTGCATGAAATATTTTATGAATCTAGGCTAAGATAGTTGGCCTAGATTGTCTAGTTAGAGTCTGATGCATGATTTTCTTTGTTTTCTTGTGTGTTTTTAGGCATGTGTGTTTTGTGTTTTGTTTGAGTGTCGGTAAAATCTGGACTAAGCTTAAGGCTTTTTTTCTTAATGTCTTAACCTTGACCTTTAGCATCCTTCACCTTGTAACCCCGTAACTTTTGAACAAGACAATTCAATGGGTTAACATATTCAACACCAGTAAGGGTACGGTTCCTGGTATCCATTAAGCATTCATCTTGTACGTGATCATGAAGTCTAGCATTGTGTAATAGACTTAACAAATAGGCAAGCTTCCACCAAATATTTTTAATATCCCCTTAAGGAAAACTGCTAGTGGATAACGGAGTTTGTTGCCTTGTGTTGTGCTGAATTGCTCTAATGCAGAGAACTACTTTGATGCCCAGTAAATTGCATGCTCTTAAAAAAAGAATAATGAAATAAAATGCCTTGATATTTCTACCTCACCGAGTGGAAATACTCAAGAAACTTTCAGCAAGAGCAATGAAACAAAAAATTGTGTATTTGTCTTGATATTTCTGCCTCACTAAGCATTAATATTCAAGAAACTTGTAGCAATACTGGTATAGAAAATTTTCAGACAAGGTAATTGAATGATGATGTTGAGCAGTTGAATTAAGGGGAGAATACCCAAGTTGGTGGATGTCTTGTCTTGTTGAGTCTGTTGTGGAATGCAAAGATGTTATGGTCATGTGGAATTCGGATGTTTGGGGTGTTGAATAGACCTTGTTCATAAGGGTTGTGATCCATTGAGAAGTATGCTGACTGTTATAGGTATGAAGGTGTAAAGGAACTGGTTAAGGGTAGTCTGTCTAGAAATTTTTCATTGTTTGTTTTCCTTTATTTTGAGTCTTTCTTTTCTTTTTCTTAGTTAAGAGTCTAGTATGCTTGGGGGCAAGCATTGTTCAAGTGTGGTGAGGTTTGATTGACGTTTATTTCCATGTATTTTTACCATCTTAAACTACCTTGTTTAGGGTAAAAATAATCTCTTTCACGTCCATTTGATATCTTTTGAAGGAAGTCTTGGGTAAGAGAAGAAATGAAAGAAACGTATGCCTTGAGCGACAAAGTGGCAATCTTGGCCACAGGCTTGGCCAAGATTGCAGAGATAGAGGCGTGCTGATCAATGACTCAAGGAAGACGCGTTCGGATTGAGAAGTCGGGCTGTTGCGTCCAAAGGAATGACTCTCGGATGTAATCTGATTTGAACAAAAATAATCTATTTAGAATTTATTATTTTACCTTATTTTTGAATTTGAACATTTTGGAGATTTAGTGTTATCTCCTATATTTTAGGAGTTTGGAATTTAGAAAAGAACGTGATTGATGGGGACTCTAACCTTGTTAAAGGTTAAAGAAGGTTGTCAATTACGGGATCCTTCTTCCTTCCAACTTCTATTTTGTAAACACTTTTGCTGCGAATTCTTTGGAATATCGCATTTTAATTCTATTTACATGTTCTTTAATTATTTCTTTATTTCCTTAATTATTATGTCTAGTAGCTAAACACTAAAATCTTGGTAAGGGTTGAGTGAGCGTACCTGTGATTCGTGAGACAGATCTGTTCTTATTATCCTCTCGTTCGTAATTGATTTGAGTTATGTTTTAACAAACTGGTTCCCAACTAGGCTAAGACTTGATCAATCTTAGACAGACGACGAATTTGTAGCCAGTCACGAAGGGGACGAGCGAAACCGGAGTGACGCAAGTAGGCAGCTAGCCTCGCGGAGGTTAGTGGACTTGGATTGATATAGGCCTGACCAGACTGACAATCTAGGGCTCCAAGTTGGGAGTAGATTGGCCTAGACTCTGTCTTTCCCTGCACCATTGAGAAAATGCATGTGCCTCAAGCCAGCAGCCAATTGGATAAACCCTTTAACCAGCAAGGTGTCCACTGGCCAGGATCACTAGGAAAAGGGGTTCCCTCCAAGTGATTTCAAGAGGAGGAAAGTAGGATTGGAAAGGGGTTCCTCCCAATCTATAGCAGAGTAATGAGAGAGAAGGAGAAAATCTAAGGTCGATGATCGATTAAACAAGGAATGCGTTCACGAATTCGCCCTTACTAGGAGTTTACATCACAACAGTTCACTACCAACCTCAATCAGCAATCTTAGCTAAGATTCCTTTCTATCTGAGATTGCTTCTTTATTTAATTTTTGCTTTGTTCCTATTTATTGCTTGTTTATCTTAATTGCGGAAATAAAACCCCTCAACTCCAGTGACGAGGAAGTCGAGTCAAAACTATAAATTCCCGAAAGATCTCTATGGACGATCTTCTTACTACGATTTACAAGTTCCTTGTGGACGAGTGATAAGTTGTATTCCTACCCCTCATTTTATATATTTTATACAACTAAATTTGATGCCCTCGACACGCAATCAACCACTAATTTTTGCATAACTACTTCACCTCCAGCTAAGCCTTGAAACTAAAAGTTCCCAAATAAGAAAATAAAAAATAAACTTAGTTTGGATACCCAAACTCAATCCATATCCAACCCAAACCCAATCAATTTTATTTGGATTTATCCAAACCCAAACCCAATCAAATTGGATATTATCAAGTCAACTAGATTTGGATTTGGGTTTGGGTTTGGGTTTGGGCATAAATGGCAATCACTATCCTCTTGGGATTTTTTAAACTGACAGGAGATAGAGTTTATGAGGGTTTCAAAAAGCTTTTTAACGCATTCCTCTTTCAATTCGTGTTTCATTGGTTCACATTTTTCACTTTGGTCAAGGGTTGAGACTACTGATTAGTCTTCCCTAGGTATAGGGAAGAGGTCTGATTTTTTTCATATTTGGTCTTGACAATCACTTGATCTTTTTTGTTGTCTTTTCTAGGCTCTTTTGCTCATTTTCTTCACAATCATCTTCTTTGCCTTGTTTATGCAAAAAGGAGAGAAATATGTCCAAATTAGCAGTATCATCATCTCAAATGCAATCAAAAGAGATGGTAAATATATACAAAATAAGCACTCAATCAGTACCCTACTTGTTAGAGAGAAACAAATTGTCATATTTGATAAGATTCGAAGTTCTAGGGAGCCGGAAGTGGAGGTGGGGCCGATCAGAGTCACTGTGGTTGCCGTCGAATGTACCTGCAAAGCGCCGGAGGGAGGGCTCCGGCGTAGACACTCCAATGCTTAAGTTAGTACAGTTGTTCAAAATAGCAGAGGTTCCAGTAGCGATCTTAGGCTTACCTTGCGTTTTAAATGGTGGGGTATTTATAGGCCGCACGAGGGAGTTAATTTTAGTGGAAGGCATTATCGGGGGAGATAACGCCTCAAGTGACGTCATATGCGACAACTTCCAGTGACATCATAGCTGTCCTGGGATAGGATAGCGCCGTGCGCGTAGGTGGATGACGAGTGAGACCCCCCCCCCCGGTGATGTCGACTATCCCAGAGCTCCTTGCTAGCTAAAGGGCGTCAACCTCCCTCGGCTAACCCCCGGCTGGCGCGGTAGGATTCCAGCCTTTCCAATGATACAAGGACGATAATACCCTTGGGGTAGCCTTAATTGTTATCATAAGCCCAACTGAAAATGAGCCCGAGTGTTTACCAAGGGCTATCATTTTAGCTTCCGTTCAGATTATGCATGTCGACTCGTGCGATATCGGGTGGCTCGGTCCTCGAGAAGCACATCTTTTATCGCCTTTTCTTGAGACTTATAAATTCAAATTTTCTTTGCACCAATTACGCATCTTTTTAGCATTTCTTCTTCGTATTTGCATCATGGACAGTCTTACCAAGAACTTTCTGATCTCCAAAACGCACACCCTGAAGAATCTCAACGATGGTGACGTTGGCTTTCTGGAAAATATACTAATCAAGACGTCCGAGGACGTTTTGGAGCTTCAAGGGATGCTGACTCCCCTTCGGTGCAAGCTTGGTGCGGCTTCTCTGGAGGATTTCAGTCCTCTAGAGTGTGTGTCCAAGTTGGTTGTTGTTGTCTCCCGCATTGAGGTGGTGATCACTATGCTGCAGCAAAGGAAGGATCTGCTGAACTGCTGCTTGAAGGACATGAGGATTTCTTCTGCCGAGCTGACCTCTGTGTCGGACGTTTTGAGGGAGGTCCCTACTCTGCCAAAGGATGATGATGCTGGATCCCAGGCTTGACTGTCCACCGTCGTCGTTCTACCTTTTCTTTTCTTTGTATAAATGTATGCCCAGGCCGTTAGGCCATAGATGAATAAATAAAATATCTTTCTTTATTGGAGTCACCGTTTCTTTTTGCCATGTGCCAGTTGACATTTCGGTTGATTGCCACATCAGCCCAACTGAAAATGGGCCCGTCCTCAGTTGGACTTTGGTGGCGGTTATCCTCGCGAACCGTTCTGCATTAATTTCGTGCCGCCTCTTCAGTATCAACTGATTGGGCGGTTTTTCGATGCCTATCGATCAGGGAGAACTTCCAATAGGCAGGATCACAGAACTCAATTCTGCAATTTAGCTTGTTTTCAAAACGTACCAATTTTCTCAAAAATTGTGCGGGAAGATGGAAAAGCACCTCCTCCTCAGCTATTTAATGGGATTTTCTCTCCCTTTTTCTATTCATCTTTTTCTCATATTTTCTTGTCAAAATCATTTGCAGTTTCATGGCCGATTCATACTCTTTAGACCTTGTGGAATGCGGCTCTCCCCCAACTCCTCCAACCTCACCAGATTCTGATAATCCTCCTTCACCCTCATGCCTGAAGAGGCGACTTTCTTGCCGTAAAAGTCGTAAGAGGTCGGGGAAAAGAAGGACTTCGAAGACGGTCGACTCGTCTCCTCTCATTTATGTCCCACCTATTTAGAAAGGTGACGTTCTATTTCCTCACGTCAGTCGCTCCATGGAGAGGAGTTCTGCCAGCGGTATCGGTGCTGACATCGCGGCCCTTACTGTCAAAGGAGAGCCAAGTTCGCTAAAACTGGGTCAGGCGAGGCACGCCGAGGAACCTTCCCGCGTATTGCTGAGGAGTTTCCGTCCTCGGATGAGGAATACTGCTATTGGCCTTCCTATTGGCCTGATGATGATTAATTCTGCATACCGTGCCTTTTTGTAGATGTCTTACGGCCTTTATGGAATAAAATTACGCTTTTCATTTTCCTCCTTTTCTTAGTCGCCTTTTCGCGTTAACTCCTTCCGCACTTAGTTAGTTATCGCTGAGAAGCGAGCTACCGCTTGATGTGACCGTGCTGTCAGCCTCTAGTCAGTGGTTGTCTTTCTTCGAGGATATAAATGCTTAGTCATAAATATCCTTCTGTGGTTTTTCCACGTGTCACTTTCTGTTTTGCACGCGTCTCGTTTTCACAGGCTGTTGGGTACTCAGGTCAACCTTTAAAAGGGAACCACTGTTTTCTTTTAACACTTTTGCCCGCGCTTTGAAATTCTTCCTCATCGTCCTCTCTCTTTTGCTTCTTCCTTTATTCGAAGGAAATTTCTTCAACCGCTCATCGGCGGCGGCGGCCTACACACTGCCTTCTTATTCCATGTATTTTTGCTCCATTTTCCTCAGATTTTCTTCTCATTGGCTTATTATGCGCATGACTAGAGACCCTAAGGGTCTTCAGATGCCTATAGACCCAAAAATTGAGAGAACACCCAGTCTTTTTACTTGCGACGCAGTTCTGAAGGTTGCGTTGGAGGGTCAGGGTATCACCTTTCCTCCTGGTTTTTCCGTTAGGATTCCTGAAGTGGGTCAATGGCTTCATGACCCCTTGTCCAAGAGTGATAGGATGGTCTATTTTAAGATGTTCCTTTATGGATTTCGCTTTCCCATTCATGAGTCTGTAAAGAAGTTGCTGCGTCAGTATGATATCAACCCAGCTCAGATAACCTCTTCCTCTTGGTGTGGAATTTATGCCTTTCTTCGCGCTTGTGAATTGCAGGGTATACTTACTCCGTCTGTCAATTTATTCTGTAAAATTTTTAGTTTCAAGTGTCGCAACTATTTGGTTGATATCGCCCCGAGATGGAATGACGCGTTCGCACAGTCATTCTGGCAGAGGTTCAAGGGCTATGAGGGGACTGTAGAGGATTGGAAAAGTGTCTTCTTCATTGTTAGTCTTCCTTTCCGCCCTTGGCCTAGGGGCTTTAACAGCGGGCTTGTCGATTCCATTTGGGTAAACCCAGCAGTGTTGTCTAGGGAAGAGTTACATCAGGCTATCGTCTTGCTAGACATAAATTTCTCCTTCCACATCCAAGAATTTACCCTGTACCGGCTTATGACGGAGTGTATTATAGGTGAGTTTCCTTTTTTGTGTTATCATTTCGACTTGCTCACTACTCTAACATGTCTTGGTGGCAGAAGATACTGAAGACCGACCGCCTGGCATGAATACCGTTCCTTTAAACGTAACACCGCTTCAAACGCTACCGGCCTCTCCCCCGCCCGAGAGTTCCAGCCGTCAAGCTGCTTCGCAAAAAAAGATGAGGACTAAGACAGTTGCCGCGAGAGGGCGCGATATTCCCGCTCGGGCCTCTAGTTTTCTCAACAATTGGCTACCGGATCGAAGCAAGAGAACGACCACGGGCCAACCAGAAACTAAGATAGCTGAGAGCGACAACGAGGATATGGACCTCGAGATAGGGCTTCTCCATGCTTCCGCGGCGCAGCGGAAAAAACTTAGAGTTGAGAAAACCGCTCAATCTGCTAGGATTTCCTCGAAAAAAGTCAATGAAGTCCCATTCACAAGCGTCGACGCTTCTACCGTGGTGAATACTTCTCTAGCGACAAAGGTCACCGAGGCGTCGACGGTCATCCCCCCCGAGGTCGCTGAATACCCATTGGTGCCAGACTAGGCTCCACCGATTGACGTCCCTAACTCTCCCATTTCCTCTTATATTCCTGACGTGGTCGCGCCGTCTCCCGACTCGAGCATTCCTTCCATCCCTTCACCAAGGAGCCCTCAACCATTACTCTTCATATCCATTTCTGGCCTCGGCGATTCCATCGAAAGTTGCTCTCCTCCTTTTGTCACTAACCTTTCTCCTTCGGACTCCCAAGGGGGAGTCTCTTCTTACCGCCTAGATCTGTCCACCTTTGGTACTCACGAACTTCGTGCTTTGGGGATATCAGACCCGCTATCACGAGACCAGCTGGTAGGCCCCCTAGTGGGTGAGATATTTGGCTCTCCCAAAGCCAAGGAGGAATTATTGCGGCTTCCCCCCGATATCCAACGTGTTCGGGTTCTAAATAACACTCTTGCCAGCTTTCGCGAAATGCATTATTTTCTGGGCGCCCATGGTAACAAACTTTGAGGTTCCCCCGGCTTAAAAGAGTAGTTAGATGCCGCTCTGACCAAGGTGACGGAGTTGACTCAGCTTCAAAGTCGTACCCAGGCAGAGCTGAATGATTGTCGCGCCGAGCTTGCAATGGAAAAATCAAAGGGGAAGGCCAAAGCAGAACTTTGAGAAGCGGAATTGGCGGTGGCTAAGGCTGAGTTAGTGACGGCTGACAAAAGAAACTCTTTCCTTCGTGAAGAGATATCGGCCCGGGATGTGGACCTGGCGAAGGTTTCTCCAAAGATGACTAAGGCGTTCCCATGATCAGATAGGGTTGGCGACAGAGAGGACTTCATTTCTTGTATTTCTCCTACCGACCATTGGCTTGATTTAGTTTGTAATAATCAATGACGCTTGCCCCGTATTGTTGTTTGTAATTCTTTTTTGAACAAATAATCTTTATTCTGCTTTTTTACGTTATCTTGTTAGCTACTAGTTCGATTGTCGCTCAGTCGCCACGTCATCGTGCCATTGCATCTATCTTGTTTTGAAAATCGATTCTTCTTTTCAGAGCATTTAATGCTCAGGATTTCCTCATTAATGTGACGGAGGAGTCATGATGATTCAATAGACACGTGTCAACTTATAAGGGCGCCAAGGGTTAGCGTGCCCTAGGAATTGGTGAGATCAAAGTGCCTTCTCACTTCTCAAGAATCGTACTCATTACCTATGCCTGTTCCTTGAGACGCCGTGACGACTGTTACAACATTCGTTTTACTTGACTTCTGAGACTATAAAACCTAACACTTGTTTCTTTTTTCCACTTTTGTCATTTTACTCTTTCCATATTCTTCTGAGTCGGCTTCTGTTTCTCCTTTTCATCGTTTGGGCGTTGAGAGTTCCTCTCCTTAGAAAGGTATTTCTCGTTTGCTCCTGCCGTATTCTTCATCCTTTTAGCCTTCATTTCTGCCATGACTAGGACTCGTCGCTCTGAGTCTAAATCCATTGACGAGGAAAAGATTGAAAATACCATTAGTAGCATTACTTCTTTAACCGTTCTTAATAAGCATCTAGTCGATCATCATGCTAATATTTCGAAGGGTTATACGGTCTCCGTTGCCCCTGAATCATTACGCCTGAATAGCATTTTGACCGGTAATCGTAGGGTTCTATATGCCCAGATATTTCGTTACGGTTTCCGGTTTCCTGTTGATTCCTTTGTGAAACAGTTGCTTACTGCTCTTGATCTGAATCCTATTCAGTTAACCCCAAACACATATTGTTGTGTTTATGCCTTTCTAGAACTTTGCAAGTACAAAGGGATTAACTCTCCTTCCCTTTTGCTGCTTAAATCTCTTTTCAAACTGTACAATCGTCGGGGTGTGATAGCGATATTGCCCCATTATAACGATGACTCGCTTAAGAACTTCACCTGAAAACTCCTTCACCTTGAGTCTTCCATTGAAGATTGGAAAAAGGGATTTTTTGTTATTGAGCTTCCTGATCAGCCTGACCCTTGGTGGTGATCTGGTTTTAATCAAGACGTCAAGGATAGTGCCTGGGGTCGGCGGGAGGCACTCCGCCAGCCTGATCGAGGCTGGTTGGACAAACTACTCCAGCTGGAAATCAGTGTTCATACTCGCAACTTGGCATGTGGGATGGACATCCAAACTTGCATCAAACGTGAGTGTTGCGTTGTTTTCTTCTTTGTCGTAGTCTGTACTAACGCTAACCTTATCTCATGATTATGCAGCAACCGATCCCAACCGGAAGCCCGAGAGCGTCAGGAAACGGCTAAGAAGGGTTCAACAAATGAGGGAAAAAGAAGAAGTTATTGTCGCCGCTGCCGCTGCCGCTGCTATAGCCGCGGTTAATCCGACTGTACCGCCTGTCACTACCGCGAGTCTCATTCAGGCGTCGTCTTCCCCAATTGGTGAGGAATCTGCTACTATTCCTCTGGGTGTTCCTGTCATGTCTGTTGCCGCCTACCCTGCTCAGGCCTCCTCCTCCAGGGCACCACCAAAAGGAAAGAGAAAGAAAAGGATGAGAAGCGTTGCCGCTCTCCCTCCGTCTCCAGACGCGGAAGCTTCCTCTGAAGCGTCTGTTAACGATATCATTGCGGTAAACATTTCTTTCATAAATGCGTTACCTCACCCATTGCCTTTTAATATAATTTTTGATTTTTCTCTTATTTTCTTATCCCTCACTGCATTTTTCTCTGTAGGGCATTACCATGAACTTGAGCCACATACTGGCTCGTCCTGCGAAGAGGACGCGACCTGACGCGGGGCGCACGAGCCCGCTGATGGGTCACGCTGATACCGGGGGGGAACACAACGTCACCGTTGACCCCACGATGCCTTCTGGGGATCAATCTTCTAATTTTCTCGGGGGCCTTAGTGGTTGAGGGGCCTTTGAATCCTCACTGCATTCCTTTGACACCTCGACTCCTCCCTTTTCCAGTGGTTTGGGCTTTAGCGAAGATTTATCTGGTTTCTCACCTCATGGTTCCTTCGGACTTCATGTGGGTACTTCTTCTCACCAACCTCCCTCTCCCTCTACCGTGGTTTTTATTCCTTCTGGCACCCTGATGCTTCGGCACTTAGGGGGAGGGGTTGTCGCGCCTCACCTCATGGCCGACCTGAGTTCGATGGGCGAATCCGGTCCTATCACTCATCAGGTTGACTTGGCCAAACTACGTAGTTTCGGGTTTGCGGCTGTCGGGGGCGACAGTTCTGTCGAAGTTTCTTCTCTCTTGGTTGCATATGCGTTAATGTCCCCCGAGGAGCGGGAGGCCTTCCTTTCTCGACCCGCGGATGCACAGGTAAGCTCATTGCGCTCCAAGCTCTTTACTTATTTCTCTGAGTTTCATTACTGGGAGGAGCACATGTCGTATAAGGTCGCTACCCTTTTCGCCTCCTTAGACGGACTTTCTAAGGAGAAAGAGGAGAAAGAGAGGTTATTGAAGGAACGCCAGAATTTACTACTGGCCTTGGCGATGGCCCGGAAGGAACAGAGAGAGGCGCAAGAGCAGGCGTCTGCTGAGAAAACCAGGAGTGCCACGTTGGAAGAGGAAAAGACAGCATTGATGGCAGAGAAAACGGCACTAGAGGGAGAGACGGCAGAGAAATGCATGTGGTATGTTGAGAACACTACCGCTATCATGGCCAACTGCTTCTCAGAGATTCATGGAGAAGAGGCGTACCGCGGTGATGCCCTTTTCTGCCGCTTTCCTGAAGAAGTCCGTGCATCTCACGGATGAGGGCTTCCGTCAAGCCAAGGCAAAGGGCTACAAGAGTCGGGGAAGTTTGTAGGGTCGGCCTATGCCAAGCGTTATTACTCTGTTTGTTGCTCAAGAGTCGTCCATTTTTGTCCTTGTCTCTTGAACCTTAGGTAGTGTTTGGTTGGCGGAATCAGGGAGGAAAGTAACTCGGGAATCTGAGATTCCAAGCTTTATTGTGTTTGGTTGTGACAAGGAATCACTTTCCCCCGGAATCCAACTTTCCTTGACTGCCTTGACTTTCCCAAAAATGGGGGAAAGTGATTCCTTGGCTAGGGGGTGGGGAGAGTGATTCCCCCCACTAGGAAAGTAATTTTTTTTTGTTAAATGACATATTTATCCAAAACTAATTATAAAAACATTAACCTAATAAAGCATCTTCTTTCTTCTCTATTTTCTAAAACTTCGCCAAATTATATTAATTACACAAAAATTATATTAATTACACAAAAATTATAATTAATTACATAAAAAATATAATAAATACATAAAAATAAATTATATTAATTACATCAAAATTATAATAATTACATCAAAATTATAATAATCACATAAAAAATACATAGTAATGATGTAAATAATAATATGTAGAAGAAAATACGGTTAGAAACAGGAATAAATCATCCAAGAAATCCATATCCTAGATTTGTCTATTGTTGCAATTATGTTTTTTTTGCATTGCTAGAACAATGTGTCATACTTTGCTTAAATTTTCAAAGACTCTAATATGAAGGTTATGTCATTTGTCATGTTCTTTAACCTGCAAAAAACATAGTCATAAAACAAACTCATTTGATATTTTAATTGTTGAAAGATAATTAAATAGAGAGAAAGTCTAACGTGTTTAGAGAAAACTGTGTAACACAATATATATAGAAAAGAATATTTAGACACCTAACAAGATAACAAAAAATACCTAACAAAAGGATAAAATAGTCTTTTTTTTTACTTTTCTTGAGGATTCCCAAGTAAAAAACAAACACAATAATGTTACTTTCCCGGGAATCTTAAATCTCAACCAAACACAAAAAATTGACATTCCCCTCAATCACTCTCCCAGGTATCATTCTCCCGGGAGAGTGATTCCAAGGGGGAAAGTAGCATTCCGTGAACCAAACGCTACCTTAAAGTTTTAGACTTTTGTAACCCTTCTGGGGTATTTATGAACAACCATATATTCGGCTTCATAATTTTGTTTGCTACTAATTTCCTTTCCTTATTGAGTTGTGACGATGGGTGCGTCGGGAGATATCGCGACATGACCCTTGCATGCGCATTTCAATAATCACTCAGTAGATAACCTTCAAGATAATAGACTTATAGAAGAGAAGCGCGATTTCCATTGCTCCCAGCTTTCTGCAATATATAGCGCATAATCGCATTGTCGTTGATGTCCTCAAGTAATGGATCAGAATGACTTGTAGATAGATTCTGACGTCTCCCTTTCCATGGGAATATGGCCAGAGATACACGTAATATCCGCATCGTTTAAATCACGTTTCCCAAGCCACGATAGCGAGAGAATCAACCTCCTTATTGTCTGAACAATATCGTTGCACATTCTCTATTAGAAGTCATTAGTAAAACGACATGTATTAATAGACAATAATTACCCGTAAGAGTCTTTCGGCTCCGACTCGGGTGTTGTCGTTGGTGTCGCTCGTATCGCTTTCTCCACCAGCCATCTTCACCAGGGATTTCCCATCTCGTTACTTGCTGGAATTTTACGATTCTTCACGTTTCCCTATTTCCACGATCGGCCTGGAAAGTGCCTCATCTTAGTGAGTTGTCGGATCAGGATAGGCCATCACAAGGCTAGGTTTTTCACTTTCATGCGTTGACCTCGCATCCCAGAATCGTGCCCTCACTTAGTGAGCCGTCTGTATTAGCCCGGTTATCACAAGGATAAGATTTTCACTTCCAAGATGGAGTTACTATCTCTCTAGGCGTGCCTCTTCCTGGTGAGTCATCTACACTAGAACGGTTATTACCAAGGATAGGACTTTTCACTCCTAGAGATGTCGGGACGTTCCTCGTCTTAGTGGGTCGTCTATGTTAGCCCAGTTTGCCACAAGGATAGGACTTTTCACTCCCGAGGGTGTCGGGACGTGCCTCGTCTCAATGGCCCACCCGTGTTAGCGTAGTTGCCACGAGGATAGGACTTTTCACTCCCAACACTAGTTTTTAGGTATGCCAGGGCGTGCCCTCACTTAGTGAGTCGTCTGATCAGGACCGGCCATCACAAGGATAGGACTTTTCACTCCTGGTACCCTTTATTATCTGCACACAATCAGCCACAAAATACACAAGAATATTCTCTATTCGAGCGTTAGCACAAGTCAGGGCTGAGATTAACGAAAGGTACAGAAAGTGTGTTAGACTCTAGCATGGTATAGTTTCAAATGAGCTACGTTCCAAGAGTTAGGTAAGGGAGTACCATCGAGTGTTTCCAGGTGATACGCTCCCTTTCTGATAACGCGGGTGACGCGGTATGGGTCATCCCAGTTCGGGCTGAGTTTCCACATACGCTGTCCGGCGGCTCGTTTGTCTCTAAGCACCAGGTCGCCTGCTTTCAACATGCGTTCTTTGACACGCTTGTTGTGATAACGTGCCATCCTTTGCTTCTAATGAAGCATTTTCAGAAGAGCTTCCTCTTGCCATTCTGGTAACACGTCGAGGCTAGCCCGTAGCCTCTCCTCATTCGTTTCTTCCCTAAAGTATGCCATTCACAGGCTCATAGTACCGATTTCTACCGGTGTGATGGCCTCAGTGCCAAAAGCCAATGCGAAAGGTGTCTCTCCCGTACTAGTTTTGACGGTCATGCGGTACGCCCACATCACATATGGCAGCTCGTCTGCCCATTTCTTTTTAGACCCTTCCAAGTTTTTCTTTATGCCAGTGAGAATGCTTCGGTTCGTCACCTCTGCTTGACCGTTGGTCTGCGGGTGAGCCATGGAAGAGAATCTTTGTTCGATCTAAAATTCTGTGCACTGATCTCTGAAGAACTGGCTGGTGAATTGTGTTCCGTTATCGCTGACTAGCACACAGGGAACACCGAACCGCATGATAACTTGGTGTTTGAAGAAACACCAAAAAAATTCTGTCGTGATGTTGGCCACCACTTCCGCTTCTGCCCATTTCGTGAAGTAATCTACTGTCACGACTACGAATTTTAGTTGAGACCTTGCTTTTGGAAATGGGCCCGGGATATCTATCCCCTATTTCGTGAATGGACAAGGAGCCACTATCTCAGAAATCTCTGTAGCGGGTTGTCGAGGAATCTCAGAGAACTTCTGACACTTTTGACAAGTCTGTACATAATTGTGGCAGTCTCTTCGAATGGTAGGCCAGTAGAATCCAGACCTAAAAACTTGCGCGGCTAAGGTGCCACCTGATGCGTGCATACCACATATTCCTTCATGGATTTCTCGCAAAGTCTGAAGGCCTTCTTGTTTCGTTATACACTTGGCCGCCGGGTGAGAGAAGCATCTCCGGATCAGCTCTCCATCATAATATGTACACCTTGCTGCTTGTTTTAGCACCTTCTTTCTCCCGGTGTTATCCGAAGGTAATTCCTCATGTTTCAAGTATTTTATCACGGGGATTCGCTAGTCATTTTCAATTTCTTCCACGCAAAGCGACGTTTGCTCTTCCATGGAGGAGGGAACCGATATCTCTCTGTAGTATACACCCTTGGGTATGGACGCGTCTAGATTTGCAGTGAGTTTGGCCAAGCCGTCCTCTTCAACGTTATCCTCTCGGGGAATGTGTTCAAAGCTGACCCGCATGCCGCTTTTCTTTATTTCCAACAGTTCGCGTTTCACCTTAGCGAGGTACTGAACCATGATGGGCTCTCTAGCCTGAGAGTGTCCCAAGACTTAGTCTATTATCAGTTTGAAATCTCCACAAATTTTTAATTGCAAGTCTCCCATCATTCCCGTATCATGTATGGCCTTGGTGGAAAAGTTTCTTCCTATTCTGAGACCAGCTAGTAGCGCCTCATATTCTGACGCATTATTGGACAACGGTTACAGTATTCTGATGGCGTGCAGAATCTGCATATCATGTGGCCCGATCATGAAGATCCTGGCTCCCGCTAGTTCTTGGTTCTTGGCTCCATCCACATGAACAACCCACAAGTCAATGTAGGTTTGAGGAAACGGGAGGTCCAGGTCCTCTCTTTCCTCTTCCGGCAGGTCCGTTAATGGGTCTTCTGTAAAGGTACACTCGGCTATGAAGTCTACTAGGACCTGGGCTTTCACGGAGGGACGATTTTTGTACCGCAACCCGTATTGCTCGAGTTCGATGGCCCAAATCAGCATCCTTCCTAAAGACTCAGGCTTCTGGAATATCCTTTTCAACGGCTGGTCAGTGAGTACGATAACGGGATGGGCTTGGAAGTATCTATCCATCTTCCGCGTGGCCTGAACCAGTACAAATGCTATTTTTTCAATGCGAGCATATTGTAGCTCGGCATCTTTCAAGATGTGACTCACAAAATAGACAGGGTGATGTAGATGGTTGTCGTCTCAAACGAGGACGGCGCTAACCACTTCGTCTGTAATGCCGAGGTATAGGTATAGGGTATCGCCCGGTTCTGGCCTTGTCAGCACCAGGTCGGACGATAAATAAGCTTTCAGGCCCATGAACGCCTCTTCGCATTCCGTTGTCCATCCGAAAGGAGCTTTTTTACGTATGACCTTAAAAAAGGGCAGACATCTCTCGCCCTGCTTAGAGATAAACCGCCCTAGGGTAATAATGCGCCCGGTCAACCTTTGCACCTCCTTGACAGTTCGAGGAGGTATCATATCCTGGATGGCTTTGACCTTTGAGGGGTTGGGCTGGATGCCTTTTCGGCTAACCACATAGGCCAAAAAAATTCCCGTCAGAAACGCGAACATGCATTTACGGGGATTCAACTTCGTTTGATATTTCCTCATTACGCGGAAGACTACTTCTAAGTCATTCAAATGGCCCTGGAAACTTCGGCTCTTAACCAGTATATCGTCAACATACGCTTCCACGTTTCTTCCAATTTGCTTTTCAAAGTCCTTGTTTGCTATTCGTTGACAGGTAGCTCCAGCATTCTTCAGCCCAAACGGCATTGTCATATAACAGTAAGTAGCTTTCGATGTGATGAAAGCGGTTTTTTTTCATCCTCAACGGCCATAGGGATTTGATGATATCCCGAATTGGCGTCTAGAGAGCTTAGATAGGCGTACCCCGTAGTCTGATCGACCAGCTGATCAATTCGAGGAAGAGGATAGCAATCTTTGGGACAGGCATCATTTAAGTCAGTAAAATCGATGCACATACGTCAATCTCTGTTGGGCTTGGGGACAAGAACTGGGTTGGCTAGCCAGGTCGGGTATTGAACTTCTCGGATGAAGCCGGCGTCTAGGAGTTTGATCACCTCCTTCTCGACAGCTGACGCTTTCTCTGCAGAGTCGCTTCTGCTGGATTGGCTTGACGTTGGAGTCAACATTGAGTCAGTGTTCTGCCACCTCTCGAGAGATACCTGGCATGTCCGCGGGCCTCTATGCGAATTCTCCTTTACACTTGTGCTACAGCCGAGCTAGCTGAAGGTTTTCCATAGGGCTAAGCTTTTCACTAACCAGGAAGCTTGCTCCGTCAATCCCGTTAACCGGCACGGGTACCATTTTGTCTAATGGCTGAATTTGTTTCTCATCATTTTGTTCGTACGGATCTACCGTTACACAGACGTACCTATCACAACTCTTCTGGTTCATGAGGAGGTAACACTCGTCCGCCAATTTCTGATTTCCTTTTATTGAGACTACTCCATCCCAAGAGGGATATTTCATCCTCAAATGTTTCTGCGATATCGCTGCTCCGAAGCGGTTGAGGAAAGGTCTCCCCAGAATAGCGTTATAGGGCAGATTTAGGTCCACGACCAGGAATAGCAGCTCCTCTGATCGCTTGGAGGTATCCTCTCTGAAGTATATGGGCAAGGTGGTTACCCTAGTTACTGGGATCGCGACCCCGTTCACCCCAATTATTGGTTTCTTGCAGGGCGTCAACTCGTTGTCGGGGCGCTTCATAAGATTATAGGCTTCTAGTGAAAATAAGTTCATGGCACTTCCGTTGTCCACGAGGGTTCTTCTAACCCCGTGATTAGCGATAACAGGTGTAACCACTAATGCATCGTTATATGGATAAATGACGCCTTTCTTGTCCTCTTCGAAAAAAGACAGCACCATCCTGTCCAAAGCGCCTATCGCTTCGCTTTTCACTATCTCGGAGTTAACTACGCAGGTTCATCTAGGTAGGGGGTGCCTCCGGCTATGATGTTGATGATAGGGACCTCATCATCATCCACCATGAGTGTCTCTCTACCTCTTCCGGCGGGGATAGCGTTATTTCCTGGAACACGAGGGGGAGCTGGTCTGTTATCAGCGGCTCTGCCCGCAGGATTGTTCTTAGCTTCCTCTCTGGTCTTAGTGGCGAATTCTCCGAGATACCCTTCCTCTACTAGACGTTCTATCGCCAGCTTCAATTCTCTGCACACTTCTGTAGAGTGTCCCTTAGCTTTGTGAAACTTACAAAAAGCGTTTTCTCTTCCTCCCATGATTACCCCAGGCTTAACGGGGGCGGGGTAACTAATGGGTAGATTCCGTTGTTCCACAATCGCTAATATCTCCGCTCTTGGTAAAATGAGGGAAGGGAGGTCTGGGTCGTAAATTCGACCTTTGGGAGGATCTCCTTGTCGTCGAGTAGGAGAATTGCCAGACTTTCCTTTTGAGGAGTTGCCTCTTCGCCGGCTAGAGGCCTTAAGAATGTGATCCTTTCATTGTGTGTATTCGTCAATAAAGTGATCCTCCGAAATGGTGGTGGTAGGAGCGTTAGGGATTTGAGGTGCGTCTTGTAACACGTTCTGGGCTCTGTCCCTATTTTCTTCTTCTTTCATTCTTGCATAGTTGTGGGCCTTCAGCCTTAACGTGCCTAAAGTCGCTGGAGGGTCTACCATCAACGTGTCTCTTAATTTCCCGTAACGGCAGTTCTGCTTCAAGGCTTCTACGGCGAAGTCCACAGTAACGCCGGGTGTTAATGACATTTCCAAGTCAAAACGACTAAGGAAATCTCTCAAAGATTCCTGAGGCTTTCGGTGCATATCAAATAAGGCCGCGACAGATTTCCTGATGGGGACCGCAGTGCTGAATCGACTTCGAAACTTAGATTCCAACTATGGGAAGCTATCAATAGATCTACCGGGAAGACCCTCAAACCAGAGGCGGGCAACCCCTGACAACGTCATGACAAATATTTGACACAAGGCTGCATCACTATGGGTCTGGAATTGTACGAAGTCCTTCACCTTGTTGAGATGAGAAATGGGATCTCTCGTACCATCGTATGACTCTGTAGGAAGTTTCACATGCCGACTGACCCTATGACACCTCACCCGATGACTAAATGGGTGACCTGAAGTATCGTCAAGGATTTCACGCGTATGACGAGGGGGTGACACTTCCAGATGACGCCTTCGACTACGCGGATCTGGAGTGTGACGTCTCTGAGGGGACTGACTGCGACTCCCGGGTGAGCGGGTTCGATGTCTTCTACTGCTGGATCTTTCGCTACGCTCAAGGGATACATTCCTATTCACTTCTTCTCGCCGACCGTCCCAACGGTCTTTGTGTTCGTCGAGCCACCTTTCTCCTTGAGGGATGGGAAATTGCGGCACTTGCGGCACATAAGACTCTACCTGTCCCTGGTCGAGTTGCACAAAGCTAATTGGGGTATCCGTCGCAGGCATAGTTAACGTAACACTCCTGGGTTGTAAAGACGATAAGGGTCGTTCGGCGACAATGGATGGTGTAAAAATAACCTGGGGAGGAATACTCGACCCAGAAGCATCTGGCGTGATCCTCGCGGCCAGCTCAGTCAAGTAATCCAGTCGAGCACGAAGGGCAGATATTTCACTCGCTAAGCGTGAGTCCCCTAGAAGGAGGAGCATAAGAACTGGATCCTCCCGTCTGGGGCAAGGGAATGCTTATCTGGGAGGAAGGTGTTCCTCCTACCATTCTAAAGGAGAGATCTAAAGACTCTCGACTGATTTCTTGCATTATAGTAGACCCATCAGCGGTGGTGAAAGGAAAAAGTCACCTACGGATCGCAAAGGGAATGTTGGAAGATGGAGGCGGAGTAGACTCCGAGTCAGAAGCTAAGTTTGGTCCGATCTTCCCAGGAAAAATGGAGCTTGGCTGTCAAGGATGCTCACTTAATCAACCAAAGCTCTCAATAAAAGCACCAATTTGATAAGATTCGAAGTTATGGGGAGTCGGAAGTGGAGGTGGGGCCGATCAGAGTCACTGTGGTTGCCATTGAATGTACCTGCAAAGTGCCGGAGGGAGGACTCCGGCATAGACACTCTGATGCCTAAGTTAGTAGTAGAGGTTCCAATAGCGATCTTAGGCTTACCTTGCGTTTTAAATGGTGGGGTATTTATAGGCCGTACGAGGGAGTTAATTTTAGTGGAAGGCGTTATCGGGGGAGATAACGCCTCACGTGACATCATAGGCGACAACTTCCAGTGACGTCATAGCTGTCCTGGGATGGGATAGCGTCATGCGAGCAGGTGGATGACGCGTAAGACCCCCCCCCTGCTAATGTCGACCATCCCAGAGCTCCTTGCTGGCTAAAGGGAGTCAACCTCCCTCGGCTGACCCCTAGCTGGTGCGGTAGGATTCCGGCCTTTGCAATGATACAAGGACGATAATACCCTTGGGGTAGCCTTAATTGTTATCAATATTAATTTATTCCTTTTAGGTTATCCATAAAAATATATTGAGAAAATAATAAATACATGCTAAATAGAGTCAAACTAGTAAGAAGAAAATGATAAGTCAAGCCAAGTCAGAGCGATGGAGAAGACCTCATTTTGTATGTTGGTCTGGTAATAAATTAGGGTTTGGAAGGTTTTTGAATAAATAAACAAAGATGGCTATATATCCCATCTGCTTTCGTCATCTTTCTTGTACAAAGATGTCTTGTTACACGTCATATAAGTCCTATTTCTTTTGTTTAATCCACTGTGTGGTGTAATAAAGAATATTCCTTTTGGGTGGCCGTCCTATTGTTTTCACACGATGAAGAAAATTGTATAAACAAAAACTTAAAATTTTCTAAAAAAAACTTGTGGTTCTCTCCTTTACAGACATAATATTTACTATAGCATTTAGGGTTTAGGGATTGGCACATGAACACATATTTATTAGAGTAATTAAATTCAAGCTCTTTAGAATTTGTACTTTTAATTGTTTGTTTATTAATCAAGGTTTTCATATACTGATCACGAGATGTTTCTTAATGTGAAAATATTCATGGGTGGAGTTTTGATTTTAGTCCTAAAATTTCAGTATGTCAATTGCGAGGTCTCTAATTTTTATATTGATGTAGAAGATTTGGCCATATCAATGCACTTCATTATGTGTGTAAATACCCTTGGGAAGAAATGGAGACTGGTCTGAGGGCTTTGAGGGATGGTAAACACATGAGGGAAGTCGTGAATGAGATATTGATATCTAGCGAAGACACCTAAGAAGTGTATGTAGAACATATGATCAACACGCCTATCTTGAAGTGATGTTGGACTCTAGTGAGGAAGAAGTTCCAGGTCCTTCAAAGGGTAGTGAGTCTGGGGTTTGAGACAAAATGGAAAGACTGTTGTTGACATATGGTGAAGTTGAAGCTAAGAATCACATGAATTTGGATGCAATGAAGGACGGCAATGGTCTTGGTCAGAATAGTGTGAGGATTGTGGAGGAAGAACTTGTATTAGTTGAGAGTGATAGTGGTGACTCTAATGTGGGGAATGGGGACGAAGGTGATGATGTTATAGGAAATGAGGAAGTTAAGATTGAGGAGGAGGTTAATGGTACT
This sequence comes from Viola odorata, assembly GCA_963691705.1. Taxonomy (NCBI): domain Eukaryota; kingdom Viridiplantae; phylum Streptophyta; class Magnoliopsida; order Malpighiales; family Violaceae; genus Viola; species Viola odorata. Next base: position 40,957,723 of record OY829542.1, on the reverse strand, counting down.
GTTAATAAAGGGAAAGAACCAAAGGAAAATGATGTTGGAGCAAATGGAGATTGTGAGTATGGTGAGGACAGTGAAGATTAGGATTACAAAAAAAGAGGTGGTAGCAATAGTGACGAGTCTGAAAACTTGACTAACATCTCTATTTCTGACGATAAGGACTCAGGAGATCTATTTGATGAAGATGTAGGGGACATTGATGTGTCATCGTTTGCAGTAAGGCCGAACTACATGGAGCAAGCATCAACATCAACAAGTGCAGGACCCAAGGGGATTCTAGTGGTAGATAGAGAAGTGGGAGTAGATGAAGTTGAGTTAGAATATGAGACTGATGATGTTCTAAGAAGTCCTAGGGGGTTAGATTCTGATAAGGAGACAAAGACAAAGGAAAGAGAGTATTCAAAATTCAATGAAAGTATAGATATGAAGGGAACAATTACGTTAGGTGTCGGTATGAAGTTTTCAACGCCTGATGTGTTTAGGGAAGCTTTGAAGGAATTTTTTCTGCAGCAAGGACATGACTACAAATTCTTCAAGAATGAAAAAACTAGGATTACAACCTATTGCATTGAAAAATATGGTTGGAGAATATATGCTTCACCAACACCTGATAGGAATAGTTTCCAGATCAAGTCGTACAGCAATGTTCACTACTACTGGAAGGTCCAACGCCACAGTAAAGCAAGTGCTAAATGGGTTGCCAGTAAATACCCGACAGACTTCAAAGAGAACATAGAGCTTGATTTGAAAATTTTATAAGGGAGAATCAATAGAGAGACAAACATTACAGTGTCAATGCATAAGATGATGAGGGCTAAAGGAATAGCAAAGGTTATGATTGAGGGTGAAGAAGCTGAGCAATATAGTCTACTGTAGAATTATACTGAGCCTATCAGGCAGTCCAATCCTGGAAGCGCAGTCATAATAACTGCTCTAAGTGATGTATATGTGCCTTGTAGCATGTAAATTTGGATGCTTGGTAGGGTGTAGACCATTCTTTGGTATTGATGATTGCCATCTAAAAGAGACTTACAAAGGACACCTATTATCAGCAATAGGAAAAGATGTTAATGATAACATCTTTCCTATTGCATGGGATATAGTAGACTTAGAGTGTAAAGCAAACTGGTTATGGTTTCTTCAAAGACTGCAAGATGACATTGGCCTACTACATAACTGGTGCATCATGTCTGGCAGTCAAAAGGTAGTGTTTGTTCTTTTAACTTTTGTTGTTGGTATTGATATATCTAATATTTGCTCTGTTTGACTTACTTTAACTTTCATCTATGAATAGGGTCTACAAGAGATTTTTAATACTATGCTTAAAGATGTTGATCATAGATACTGTGTGAGACATGTCTGGGTTAATTTCAAATCAGAGTGGGGAGGACAATTTATGAAGGATGAATTATGTGCTGCTACCAGATCATACACAGTTTCCAAGTTCAAGTGCCATATGGATAGGATAAAAGGGGAGAGTATTGCTGCTTATAACTATTTAATGAAAATACCTACACAGAGATGGTCCAGGCATGCCTTCAATCCTTGGGTGAAGGGTGATCTGCTACTTAACAATTTGTCAAAGATCTTCAATTATTATATAAAGTAAGTCTTCCTCAATTAATTTATATTAAGTAAATATTTCTTGATTAATTTATATTAAGTAAGTCTTACTTGATAAAAAAAGTGTGGTTAATATGCTTTATTTGTCAAGAAAGCCAGGAGAAAACCCATCATCACCTACTCATGAGAAGATTCCACAAAAAGTACCAGGGTATGCTACTTTATGGTGGAACTCTTTGTCCAAAGTGGTATACCATTCTAGACAAGATAGTATTAGAGGCACAAACTTATTCTGTGTATCTTGCTACCCAAGAGAAGATGTTTGAGGTGGTCCATATACATGAAGATAGAAAGAACTATAACCTGGAAACAAAGACTACTTGCAGAAAATGGGACCTCACTGGGTGCCTTGTAGCCATGCAGTGGCTGCCATAATATACTTGAAAGGGAAACCCTTTAATTACATTGATCCTGCATACATAAACAGCACATACTTGTCAATGTATGGGAGGAGTATATTGCTTGTTCCAGATCGACAAGAGTGGCCTATTGTTGAAGGACACAATAATGTTATTCCTCCAACACATACAAAGCAGAGTGGAAGACCTAAGACAAAGAGGAGGAGGGAGGCAGGAGAGGTTGGCCCACCTATTCCAAATAGAATTAGGAGAGTTGGGTTGAGAATGTCATGCATGAATTGTAAAGAGAAAGGGCACAACACTATGACATGTCCACTACCTATGAGACCTAACCTATCTCCCTTGAAGAAAAAAAGGAAAACTTCCCCATAGATAGTAGAACATGTGAGTTGGTTGTTTTCTTATATATATTGTATTTTTCCTGTATAGTTTATAATGACCACATCTTATTACTTGTTTCACTATAGGAAAATGGTGTAAGGGCTGAGCAGGAGGATGAGACAAATGTGCCAACTGAAAGAGTCATACATACAAGGTCAAAGTCTAAAGGCAATGTTTCTAGTAGTGGGGAAAGGACTAGCACAAGGGAAAATGCCAATACACAGCAAGAAAATGATAGTCCAGAGTAGGTTAGTTGTTTAGGCATACAATAATTATAGTACTTAATTTATTGTTGGTAGGATTTTTTTATAATGCGTGCATTGCTAATCTATAAATTTCAACATGAAGGGAAATGCATTTTCTAGTGATACAGTTGGGATGTCATCTAGGCCAGCACTGGTCATCCCATCCATAGCACAACATGTACAAAGAAAAGTGGCTGAGCCGACCACTTAAAGAAAGAAGAGAAGGATATTCAAATCCCCTGGACTTCTCAACACATCAGAGATGATGTATTCGTTCATTCAAGTTATAGTACCTATTAGTTGATTGAGTGTTAATTCCTCTGATTTTAACTGTTTGCAGACTCCAACACATGTCACTCAACCTCTAAGAAGTGACATGAACATCCCACCAAGACCAAAAACAACACCATCAGTTCTTGTACAACCCTCTCAATCAAGCCAAAACTGGCCACCTTCCTAAAGCAGCACCACCGAGTATAGGAAACCACCTAAGAATACCACCACCAAAGACATACCAGCTTCGAAGAGCAGCAACAACCAATACAAGCAACCCTCTCAGAGCAAGAACAAGAAGATATAGGTGCCTTAGTGAAGTGTTTTCACTAAAGTGTTGTCATTTTCCGATGTAGTGTCACTTTTTGGATGTTTTTTTGGATTTTAACTCATACCATTGTATGTATTGAGATATGGGATATTGATGTGGCGATGAACTTATAGGTACCTAAGTACCTCTTTTGGCTTTGATTTGATACCAATATAGAGATATGTCTTCTAGACTAGCATGTAGAAAGGGGTCAAGTTTTGGGTTTTGGATAACAACAGTATAGAGTGACATTATTCCATGTAGAAAGGGGTCAATTTTTGGGTTTTGAATGACAATATAGTATGATACCATATGTAATTCTTCTGCAATGGTTAGCAGTTAAATACAATTGCTCTTTTTGGGTTTCACATAAATTTGTATAATTTTTTTTTGGGTGTTAATAACCAATTGCAATTGCTCTTTTAAATCAGTGTTAAATAGTCAATAATGCATTGTTTGATTATAGCTAGTTATGTACAATTTCCAAGATCAGTTAACAATAAAGTTTCATTCACTCATTCATACAAATTGTCATTGACAAATTTCAAATTCACGACTTGAATGCTAGAAATATACAACCCCACCCAAACAAATATACTAATTGATACGAGCATGGACGAGGAGCTACCCGTACCCAAAGGACCAATGACAAGGACACGGGAAAAAGCCATTCAAGAACAATTAGTGGTGTTTATATAGTAGAAATTCACCAAGCACATGGCGTGGGAAGAAGAAGAAGAGCGACGGATGATCAATGTCCTTGCAAGCCATGAAGTCACATGAGAAGACGGTTTTTAACGGTATGCCGTCAAGCCTCTAGCGGCATACCTTCTGCCTCAGCCATCAATTGGGCATGGAGAACCAGTGCTTAACTGTATGTCGTTAAGCCACTAACGGCATACCGTTAACCACTGCCCCAAATGACAATTTCGGCCATTTTGAAGAACAACCCTCCAGACATTGTATAAATAGCTCTTTCCCTTCATTTTGTAAACTTAGCTTGTATTTTGATGAAACTTAGTTGAGTACTTTAGCCTCCTAACTCTCATTATAAGCTCTCTTGGTGCTCATCTATTTGGTTTGGAAAGCCATTGATTTGAGTCAAGTAAAAATATCAAAAATTTCTACTTTGTTGTGTCATATTTGTGTTGCACATTTATTTATGAATTCCAACATCAAAAGGCCAAGAATAAGAACCTTAATCCTCACGATTAAGTTACTCTTTCCGCATTTGTGTGTGTCGATGTTTATGTGATTGCGTCTTCCCTTTCTCCTTGTGTCAAACGTGTCATCTTCCATCTTGAACTAGATCCTTCTCGAGAGATTAATCTCTCATAGATCTCTCACCATCAATCCCTCCTACTCGCTGCTCCAACTCCATCATCCTTTTAATGGAGAACTGTGACCGTATCACTAATTCATTATTTATTACAACTAACACACACAAGAGCCATGGACAAAATCTGCAGAAAAATTGCAAAGCAGGTGCCCATATACACACAAGATAAAGTTCTAGGTTTCTGACAAATCGTACCAACACACTCCATCAGCTCTCTTTGAAGCTTCTCAACTTCCCCCTTCACTCCATCTATAATCTCTTCCTTCATCTCAACCAAATTGTTATCTTCTTCACGAAAATCGGTCCTCACACCACCTTCTCGCACGTGACACCATGACCAGAACTCACACGCATCATTCACACATTTATAGTACAACCTCCCATGATTAAGCGTGAATTCAGAGATTTTAACAGTAGTTCTTATCCCACACTTACATTCTCTGTCCTTGAATCTTGGGTAGGGTTCTTCAGATCCTCCTCTGCCGACTCCTTGGGTTGAAAATGGATTGTAGCTTGAAGAAGACATGGTGTAGAAGATGAAGATGAAATAGCACCAGATCCAAACCCCAATCTTCAATTTCTATCAAACGCTTCAATCAATGTAATGAATCTCTACCGAAATTATGTAGTTGTTTGATTCTCAAGTTCTAGGGTTAGGGTCGTTCCTTTCTTCTCTTCTCTTTCCATTTTTTTCTTCTAGTCTAGGGTTCTGGTAATAGTGGTGATAAGATTTATATATTTTACATATTATTTCAGATATTAAGTAATTATTTATCAAAATGTGGGAAATCTCCCGCTCGTATTCATTTTTTTAATATGTTTTTAGTTTTAGTTTTTGGCTAACAATTTTGAATGGGGTCAACCGGTCATTTATTGACCAAAACTGCAAGTCGCATGGAAATAACACTTTAAGGGAGGAAAAATGACACAAATAGAAGTCATGGGAGGTTTTTGCTTTTTTCAGATAATCTAAGGGTCCAAAAACTATTACCCTAATTTTTATTATGGATATTGCTAAAAACTATTGCTTTATCCATGGTGTTGATTTCGAAGAACTTGCTGGGCTAGAAGTCTCTTCTTCCACGAAACATAAACAATTTTTTGCACATTTGGTGACTATAATAGACCAATCATCTTCTTTTGCAAGTTTTATGAAAGACCAAATTTTGTTTGCTTAATCTGTGTTTGATAGGTAGAATAGTGATTTGGGATTGCAACGTCGTGGCAAGGTGGAGTTGCATGTGTGTTTATAGCCTGCAATCTCTTTCTACTCAACGCACACCACCTACTTGATAGAAGTCTTACCCTATATTTGTCTAGTTTTTTATAGTTAGAAAATTTCACATTTAAGCTGCAATGAACACAATGTTCAATTTTCCACTGGGAAGGAAAAATATAGATTTTGCAGAAAATTAGAAAAGGAAAAGGGAGAGATATCCCGTTCCTAAACACGCCCTAAAATTCTTTATTTTTGGAAAAATACTAGGATGGGTGTGTTGTAAAATAAAGTGAAGGACAATTATTCACATGTGCATTCATATAAATGGCGGGGTCAATAGTTAAAGCTCACATATGTGAGATTTTTATAGCGTTTAAGTGATAGACTCGACCAATAGACCATGACTACCTTTGTTTTTATTGGATCAGCTCACAAAAGAGCAAAGTTATTTTTTATTGTTTATTTGCATCTTTCTCGGGGCAAAATGATATAAAACAACCCTGAACTTTAATGTTTTATTTAAGTCCAACCCTTAACTTTTTTTTTTGTTTAATTGCAACCCTGAACTTCTTGAATAATGTCATATTACCCCCTACCGTAACAGAAATCCAATGTGGCACCGTTATGTGTCGTGTCAACTACCACGATGCCACGTCAGTATGCCACATCACTTTTCAGGACACGTCAGCCTCCAAAATGACATAAAACAACCTTGAACTTTAATGTTTTGATTAATCGCAACCCTTAACTTTGTTTTTTTATTTAATTACCCCTCTGATCATCGCTGACGTGGCGTTGTGATAGTAGCTGACACAACACATAACGGTGCCATATCGGATTTCAGTTACGGTAGGAGGGTAATATGACATAAAGGAAGAAGTTCAGGGTTGCAATTAAACAAAAAAATAATTAAAAGTTGTACTTAAATAAAATATTAAAATTCAGGGTTGTTTTATGTCATTTTGCCTTTTCTCGGGATATCATATATGTTCTACCTATCATTTTTGTGAAATCCTAATTTAGTTTATGTCCTTCTTTGGGCCGGTAGAATTTATTATCATGAAAAACCCTTGACATAATTATAGATTTAGTTGGTGTTTGTTTCACCGATCGAGGGTTGACCTCAAATCTACTCTCTCACTTGAAGTGATTATTAAAAGAAAGTGTTATCATCATGAGAAGTGTTTAACATAATTGTATAGAACTTTAGAAATACGTATAGTCTAATTTCTCTCATGAAAGTACGCATGAAATTTTAGGGTCCAATTGCAAAACTTACTGTCCTCTTTTCCTCACTAATGATAATAAGTTGAATTGATGATTGAGTAGTTGGTTAAAATTTTATTTAAATTAAATTTAACCTTTCAATTAAGAGTTTTTATCAAGTTTATTGATTTCTGTTTAAGCTTAGTTTTCATAAGATCCTTTACAATGGTTGCCAAAAATGGTTTGGTCATGTTGTTTAAATATGTTCTTGAATGTTATAAGGTTAGCTAAAATGCTTCCAATGAATCGATATTTTAAACAATCCATGTAAAATCATGTTTTCGTGTTATATGGTTTTAAGGCATTTCTTTCCTTTTGATTTTGTTGTTAAATTGTTCAGTATTTAATTATTTATTATGGGAAACAAATCATAACATCTAGGCTCAATCACCCATTTTTCTTCAATTATTCAATTGTTTACAACAAAAGGATAGAAAAATAAGGGGAAAAAAGCATAATACTCCTATGTTATGTAGTGTTTGTCCAATTTTGTCAATTAGGTTATAAGATAAATAAAAAGATGTACTTATGTTTGTTCAATTGTTTTCATTGACCCCTACTAATAATTTCACACCAACTTTATACTTACAAGTTACAAGGCAACCAATTTTAGTTTATTTTTTTCTTTAAATGGACCCCACAAATAATATACAATCCTTACCACATAGGAAAATTGGTACATTTTATTGGCGTAAAACATGTAAAGGTAAATTTTGATAACGTTAGTCACATAATCGAGAATTATTTTTCACAGCGGAAGGAAATAAAAAATAAAAAATAATTTACTCCCCACTAAAATTATACTCACTTATATAAATAATAGAATCAAGGCTCATTCTTAACTTCAATATCAAATAGACCCTAATCACTATATTTATATATAAGTAGATAAATTAAATGTATGGTACGTTAACACTCGAGGAGTACCCTATTTTTTATTGAAAATTAAAATATAAATTTGGATAGTTGGCTTAAATATTAAAGGCGTGTTTGGTCCTTAATGTGTTGTGTTGTGAGTATTGTGTGGCGTGTTGCTGTGAAATGAATAAGTAAATTGTTTGGTTAGAAACTACTGTATTATGCTGTGAATTATTATAATTAAAATAAAAGGTAATTGCAGAAAAGCCCATATACTATTTCGAAAAACAGAAACCTCTTCTGCCTTTCAAAATTTTTATTCTGCTTCCTCTATACTTCAATCTAACGGTTAACGACTAAACTTCAATCTATGTTAGTCAACCTAACAAACCGTTAGTGTTGACCCTTAGTAACCGGTTGTTTCTTTTTTCCTTCCCCGTTAACATGCTAAAAAATTAAATACTTTTTTATTTTCTTTTTCTCCTTCTCCCTTCCCTTCATCTTCCTCTCTTCTTTTCTGCAAACTTTTTCCCTTTCTCCCTTCCCTTTATTTTCTTTTTCTTTTCTGCAAAAATTATTTACTTTTTTATACATTTTTTTTCTACAGTCTTGTTTAACCAGTTTTATTTCTGCACATTTAATTATGCTATTTTTTTCTACAGATTTAACTTTGCAATTTTTTTTCCATGGTAGACATATTTGCAGATCTGAAGCTGTTGATGGAGACAGTGAGTGCTCATACAATGTCTGCAAAACCCAATATTACAATCGATACAAAACACATTCTTCTCATTCTTTCTCATTTCTTGATGATTCTCACAAGAATCAAAGTACCTGCTATTATGCAAAAGGTATTTAACCAATACTCCCTCCGGTCCTATAAAAACGACGTTTTAGCATTTTTTTTCTTGGACCAAAATGGAGGACGTTCTCCCTTTCCCAAGACAAAACTCCCTTCTCTTGACAAGAGTACCCTTGTCCAGTGTCCAAAGCAAGCCAATAACTCTCTCTTCATTTGCCATTCCTTTATCATCTTGTTTCCGATTTCAATTTCCGTTCGTTTCCAATTATTGGGTCTTTTGGCATCCCACATTTTAATCTGGGGTTTTTAGTAGGAAAGCAGTCGATTGTCATTTTCCCTATCCATTTTCCCTGCAAAACACCCTTCTCCCAACCGAATCAAATCTAGGGTTTCAACAATTGGGAAATTGGCGTATGGAGAGCGTTGATTACTGGGACGATTCTCAATTCGACAGCTACGGCGCATTTGACAATTCCATGAACATGGTCGTCAATGATTCTATTACAAATGGGGATTCATCGAGTGAGTTCTACTCTAAGGGCATGGGTATGGTGGTTGAGGATTCAGAGGAGGCTGGGAATGTGTTTCCATGTACGTTTCCATGCTTGGCTCGAAGGAAGGCGGCGACTGCGACCAATGATGCAACCCTGACCCAACCTTGTCATGAAGAGAAGGAAACGACAATGGCTTCTAAGGGTGATAGAGACTTTGATCTTAACAAGTTGCCAATAAGAGGTAGGTTCAAATTGGATGATTTAGAGCGCGAGGAAGGTTTTATTGAAATGTTGCGTTTGTTGTTACCAAACTTCTATTGATCAATTCGTAAAAGACTTTTGCCTTATGTATGTTGTTGTAAATTTAGGCAGTTTGGTACAGGCAAGCATTGAACATGAAATGGATGTGTATCCTTTGTTGAATGTATTTAATTTCTCTGTTAGGATTGGTGTTCTTTGTTTTAGTATCTGAATCCCTTGTTGAATGTATTTAATTTAGAGAAATCCTTGTTGAATGTATATTGACTGTAATCTGCCAATTCTGTTGCAATGTGAATTTATTTTGGTGTTAGTGGTTGTTATTGCCGCAATTGAAAATGAGTACCAATTAACATGATAATGCAGAACAAGCAATGAACATGATTATGCAGAACAAGCAATGTATTTAATTTGTAGATTCTTTGATTTAAATGCAATTCCATTATGAACAACTGATGATGTTGAAAAAGAATTATCATTACAAGAGAAAGGGAAGGAGATTGGGGAGAGGATGGTGGAAGATTTTTGGAAGGAAGGGATGAGTGAGCTTGAAGATAGGTAACATGAGAGTTTCACCAGCTTCTACATGCTTGGTTATGAAAACTCGATCTACGATTCTAACTATAATTCTTTACTTTCTCGCAGTATGATCTCTAGAGCAGACATAAATGAGATTTATGCTGAACTTGCAAGGCCTGGTGGTTGGAATGGTAACTTTGGATATAGGGGAAATATTATTTCACCATACAATAATTATACTTGTATGCAAATTGGCCAATATCTCTGATGCAGATACTTACTTTTGTTTAATTACATTTGGTTTAACAGATCCTGATGTGCTTGAGGTGGGGAATAGGGGCGGACAAAAGACGAGTATAAAATGCACTTTAGTATTTGGGCCATTTCCAAGGTATTTATGTGTACATGCTGCCTTTAATTTTGATTACTGGACTGCGTGAGAGCACAGTCTTTACAGTGACATCTGAAATGGTATTACTATTTGCAGGCTTCTCTTCTCCTTGGTTGTGATGTGAGGAATATCACAAAAGAAACAATGGAGATTGTTGCTAGTAAGAAGCGGTATGCAGAGCTTCTTGATCAATAATCAATGTGTGAAGCACGTCCTACTAGTATGGATCGAGTTGAAGAAAATACCACGTCCTACAGTTTCAATTTTCTGAATGCAGTCAAACACTCATGTATTTCTCATTGTTTCACATAGGGACTGGCAGAACATAAAGACTCAGTGGGTTTGTTTTTCATGATCATGACCAGAATATTAACCAAAGTGAAGGATGAAGAAGAAAATATTGCTACAATTATGCCTTATCCTTGTATATAGTATAGACTATAAAGAGAAAGAAATGGTCTTATCCTTCAATTTTGGCGACAATATTTTGTACATGTATTGTTATTTTAATTTCATCAACTTTTATCTCGATCTGTTCTTAATTCTATTGCGCAAGTTGTATATGTCTTGTTCATTTATGCCTCTGGTTAATGTCAATATTTTTGGAGCATGATAAATATGACAAAAATAGGATAACGACCAATTAACATGATACTGCAGAATAAGCAACGAATATGATTATGCAGAACAAGCAATGAACATCTACATATGCATAAAACAAACTTAATTTCATTAGACAGGAAACATAAAAGAACAAAAAAAAGGGACACAGAGTCCCTGAACACAAAGAAACAGAAATCCTAACATAAATCTACTCAATGTGTTCCATCTAGATGATGTCATCCTGAAGGTCTGTGCTTACCACCCCACAGCCTGTAGCATTTCTCTCTTCTCCGCACGGTTCATGACTGCGACACAAAGAAAGGGAGAGCGCAAAAGAGTGAGGGTTGACTGCATTAGAGAAATGAAATAGGCAAACACATGTTGACAGATTAATCTTCAACGAATGAAAAAGGAAAAAATATTTACGTAATGATCTTTCTAATATTCTACCCAGTTATGAACTAGAAGAGCCATAAAACCATGAAACCATGTGTCTATTATCTGTGTCCTACTATAGCTTATGATTTTCATTATACAAAACCTTCGTAGCATGCACACACACAAGAGGTACATTACATCCAAATTCAACTCTAGACCATATATAAAGAATCTGACTGGATAATTACAATCACTCTTGCCATTTGTAACTTCAGAAAAGGTTAGCGCAATTTGCTTCATTGTAAAATCCAATAGGGTACAAGATTTCAAATTGCACATCCAATACAACCACAAATATTTTAAGTTTTTAAGCCAAAATGATGAAATTATAGAGCATTACACAACCACACAGAGAATATTGACTATAGAAGAAACAATATATTGCACACATTGAATGTAATTAAAACATACTACACCTCCTACTCTACCAAAATCTCAAAGATAAGTGTACAGTCAACTAAAAAGGATTTACTGCAGTATAGAAAGTAACGCCGAACACAGAGAATATTGACTGCAGAAGAGACAATAGATTGCACAATTCCTTCATTGTCAGATTATATAGCAGAGTATCCTCTGTTTGAGATTATAACTATATAATGTGATCACATATCAAACATCGGTTAATCTACCATCTCTAATTACACAAAATACATCACTTAGGGTGATCAAAAAAATTATTTGTGCACCAACTCTGCCAATTCAGCCAATTTACCAAGTCTTTTAATGAAACACACTATTATGCACCAACTCTGCCAATTCAGCCAATTTACCTAGAAAACATAAATAATATTACTGTAAAGGATAACTCCTACACAAACGTTGTTTAATGAAAACAATTGCAATCACTAGTATAACAAGACTTACAAGGTTAAAAAAGGTAGATGAGCAGCAACTGTTGCAATAAGCACTGGATCACATGACAGAGTAGATGGTAACAATCCACTCTGAGCTAAATGAGCTTTCTTCATATGAGGAATTTTATATCTATTGGAACCTAAAATTTTCATACTCTCTAACATGCAAGATTGTAGAGTTATAAAGATGTTGTTACCCTTTTCATGAGAGAAATCAAAGAAGGCTTTGTTAATTGCCTCCACCAATTTTCTTACATCCTTTGCATACTCTTTCTCTTACAATGACTGAATTGCTCTAAAAAACCCAAGGTCAAGCACATTAAAGTTAGGGGAGTTAGGTGGCTGACATACCAATCTAATATCCAATCCTACGTGCTCGACTGCTGCCAAAAATTCAAAATCATTCTCATGGATGTGTGTTTTGGCATTATCTTGTTGAATGATAATGGGATCAGAAATGCTATCTTGAGGCCATTTATCGATTATGGCGGGTAACACATAATCAATCATATACCTTCTAATAATGTTCCTATCTATTTTAAGAATTGGTTTCAATTCTAAAGTTCCAGCAATCCTATTTGCACTAGACCTCATGGCAGCAACCTCTGTAACTAATGGAAATACACCTATCCTACCATCAAAAGTACATTTTCCATCATGATCATACCCTGGCCTCGCTACGGCTGCCAAGAACATAATCTTTGGGATAAAATTAGAGCTTTTGCAATATCTTATAGGATCGTCTTCATCTGAAAGAAGGTAGGATGTCTGCTTCTTTTTTGACATCTGGAACCATTTCTCATCGATGTGGATAACATTTTTCATCTGCCTGAACGCTGGGGAAGCTGGAGGTGCTCCAGGATCAAGCATTGACAAACAATGTTTTATTCTTTCCATACGATTTCGCTCAGTCAGTAATGGCTTCACTTGATTACTATGGCGCCTCAATTCTCCGCATTTCAATTTCGACATGAGAAAAGTCTTTGAAACACGGAAAGCAGAAGCGAGTGACCTAAGAGTTCCTCTTTGCCTAAGAGGAACCTCTCGAATCCTCTGAAGATCAAACTCTATCATTTTTTGACCACAATTCCTCACTCTGTTTAGGGAGATAGTGTGATTTCTAGATTCTTTTCCCCTTTTCCACAGTTGTTGTATTGCTTTGATCTTCGCATTGAACATGTCGGCGACCTCTTGGGTTGCTATTTTCTTCAGCTTCCCATTGACACTCATCTGAAGGAGCATTTGATATGCTAACAGCCTATCCTATCCTCATTACTGAGCTCTCTTCTAACTGGGTTTGGACCTATACCTAACACAACACGACGTCATAAGAACAATGGACATAAAAAGAAAACAGTAGGCCGAAAGGAAATCACCTTCATCACCAATATCAGCCTCTTGGGCAATAATTTGGTCTGGTGTCTGTTCTGAAACATCAGGTCCTTCGTTCATCTCCGTTGGTAGTTCTGCCTCCCAGACATCCTCATTGCTTATAACGCATCCAGAGTTTGCCAACAACGATGAGTTGTTGTCCACCAAATTGAAAGGGTCGTCCTCAATGTCTTCCATTAATTGAGGGAATGTTGGAATTATTGAGAGGATATTTTGCAGAGTGAAAGAAATGGCGGAGGAAAGTTTTTGAAAGATAACAGAGCATGAGCTCCAAAGTCCAAATGTTTCATTTTCATTTAAGCGCCAGAATGAAAACCAAGCTAGGCATGGACATAATGGAAAAAAATTTAAAAAATAGAGGGGCAAGATGGTTATTGCATAGTGCTAGCCTTAAACTCTGTGCCAAAAGGTTCAAGCGTCATTTTTATAAGACTGGAGGGAGTATGAGTTTTTCTTCATAGTATTCAATTTGCAACCCACCTGCACAAATTGGAAGAATAACCAAAAGAATCAATCACAACTCTAAAATTTCCAATACAAAAAAATAATTAATTAAAAACATAAAAAAATCACAGGCTCTCTTCTTCCCTTCCCTTCATCTTCCTCTCTTCTTCTCTATTAACTAATAAAACTCAATAGTGTATTAGAGTTCTCGCATATCCTTTTTCTGATTACACAGTAAGAGAAATGGCAAATCATGTTACAACCAACATAAAAAGTACAAAATCTACACAATCACGAAAGAAAAAGTGGAAAAATCCAAAATGTAAAATTACTTACGGTGTCAAAAATTGCAGAAAGATGATTAGAGCATATTAGTTCAAATCCTCCCCCTTCTAAACCCTTCAACAACCTTAAGCCGTTGCCGCCACGTCCACCACCTCTTCCATCTCCTCCACTGAATTCTCTAATAACTAAACCCCATGGTTCTGGCAAGATCTTGAGATTGGAGTAATTTATGGGCAAGGATTGATTGGAACATATCAACACAGGGCAGTCGGCCACCGCCATCTGGTACAGAAGCCCAGAAGGCGACGGAAGTGACGAAGAGAGTAGATTTAGAGGTTTGTTAAATCCCCACATACCTAGAATTCAAGATCTGAGTTTGTTTTGTTTTCTTTTGGTTAACAGATCTATAAACAAGAAAAAAGATAGAAAGGATCTGAATATTTTTAGAGTCTACTGTTTGTATTTGCAAAATAATGTATCAATTATTGCATGAACAATACAGAGTCCATTGGTTTATTGTGTTGCGCATTGGCCTGCAGAAGGGAAGGATTTGTACCACCGTCAGTTGCAGAAAAGAAGAGAGGAAGATGAAGCGAAGGGAGAAAGAGAAAGAAAATAAAAAAGTATTTAATTTTTTTAGCATGTTAACCGGGAAGGAAAAAAGAAGCAACAGATTATTAAGGGTCAACACTAGCGATCTGTTAGGTTATTAACAAAAATCAAAATTTTATCGTTGACCCTTAGTATAGGGGAGACGGAATAAAAAATTTGAAAACCAGGGGAGGTTTTTGTTTTTCGAAATAGTACAGGAGATTTTTCTGCAATTACCCCTTAAAATAAAATGATCTTTAAAAGTCATTAGTTTGTTGATTTTTTTAATCCTAAATACTACTCCCTCTGTCTTTTATTAGATGACGCTTTGACTTTGGACACGCATATCGAGGAGACCGGATGACGCAATATTTGACCCCAAAAAATTTCGATTTTTTTCTCGGACGTACGTTAAGGATTAACGTATGTTCGAAAAAAATACGAATTTTTTTGGGATCAAATAGTGCGTCATTCGATTTTCTCAATATGCGTGTCCAAAATTAAAGCGTCATCTAATAAGGGACGGAGGGAGTAAGATTTATCTATTTTAAAAAATAAATATTATATATTAATATACTTTTTAGGCTTAACGTGTTTGTATCTCTTTTCCAAATAGCACGTTGTCTTTCCGAAGTATTAACCTCTACGTTTGTTCAATTCAGTTCAATTTAATCCCTCAATTCATTGATATTATTTTAATCCCAAAAATATATATTTTTCTTACGTGAAAATTTAAAAAATACAGAAAATAAAAATTGGGTCTCATTAATTCTAGTCTTCCTTTTGAACGCCCCACATCATCCTGCACCAAAAAAAATAGAAAAAACCACACGTCATCTTCTCCTCCACTCACAACCCAACCCCTAATTTCCTCCATAACCACCACCATCTCCTTCATTCCAAACGTCATATCCACCACCAAAAACTATCTCCTTTACATTATGAATAACGTGATCTAAAATCAATTCATTAATTAAGTAGTTATCATCTTATTTAATTTATTTAATTTGCATTTTTTTAAGGAGTCGGGAAATAGAAATTGTGTAAAATGGGCAGACAAAAGAATGGGTAATGATGCCATGAAGATGAGGAGAAGATGTATAGTGAGCCAATTGACTTGGCAGATACCAAATGATGGATTTGGGTTGACTCGTTTTAAGAACCTAGAAACGGATTTCCTCTCTGCAGGTGAAGAGCAAGGCGATCTAAGTGGCGGAGATGAAGGCAGAAGAGAAAATTAAACACTGCCTCATCGTCTAACCTCTCAGATCTTGACTGTGAAATCCAAATCTAGATCTTGACTGTGAAATCCAAAGCTTAACTGTAAAATCGACATAGGCTTAGCAATTGAAAATGGAAGAGAGGTGGTGATTGCCGGAGTTGTTGGGATTGCAGTGGTGGCATGGATCTGGTTGAGGGGAGGAGATTTGAGCTGTTAGGAGAGGAATGGTGGTGCGGTGATCTCAGCGCTGATGATCTAGTCGGAAATGGAGGTGGCTGGTTTTGGTGATGGTGGATATGGTGTTCGTTTGAAGTGAAAAGGACATGGTGGTGGTGGTGGTGGTGGTGGTGGGGGTGGTGTTAGAGCCTAGAGGGTGAGGATGACCGATGATGTTCTGATGCGGGCCCTAATTTTTTTAATGATAAAAATTGTGATGCGGGTCCCACTTTTTATTTTCTGTATTTTTTAAATTTCCATGTAGGAAAAAATATATTTTCAGGGTTAAAATAATACTCCCTCTGGTGCATAATAAATGACTTTTTTCTGCGGATTTTTACTGTTTATAATACTTATCATTTTATTTTTTCCGAATCATATATTTTATGCAAATGATAA
This sequence comes from Viola odorata, assembly GCA_963691705.1. NCBI lineage: Eukaryota > Viridiplantae > Streptophyta > Magnoliopsida > Malpighiales > Violaceae > Viola > Viola odorata. The sequence continues at coordinate 40,940,945 of OY829542.1, read as the reverse complement.
TTTTTTTTTTTATGCATCAACTTAATTTGATGATGGTGTGGTAATTTGAGTAGAAATTAAGAATAAAAATGAAACAATGTGGAATAAAATAAGATCAAAGATCATTGTTCTACGATTTTTTTCTATCAAAGAACGTCATTTATTTTGCTCTTGTGATTTCAACAAATGAAAAAGTGTATTTCTTACACAATACAATGGGTGTACACACCTATATATACTTTATACTTACTACTCTAGATATGCCAATACATATACATGTATAAAATACCTATACAATCTAACACTCACCCTCAAGTTGGAGCATAGATATTAATCATGCCTAGCTTGTTACAAAGGTAATTCACTCGAGGACCTGGAAGAGCTTTCGTGAAGAGATCACCCAATTGTTCTCCTGTCTTCACGTAGTGAGTAGAAATGAGATTTTCCTGAATTTTCTCACGAATGAAGTGACAATCGACTTCAATGTGTTTAGTCCTCTCATGATAAACAGGATTTGCAGCAATGTGAAAAGCAACTTGATTATCACACCAGAGTTTTGAAGGTGAAGAATGTTCTATACCAATTTCAGCTAGAAGTTGCCGCATCCATAAAATCTCACAGGAGGATTGTGCCATTGCTCTGTATTCAGACTCTGCACTAGATCACGACACCACATTTTGCTTCTTGCTTCTCCATGAGATCAGATTCCCACCAACAAAGACACAGTAGTCGGTTATTGATCTTCTATCAATCTTCGACCCGCCCCAATCTGCATCTGCAAAACACTCAATCTGGTTGTGGCCATGGTTACTATATAGGATCCCGAGACCAGGTGCCCCTTTCAGATAGCACAAGATATGCTCCAGAGTTTCTCAATGCTTATCTATTGGAGCAGACGTGAACTAACTGACAACACTAACCGCGAAGGTGATGTCAGGATGTGTCACTGTGAGATAGTTTAGTTTCCCAACTAATCTCCTATACTTCTCGGGATCATTAAACGGGTCACCATCATCTTTGGTAAAATGGACATTTGAAGCCATAGGAGAACTACAGGGCTTGGCTCCCAACTTTCCTGTTTCTACAAGAAGATCAAGAACATACTGAGATAAGAAGATACCTTTGTTGCTCTTGGAAACTTCTATGCCTAGAAAGTATTTCAGCTGATCCAAGTCTTTTGTACTAAACTTGGTATGTAGGAAAGATTTGAGCGAAGAGATCCCAACACTATCATCTCTTGTAATAATAATGTCATCCACATACACAACAAGCAAAATAATACCAGCAGCAGATTGTCTATAAAAGACTGAATGATCACACTGACTCTTTTGCATGCCAAATTCTAAAACCACCTCACTGAACTTACCAAACCAGGCACGAGGACTCTGTTTTATACCATACAAAGCCTTCTTCAAACGACAAACTTTCCCATACCCCCCCTAAGCAACAAACCCATGTGGTTGCTCCATATAGACTTCCTCCTGTAGGTCACCATGAAGGAAGGCATTCTTGATGTCTAACTGATGTAGGGGTCAATTCCTGGAAGCAGCCAAAGAAATGAATAATCTCACATAGGATAATTTGGTCACAGGAGAAAAAGTGTCAGAGTAATCCACCCCATATGTTTGAGCATATCCTTTGGCAACAAGTCGAGCCTTAAGGTGAGCCACAGAACCATATGGATTGACTTTAACTGCAAACACCCATTTACACCCCACAACTTTCTTCTCCTTTGGTAAATTCACCAAATCTCAAGTCTGATTATCATCCAAAGTTGTAATCTCCTCAAGCATTGCATTCGTCCAACCAGGATGACTCAATGCTTCCTTTACTATTTTAGGGACAACAACAGAGTCTAGAGAAGAAATCAAAGCACGTGTCGAACTAGACAAGCCATCATAAGAGACAAAGTTGGCAATTGTGTAAACAGATTTACATTGTCGTTTACCTTTGCGAAGACTGATGGGTAGATCCAGATCAGTAGAAGAAGCAAGTACCGAGGGCTCTGGTGGAGGTGTAGGGACTAGAGGATCACTACAAGGTGGGTCTCCCATAACTGAGAGATCAGGAGACTGAATTATAACAGTATCTGCAGGTGGATGCTCAAAGGTACTTGAAGAAGTCGCCTGGTCTAGAGCAGTATCTCTAGAAGACTAATCAAGAGTACCAGGAGAAGGACCCAACGAAGTAGTCTAGTGCAGGATAGTATCACTAGAAGATTGCTCAGAAACATTCAAAGAAGTGGAGGAATAGACCAACCAATTATCATCATCATGATCATCCCGTTGAGTGGGAGTAGGATGAAGTGAGAAGAATGGTACCTGTTCAGAAAAGACAACATCAGTGGACACAAGGTACTTTTGAAGGTCGGGAGAGTAGCATCGATACCCCTTCTGAAGTCTAGCATACCCCAAGAAGACACACTTTAAAGCCTTAGGATCCAACTTTGTGATGTGAGGACGAACATCACTAACATAACAGGTGCTACCAAAAATCTTAGGCTCAATGGGGAATAATGGTTTACCAGGAGCAAGTACAGTAATTGGAATACCATAATCAAGAACTGCAGAAGGCATATGATTAATCAAGAAGCAAGCTGTAGAAACAACGTCAACCCAAAATTGCTTGGGAACCTTGTTCTGAAATAATAGAGCACGAGCAGTCTCTAAGTGGTGTCTATTCTTCCTTTTAACCACACCATTTTGAGCTGGTGTGTCAACACAAGAAGATTGATGCAAGATACCATGCTGAGTCATATACCGATGAAAGGATTCAGACATATATTCCTTAGCATTATCACTTCGCAATATACGAACAGACACATCAAACTGAGTTTTTATTTCAGTATAAAATGCACAAAAATGAGAAAACACCTCAGAACGATTTTTCATGAAATATATCCAAGTCATTCTAGAGTAATCATCCACAAAGGTGATAAAGTATCTAAAACCTGGTTTGGAAGTCACAGAACATGGACCCCACACATCCGAATGAACTAATGCAAAAGCAGAATCCACACATTTACTAGTACGAGGGCCCAAAGAGGTGCGATGATGTTTCGTAAAGTGACAAGACTCGTAATCCAGAGAAGTAGCAGACTTGAATTGTGGACACAATTTTCTTAGATATTGTAGACACGGATGTCCTAACCGGCAGTGAGTTTCAAACAAGGAAGTACTGCTGGGACAAGCTATTGGCTTTGGTACCCACGAATCAAGAAAATAAAGACCACTAGACACAAGCCCTCTACCAAGTATCTGCTTCGTCACTAGATCCTGAATAAGACAATAATCAGGGAAAAAGGAGATGAAGCAGTTGAGGTCTTTCATGAGCTTACTTATTGACATCAGGTTAAAAGTCAACTCAGGTAGATTAAATACAGATGACATAGTAATAGCAGAAGTTGGTTTAGTTGTACCAGAGCCCTCAACATTACAGGTGGTGCCATCATCAATCGTGATAGGAGAAGATGTTGTGAGCTTCTTAAAGCTTGTCAATAAATTAGGATTACCTGTCATATGCTCATTTGCACCAGAGTCGATTGTCCATTTGTCAGAAGAGGAAACAAGACAAGTTTTGCCTGACTCAGCTGATCCAGTACTCGAGTTCGCTTTCACCTATTCTAAATACTGAGAGAATTTAGCATACTCATCTGCAGAGATAGTTACGATCTTTCTAGAGAAGGGACTAGGTAACCCGACAAAGTTAATAGAGTTCATCTTGAAATTGCGATTTTCCACACCAAGTGACACAATCCTAGTAATGAATACAGAGTGATGCGCAGCAAATACGGAGCAAATGTGCAGCAAATATGGAGCAAAAGTGCAGCCAATACACAGTAGATACGCAGCAAACACCAACTGATACGAAGTAAATAAGGAGTAAATTTGCAAATACGGAGTAACTACACACAAATCAACCAACCAAGCAGACAGACCCCAACGAGTCCAGCAAATACGCAGCAAATAGTACCCAAACAGTGCTCAAATAGTACTCAAATAGTAACCCAAAACAGTACCCACAACAGTGCAACAAATAGTGCACAAAAGGGCAATTTTGGAATAACGCAAAATTCAGATAGTAAATGTTATCGGAATACCACGAAACTTCACAGAGTTAACGACAACCTCAAGGTGAGCAAAACCCAACTGCCGGAGACCAAAACAGAGTTGGAATGCGCCCCCACGCGCCGGCGATCCCACACCACTAAGTCGGACAAATGCGGAGAGTGACGACGCGTCACTGATCGGAATGACTTGAAACCACCACCGTCTGACTCGCAATGTCCGTCCGCTCCTTTCTACGGGGGTGGTGAGAACTAGAGACGCCGGGAAGTGGCTCACCGGAGCAGAGACAACAGAGACGAGTTGAGAGCAAATTTTGCTCCGCTACCATGTGATTTCAACAAATGAAGAAGTGTATTTCTTACACAATACAATGGGTGTACACACCTATATATACTCTATACTTACTACTCTAGATATAGCAATACATATACATGTATAAATACCTATACAATCTAACAGCTCCGAAGGGAGTATCAATTTGAATTGAAGGATTAAGTTTAGCTGAATTGAACCAACGTAGGAGCTAATAGAGGATTTCGAAAATGTAATGTATTATTTGGAAAAAGTTTATAAAGACGGGTGAATTTACTTATTAAGCCTATTTTTAGGTAAATTATCACATTTAATATTTAAAATATTTAAAATAAATTTGTATTTAAAATAAATATATTTTTATTTTTTAATACAAATAAGTAGTCTTTTATTTTCGAAAACATATATTCTCAAGCTTTGAAAGTGAGTTTAAAACATATATTCTCAAGCTTTTAAAGTCTTTTATTTTCAAAAGCATATATTTTCAAACTTTTAAAGTGAGTTTAAATTATAATTATAAAAAAAATATTAAAAAGTTAAATGGCTAAAAGCAAATACTAGCTAACTAAACACTCTAATTTTGTTTTTACTTGTTTAACTTTAAAGCAAAACATTAGCTTTTGTCTTTTTTTCCCCTAAAAATCAACTAAAATCCAAATAAAACCTTTCTATGGTCATCGTTAATGGTATTACAAGCTTGTATAAACTTCCATTGTTCAATTGAGCTCCTTGTACTTGCAAATTTCAATTGATTACGCCACCAGAAAGAAAGAATCAAACTATAAGTACATTGCAATTTGCACACATAAATCAACAAAGATAATCTTCTCTTTTTTACATTAAAATAACAATAATAAAAAAGCAACATTACAAGAGTAACAGAAAAATAATTACCATTTCTTACTTCTACAGGATAAACATTTTAACATGTGAACATCTAGCACTAAAGCAGGAAACGGAGAAGAAAGAACCAAAAAAAAAAAAAAAACAGCAAGACACCTGTTCAATATTTTCAATTGAACAAAGCACTTGCTGAGAGACCAAGAAAATGAAAAAAAAAAATTAGTAATGCTTTGAAGTAAGTGAGTATATGTACACCGACACTAAAATTATCGACCATCTTTTTGCTGATTCCACAAGTAGTGCCTCTGGTGTTTGACTATGGTTTTAGTCCTGCAAGATCACATCGACAATGGCCTTTTATCACCGGAACGCTCATCAATGTTCTAATATTCGTTGAACTTGGAGAACAAAATAGAGCAAGAGTTAACCTTGTGTAGTAGGAGCATCTTCATGTACAAAGAAGCTTGCAGCAACGATAACATAGCAAAGAATCAGCATTAACCCTTTAAAGTAATTTGAAGTTCCTTCCTACAAAGTTCACAAGAAATATAAGGAAACGGTTCCGATATCAACTACCTAAAAAATAACATAAATTCAAAAAGAACCAAAAACTAAAACCATGTCGTTAACTTGGTATAATGAGGAAGTATATGCAGCAGCACATGCACAGCATGAACCTAGATGAGATGGCATTGAGTATATTTGGAAGATGGCTAGTGATAAGCTGTGAGAGGGTGGCTTCAGGTGGTTGGACCACGCCTAGCAATTACTTGCATGGGTGCCCGTATGGAGATGTGACCAAATTTTAGGTGGAGAAAAAGAGAGGAGGAAGGCCAATAATGTGTATGAAACTCAGAAATTATAATAGAGAATCGCTACAACTCTTGAAAATTTTAGTCAATTATGATGAAGCTGGATGGAGATGGATCCGTATAGCTAACACCATTTCTGGTGTTGAGGTAAGAATGAATTGGTAAAGACTAGAAGCATACAATACAATCCTCCTTGATGGCATTCCAAGTACGATTTGTCTTCAGGTTTACGTTATTATCATCAGAGAATATTATTCCATCAACAATTAAAATTTCAGCAGTTTCATGCCTATAATATTGATACCAATAATAATAGAAGCATATTTAAGAATTTTCTACAAAAACAAACCTGCAGAAAGAAGGCCACAACTATAACAGTAATGAAAAGCGTGGCTGTCTCAAAAAGTTGAAAGTTTAAGTCCAAAGGTCGCCCCATTATCCATCCGACAACCACGCAAAAGGGAATCTGCAGTAACAACAGAAGCAGGTTTAAAACAAACAACATAGGTGGCTGTTTGACTACTAAGCACTAGAGATCTCCAGAAATCTCAGCCCAAGAACTAATGTCACAAACAAACTGTTCTAGTTCTCTCCAGCATCCTTTTTTTCATTTAAATTTTGTTCAATATCATCAATACATGGATCAATTTCTTAGTAAATCTCCCCTAAAAACACTAAATGCCACCTCTAGTTATAAGTCATTATAGCAGCAACTGGCAATAAGTTGCCAGCTTTATCAATGTCAAATTACAACAGTTATTGGCACTATATCAGCATTAACTAGGGTAACCAAAGTCAAACTGATAGTTCAGCTTTATTTGTTGAAAAGATGAATTGACAAAAATGGTTAGTGTTCTATCACAACTACCAGATATCAATAAACATACCAAATAATTAATAGTGTTCATTAACTGAAGCTGAATATTTAATTGCAATGATGCGGAGTTATTCACAATTTAAGGTTTCCCATTGAAACAAACATTGTTGCAAATTGTTGTGAAGGATAGTACATTAACGACACCACACATAGATGGCATTTAACTACCTAAGTAAAAATCTAAGTCAAAAAGGGATAAAAAAAAAAACTTAACAAAACCCAGCACCATGAAATGTTTTAGACTTACCCCAAACATAGCTATCTGCGTTGATGACCCTATTGCCACTCCCAGTGATATATCCTGCAGAAAAAAACTTATAGTTACATGAAGAGATCATAAAGTGCTGCTAGCAGATTATAGGAAAAGAACTTACAAGCTTGTCTTTCATGGCAAACATAATAGCACCTGCATGCTCTGCGGCATTGCCCACAATTGGAAGCAAGATAACACCAATAAATGCAATTGGTATATTCCATGTATGGGATGTCCCCTGCAGAAACAATTACCCACAGAAAGAAAAGAAAGTCAGTACAGATTTGATTTCACTTGGATCTAAATGAGTTCCCTTGTCATAGATACTCTTGGAAAACATATTTTCTTCTTTAGACTTTCTGCACCAACTGACTGTAGTACAAGCAGAGTTTTCTAAAATACTAGTATATGGCATTCTTAGATACCAGGTTAGGAAAGATGAGGTATGTTCTTGAGAAAGCAAGCAATCTCCAATAAATACAATCGATTAAAGAACATTGACATATCCACATTCAAGCAAGAAGATAAGTTTGTTCAAAAGTCAAATATTACCTCTATGGCGTCTACTAAATACTCAGATAGAATGGAGATCCAAGCTGTCATTATAGCCAACCAAATCACCGATTCCCATTTTGAAATCTCTGGGGCTTCATTTTCCTCTTCTAAATTCTCCACATTCTGACTCCCATCCTAGTTTCAGATGATTTGTGATACTGCTATTATCCTTATGCATGATGTCAAAAAGGAAACTGAAAGTTGATTCTTGATAGATGACAAACCTCAGTAAGAGCCACATATCGTTCTTTTTGATTGTTTAATTGGAAAAATAGATAGGCAGCATACACCACAAGCATAATGCAACTGCTAAATCTTGAAAGAGCCAATTCTGACTTCCCATAATGCACCTCAGTGTGTGTGTAATGCAGGACAGCAGGAAAGAGAAGCCCCATCACTGCCATCAAGAGCAATCCTGAATTCACAATGGCATTTGCCTGCATTCCAACTTAGCTCAGCCAAGGTAACAAAAAGATTGGAAAGATAGGACAACAATGAGCAGGGAATAAAAAGATTGCCAGCACTCATACCTTGTCAAAAACTTGTTCCTTCCTTAAAAAACAAAGCCCCCCACAAAAAAATGCACACCCAAGGACTAACAACATGTTTGACAAAATTGAGCCTAACAATGACAGCTGCACAACGCGCATCATATTATTTCTAAGGGCATAAATAGCTATTATCAATTCTGTCGCATTTCCAAATGTAGCATTAAGAAGACCCCCAACTGCAAATACAATTTCATAAATTATAAATCAGCCACCACAAAATTTATACAGAGGCAGAGAGTGTGAAGGATAAAGAATAGTATACATTACGTACCTGTAGGTCCTGTAAAACAAGCCAGTTGCCTGAAGGACAAAGAGTGATGAAGTAATATCAGCTGCTTGTGAACCAACAAAATAATAATAGCAATAATAATAAAGAGTTTGAAGCATCAATCCTTACTCTGTGGCATAACCCAAACGCTCAGCCAAAGGTACTATACCCAACAAACTCAAAAGGAAGACCCAACCCTGTAATTAACCTCAATAAGTTAATTAACCAAATTCAAGAACAATGCATGAATGCAACACAAAATATTGACAATTATTACTCACATTATGACCGCTTAATACGTGGACAAGGATTGCAAGAGGCCCAAAAGGCAAAAGTAAGTTTAGTTTAGTTGAGAAAACAACAGTCTTGATGCTCATATATACACCATTTTGCCATGAAGTCCTACCAATTGGTGGAAAACCACCAGAAACAAATCCATATTCAGCTATATGACTAGGTTGCATCTTTTGAGTTCCTCTACCTGGGCTAAAGAGGCTCTCATCTTCGAACTCATGCAATGATCCATTTTCAGCAAACGATCCCATCTGAGACAACAATAAAGACATAATTAGAGACCACAATTTACCCAGAAAAGAAATTTTACTATCCACACACATTCCTTCAATTATAGGTAGCAAAGTGGACATTATTGTGCAAACAAAGATTTAATCTACACAGCAGGGGAAGAGTGCATGAAATTCAAGAAAGATATTTTACGCAAAATGCAGCAAAGGAACAAAAAAAGGGCCTCACATTGTTCATTTATAAAAGAAAACAAATTAGCAACTTACTTCAATTTGAGAATTGGCTCCCACTGCTTGTAACTTGTAATCCATACTCTTCAATTACAAGCAATAGTTTACTGCCAACTCCATTAATAAGCATTGCCCGGTCACCCCGCAGTTTTCTCAACCTCAAAGAAAAGAGGGTCCCGGATTCACACGTCTAAGTATAAGCAACAACAACGAAACAAGGAACAACATTAGCAGCCTACTTACACAAGACTCACCACCCTAATTTCTTATCTTGCCAATGCAACAATATATATCCATCAAAAACTCAGCTTTAAGACAAAGAAAGCTATGGTTTTTCCTTATTCCACTTCAATCCCATTTCAATAACCTAATTACATGCCCATTAACGTGAAGAACACAAATCATAACAGCTCTTATGCGACTGACCAGACAGAAGAACAGAATCCACAACGCCAAATATCAAGAACCCATATAAATCTGTTTTTATATTAAAAAAAATGGATAAAACAAAAAGGAAGAAGAAGACATGAGTAAGCATGGGATCTGAGAGAGGAACAATACCCTGTTGACAGTTTGGGAGGTTGCGGTGAGGGTGAGAAATCAAAAACTCCAGAGCTGCTGGAATTGAGAGACGGGTTGGAAAACTAAATTTGATTTGATTCGAACGAATAAAAAGAAGTGTAATAATAATTTATTTTATTGTTTTTATACTTTCTTTAAAAAAAGGGAAAAGAGATAGATTGACCGTACGATTTTTAACATTTTAGAGAGAGGATGAAAATGTTACAACTATGTATGGTATGTTGAATTCTTTGAACTCTCCGACGTATTCGGCTCCTTTATGTTTTTTTTTAAATAAATTTTTTTTCTCTTTTTATGATTAAAAAAATGCTAATTTTAGAGAAAAATACTTAATAATGTTCCCGATTGTGCACATAAAATTGCAGCATAGCTGATTAATGCATATATTTATTTCAAGTTATGTTATAAATTTGATCTAATGAAACAACCATATTTTAATGACATTCCATTGGTGTAATAAATCCATATTCATTTTCTAATTTTGTTTTGTATAAAATCTCTTTAGTACACGAAGTATGAAGGCTTTTTTTATTAAAAATAATAATTACATTACTAATTATTATTATAATATTATGATTAAATTTATAATTTTATATTATAAAAACAGCGTGCACTAATCAATTGAACTACAACCTCCCGTGCATTATGAAGTTTTTTTTTTACGCTTGCCTTCTTATTACAATAACATACTAAAAATTGTATCAATATTTACAGAAAAATTAGCAATCGAAAAAGATATTTTTAACCTAAAAAATTGAAGAACATATGTGGTTAAAATCTAAAATAAATATCTATTTATATTTATATCAATGACATAAAGTCCAACTCTAAAGAGGATTGACCAAAAAAATATCTAAAGAGGATTGTTCGCGGCACTTTCGTTTGTTTGATCTTTTTTTATAGTAATTAATACTTTTTTTTTTTTACTTATCGAAAAATAATTCTTTTATTTTTTGTTTACTTAGTACGTTAATAGTTAATTATTGGTGAAGGCACACTGGCGGATCTTACCCTCGATGTTTGGGGGGCGAGATCAGTGACGGATCTAGAATTTGTGCCCCCGGATTTTTGTTTTTTTTAAATATTTTAAAGGGAAGGCAAACGAACTGAACGAAAAATTGAAAATATGCTTAAGAGTATTTGTATCCGTCACTAAATAACAAATATTTAGATAAACTTAACAAAAAGATAAAGAAGAAGACAATATAGAAAAAAATTAATTATACATTAGAATTCATACAATATACGTACTTTTAATAATTATTCTCTACTTTAGGATTGGAATTGAATGAGAGATTGAGAGGGTGCTCAATATGTGATGATTTGGTGTAGAAATTGATTTAAATGGAGGGATTGGATTTCGGCAAAGATTGAATTGGCTTTGGCACGAGTTTATTGGTAGTGATCATTTGGGAAATGAGGATTTGGGATTTAATTGAAAGGATTTGGGTGTGGGTTGGGTTTAAAATTTGGGTTGGGCTTTGGGTTGGGTTAAAAAAAATTTAAACTTTTATCTCTTACGTTCAAACTTTTATCATTTACGAACGAATTTTTATCGAACTATAAAGTGGATTTTTCGTCGCTCAGTGTGTACTAATTATTTTGCTTTATTTTATTCCACACTTTAATAATTTCGGTTCGAGTTTTTATTCGTTTTTAGGTGAAATTGCTCGTATCATCGGCTCAAACCGAACCAGCAATGTATATATGGGGGGCGCAGCCCCCGTGGCCCCTATGAGGCTCCGCCTCTGTGAAGGCAGGCACGACTTTCTTGTCACTTGTCAGTGCAGTGCTTAGCTTTCACGGCGATTACGCCTATGGTTCTCATACCGTGTGTGGCCGGGGCCATCAATGGTAAACAAAAACATAAGAAAAGAAGGAAAAAAACCTCTTTTAATTGGACTCTTCCGACATCTCATGTGCTTTGTGAGGCCAATTCTTACGCTTGCGGACTTTATTCATGAATTGTACTCCCTCCGGTTCGTTACAATAGTCGTTTTAGCTTTTGCTTTTACTGTTTCGGCATGTATCTTAAAACGGTCGACAGACTCACTATTTGAGACAATTTTGCCCCTAATTTTTTCTGGGAAGTACGTTAAGGATTAACGTACGTTCAAAAAAAAATTCGGATTTTTTTTGGGGTCAAATGGTGCCTCATCCGGCTTCCTCGATATGCATTCCCTACTGAATATTGGGATACAAGAAAGACATTTATTAAAAACTAGAGAGAGTACAAGATAGTTTAGTTGTGGCTAAAAATAATTTTATTGTAAGAAGTCATTCTTATTGTAAGGAAAAATTCCCTTCTCAATCAGCTATGTATTTACTCTTGACTTCCAACGCCGGCGCACGAGTCAGTGACACTGACTATTTTGTTTGAATGTTTTTATTTTTTTTAAATTCATTGCTAAAGCATACAACTTTTTTTTCAATTGTAAAACAATACATGGACAGAAACAAATTGGCCTCGTGGTCATGGCCTCCAACATATAACTTTTTCTTTTCTAGACAGAAAATATAAATAAACCCTTACCTTATACGTAGTATTACTAAGTTACAAGCTGGTCGGTTATCATCAAATAAATAATTCAATATCTACAGTTCTACTATTATGTTCCAAAAGTATAATTCTTCATCAGGAATTCTCAACTCAACAGTGACCATACCAGTTGCTTCTACGTATCCAAACTCCACTTCCTCAGAGTCAATGGTTATTCTCTTGGGTCGAATCGATGAAAATGCAGCGAAGGCGCCACACCCACGAACTTTCATGCCAACAATTGCTCTTTTTTCCTCTCCATCATACTTCAACTCTTTGATGGCCCCTCCTGAATTGAACATCTTAATCAAACCTATCGCACCAAACAGTGCCCCGTTGCACATTTCCTTTACAGGAACCACTGTAAAAATTGGCCCCTCTGGACTTCAACGTGATCGACATGGTAGCGTCATTCCGAAGATATACTACCTCTCCTGTAAATTACCATCGACAAAAGAAACATTTCAGGAAAACCATTATGTTTAAAAAAAACATGTTTAGAGAGCCATCCTTTTTTAGAGCTCGAATACTCTAATGAGATTAGTCTCTTACCCATAAGAAGCAAAGAGAGAATTAAGAGAGATCCAAAAAATTATACAAAAGAAGAAAGTATTAGCATTGAGAAAACATACCACCAAGATGAGAATATACTATAGTGTCCCCAGTCCATCCATCACCAGCTACTCTGGGTAGATAATTAACATCTTTAGCCCTAACATGTCCAGTGATTGAGGCAGGTTTTTCGTCGTGGATTAGGTTTGCTTTCCCAAACTTACACCATCCAGCTCCCTGGCAGTTGAAGACGCCCATCACGCCGTTGAAATCATTAAGATTCCATATCTTCAGTAGACTGCAAGGTGGAAACTGTAGCGAAAAATAGCCCAAATGTATTTAACAGGTCCCAAATATCCAATTCAAATGATAAAATTCTCTATAACCTTTTGCCATCTCTGGCAGGATCAGAAAACAAACAATCCCTTGTAGGTCTTCCCGGAAGTTTTGCTCTCAGTATAGAACCATCAGGGAGTACAAGTTTCCTCAGCAAATTAAAGTCGTGTTGACCAGGTTTGTCACTGCAAGGTAGGCAGCAATACTCTGAGCGATCTGTTACTTCTATGTTTTCGATGAAATAACTAGCACATGTTCATAAGAAGAAATTGTACCTGACATAAACAGCGCAACCTCCAGCAGCACGAGCTGCTCCATGATATTCAGCCATCGGATGTAGGCTCTGTCATCGTGAAATGATTTACTACTACTATCAACACCTTAGTCTTGTTAATTCATCATAAATTAAGAAAGTTAAATTTTTCTTGCTTACATGAAACATATCCCAATCTGGCTGCATGAACTCCCCTAAGAAAAATGGTGTTGTAAGCAACTGATGCTATATGAATAGTGTGAGATGCTGGATCTCTAGGCCAGAAATCATCTGACGCTCTTATCACAGCTGACCTTTTCGCACTGCATAAACAAATTAAGTCACACAAATTGATGAATGTTGACAATTTTGCTGTTAACATTGATAATCTGGAAAAAAAAAATGACAAATTTACCTGTACAAACCATCTGTGTTGTGACTCATACAAGAAATGATTCCATTGTCACGGAAGTTTCTAGCAATCGAAGCCTCAAGTGCCTGATGATATTTTCTAGCAAGCTGCACTCTTCCGCCATGGCCTGCTCCAAGAGTTTCAAGGATGTTCTGAACATCAACTTTGACACCATCAATCCCAGCTGACGAAAGATATGAGTGAAGTTCATTGTAGAAGTTAAAAACTTTCTCAGGGTTCACATGGCCCAGTCCATTTTTCGTAATGCTTTTCAACCTATCACAACATTCATTTGACTCAACCCTAGGAGATGAGACAGGGTACGTCATCTTCGACCCGTAATGTTCCATGTCAGTGACACCAGGCTTAAATCCTCCCCAGTATCCTGTTATTGCATGCCACACATAAGCGTACCTGAATGATTACGAAACAAAGTATAGTGTAAGTCACGTATCCAAGACTTAATTCAACTAAGAAGGAACATATGTGTTGATCGAGCAAATCATACTTCAATCTGTGTTGTGTTAGAACCGGAGGATTACTGTTGTTCTAAACCTTATGAACAACAATCCAGGACCGTAAACAATTCAGATTATTACATGAACTGAATAGCGGAATGCGGAAACGTACCTGATGATGCCATGAAATTGAAGAAATACCGGAATCTTGATCTTCTGGTGGATGATTGCTATGTGGGGTTGGATGGAGAACCAAGAGAGAGTATTGTAATTTTTCTGTAAGTTTTAATATTAAAATTTACAGAGAAATATTTAATTCCTTTTAACAATTCCACCAGGGATCAATTCCATCCTTAATGCTTTTATTAATTCCGAATCGGTCCATCAACAATTCAGAATTAATCCGGAATCTGCACAATCACCAGATTTACCCCCCACACTGTTTTAATTAGGTGATTGGACCACTTAACTTTAATAGATCATCAATTTGGTCCAATTAACCTTATGTTAACAATATATTATATGACGGTACACACATAACATATGCGTCCATATGTTCCAACGTGTACGAACGGTACTAACACATCAGTCCCATTGTCCAAATCCCAATAATCTCCCACTTGGACAACTACACAATATACGTTCCTTATAGTACCACCTTTTGTCATACAATCATATGTTAACCCCCGAATGCTAGCATATATCCGTCTAATTCAATCCGGTCCATTAGCTTCATTAATACAAGAACCAAAAGAGTACTCATCGCAGTCCAAGCAATTAAACTCATAATGATTACGAGTACTAACTAAGTAACGACATGGATCCAATGTGCATGTGCAGCATGAAAATTACAAGTGATCTATACTTGTCTGATTTCCAAGTGATCCTCTTTACTTTATGAGATCAAACATTCAGAGCATATATAAACTGTGAAATAACATAATACACAGTTAAAGCATATGCAAGTTACAATAGTACAAACCGAACTCCCACTAATCTCAGGCATCTAACTTAATGACACCCATGCTCGATACATGGCCATGAAATGCTACAAGTGTCAATGCCTTAGTGAGAAGATCCGCAAACATATCGTTTGTACCCAGTAACTCTATGCTAACTTGATTTCTCTAAACCCTTTCTTTAACGGCAAGGAACTTTATATCAATGTGCTTAGACCTTGACGTACTCCGATTACTGTTGGAGTACAACATAGCACCCCGGTTGTCACAAAAGATCCTCAATGGTCTCTCAATACCAGTGACAACTCGCAGTTCCTTAACCATGTTCCGCAGCCATATAGCATGAATGGATGCCCTGTAGCAAGCTACGAACTCAGCCTCCATAGTGGAAGATGCAACAAGTGACTGTTTCACACTTCCATGAAAGGGCTTCTTCAGCCAGAAGAAACACATAACCTGTAGTCGATCTCCGGCTATCCTGACATCCAGCAAAATCAGAATCAGTATACCCAATGATCTCAAGCTGATCTGATCTCCTGTATGTGAGCATATAGTCTTTCATTTTCTGTAGGTATCGAAAGACCCTTTTGGCTGCAACCCAATGATCCCTTCTGGGATTGCTCTGGTATCTGCCCAACATACCAACAATAAATGCAAGATCCGGACGGGTGCAAACCTGATGCTTCCCACAACCGAAGCATATGGTACACCCTCCATGAACTTGCGGTCCAAGTCCGTCTTAGGATACTAATCAAGGCTAAATTTCTCACCTTTGGAGATAGGGGTATCATGTGGCTTACAATTTTGCATGCTAAACCTCTTTAGTACTTTATCGATGTAACCTTTTTGTGATAATCCAAGGGTACCCCGTGACCGATCACGGTGTATCTGAATCCCCAACACAAAAGATGTTTCCCCAAGGTCTTTCATCTCAAAGTTATCTGAGAGAAAATCCTTAGTATCTTGAAGAAGCTTTACATCGTTAGTAGCAAGCAAAATGTCATCCACATATAACAGTAGAAAAATAAATCTACTCCCACTGAACTTATGATATAGACAGTCCTCAACAGTGTTTACTTCAAAACCGTATGAAGTAATAACGCTATGGAACTTCAAGTACCATTGACGGTAAGCTTGCTTGAGCCCATAGATAGACTTCTTTAATCTACAAACCAATTCACTATCCTCGTTAGAGGATAGTCCTTCTGGTCGCCTCATGTAGATTTCTTCCTCAAGATCCCCATTGAGGAAAGTAGTCTTTACATCCATATGATGTAGCTCAAGATCAAAATATGCCACCAAGGCCATAATAGTCCTAAAAGAGTCCTTCGATGAAACTGGAGAGAAGGTCTCTTTATAGTCTATTCCTTCCTTTTGGGTGAACCCTTTCGCGACAAGACGTGCCTTGTACCTTTCAACATTGCCCTGAGAATTCCTTTTGGTTTTGAAAACCCATTTGCAACCTATCGGTTTCTTCTTCTCAGGAAATGGTACAAGCTCCCAAACGTCGTTGTCCTTCATGGATTGGAGTTCATCCCCTATGGCCCTTATCCACTCTTGAGCGTCAGAACAACTAGTAGGCTCTTTGAAAGTGAGCGGGCCATCCTCCAAAGAGTCAATAGTCTCCTCATGTTCTTGCAGAAATGCGATATAATCATCCGGAATCGCATTTCTTCTCACTCTAGTGGACCTCCTAAGTGGCATATCTACCTGGTCCTCAACTATTTGAGGTTGTTGAGTTTGATCCGGTTGTGGATCTTCATGGACTTCCTGATGATCCTCAGGTAGAACCCGTGGATTCGGTCCTGTAGGAAGATTAATAATGTTGTTTCTTGCCCGCTGAGGGAGAGAGACAGGAATGTGAACAATGAGTTCATCTTGTCCTTCAGCAACTGCATGAGGAGGTATAACTGAATCCTCCTCAAAACAACATCCGACCGTCTATCTTCTCCCCCCCCCCCCCAAACTCAACATCCTCAAGGAATCGGGCATTTCCCGTCTCAAAAATTGTTTAGGTAGTAGGGTTGTAAAACTTATACCCCCGTGACCTCTCCGGATATCCAACAAAATAACAATTAACTGTCATTAAGTCCAGTTTTCTTTCATCTGGCCTATAAGGCCTTACCTCTGCTAGACATCCTCAAACCTTTAAGTGCTTTAAGACAGGTTTTCGGTCAGTCCATAACTCATATAGGGTTTTGTTACTCGCTTTAGTTGGTATCCTATTGAGAATATAGACTGCAGTCTTTAAGGCATCTCCCCAGAGTGATGTAGGTAAGGTAGTATTGGCAATCATATTCCTTACCATATCTTTAAGGGCACGGTTCCTCCTTTCAGATACACCATTCATAGTCGGAGACCCCGGCATGGTGTACTGTGGAACTATCCCACACTCATCGAGATATTGAGCAAATGGCCCAGGACGTTGTTCACCTGATCCATCATATCGACCGTAGTACTCACCACCACGATCCGATCTGACAGCCTTAATAGCCTTTTTGAGTTGATTTTCAACTTCAACATTAAAAGACTTGAAAGCGTCCAATGCCTCGAACTTTTCCTTTAAAATTTATAGGTATCTGTATCGAGAGAAATCATCTATAAAACTAATAAAGTATCATTGACCATTCCAGGATGCCGTAGGGAATGGACCACAAATGTCTGTATGTACCAGTTTTAGAGTTTCCAAACTTCTCTCGGCCTCAAATCGTCTTTTGTTAGTTGTTTTGCCCTTTATGCATTCGATGTAAACCTGCTGGTCTGTACGATCGAGTTCACCAAGAATTCCATCTGACACAAGTCGGTCTATTCTTCTTGCGGAGATATGACCTAACCGTCTGTGCCATAACCTGAATGAATCCTCAGTTGGCAATTTACGCTTTATCCCACTAGAATTGCTAACATAACATTCATTATTGCTATCAACTGTATGCAACAAATATAAGTTATGCTCTGCAACCCTGCAACGAAACACTTACGTGTTTAGTGGTTCCTGTATCTAACCACCAAATGTTCTAAGCCACAGAAACTAGAAGGGATTCTGTACTAACAAGAGACAAGGACATATCTTTCTATTCACGCCAAGCTATATACTTAGCGCAGTCTTACTTTAAGTGGCCTGCTTTCTTGCAGAAGAAGCATTGTGGTCCCTTATGCTCAATATCTGAGCCCTTATGCTTCTTCTGAGAACCAGACCTTGCAATCTCTTTGCCTTTCCTCTTCTTAAAACCGGATAAAGAGGTTGTAGCTAGATGAGCACTATCCAATTGAGAGTGTCTCAACCTTTCCTGTTCCTGAACCAAATGAACAATCAGCTGATCAATTGCCCACTTATTTTCCTGACAATTGTTGGAAGTGAAGCCAGCACATGATGTACCAGATAGTCATCTAGTAACTCAATTTTAAGTGCCTTCAGCTTCTCAGCTATTTTGATGATCTCCTGGACATACTCCCGTATGTCGCTATCCCCTCTGTACTTTATGGTCGAATATTTGCGAATAGTATCGCTAATTTCGGCCTTCTCTGTATGGGTATAGTGACGAGCCAAGATCTCTAGGATCTTGCTAGCACTAGCTTCCTTATCCAATGTGCTCCACATGGACATAAGGACAACACTGAGTATGACCAAACGGCAAGCTCTATCCGATTGTTGCTAGTCCTCAAAAGCCTGAAGTTCCTTATCAGAACTTTCGAGGGCTGGTTCCTCAAGGCAATCCTTATAGAGTGCCAGATACTTATTCATACAACACAGTGCTATCTCTACCTTTCTCTTCCATAACTTGAAGTTACTGGAAGACAATAGCGGTACATTGTTCAAATTAGTAGATACCGAGCTTGCTGAGTTCATATCCAAAAGAACACAACATTTAATCAGCTCACTTTACTGAAAATATGAAAGTAACAAACTTAATGAATAACACATTGACTGAATCAAAAGATTAATTATATGACATTGTGTCTAGTCTTTGGACTAAAGGCACAACTCACAGCTAATTAATCTATCATAGTGTGAATCATATAGCTTGATTTTGCCAATTATTTAATCTTCCTTTGGGCCGATCAAACAATCGCATAAATCTCTTAATAGCTATAGGTCTTGAAATTCATCACTATCGTGTTTATAATTTCTGCCAAATAGTCATCTTCCTTTGGGCCGACAACTATCCGCATGAAATTATGAACACCACACTTGAAATGTCTAACTCGGTAATGTCCGTAGCAGAGGTCACTTTAGTGACTTTACTACTTCTATTAATCAAGTTAGACAAACAAGCTGAGCTTAAAAGCTTCCTTAGTGTTATTCCACTTTCTTTCATAAATCAATTAATTTTGAACTCTGGCAAACATCTTAAACTTTATGATGTTCATGTTCAAAATAATTGAATCTTTAAGTCCGGTAAACCGAACCAGTACTTTAGAATTGCAAAATTAATTATTGGTTGCCAACACAGTATTTGTGATTACATTGCATTTCATCATGTTTTATTGTCCATTTACTTGTTGAATTGGGCAGTAAACCTACTGATTTATCCTTGCATTTCCCATATCTTGGCAGTTCTGGTCTGGAGGCAGAGTATTGAAGATTCTGATTTTTGAAGGGCTGGAGATGATTTTCGGAGTCTTGGCCTAGCGCTTGGCCAAGACACATTCGCATTCAAAGTAGCGCACATAAGATCGTCTTGGCCAAGCCTACGGCCAAGACACTTTCGCGATAGGCCCATCTCGAGAGAGCAGCATGGCGACCTTTTGGGCCTCGCTTCATTGTACTTTGCGAGCTGGCAGTCGCAGCTGTCCAGCAAATCTAGAGGGATCTGAAGCTTATCTTTAGAAGAATCCTACAAGGGATCTCCCTCTTTTGTTTCGCGATTTAATTTCCAATATTAGAACAATTTATTGTGACAATCTTTTTAGAGATTTTCTAGGAATTAGAGTTGGAGTAGGACAGAGGAATTTTAGGGCTATTTAGCCGAACATTGTTCTTCCTCTGTCCGCGTCGAAACCTTTCTTCTCTTTTCTCCTTCTTTGACATTGATACAATTTGCTCCAGATTTAATTATTTAAATCTCGGATTTAATTTATTTATGCAATCAAATATTTTATCTTTTTATCTATGAGTATGAGTAGCTAAACACCCATTCTTGGTAAGGGTTGATGAGCTGAAGTTCTTATGCATTCGTGAGGTCAATCTGTACTTAACAATCTCTTCTCTCGTATTTATTTATTTCTTAAACTTAATCTATCGCTTACTTACTAGAGGCAAGGTTTGATCATCCTTGTACTCTAGTAGAGAAGAGTTGCAACCGGTCTAGAAGGAAAGGGAGCACCCGTCGGCTAGACAGAGTAGGTGACTAGTCTCGCGCCAGACTAGAAGAAATAAGTAATCTAGGTCAAGAACAGATTGACAACCTAGGGTTTCCACAGGGAGACAACTTGGCCTAGGTACTGTCTTCCCCTATACCATTGAGGAAGCGAATAGCCATTGAAGACAACAGTCAAACGGATAAAACCTTTAACCAGCAAGGTGTCCCTTGGCTAGGATTATCAGGAAATGGAGCACCCGCCAGGTAATTTGAAGAGGAGGGAAGACAGGAGTGAACAGGAGCACCTCCACTCTATAACAGTATTACGAACGAAGAGATGAATATCCTTGAGTCTATGATCGAAGCATAAGAAGAGAAGCTCTCATATTGCCCTTACCTGGAATTCCACTTTTACTAGATTTATTCCAATCTTGACCCCTATCTTGGCCAAGCCTTTGGCCAATACTATTTTGAACTATTTTTACCTCTTTCTGTTTTGTCTTTATTTTCATATTCTACCAAACCAAATCCAATGACGAGGAAGTCAAACCAAGAATTACATCTCCTAGAGGTCTCTGTGGTCGATCCTCTTACCATCATCTACAAACTCTTGTAGATAGTGATAAGTTGTATTTCTACCCCCAATTCCATACCTATTTCACTATTATATTTGACGTGTTCGACGCGCGATCAAATTTTGGCGCCGTTGCCGGGGACCTCTAACGGTATTTGTAGTTTTTGTTTTTTGTTTTATTTTGTTTTTGATAGTTGATGACCAGGTCCTCTTGCAGAGAAGAAGATTTGCTACCATATAATCTGAATCTCACTAAGGCCGAAACACAACTCAGGAAGATAGCTCAAAAAAGGAAAACCCAAGAAGAAAGTGAATCGGAAACCTTTAGTTCCGAAACAGATCGCAGTCTAGACCACAGTCTTGGCCAATCTTCCGACCAAGACGACTTCATTGATCCAGACATGGCAGGAAATCCACAAGAACCCACGATGAGGGAACTAAACAGAACAACAGAGCAGGAAACCTTCTCCTGTATAGCTTTGCCAACAGTGGCAAATGACTGGTCTATCAAGACCACCAATAAATTCTCAGGTCGGAAAGAGGGAGCTGGCAGAGTTGAGGATGATGGATGTGGATGTTCTGTACGTTGAGCTAGTAGATCTAGCAAGTGAGCTTCATAAGTAGAAGAGGGAGCTGGCAAAGTTGAGGATGATGGATGTAGTAGTTCATGTTCATGTTGATTAGGTAGAGAGATGGGAGTGTTTATAATTTTATTAGTTTCTTCGATCATGTGTTTGTTGGACCCTGCTCGGACAGGGAAGATTAGATTTGGAGGTAGCTCAAGTGATAGTTCAAGCGAAGTTGAAGTGAGGTTGGTTGGATTCATGGTGGTAGTTGGATTATTGATAATTTCTTTTAATTTTTTATATTTTTCCACCTTTTGTTTCTTTTTCTGGCTCTCAACGTTTTCTTCATATTGATTAAGTGTATGCATAATAGTTTGAATAGTTTTATTAGTGGCTTCTATCATATTTGTGAAAAGTTCAATTTTTATTAAATCTTCATTCCATAAAGGAGTTTTAGTATTACAGATTGGAATTATACTTTCACTCATTATTTCATTATAAAGATTTTCAATATAGGATTTTTGAATATCATCACATTTAGAAGATAGTTCTGCTTTTAATTCATATAAATCAGAAAGTTTATTAGTTTTTAGTTCAGAAAAACAGTAAGATAATTCTTTGAAAATGAAAGACATTTTTGAAAGAGAACACTTACAAAGGGAAACTTTTAAGCTTTTATTGCATTGAGAGATTCTTGTACAGGAGATTTTTTGCTTACATTCAACGGAGGGAAAACCCCTCTATTTATAGGGAGAGTTTAGTACTAATTTTAGAAAATCTAAAGATAAGATTTTACAGATTCTACATTTTTCGAAGTTCGTCCTTTTCTGATGTTGCGTTGCAGCTGTGTTTCTTCTGTATTCTTGATTGCTGAGGTGTATACAAGATTTGGCTGATCGATGTAAGTTTTTCCACATGTCTTGCTTTCGTCGTTGATGATAAAGCTTGATTTTGAAGAGGTGGGTTTTTATCTTGTCTGATAAACTTAGAGTCTTCCACGTGTCATGCCATCTGTTTGATTTTTTGAATTGCTGTCTTCTTTGGATGATATGTCTTTGTGCTGAGATGCTTGATTGTCGTCGACTGTAAGATTTTTTCATATATATATATTTTTTAAATCTCTGGAGAGACATTTATTTTTATTTTATTTTAAATCTGGATATAATTCAACCATCATGTCTTGATCATAATCTGGATCAGAGTTTTGAGGAGTTGCTGATGATGCTGCGTCATCTGCATCTAGTTGAGAAAGTGTTTCTTTTAATTTTTTCTTAAATTCATCTTTGGATAAGGCTGTTGCTAGGTTTGCTTGTAACTGTTTTTTGAATGAGAGAAATAGATGGTGGTAAAGGAGTAGGGTTGGTAATTGTGGTTTCTGCTAGTTTGTGTAGTACAGTGTTTTTACATGCTTGTTCTTGTGGAAAAATTTTCCACCATTTTACTTTCCACCGTTTTGTCAATATAGGGGGTTCTGTAGCAATGTGGTCAACTATGTCAAAATCCCAGTAGATGATCCAGGGTATTTTGAACATAAGAGTGAATGACATCAATTTAGGTATAGTTTGAGAGTGATAATTGTTTTGAAAAGTTTCAAATCCTTCACTGACTGTTGGAGGATATGCAAGTTCTGATGCTCCGAAGTATTTCCACCATTAGTAGAACCAATGAGGGAATTTTCGTGGTATATCATTATGAAAATGAAAGAACCAGGAGTGATGATAGTTTGAATATAGGAAGGCGTGTTGCCATGCTTTTTGGTAGTCATGATAATTAAATCCTGTTGATCGAAAGGGATAGGAAAAAGATTTTTCAGTGTAGGGATTTAAGTCCCAGTCAGATAAGGTCAATACTTTTAGGATTTTGCATTTGGAATAAGAGTATTTGCCAGGATATCTTGGATCTTCTACATGAACTATTTCAACAGAATCTGTGTCTACAAGGATAAACTCATAGAATATTCTGTTTTTCTCTAGAGAGTCTGGGATGAATAGAAAATCTTTTGGAAATATATTGGATACAATGGTTTTAAGTTCATTTCGGTGTTCTGGCTCAATGTAATTGACACTTTTGACGAATGGTTTAGTTATTGGGCCTTGTGGTGATTTTGTTTGAACTGGTTTAGTATGAGGGGTTCCAAGAAGTGTATAAGAAGGTCTACTGGTTACTGAAGCAGGGGAGTTTTGAGGTTGAACCTGTAATGCTTGGAGGTAATTTGGAGTATATCTTTGATTTTGTGGTGGTTGTGGTAATCGAAAGGGATTTGAAGTTACTAGTTGTGAATTAACAGTTTTGGATGAACTGGATCTGAGTGGTTCATATTTGTTAGGAGTAATTGGTATATTCTTGGCATAGGATGATTTGGTTTTTCTGTTGCATTCTTTTTGTGTTGCCATTACTTCTTTTCCTTTTTGAGACATCAAATCTTTCCCTGTAAAAATTCTCGAGATAAGAAATCAGGTAAAGAGTTATTTTCTCCTTTTATAAATTCAATTTCAAAATCAAAGTTTGAAAGTAAAGCTTGCCATCGGGCAAAGATTTGTTTAGAAACTATATTTTGAACATCTTTTTCTAAAATATATTTTGCACTTTTACAATCAATTCTTAATAAGAATTTTTTATTGAATAAGTCATCTTGGAAATTAAATATGCATAATACTATAGATAAAATTTCTTTTTTAATTAGATATTGAAGCAATCCATATTCCTGAACAATATCTAATTAATTGTTCTTTTTCATGTTCTTTTTGTTTTAATATTCCTCCATAACCGATATCAGATGCGTCTATTTCTACTATTAAATCAGCTAAAGGGTTAGGGATTCCTAAACAGGGAAGGTTTTTAATTTTTTCTTTAATATTTTTAACAATAAGTGTCATATTTTCATTCCATGGTGGAGAATTTTTCTGAGTCTTTGATATAATGGTAAACAAGTAGTTCTTAGATTTTTAATAAAGTCTGATACATAATTCAGACATCCCAAAAATCTTTGTAATTGTTTTTTATCTTTGATTTCATCCGGAATTTTATCAGTGAATTCTATTGATCTGCTTATTGGTTTAATTGTTTCTTGGTAAATATCAAATCCTAAGAATCTGATTTTTGTTTGACATAATTTTAATTTAGTAGCTGAGACTACCAATCCGTTTTCTTTTAGTATTTTTAAGAATTTGTTTAAATGATTAAAATGTTCTGTTATAGATTTTGAGAATACTAGTACATCATCTATGTAGACAATAGTGAATTTTGTATATGGATTTAGTATATCGTTCATTATATTTTGAAATTCTGAAGGTGCATTTTTTAATCCAAATGACATTACATTCCATTCATAATGACCAAATGGTACTGTGAATGCAGTTTTATATCTATCTTTTTCAGTGATTTGGATTTGCCAAAATCCTGATTTCATATCAAATTTTGAAAATATAGTTGCTCCATTTAGTCTTTTGATTAGATCTCTTTTATTAGGTATAGGGTATCTTATCCATTGTAATACTTTATTTAAAGGTTTATAATTAATTACTAATCTTGGCACTCCTCTTTCTATTTCTGTTTGATTTTGAACATAGAAAGCAGCACAAGACCATGGAGATTTACTTGGTCTAATGAGTTTTTTCTTTAATAGAGTATATATTTCTTGTTTACAGTATTCTAATAATTCTTTATTCATTTGTATAGGTCTAGCTTTGGTAGGTATATTTCTTTCATTAAAATCTTTTTCATAAGGTAATTCTATTATATGTTTTTTCCTATTCCAAAAGGCGTTTGGTAGTTCAGAGCATACTTCTTTTTCAAATAGATTTTGAAAACATTTTATTTTTTCGATATTAGTCTGATTTTGTAGTTCTTCTTCAATCCTCTTATAGTTTATTTCTTTTGTTAAAAAATGTAAATGCCTTTTTCTTTTGGATTACCATAATATCTTTGAGATAGAATAATTTTTTAATAAATCAATATCTTTCTGTTGAGGTTTTTGGATAAATGGGAAACAAATTTTTGTATCAAATTTTTTAGTTTTTATACCTTCACTATCCACATTGAATGGATAGATTTGGGTAATAAAAGGAGTTCCTAATATTATCTTTTGATTTAAATTTTTTACGAGTATAAATGAGTTTCTTAGACAGAATCCCTTATTACATATATTTACATTAGAAAGTTTATAATTAATCTGAAGTTTATTTCTATTAGCTCCATATAAATGTTCTTTAGTCTTTTCATAGTATTGAGTTGGTATTATTCCTTCTTGAATACAATTTTGATCGGCTCCTGAGTCTACTAATGCCCAAGTATTTATATGGAATTCTTTGTTTATGATTAAATCTATATCAATATACCATTTTTGAAATTCTATTCTAGAGATTACATTTAGGAAATTTTCTTCTGTGATTCCTAAAGCTTCATTGGCTATTTCTTGATTTAGTACTTCTAAATTTTTGAGTTGATTATCGTTTTGTTCTAGCATCATAAATTTTATGTTTAATTTAGCATTTTCTACTTGTAAATTTTTTATATCTATTTTTATTTGTTTTATTTCTTCTTTTAAATCTTGAGTTGATATATTAGATTCTTTAGGGGAAAATCTATTAATAATTGTTTTTAAACTATAGGGTTCTATTTCTTTACTTTCTTTTTCTTTTATTATTAAATCTTTTAATTTATTTAGATAGTCTCTTTGTATTTCGGGATCTTCAATTTTTCCTAATATTTCTATCAACATTTCTTTTTCTTTAGTAATTGTGTTTATTTGTTTATATACACAAGAGCAAATATTAGTATTTTCTTCTTCAGATTGTTCGTTACTTTCCGATGAGTTATCCTGAATTGGGTCAATTTCTAATTCTTCACTACTAGTATTTTCTAGGTATAAGTCTTCTTCATCAGTGCTAGAATTTAATAGTTGTATCATTTGATTTTTAAGTTCTTCATCAATTTGAAGTTCTTGAATTTTCTGTTTCATTCTGCAATTATTTTTATAATGTCCTTTTTGTCCACACTTAAAACAGGTAGGGATTTTATTTTGGTTATTGGGTCTAAATTTATTAAATCATTTTTTATAATATTTTCTTTGGTAATTTTTATTAGGTCTTTCCTGATATCTAGGGTTTCTTTCCTGATATCTAGGGTTTCTATAATGTTTCCTTATTGATTTTCTTTGTTTTTTATATTTTCGTGAAGGAGGTATTATTGTTTCATATCCATATTGAGCACAGAATGATCCTAATTCTTTTCTACTTTGATGAAGTTCATTTTTCATTTTAGCTTTTAGTTTTAAATCGGTGCAGAGTGCTAGTACTTCATTATTCATATGTGCTATAATTTCACCATAAGTTAATATTGAATAAGGAATTATTCCACTATAGATATTTTTAATTCTAGTTTTTACTTTTTCTGCGAATAGTTTTGGTAGTCCTGAGATAAATTTTTCTTTCCAGAAGGAATGATTACATTCTTCTTTCATGAATATTTTTGTTAGAAACATATCCTTATACCATCGGAAATCTTGTAGTTTTGGACAAGTTAAATTAACCAGTATTTCTGTTGTTTTTTCCTGAAATTGACTTGGTTCTCCCACAAAATGTTTTAGTGTAGTGTATGCTAATACATTAGTGGCGTCCTCTTTGGATTCATCATTTTCTATTTTTACCGCATTTATTATTTCTAATTTTTCTTCTAGAGTGAGATAGTTATCCCACCAACTTTTAAGTTGTCCTGTAAATCCTGAAATAATTATTTGGGCTACATATTTATCTGAATTTCCTCTTGTTTTATATGCGGTGGCTGCCATCATCATATTTTCTAACATGGTTATTATATTATGCTCACTTTGTCCATCTAAATTCCATTCTAAAATACTTTGACCATCATAATTATATTGAGTTCTGGTATTCATATCCTCTGATTGTACATCAGGGAAGGTTGGTCGAGGATAAAAGTGCTTTATTCTAGGTTTTTGGTAATTTTTAGTTCTTAGTTTATTAATTTCTAATTCTTGAAATTGTTCTAAAATATCTTTTATATCGTGTTCTTCAATTTCTTCTATTAATACTGAAATTTGGTTTTTAGATCTCATATTTATTATATCTAATTTTTTATTTATTATATCTAAATATTCGTCTTCTTTTTTAAATTTAAAATTCATTATTTCAGAATTAGTCATTTCAATTGGTTTGAACAAAGGTTGAGTAAGAATGTTCATTTTTTCTTGTTTCTTACTGGTTTCTGCTCCTACTGCAGTACTTTTAAATTGAATAGGTGGAGGAAGATTTGATTCTACAGTAGTTATTTGTGTTGCTAAAGTATTTAGCATGAGGTTTGTATAATTATTTTGGTTTTGAATATTTTGAATATCTTTTAGATTTATATCTCTGGTTTCTTCAGGAATGTGTTTAAATGGTGAGGCTGAAATGATGTTATTATGATGTGTTATATGTACTTCTTCTAATGGAGGATATACAGATTCTACTTTTGTATCTAAAGCAGTTTGCCATATTTGCTTTGCAGATTTTATTACATTGATATTTTTTATATTATGTAAATCTGATTGTTTTTTAAACCAAGTAAAAAATGGAATATGAATCTGTAATTCTTCTAGATCTTTATAAAATCTTTCCTGAATAGAATCTTTTTCTTCTTTAGTATAGGTTTTAAAAAATTGTGTTCTTAGTCTAATTTTCGAAGGATCATAAAATTCTTTTCTTAATTTTTCTTTATCTATTTTATATTTATCAGTTTTAATCATATTTAGTTGATTTAAATATCTCATGTCACTATGCGTGGGAGATGGTGATCTTATAATTTCTTGCTCGCTATTTTGATCTATATTTTGATAATATGGTCGTGGAATATTTTTGTTAAAATCAACACCTCTTAGTATCGATCCTGATAAAGATCTGGATAAAATTGGTCTTTCGATATTACTTACAGATCTTCTAAAACTAGTTGTGTTTAAAGATTCAGGATATGATTCAAATATTAATCGTATATTTCCATATTTATCTTCTTCTGTTTTTACTGGTTGGGTTCTTGGTATTATGGCTTGTGATTCGTTTGCTTTAGATAAAATCCATTCATTAGGTAAAGTAACTTGATTCCATTGTAATAATTTTGGCGTTTGTATCATAGCATTTTTCGTATTAGCTTCAATTAAAAGTGTTTCATTTTTTGGAGAATGTTTTATAGCTTTAGGATTTATATTAGTTGTCATTACCTTGTAATATATTCTGTATATTAATGCTATATTTCTAGAGTCTTTAATCATGTTATCTGGAGTTTTAATATTTAAAGTTAAAGTTTTTAAAATGTTTGGATCAAATAGAAATATTGAAAAGTTTGGATAACAATTAAAATAGACTGGTCCTTTAACCAAGTTTGATTGAAAAATGGCTAATAAAGAATCATTAAATTTTTAAAATCTTGCGTCCCTTAGGCACATTAATATCGGTGAATCTAAACCTTGTCGATGTAAAGGTTTTACGGCTATTTGTATTAATCCAATATGCAAAAATTTATATTTTTGTTTAGCAGTTTCTATCTGATTAGATTCGATTAATTGAAAAGTTTCAATCTGAGGGTTTATTGGTATGGTTTGTTCAGTAGTTTCTATTAAATAATCTTGAAATAAATCTAGTGTTCCTATTTGATGTATATTTTCTTTTTAGGTTCTTTAGGTATAGTCCAATTTTGCAATTGTTGTTCAATTTTTGCTATGTGATATTCTTGTCTGTTATATTCTTCCAAATTGTGGTCTAATATATTTTCGTTGAAATGATTATTGGATCCTACCAAAAATTTTGCGATACGCTTCATGGTAAAACGGATTTTATTTAGATATCTTACAGGGAAATAGAGATAACAGTATTAATTAGTAATATTATTTCTTGCTTCCGAGATTACACCTTTTTGGTTGGGACCACCACCGGGACCACCCTTCCTGTGGGCTGATCAACGGATTTACTGGCTGACCAAGCACCCAAATTGGCTTCTTCTCCGATGTAAGAAATAACATTCCAATCAATATTCTTGCCTCTACCGCCACCGGAAGTGTTGGCAAGTGGCTCCGCTACCAATAAATTCCCAAATCAATTGGTTGATTAATCAATAAATTGCCGAAATAAATCCCAATTTACATAATAAATTGATTTCATGTGCAAATTCTATTACTACGCATATTCAAGGAATAGATCAATTGCAATCTATATCTGCGCAAATTCAATGATTGATTTCAACCAAGCAACCCAAATTCAATTAACAGCATAACGTAATTAATCAATCAACAGCAAATTCCCAAATCAATTTCCCGAAATCAATTAATCAACCAATTCCATCAATTGCTTACTGTGATTGTTAATCCAATTAATAGCAATCAATTGCAATCCCGCTAAGGGACAAATCAATAATGGGAATCAATTTCAGGAGATTGATATTTAATTTCCAAAAGTAAAATCATGGCAATAGTTCATGCAAAATCGAAGTTGATTTGCTCCGCTACCAATTGTTAGAACTGGAGGATTACTGTTGTTCTAAACCTTATGAACAACAATCCAGAACCATAAGCAATTCAGATTATTACATGAACTGAATAATGGAATGCGGAAGCGTACCTGATGATGCCATGAAATTGAAGAAATCCCGAAATCTTGATCTTCTGGTGGATGATTGCTACGTGGGGTTGGATGGAGAAGGAAGAGAGAGTACTGTAATTTTTCTGTAAGTTTTAATGTAAGTTACCTTTTAGTTTTATAGTTGGTTTAACGTTAATTTTCCAACTTCTCTTAAAACTGAAAAGGTAACTTATCCTTTAATTAAAATTTACAGAGAAATATTTAATTTCTTTTAGCAATTCCACCAGGGATCAATTCCATCCTTAATATTTTTATTAATTTCGAATCGGTCCATCAACAATTCAGAATTAATCCGGAATCTGCACAATCACCAAATTTACCCCCCACACTGTTTTAATTAGACGATTGGACCACTTAACTTTAATAGATCATCAATTTGGTCCAATTAACCTTATGTTAACAATATATTATATGATGATACACACATAACATATGC
Organism: Viola odorata; assembly: GCA_963691705.1. Classification (NCBI taxonomy): domain Eukaryota; kingdom Viridiplantae; phylum Streptophyta; class Magnoliopsida; order Malpighiales; family Violaceae; genus Viola; species Viola odorata. Next base: position 40,910,082 of record OY829542.1, on the reverse strand, counting down.
GTCCATATGTTCCAACGTGTACGAACGGTACTAACGCATCAGTCCCGTTGTCCAAATTCCAACATGTTGTTCTTTTATTTCAATGACAATATGGCGTAGACCCAAAGCTGGATCCTCTACTCTAAATCCTTCTTTGCCATTCTTCTGGAATTTGTGGTTCTCCTTAATGTTTGTTAATCTGTTCCCAAAGCTGATGCAGAAAAAGAAAACTCATGAGCCATAGCAAAAAGGTAACATAACAAGTAGGCAAGACAAAACAAATTGTGGATCGAGTGCTTACTTGGCTGAATTATCTGTATTAGTTCCAATACTAGTGGGATCCATTCCTACTGTTTGCCACCCATCATCTATTATAACAAATTTTGGAGGAATACCACCCTTCTCTAAGCTACAAGGATGACAAGTTTGAGCTCATCTAAGACTTTAAGTCTGCTATATGCTAGTAACTTTCAAGAAATAAAGCAACTACTACCTTTCTAATCCTTCCTTCACTCCCTCTACAGTGACGTTTGTGTAGAAGGCATCCCATGTGCACCAGCCAAACCAGTTAAGCATGTCCGGTATCTGGCACACGAAACATTATTAGGAATTAAAAATGCAAAGTTAGGAACTTGCATGAAAGTGAATCCAACAACAGTTATTAGGGGAAAAGGAAGAGAAAATAAATGTCTCACCTTCTTCCTCTCACGATGGCAAAATGTCTGCAGATATCCCTCGACAGTCCTGCATACAATTTGAATACAAGTTATTCGATTATGTATTAGGTAAGACATGAGGAGAGAGCAATATTGTCATCATAGATACCATTTTACAAAATAACTAGAGCTCTTAAGACCAGAATATGCTCCATGATCTTGAATTCTAAGAATTTTACTTAATCAAATAATCAGGATTTGCTACTTGGTATGATTGCTATCATTGATGTCAGATTATTCTACTTAGATTTTTGTTTTGTTCTTTTTATGATGTGTATTCTAGTCATGTACTTACTTTACTGCATTTGTAATGACATCAAAAGGATCTGACCCAGCAGCCACAAAAACCAGATGACTCCCCTCAAACCCATCGACAGTAGGATCTCCTACAACACAGCAGCAATCGCCATCAACTCAATGACAAGAAAATTGCCTACAGAATCATCAGATGCAATCTTAATCAGGCTATTCTTACCACTTTCCAAATAGATCTCCAACTCATTTTGCTCATTTCCTTACAGAACAACCCTGAAGTTTCCTTCCAGAATTGGCAGAAAAACTGTATATACTGCAGGTTGCTCTTCTACCCCGTCAAAATGAGATCCATCGTGAGCTTCAACAATCATAAATTGAGTTTCGAAAGGAATATCTCGGCCATAACTGCCCATCCTTTGTGTCATCCACCACATCTTAAAGCGAAAAGCACACATGAAGCGCAATCCCCTGCGAATCAACAACATTAATTACCAAAACAGTAAAGTCAGTGATCACTGATTAGGAAGTCAAGCCTCACCACCACATAACAAATCATCAATTCTTATCCTAATAAGTCATATTGTTGCATCCAAGCATTCTTCCAGGAAAAAGCTCAAATATGTTACCTTCATGATCGGAATCAATGCTAAGAAAGAATACAAAAAATCAAAAAACATATGATCAGAAAGGGTTTGAAGACCCAAGAACCCAGATGATTATAGAACCATGAAAAAGCAAAAAAAACGTAATGCCATATCTCGTTTATACAGCAAAGAACAACAAATTTTGAAGAAAAAGGAAGCAACTTTAACAAAGAGAGGAGGAGCATGTATCATTACTCAAGTTTTCCAATAGGGAAGACTCTCCGGCTGCCAAGTTAATCATATCGGACTCCGATGAAGCCCCATTGATTAATCCATCACCAGAAGTTGAAGCTGTAATCTCAATGTTGTCATGAACATCTTGCAACACACAATTTCCCAACACCATCAACTTCCCATCTCCCACACTAATCCCTGCCCCGATTGTCATCTTTCAACAAGAAGTAACTAAATTGGAAACAACCCACCAAGAATCAATTCAAGAAAATTGCAGCAGAGCACCAGCAGCAAGTCTGTCACAGGCAAGGAGAGGTTCCAAGCCTTGTAACACAAGAAAACAGAGAAAAAGGAGAAAAACAGATCAGAGGAGGTGATCTGTTAAGAAGAGATGAAGCTGATACAAGGGAAACTTGAGGTTTATCAATGGAGGATGATGGATGGATATCAGAGATGGGAGCGCAGCTGGAAGATGAAGTTAGAATAGGAAGTAACCGTTTGTAACAAACTTGTATTGCAAAGTGTAAACAAAACCAGATTCATTGAATCTATACATTGTAATGCTCTTCATTGAATAGGAAAGTACAATTTTGATTGTTGATTACAAATGACAAAACGTAATTTCTCCTTAGCTAATACTTGCTTTATAGTCTTGACTAACATAGCTAACTAACTATTAACTGATTTAACTACTTGACAGCTAATTGACAGCTAATCAATGGTCCCCAAATAACAAACTACTCTAACTCCCTTGCAATCCATGTGACTTGACTGCAGTAGCTGAATTGCTTCTAATAGCTTGTTGTAACTGTTTTGCCAGCTGAGCAATTCAATTATTTCTTCCCGCTCTTTCTTTCATTTCAAACTTCAAGTCTCCTCCTCTTGTGGCTGTGACAATGCCCCCTTATTGAGATTCCTTGCCCATAAGGAACTTAAAAGAGGGTAGGCTTCCTGTAAGTGGTCAAGCCATTCCCAAGTGGGAGGTAATGTGGTTGCCGCAGGCTAGGCCACTTGAAGTTGAGTGGCAGCCATTCCTTGGCACTTTTGAATTCTTGACCCTAAGATGGCCACTGGGGTAATAATGGTAGGAGAGCACTCTGATGAGGTAGAAGGGTGGAAGGGTTTCAATTGGCTTACATGAATGGCATTGTCGATGAAGCTGGATGGGGGCAGTTCAAGCTTGTAACCCACAAATCCCACCTTGTCAATGGCTTTGAATGGTCCAAAGAACCTTGGGAAGAGCTTGTGGTTTGACCTTTGAGCCACAGAGAGTTGTCTATAGGGTTGCAGTTTTAGTAGGGCTAGATCTCTAATCTCAAAACACCTGTCTGACCTCTTCTTGTCTGCATAATGTTTCATCCTAACTCTTGCAGCCTGTAGATGTTCCTTGAGTTTGGATAAGGCCTGCTCTCTGTCCACCATGAGCCAGTTGACATCAGGATCATTGGTATCATGGGCAACATAGGGAATACTCAAGGGTAGATCAATGCCAAATAAGGCTTTGAAGGGACTGGTATGCAAGGCTTCATGGTAAGATGTGTTATACCACAGCTGAGCCAGTGGAAAAAATTCAAGCCACCCGTGAGGTTGAGAAGAGCAAAAACACCTTAAATATTGCTCTAAGCACTGATTCACTCTTTCAGTTTGGCCATTAGACTGAGGGTGATAAGAGCTGCTATGCTTGAGCTCAATGCCTTGCAACTTGAACAAATCCATCCAAAATTTGCTCAAAAAGATAGGATCTCTATCAGTTACTAAGGAGTTGGGATTGCCATGGAGGCAAACCACTCTTTCCATAAATAGCTTGGCAACTGAAGTGGCTGAGTAGGGATGTGTGAGTCCCATGAAGTGACTGAACTTGGTCAATCTGTCCACAACCACAAGAATCACTGAATAACCCTTGGATTTAGGCAATCCTTCAATGAAATCCATGGTTAAATCAGTGAAGACTCCATCAGGTAAGGGAAGAGGTTGCAACAGTCCTGGGCAAGAAACATGTTCAGGTTTGTGTTTCTGACAAACTTCACATTCCCTTATGTAATTTCTGGTCATTTTCCTCAGGCCATGCTAGAAAAAGAGAGGAGACTTTGTGAGTGGTGGCTTGCATCCCTGAATGGCCTCCCACTAGTGTGTTATGGAAAAGACCAATGACCATCCTTTGAAGTGTAGGATTATGGCCAACTACCAGTTTCCCTTTTCGTTTCAAAAGGTTCCCCTAAAATGTGTAGTGGCCATGAGAGTCTGGATTGACTTCCAACTTAGAGATCAACTTCTTGATGTGTGTGTCATTATCCCATGAAGATTGAACATCAGCCAAAAGAGTGGGATCAATAGAGGAGTATAGGATTGTATTTAGTTGTCCATGAGGGACTCTAGAGAGAGCATCAGCAACCTCATTGGATTTCCCTGGTTTGTATTGCACCTCATAATCATACCGCTGCAGTTTCACCAGCCAAGAGAATTGAGCTTCCTTTGAAAGCTTCTGATTGAGCATATACTTCAAACTGTGGTGGTCCGTTTGTATGATGAAGAGGTTGTCTCCTAGATAGCAGTGCCAATGTTTGACAGCAAATAACACTGCAAATAATTCCCTTTCATACACATATTTCACTTGGTGTCTTGGAGCTAGAGCCTTGCTGATGTAGGCTATGGGGTGTTTTTCCTGCAAGAGGACAACTCCAATTCCTTCTTCTGATGCATCAGTCTCAATAAGGAAGGTCTTGGAGAAATCAGGGAGGGCTAACACAAGGTAAGTGATCAAGGCATGTTTGAGCCTATGAAAAGCAATCTCAGCCAAGTCATTCCAGACAAAACTATCCTTCCTTAAAAGTTCAGTCAAAGGTTTAGCCAATGAGGCATAACCCTTAATGAATCTCCTATAATAGCCAGTGAGACCAAGGAATCCTCTGACTTGCTTGACTGTTTTCAACATAGGTCATTCTTGAATTGCTTTAATCTTCTCAGGATCAGCCCTTACACCCTCACCAGCTATAATATCGCCCAAATATGCAATGCTATCATTGGCAAAGGAGCATTTGGACTTCTTCAAAATAAGTTGTGATCCTTAAGCAATTCAAAGGTGTTCCTGAGGTGCACTAAGTGATCCTCTACTGACTTGCTATATATCAAGATGTCATCAAAGAAAACCAGGATATACTTCCTCAAACAATCATGAAACACATGGTTCATCAATGCTTGGAATGTGGAAGGAGCATTGCATAAACCAAAAGGCATTACCTTGTATTGGTAGTGACCATGGCGAGTCCTAAAAGCTGTTTTGAATGTATCTCTAGGGTTGAGTAAGACCTGGTGATAGCCAGCTATCAAGTCCAACTTGGAGAAAAGGACAAACCCTCCTAATTCATCCAGTAGCTCTTCAATGATTGGGATTGGGAATCTATTTTTGATGGTTTGTTGGTTCAAAGCTCTCAAATCTACACACATTCTCCAGCCTCCATCTTTCTTTTTAACCAGTAATATGGGAGCAGCATAAGGACTCTGACTCTCCTCAATGAAGCCAGTGTTCAACAATTTAGTTGTTTCTCCACCTCATCCTTTTGTTGCTTGGAACATTTATAGGGTTTGAGATTAACTGGTTGTGCTCCTGGATGCAGTGGTATGGTGTGATCATATGGCTTTGATGGTGGTAATTTCGTAGCCTCCTCAAACAACTCTCTGAAGTTTGCTAAGAGCTGATCAAATCTAGCTGGTAAACTTCCCTCAGCTGTGGTGCTTCCCACTAAGTTTGCAGTAGAGAAGACTTGAGCCATAGCTACCTTATTAGGAGATGACAACAACTTGGTCATAGTCTCCTCATTGATCCATTTGACAGAGACTTTAGTTCCTCCCTTCAGAATTATTTCTTTGCCATTCTTGTGGAATTGCATCACCATCCTCTTAAAATCCCATAAAACTGGCCCTAATGTTTCCAGTCAATCCATGCCTAGGATGACATCATAGTGGATCAGTGGCAATACAAGTGCAGATACTTCAAACCATTCCCCCTGTATGCACCACTTGATGTTTAGACAAGCTTCAGCGGTGATTAAATTCTCCCCATTGGCGACAGTAATCTTCACAGGTTCAATAGAAGAGATGGGGAATCCCAAGATCAGGGTTGTGTCCCTAGATATCAAGTTGTATGTACTTCCAGTGTCAATCAATGTGTGTATTGTGTCTTTCTGAATTTGTAGGGTTACTCTCATAGCCTTTGCTTTTCCTCTTTGTATGTCATGGATGGCATATAAAGAAGCAGTAGGCTCCACATTTAAGGGTGTTTCACCTCCTTCTGCCTCTTCACACTCATATTTAGTGGCATCTTGTTCCTCATCACTAGTGACAATCAAGAAAAACTGCCTAGACTGACATCTGTAACCCCTGAAGAACTTATCTCCACAATACTTACACAGACCTGCAACTATTCTCTCCTTCATTGTTTTTTCATCTAGTGTCTGGAAAGGTAAGTTTGGTGTTTTGGTGTTGGTGTTTCTGATTTGTGGTGGATTTGAGGGAGGTATTGGTGTGGTTGGGTTAATGTTTGGGACAGGTTTGTTGAAGGTAGGCTGATTTGAAAGGTAATTGGACTGATTGGAAGGGGCCTGATATGATCTTTGGTAAGGAGAGTTGTTGGTTCTGTTATTGGTGTGATTGAATCTAGTGTTGGTTGGGTTGTTGTTGGTGATTTGGCTTGATGTATTTTGAGTTACCTCAGGCACTGCCATTGTTCTGAGGGTAGGGAGAGCTACTTCAGTTGACAAAGCCAACTCTACAACATCTTCAAATGATTGAGGTTTGAACATTCTCACCAAATGTGCTAACTCAGGCCTCAAGCCAGCTAAGAATAAGCGTTTACAATACTCATCACAAACCTCTACTCTATCATAAATTGCATTGAACTGATTCACATAACTTTCAACATCACTAACCTGTTTAAGGTTGGAGAGCTCAGCCATTGGATCATCAGTCCTCTTGGGGGAGAATCTGGTAATCACACACTTCACAAAATCTGACCACAACCATATCATACCATCTGCTCTATTTTTTAGCTTGACTTTATACCACTTCAAGGCATCATTAGAGAGATGATGAGAGGCCACTTCTACCCTATCCTGAATAGGAGTCTTCATGTTGTGGAAGTAATTGTTGGCTTGGAAGACCCAATCATGTACCTCAGTACCTTTGAACCAAGGAAACTCCAAAACAGTGGGTTTTAGATTCGCCTAGAAAGTGGATTCTTGATGTTGCTGGTTGAAATTATCATTCCTTGATTCATGTCTTCCTTGTTGAATGAGAGCAGTCATGTCATGGAAGGATCTCCTCAATTCCTCCTGGAAGGATCTTCTTATTTCTTCCATAGATTGCTCAAGTTGAGCAAATCTAGCATCCGTGGGAGACACTATTATCTTCTTCTGTCATTCCAAGGACTCCTCCACTAGTGGAGTTTGTGATGGGATGAATAACCCTCGGCATGATCACACAGGGAGCAACAGGAAAAGATCTCCGCTACCAATTGTCACAGGCAAGGAGAGGTTCCAAGCCTTGTAACACAAGAAAATAGAGAAAAAGGAGAAAAATAGATCAGAGGAGCTGATCTGTTAAGAAGAGATGAAGCTGATACAAGGGAAACTTGAGGTTTATCAATGGAGGATGATGGATGGATATCAGAGATGGGAGCGCAGATGGAAGATGAAGTTAGAATAGGAAGTAACTGCTTGTAACAAACTTGTATTACAAAGTGTAAACAAAACCAGATTCATTGAATCTATAGATTGTAATGCTCTTCATTGAATAGCAAAGTACAATTTTGATTGTTGATTACAAATGACAAAATGTAATTTCTCCTTAGCTAATACTTGCTTTATAGTCTTGACTAACATAGCTAACTAACTATTAACTGATTTAACTACTTGATAGCTAATTGACAGCTAATCAATGGTCCCCAAATAACAAACTACTCTAACTGCCTTGCAATCCACATGACTTGACTGCAGTAGCTGAATTGCTTCCAGTAGCTTGTTGTAACTGTTTTGCCAGCTGAGCAATTCAGTTATTTCTTCCCGCTCTTTCTTTCATTTCAAACTTCAAGTCTCCTCCTTGATTGGAGCGTTAAATGTCTTAATTTCATCATCTTTTCCACCCTTTTTAGGATGACGATACTACTAATTCCAGGTTTTTTCACTCCTTTCTTGCATAACATGTTGCTGAGGAGCAATTTATCCAATTGGAGCTGAAACTGCCTGTTAAAGAGAAAATTCTGGTGATCAGAGTTCAGAAGCAGTCCTTATCCCAAGCCTGAGATAAGGCAAGTCAGATATATGCGACTTAGGCCTGGGGCGCGTATGCAGCTGTCATCTTCTAGAAGAAACTTTTGCGTAATCCTACTTCTTGCAGACTCCTATTGTTTAGGAGATTAAAATAATTTTTTTTAATTTTAGATATTATCTTTTGTAGGTCTTTTGGAAATTAAAAACACTTAGGGTTACTTAAACACTTAGAGAAAGAGGGTTGTGCCTCTCTTCACTTCTTCTGGACGACATATTTCTTTTTCCTCTCTGGAACAACAACTATTAACGGAGCTTAAAACCTCTATTTGCTTTTCTTTTCCTTTAATTAATTAAATCCCGTTTATGCTTTCAATCTTTATTTATTTATTTATTATGATGATTGTTGGCTAAATCGTTATTTCCTTGTAAGGATTCGTTGCCATGATTATCTGATTGTGAGATCTAATTGCACTTATTAAATTCCAGCAACTTATATCTCTATTTGTTTTGATTGAATGTCAAGTTAATCATATTTCTATTGAAGCCTGATCAACTATAATTAGGGTTTGATTAATTACAGTCTTCTCTTGATACTTTGGAGTCTACATTATAGAGAGAGATACGAAGGCAACTACCTGATCGACGGATCAGAATAGAAAAGGAATAGAGACTGGTTTATAGGAGTAGACACTTCTCTCTCCCAGACCTGGGATAAGGTCTCTCACAACGTATTTATCAGTCCACTTTCTTAGACCTGATAGAATAACTTTTTCAGGCCAGAAAGTAGGTTAGGGGTTTTTAATAGGTGAAAACCTTTATTAATCTTGTATTGGTAGAGAGTAGGAGATCTAGGTGAAAACCTAGTCTCTATAGCCGCCTATAAGTTTGGTCTTGAAAATATTTGAATCGATGATCAATCAGTATAATGCATGAACACACACAATTATTCTCTATTTATTGCTTTATGTTATTTCTATTCCTTTACTTTAATTGCCTCAAAACCCCCATTTATTGGTATTTACCACGGTTACAAGAATTGGTCATTTAGCGAGAATTAATTTAGTCCTGAAATCTCTATGGAACGATCCTTTTACCACTTGCTATAGTTTTTAATCAAATTCGTGCATGGTAAATTGTACTTATTTATTTTTTACGGTTTCGGCAATCATCAAATTTTGACGCCGTTGCCGGGGATTTCAGCGATACTAATTTTAATATTTTTTTTATGACCAGGTCCTCTTGTTAGGAATTAAACAACCTAGAGATTAACAGAGAAAAAGGACAGAGGAAAAAAAACATATCCAGAGGACAGTTCTGCACAATCAACACTCAGATGGCTTATGTAGGAGAGAAGTGTTTAAATTCCATAGTAGACATGATTGATAAAATATCCTCTATTGTTATTTCTCTTACTGCAGATCGGAGGAAACAATTCACATATGGAGCGCCTGGCTTCCAGTCACACCCTTGGGCGAATACACACAACTACAATCAAGGATGGGAGCAACCCCCAAACTTCAACTGGGCTCCACAATATCAACAACATCAGTTCCACCCACAAGATACCATGCCCATACCTCCCGTTCAGCAGCAGTTGTTTCAACCAACTCAACCGAGCCAACCGCCACCACAACAGTCACAAGAACCACCCCTGAACCTGCAAAATTTTGTACCCAGACCTAGTGCTACACAATTACCAGCCCCACAACAGCCCCTACTGCTCACTGGATTCCCAATGGAAGATATGCTCAAATAGTGTATGCTAGCTACTCAAGCTAGCATATCAACTATGCAGAAAGAAATGGGGGAGCTAAAAATCAACATATAAGAGGAGGGAGGAAGGTTGCCATCAACTACTGTGGACAACCCAATATATAATGTCAGTTCTATGACATTAATGAACGGGACTGAAATTCTAGACAGAATGGTCCTTCCCCCTGGTTTGGGGAAAGACCAAATTGCAGTGCCACCCCTAGACCAAATCGAACCAGAGGTAGAGGTATTTTCTGAAAAATCAACTAAGGTAAATCCTAATCCAGAACCAGTACTGCCCAGAAGGAACAGTAGGAAATCCCTCTTCCTTTCCCAGAAAGGTCTTGGAAGACCAAGGAGGAAAGGGAAAGGAGAGCTCCTTTAGTTTTTTTCAAAATAACGTCGATCAATCCTATTCCAAAATCGCTGGTGCAAAAGAAGGAACACGTAATCCCTCTTCCCTTCCTAGCCAGGTCTGAAAAGGCCAAGAAGGTAAGGGAAGAAAAAGCTATTTTAGACATTTTTCATAAAATAGCTATTAACGTTCCTTTACTTGATATGATTGCTCAAATTCCCAAATACGCTAAGTTTCTTAAAGAATTGTGCACTAACAAAAAGAAGCTTGCAGGTATTGAGAGGATTAATCTTAACGAGAATGTGTCGGCTGTGTTTCAGAAGAAATTGCCCAACAAATGCAAGGATGGAGGAACTTTTGTGATTCCTTGCAAAATCGGTGAGCAGACCGTTGAGAAGGCGTTGTGTGATTTAGGGGCTGGGATTAACGTTATTTCATTAACTCTTTTTAAGACTCTTAACATAGGGGACTTGAAACACACAAGGGTAGTAGTCCAATTAGCGGATAGGTCTATTATTTATCCTGTTGGAGTCATTGAAAATGTGTTAGTGCAAGTTAACGATTTTGTCTTCCCTGCTGATTTTTATGTGATTGACATGAAAAATGAATATACAACTAAGTCTACTGAAATGTTGCTAGATAGACCCTTCTTGAGGACAGCAAAGGCAAGGATTGATGTAGCTGAAGGATGTTTGACATTGAAGTTTTGTGGTGAAATTATTAAATTCAATATGTATGATGCCATGAGATTTCCAAATGAAAAATATATTGTGAATTGCATAGATATTGTTGATCCTGTTACTGCTGATATTCATAAATTAAATGCTACTAACCCTTGGGAGCATGTTCTTAGCAGAAACATTGACAACCCCAAAAACACAGGAAAGGAGAAAGTTTTGCAGGCACCTAAGATTGAGCTGAGAACCTTGCAAGGAGAATCGAAGAAAGAAAGGCTTGCGAGGGTACTAAAGGAGTACGAAGAGGCTATTGAATGAAGGATAGCCGACATTAAGAGGACTTCTCCTTCCATCCGTGCGGCAATGTGTAGCCCACAAACCACTTGAAATAAATGAGAAAGTGTCTAGTCCAAAGACAATAAATCAAGACGCTTCTTGGGAGGCAACCCAAGTCTTTTAATTTAGTAATTTTCATTTCAATAAAACTTCTGTCTATGGGAACTTTCTTATGGAATTATGCTTTTCTTGACAGCAAGACGCCTCTGCCCCAGGTCAAACATATAGACCGCAAGACGCCTCTACCCCAGGCCAAACAGACAGACCCCAACCAGGCCTTATCCCAGGCCTGGGATAAGAGTCCAGGAGTAGGAATCGGAAGAACAAAAGCCATTTTAGAATCGGTCCTTGGTACTCCAACGTCGATTTGGTAAGGGAAGTGTCTAGGTAATTTCAGTAGTGATGTATACAGCCAAAGGAAGAACTCTAGGTCTTGATGTTTGTTTTGTTTTGTTTTGTTTTTATTTGTTTTTATTTGTTTTTATTTGTTTTTATTTTTTATGCTTGGGGGCCAGCATACGTTAGTGTGGGGGATTTGATTGGAGCGTTAAATGTCTTAATTTCATCATTCTTTCCACCCTTTTTAGGATGACGATACTGCTAATTCTAGGTTTTTTCACTCCTTTCTTGCAGAACATGTTGCTGAGGAGCAATTCATCCAATTGGAGCTGAAACTGCCTGTTAAAGAGCAAATTCTGGTGATCAGAGTTCAGAAGTAGTCCTTATCCCAGGCCTGGGATAAGGCAAGTCCGATATATGGGACTTAGGCCTGGGACGCGTATGCCAGCTGTCATCTTCTAGAAGAAACTTCTGTGGAATCCCACTTCAGTAAGAAGTCCCAATTGACAGAGCAGACTCCTATTGTTTAGGAGATTAAAACAATTCTTTTATTTTAGATATTATCTTTTCTAGGTCTTTTGGAAATTAAAAACACTTAGGGTTACTTAAACACTTGGAGAAAGAGGGTTGCGCCTCTCTTCACTTCTTCTGGATGACATATTTCTTTTTACTCTTTGGAACAGTAGCCATTAACGGAGCTTAAAACCTTTGTTTGCTTTTCTTTTCCTTTAATTAATTAAATCCTGTTTATGCTTTCAATATTTATTTATTTATTTATTATGATGATTGTTGGCTAAATCGTTATTTCCTTGTAAGGATTCGTTGCCATGATTATCTGATTGTGAGATCTAATTGCAGTTATTAAATTCCAGCAACTTATATCTCTATTTTTTTTGATTGAATGTCAAGTTAATCATATTTCTATTGAAGCATGATCAACTATAATTAGGGTTTGATTAATTACAGTCTTCTCTTGATACTTTGGAGTCTACATTGTAGAGTGAGATACGAAGGCAACTACCTGATCGACGGATCAGAATAGAAAGCGAATAGAGTCTGGTTTATAGGAGTAGACACTTCTCTCTCCCAGACCTGGGATAAGGTCTCTCATAGTGTATTTATCAGCCCACTTTCTTAGACCTGATAGAATAACTTTGTCAGGCCAGAAAGTAGGTTAGGGGTTTTTAATAGGTGAAAACCTTTATTAATCTTGTATAGGTAGAGAGTAGGAGATCTAGGTGAAAACCTGGTCTCTATAGCCGCCTATAAGTTCGGTCTTGAAAATATTTGAATCGATGATCAATTAGTATAATGCATGAGCTTAGTTGAATCCTTACTGGGAATTTCTCACATTTGAACACACACAATTATTCTCTGTTTATTGTTTTCTATTGTTTCTATTCCTTTACTTTAATTGCGTCAAAACCCCCCATTTATTGGTATTTACCATAGTTACAAGAATTGGTCATTTAGCGAGAATTAATTTAGTCCTGAAATCTCTGTGGAACGGTCCTTTTACCACTTGCTGCAGTTTTTAATCAAATTCGTGCATGGTAACTTGTACTTATTTATTTTTGACGGTTTCGGCAACCATCACTCCTCTTGTGGCTATGACAAAGTCCACGCTGCTGATGAACAATATAACAAAACAATGGAAAATGTTAACGGGAGTTGTAGAGTGAATGGGGTGGCATTTTATAGGAGCAAAAATTATGTGAGCAAGGAAATTATGTGGCATTTTATGGAAGGACTCCTTAAAATGAGGGCAGGCATTATAATACTACCTCCGGAACTTTTTATCTATGGTTTTCCTATGAATTTTTACCGTTCATAATACTTATGTTGGAGTCCAGCTCATATTGGTTGAAGGAGATTATTGTGAGCCTAGCCCAATTGGGCTCACATGTAATTGTTTGTTTTAGTTTGATTAGAAGTCTGATTAGGAAAAGAAAAAGAAAATAAAAGATTGGAGTATGACTTGGAGTAGGATTGTGTGACCTAATTAATTAGGTTGTTCACTAATATATATATATATATATATATATATATATATATGGTGGCTTAGGTTGTGAGAAGAAGCACAGAGAGAGAAAAATGTGAGGGGGAGATTTTTCTAGCGTGGTCTCCTCAATCTAGATGTGAGATTGAGTTGAGAGAGATTGAGAAAGGGTTGCTGTTGAGCATCCTGAGAGATTGTGAAAGGGTTGCTGTTGAGCATCCTGAGAGATTGTAAAAAGGGTTGTTGTTGAACATCCTGAGAGATTGTGAGAGGGTTGCTGTTGAGCATCCTGTGAGAGAGAGAAAATAGATTTTAGCCAAACTCTATGTAGCTGCGGGAGAATCGTCGCAGCGACTTCGTTCACCGTTGGATTTGGGTGACATTTGGACAGCAGGTGCGGGACTTCTGGTTCTTCAATCTGAACGGTTGGATCGGTGAGAAGTTGTCTGGTGTAGTAGAAATCCTGTCCCGATTGAAGCAGTGAAAATCTAGTTTTGGTTCTCTATTCTCATATCTCTTGTTTTTCTCGGATTGATTGATTAGATTGTTTGATTGGTACTATTGGTGATAGTGGTGTATGTCAGATAATTTCTAGAGAGAGGTTTTACTCGATTGTACACATTGATCATCATATAGTGGATTGTTACTAGCTTAGTCCCGTGGTTTTTTTACCTATTGAGGTTTTCCACGTTAAAAATCTCTGTGTTATTTTGATTGCTTTTGATTGGTTTGATAGCTTGGGGTTATTGATTCTTGGGATAAGATTGTTTGCTGCGCAAAATTGATTGTGGATTGAAATTAACCCCAAAAACTGGTAGCGGAGCGCAAGGTTTGAAAGAATAATGATGCTGAATTTTTGGTAGTGCAGAAAAGAGAGGATTTGTGATTGTGACGATGAATACATGATTGTGATTGTGATTGATGAAGGGTAAGCAAAGGAGCAGTTGTAATCATAAAGGGGGAGCTTGCTTCCAACAATGTTTACCGATTGATTGGAATCGCGGTTAAGAGTAAAGTACAAGGTACTTACAAAGGATTGAATGATTGTGATGGCCAGGTAGAGTTACCTAGGAGAAGAGTTAGCTTTGCGGTGTTGACCGGTGAGAAAGCAACCTTGACTCCTACTCAGATTGCATGAAGATTGGTGATTCCCCCCTGATATGAGCTGGAGGGGGAGAATTGTTGGAGTCCAGCTCATATTGGTTGCAGGAGATTGTTGTGGGCCTAGCCCAATTTGGCTCACATGTAATTGTTTGTTTTAGTTTGATTAGAAGTCTGATTAGGAAAAGAAAAAGAAAATAAAAGATTGGAGTATGACTTGGAGTAGGATTGTGTGACCTAATTAATTAGGTTGTCCACTAATATATATATATATGGTGGCTCAGGTTGTGAGAAGAAGCACAGAGAGAGAAAAATGTGAGGGGGAGATTTTTCTAGCGTGGTCTCCTCAATCTAGATGTGAGATTGAGTTGAGAAAGATTGTAAAATCTGAGAGATTGTGAATGGGTTGCTGTTGAGCATCCTGAGAGATTGTGAAAGGGTTGCTATTGAGCATCCTGAGAGATTGTAAAAAGGGTTGTTGTTGAACATCCTAAGAGATTGTGAGAGGGTTGTTGTTGAGCATCCTGTGAGAGAGAGAGAAAATTGATTTTCGCCAAACTCTGTGCAGCTGCTGGAGAATCATCGCAACGACTTCGTTCACCGTTGGATCTGGGTGAAATTTGGACAGCAGGTGCATGACCTCTGGTTCTTCAATCTGAACGGTTGGATCTGGGAGAAGTTGTCTGGTGTGGTAGAAATCCTGTCCCGATTGAAGCAGTGGAAATCTAGTTTTGGTTCTCTATTCTCATATCTCTTGTTTTTCTCGGATTGATTGATTAGATTGTTTGATTGGTACTATTGGTGATAGTGGTGTATGTCAGATAACTCCTAGAGAGAGGTTTTACTCGATTGTACACATTGGTCATCATATAGTGGATTGACTGGATTTTTTTAGCGTGGTCTCCTCAATCTAGATGTGAGATTGAGTTGAGAGATTGTGAAAGGGTTGCTGTTGAGCATCCTGAGAGATTGTTGAAGGGTTGCTGTTGAGCATCCTTAGACATTGTAAAAAGGGTTGTTGTTGAACATCCTGAGAGATTGTGAGAGGGTTTCTGTTGAGCATCCTGTGTGAGAGAGAGAGAAAATAGATTTTTGCCAAACTCTGTGCAGCTGCTGGAGAATCGTCGCAGCGACTTCGTTCACCGTTGGATATGGGTGAAATTTGGATAGCAGGTGCACGACTTCTGGTTCTTCAATCTGAACGGTTGGATCGGTGAGAAGTTGTCTGGTGTGGTAGAAATCTTGTCCCGATTGAAGCAGTGAAAATCTGGTTTTGGTTCTCTATTCTCATATCTCTTGTTTTTCTCAGATTGATTGATTAGATTGTTTGATTGGTACTATTGGTGATAGTGGTGTATGTCAGATAATTCCTAGAGAGAGAGAGAGGTTTTACTCAATTGTACACATTGATCATCATATAGTGGATTGTTACTGGCTTCGTCCCGTGGTTTTTTTACCTGTTGAGGTTTTCCACGTTAAAAATCTATGTGTTATTTTGATTGCTTTTGATTGGTTTGATAGCTTGGGGTTATTGATTCTTGGGATAAGATTGTTTGCTGCGCAAAATTGATTGTGGATTGAAATTAACCCCAACAACTTACTCCCTCCGTCAATTTTTAATTGATGCGAGGAGAGCAAATCACAACCATGTGGATTAATTGATGCCCTCATGCATCGTGTCATTTTCCCTCCGTTCTTTTACTTTTTTGCCCCTTGAACGACGAGTCGTTTATGTTAAGAAACGACATGTCACACGACGTTTAGGTGGGAAATGAAATTCAAACGAAAGAAAAGGCATCGCGGCTAAACGAAATTCATTTTCCATACCCAAAGCTTCCTTCTCTCAATTCTCCTTCTCTCTCACTTCGATTTCTCCCATGAGAAGCAAAAATTTGCCAGAAATGGAGGGAGTTTATTATCAAGATTCACAAAACGACAACTACTTTGGGTTTGATAGTGCCGATAACATGGTTGTGCCAGACTCAATTATCGTCGACGATGCAGGAATGGTTTGGATTGAAGATGAAAAGGCCACATCTGACGAAATTGTTGAAGACACGTTTGAAAAGGATGAGAATGCAAGCTTAATTGAGGACGTTTATGGGCAAGGAGAGAGCTCAAGGTTGAAGGTCAGTGGCGGAGAATCCAACGCAGGGCACGGTGGATCGGAGGAGCATCCTATTTTTAGGGTTTGTGACTCTGCAAACAGACTGAAAGAGGTAAAAGCAAAACCCCCTATGGATTTTGATCTTAATGAATTACCAATGCTGGATACATCTCCCCTTTTCTCTCCGAGAGTTGAGGAAATCCATAGTTTTGATTTGAATCAGCTACCACCTGTTAATGGTGATGAAGGGAAACTAGAGATTTCAAAAGCTGAGGTAGATGAAGAAAGGGACTTTGACCTCAACAAATTATCAACTGCTGGTCGTTGGACTTTTTTCAGATGGTGTGGACGAGAGGGAATTCATTCTAATGCTGCTTATCCTTATACCAGGTTTCCATTAGAAAAATGAATTAAGTTTTTGCAGATAGTATTACGGTGTTGAACAATTTTGCATTATCGTTCATCATGCCTTGTGTAAATTCTGGATTTATGTTACCAGAATTTGCAACATCCTGTAACTATGTGTATTATGGATTTTGTGCATTTTCTGAACAGTTTCAGTATATATGAATATAATCAGTATGAATTTATATGTTTCCCAGTTCAATCTTGAATTTATACTGCCCTTTGGAAATTGTTGTTATCTTTAGAATCTGTGTCATCCTATGAGGTTTGATATTTCATTTAGCAGGGTATTGTGTTGCATATATATGCTTTAAACTTAACAGACATTAAGCAATTCTAAAATAAAAGTCTTTTATTGAAAATAAAGGCCAGTTACATAAAAAGAGAGGTTTGATATTTCATTTAGCAGGGTATTGTGTTGCATACATATACTTTAAACTTAACAGACATTAAGCAATTCTAACATAAAAGTCTCTCTGACACCTTCTTTTGATCGTCATTTCAACCGCTTGCCCCCTAGTTTACAAGTCTCGTTGCACCTGAAATAAATGGGGAATTAAATAGTAAGTATGGAGGAAAGGATATCTCAAAATTCTGAATTAGAAATTAAAATGGACAATAATAGAGATATTTGAGAAGAACACGTGGGTTGCCATCCACAAAGTGCCCTTGTTTATAGTCGTAGGCTCGACTAATGTGCGAAGCTTCCATTCTCGCCTTGGTTCTGTAAAAATGAGTCAGTAGCATCTAAATTTTGAACAGATCAACAAATAAGATAAGGATTTAATAAATCAGAAGAGTGCAATATGGAAAAATCATGGAAATAACAAAATCGCAAACATGGAAAAAAAATGCAGGAATAATTGCAAAATTTGCAAAAACATTTGCGGATATAGAAAAATTGCGGAGAAAATTGCAAACATGGAAAATTTGAAGGAAAAAATGTAGATAGAAAATCTACAGAAAAATTTGGAAAATTTGTGGAAAAATTTATAGATGTGGAAAATTTGAGGAAAAAATTGTAAATGTGGAAGAATTATGGAAAATTTTGTAACCATGGAAAAAATTGCAAAAACAGTTGCAAACTTGGAATTTTTTTGAGAAATCATGCGAAAATGGGGAAAATTTTGAGAAATCGGTTGTGAAATGTGGAAAATTTGAGAAATCAGTTGTAAATGTGGGAAATTTGAGAAATCATTTGTAAAAAAAATGAAACACAATCACAATATACGCATTTTAATATGATGCGTATGCTGGGGTGATATCGACTATTTCTATTCTGGTTGGAAGGCTCCCGGGCGATACCATAGAAGTGGTCCCTCAGTAAATGGATACGAGAGCGTTTACCGAATCATAAAAGGATCCGGGGTGCTCAATCCATTTAGGGGTTCAAGTCCAAGTGAGGGTTCGTGAAAGCTTACCAAGGCGTGGGCCCCAAGACTTCACTACTACCGACCTAATCCTATTTGGAAATGTCCGACAATAGGGATTATGCGTGAAAATGCATATGCAATGACAATTTATCAAAGTGAATACAATGAATCATATGAACAATTTATTAACAAGTAAATACATGAGAAACAATAATCATGCATAAAAAATCATGTGATAATACAACAATTTACCATATCAATTAAATACATGAAAAATAATTAATCATATACAAAAATAAAAAATAAACACCTCAAAATAAAATTCCGGCTTCGACCTTATTAATCCCTAGTGGAGTCGCCAAACTGTCGCACCCCCGTTTTGGAATTTCCCAATGAGACGCGGGTTTGGGACGAGATGTGAGATGAAATTGGACTCATCTCACATAATGCAATGAAGTCGCCACCCTATTTTGTTTCTAGGTTTAAGGAACCTAATGTCATGGCAAAAAAAAAAAAAAGCTAAGGCAAAAATGGGTCTGAACCCGAGAATAGTGGTTCGGGGTCGATTTATGGACTCGGAAAGGTGTTAGGCACCCGAGTCTGATCCAATAAAGGTTACCGGAGAAAAGAGGTGTTTAATCATGTTTGGGAAACAAAGAGTCCTAATTTATGTGATCATGCCCAATGAATTAATGAAATTCTAAAAATTCCACGTATATGCGAAAGAAGCGTGGAGTAAATAACAGGGGTAAGAAATGCGTACTTGTTGAAGGGATACTAGTTGATTTCCCCTTAATCTGTGAGTGATTAAATTTTAACGATTGTTGTTCGCGAGCGAGGATGTTTGATTTAGACAAGCACGAACAGAATAATTATCTAAGCATGCAAGCATCCAAGCATACAAGCATACGAAAAATAAATAAACAGTACAAGTGTGCGAAAAAATAAATAAATAGTACACGAGAGGAAATAAATAAACATTACAAGTGCACGATAGGCCCAGTCTACTAGGCCGAGAGTGGACCCACCAGGCTGGGCCCACAATTGGTCAATCCCATCCCAGCTAAGCAGATGGGCTGGTCTCCTTCCCTTTCACGCATGGGCTTTTGCAAGGCGCAACCCTCTCTTCTTCCGCATGGGCCTGCGCGGCCCAAGTTTCTCCTCTTCTCTTCGTGGGCTTGCGCAAGCCAGCCTCTCCTCTCCTTCACTTCTGCTTGGGCCTAAGCAAGTTTCTTGGCCCAAGAAAACCAAACGCAGACATGAACAACACCCTTCCCTCCTAGCTTCATCTTCAACCTTGGCTCATCGGCGCCACTGCCGGCGGCCAAGGTCCGGCGAAAGGAGATGAAAACAGAAAAATTTGTGACCAAAATTAGCGCAATAAACACAGTAACTTAATCGAGTAATCACAACGTTTAAATTAATCAACGACAGAGCTAATTAATTAAAAATGAAATTAAACTTAATTAACAAAAAATTCAAAATTCGTCCAAATCGTTCAACGATTTGTTAAAACAAAGCAATGTAATTAAACTAGACATTAAATAAAAATTATTTTAAATCAAAACGGCCAAGATTTTCCTCAACACGAACAAATAAAATTTTGAAAAAATTGCGTAAAAACGCTTAGAAGAAATGAAATTTGGAACAAACAACTTTAACTAGAGTTCGAGCTGGTGGTACGAGCAATTTTGCCTGAAAATGAATATAAACTCGAACCGAAGTTATTAAAACATAGAACAAAATTAAACAAAATGATTAGTACACTGTAAACGGTGAAAAGTTCGCTATATAGTTTGATAAAAATTCGCTCGTAAGCGGTACAAGTTCGAACCTCAAAATTGCTAGGATAAAAATAGGACAAAATGAAATGAAATGATGCGAGTTAAAATAATAAAAAATAAGTAGCTAATGAGTGAAAATGTTCGACCCTTGGTTTCGAGAATTTTACTCGGAACCGACACGAGTTCGAACGAGAAAAGCGATAAAAATGCGAAAAAGATACGGAATATAATTTAAATGACATGGGGCATAAAAATAAATATCAATTGGATGAAAATAAACAGATGTATGATTTTTGGAAATTGATGATAAAAAGTGCGAAAGACTTCGATGAAAAATCAAAAATCGGGTAGCAACAGTTGCCCCCTCTTTACTGTCTTATCAAAAAATGAGGTGTAACCGAGATTTTTGATGAGCAGTAAAGATGGTTGCTACTGCGCCAATGATGATTTAAAAAATGCAAAATGTAAATGCAGACTTACTTGAGAGTGAGCGATTGAAGAATTTTGACCTAGGCGAGGGTCGTACTCATAGTCTCTTGTGTTGATGCTAAAAGTAAAGTCACATCCGGGTGAGGGTAGTACTCGCAACCTTACGCTTGTCCAGAAAGTAATTTGCAGAAAGTAATTTGCAGAAAATAATTTTCAGAAAGTAATTGCAGAAAGTAAAGTCATATCCGACAAGGGTAGTACTCGTAGTCCGTCACTGATGATTTTGAAAATGTAGAATGATATCTCGGGAATTTTAAAGGGATGCAGTACATAAATTTTCATGCAAGTTACAGGGATATAAATGCAGACTACTCTGATACTGAGGAAAATGCAAAAATGCAGAAATGTAAATGACGACTACTCTGATAATGAGGAAAATATAAATTGCAGAATTGTAAATGATGATTACTCTGATAGTGAGGGGAAATGTAAATTGCAGAATTGTAAATGATGATTACTCTGATAGTGAAGGAAAATGTAAATTGCAGAATTATAAATGATGATTGTAACGTACCTTTGTTCGGATATTGGTTTATTGTTACGTACCTTTGCTTGGAATGTTGGGGAAATGTTGATCTTCTTGGATAATGAGGACGGATAGTCTTCTCTGATAACGAGGATGGATGGTCTTCTTGGATAGCAAGGATGGATGGTCTTCTCAGATATTGAGGATGGATGGTCTTCCCGGATAGCGCGGTTGGTTGTCTCTGATAACAAGGTTGATTGTCTCTGATAGTAAGGACGATCTCTGATAGCGAGGTTGGTTGTCTCTGATAACGAGGATGATCTCTGATAGCGAGGTTGGTTGTCTCTGATAACGAGGACGATTGTTTCTAATAGTGAGGTTGGTTGTCTCTGATAGTGAGGTTGGTTGTCTCTGATAACGAGGACGATCTCTGATAGCAATGACGATTGCCTCTGATAGTGAGGATGGTTGTCTCTGATACTGAGGACGGTTGTCTCTGATAGCGAGGTTGGTTGTCTCTAATAACGAGGACGGTCTCTGATAGCGAGGATGATTGTCTCTGATAGCGAGGTTGGTTGTCTCTGATAACGAGGACGATCTCTGATAGCGAGGACGATTGTCTCTAATAGTGAGGATGGTTGTCTCTGATAGTGAGGACGGTTGTCTCTGATAGCGAGGTTAGTTGTCTCTGATAACGAGGACGGTCTCTGATAGCGAGGACGATTGTCTCTGATAGCGAGGACGGTCTCTGATATTGAGGTTGATTGTCTCTGATAAAGAGGACGATCTCTGATAGCGAGGATTGACGATATCTGATTGCGAGGTTGATTGTCTCTGATAGTGAGGACGGTTTTCTCTGATAGCGGGGATGATTGTCTCTGATAGCGAGGACGATCTCTGATAGTGGAGACGGTCTCTGATATTGAGGTTGATTGTCTCTAATAATGAGGACGATCTCTGATAGTGAGGTTGGTTGTCTCTGATAACGAGGACGATTGTCTCTGATAGCGAGGTTGATTATCTCTGGTAGCGAGGTCCTCTCTGATAGCGAGGACGATTGTCTCTGATAGCGAGGACGGTCTCTGATATTGAGGACGATTGTCTCTGACAGCGAGGTTGGTTGTCTCTGATAACGTGGACGGTCGTCTCTGATATTGAGGTTGATTGTCTCTGATAACGAGGACGATCTCTGATAGCGAGGATTGACGATCTCTGATAGCGAGGTTGATTGTCTCTGATAGCGAGATTGGTTGTCTCTGATAACGAGGACGATCGTTGCTGATATCCTTTTGGACGTTGCTGCCCGTTGGAGGTTGATATTGATGTAGCTTTGCTCTGATATCGATGACTGTCGTCGGTGATGCGGAGTAGCTTGGAAGTGGTAACGTACTTCATTCGGATGTCTGATCGCCATGCAAAGTAGATGAGGAAGTGGTAATGTACTTCATTCGGATGTCTGTGATGGTGGGGAATCGTGATCCGCCGCACGAAGTTGATTGGGGAGTAGTAACGTGCTCCATTCGGTTGTTGATTGGATGGATTTGTTATCGTAGATTGGTCGCAGTGTGAGATTCCACCGAAGCATATCTGTATCCTGCAAATAGGGAGGAAACAAACACAAAGCAGCACTGGATGGAAAAAGAGCAATTGATAAATGGGGAAAACAAAGAGATCAAATTGTATATGCTGTATATGAAAGTATTTCCACACTACCTTGAGGCTTGCCCCCAGCATTTTGTTAAGATAAAAATAACTTCCCTATCAGGAGAAGGTTCAACAAATTTATGCATTTCTGGAGAACATGTCATCCAGTTTCTATCATATAAGCATGTTTGACACAAGCCTAGAAAAGCATCTGCATCTTGCCCAGGAGATAACGACCTCAAGGACAAGACTTTCCCACAACATGTAGACGTAAGCAATCCTCACTAGATATTCGTGTTTGCGCTCACACTCAGAAACAAGGCTACGTGTTTACACTCATAAAAATGCAACAAAGATAGCACAAAATTAGATTTGCAATGTCAATCCGAGTGAATAAACTTCAAATAAAGATGCACATGCATGGGCCTTCTAATAATCGAGAGGACTTTGCAAGAGAAAAGAAATATGTAGTGGATAGACAGATAGAAGAAGAGAAGAAAGAATCTATTTTAAGAAGAGAGTTCTTTTGGGCAGAAGAAGAAAGGGTTTTTAATGAGCGATGCTCAACTGAGGTTGCTAACCGGAGGTAAGGTACACATCGAGCGCAGTTTGCGAGAGTTTGGTGAAACCCTGAAGCTTTTCCTTTGAAATGTCAGTCTTCTTCTTCAAAAATTGTTGTTTGAATACAACCTGAGACCCCTTCTTCGAAATACCCAACTAGGTTTTTGATGAACCCAAGACGATGAAGTTTTCCCTTTCTGGGTCCGAGATTAGCCAGACCAGTTGCTACTGCCGTGCACCACCACTGCTTTACTATTGCTCTAGTTGCTGCAGGAACAAGTAGCCTTCTCCTCCTTTGGAAGATTGACTTAGAACCATTTTCTGTACTCGCTTCTACTTTTCCTTGATTGTGTTCAAAGAACACTTCTTTTTTTTAAAAAAAAAAATTCCTTTTTTTCCTCTTTTTTTTTTTTTTTTTTTTTTAAAGCAAAGCAAGTACAATTTCTTCTTGTCTTTGGAGAGGGCCTTCAAGTCTTGATTTATTTGGCCCTTTTTCCAGCGTTGATCATCAAGAATCCTCGAAGTTTTCGCATTCCCTCTTGCGCAAACCAAGTTCGATATGCATCTTACCTTCGGTTAACAACCTTAGTTGGGCACTGCTCATTATTTAGGGAGTTCAAGTGGAAGTGAAAGCTTATAGAAGTGGTTTATGAAAGAAATGAATTGAATATGGAGCAAAGATAAGTGTTTGAAGACAAAAGAATAAGAAGACCAAAGAAAGGTGGAAGCAAAGAGCGAAGTCCCCTGTCATCTTACTGCTATCCTAAGTCTGATGGTCATGTACCCTGGATATTATGCAAATCTAACTAGCAGTTAGTTTGACATTTGCACTCATGAAAGAAGTATGGCGTGAAGGCTCATAAAGCTCACAGGGATGTGTTTATGACTGCTTACGTCTAAAGCATGCTGCAGATATAAGAGCAAGCAGGCGAGATCATGCATGTCATACAATTTCCCATGGATGCACAAGTTATCCATGATGCAGTAACATGTTGAACATGCTCAATCTATGGAAGGTTTGAAAATTTTAAGGGTAGTGTGGATTTTATTCAAAGAATTTTATGCACAGTTTATAACAAATCTTAATAGTTTTAATAATTTTATAGACAAAAATGTGAGGGTATGACCATTCACAAAAATTTATGAATAATTAAAATGAATTGCCCCCAATGCGGGAATGAATGCATAATGATTCTACAAAAATTTAAAGAGGCAGAGAAGAAAATGAACTTCTCTAGATATGTGCAGCAAGCAGCTAACGATCAGGTCGATTCACCAGCGGGGAATCAGCTTCCTGATCCTGAATCATCATTCGCGCTCAAATCGGATGATAGTATCGCCACAGACGTTCCTAATAGTTCAATCGCAGTCTGATGACTCCTTGAATGCACGATCTCCTTGTAGATCCCATCTTGGGAACAACTGAATCATTTCTGGACTTGGTTGGATTGCCAAGGGAAGATGAGTTCGAAATAACCCTTGAGACTGGTTGTTTGCCAATGTAAGATGTTCTTCGAAGAAACCAACTCATTGTAGCGACTAAAGAACCCTTTTGAAATCTTTACTGACTCGCTCCTTGACTGTTTTTGGATGAGAAGACAATTCCTACGCTGGGAGCAGCTAATTGCTTATCTGATTTGTTCAAGAAGTATGGCTTGAACATTGTCTTGGGTAATGGAGGATAATCCATGGTCAACTGGAGATTCAGATTGCCATTGGGGAGTCTAACTAGTTGTTTCTTTGCAGGGGAGCCCCAGCACTCCAAGTTTTACAGCAAGGGATTGCGGATGAGTGTCATTACCCTTAAAGTCAGCATTTAGTAGCCCACCAATTAGGGAGTTGATCTTCACATGACTATCATCGTGTGTGTATGCGGGGAGTCTCGCGGAGAATGGTTGTGATGGTCAAATTCAAAACATGAAGGATTTGACCACGGTTGAATTGTGAATCTGCAGTCTAAAGCCATGTAGGGTGTAAACGCCGTTGCAGCACCGAGCCAGAGTGTCTTAAGTACGTGGATTGGGACCCCTGGAGGGCACACATCTATCAATGCTATGTTTCTTCCCCAAGGTGAGAAACTGTTGGCAAAGAGCATTTGGTGATGATAAATTTTCTGATAGAGATCTTTCTAGTACTGGTAGGAGGACATCTCCTCTGTTCCGCTATGTAGCGATGATCTGAATGCAAGGGGAGGATGGGCGTAACGAGCTCTTTGTGGTGAATTACCACTCCTTATGCCTTGCCCCCGGGTAAAAATGTGTTCAATCTGATGCTCTCTGACACCTTCTTTTGATCGTCATTTCAACCGTTTGCCCCTCAGTTTACAAGTCTCGTTGCAGCTGAAATAAATGGGGAATTAAATAGTAAGTCTGGAGGAAAGGATATCCCAAAATTCTGAATTAGAAATTAAAATGGACAATAATAGAGATATTTGAGAAGAACACGTGGGTTGCCATCCAGGAAGCGCCCTTGTTTATAGTCGTAGGCTCGACTAATGCGCGAAGCTTCCTTTCTCACCTTGGTTCTATAAAAACGAGTCAGTGGCATCTAAATTTTGAACAGATCGACAATTAATATAAGGATTTAATAAATCAGAAGAGTAAAATATGGAAAAATCGTGGAAATAACAAAATCGCAAACATGGAAAAAAATGCAGGAATAATTGAAAAAATTGCAAAAACATTTGCGGACATGGAAAAATTGCGGAGAAAATTGCAAACATGGAAAATTTGAAGGAAAAAATGTAGATAGAAAATCTACAAAAAATTTTGGAAAATTTGCGGAAAAATTTATAGATGTGGAAAATTTGAGGAAAAAATTTGTAAATGTGGAAGAATTATGGAAAAATTTGTAAACATGGAAATTTGCGGAAAAAATGGTACACGGGGAAAATTGCAGAAAAATTTGCGAAAAAATTTGGATATGGAAAAGTTGTGAAAAAATTTGCGAATATGGAAAAAATTGTGAAAATTTTGTAAGCATGGAAAAATTATAACCATGGAAGAAATTGCGAAAATAGTTGCAAACGTGGAATTTTTTTGAGAAATCATGCGAAAAATGGGGAAACTTTTGAGAAATCGGTTGTGAAATGTGGAAAATTTGAGAAATCAGTTGTAAATGTGGGAAATTTGCGAAATCAGTTGTAAAAAAAATGAAACACAGTCACAATATACGAATTTTAATATGATGCATATGCTGGGGTGATATCGACTATTTCTATTCTGGCTGGAAGGCTCCCGGGCGATACCATAGAAGTGGTCCCTCAGTAAATGGATACGAGAGCGTTTACCGAATCATAAAAGGATCCGGGGTACTCAATCCATTTAGGGGTTTAAGTCCAAGTGAGGGTTCGTGAAAGCTTACCAAGGCGTGGGCCCCAGGACTTCACTACTACATACCTAATCCTATTTGGAAATGCCCGGCAATAGGGATTATGCGTGAAAATGCATATGCAATGACAGTTTATCAAAGCGAATAACAACGAATCATGTGAACAATTTATTAGCAAGTAAATACATGAGAAACAATAATCATGCATAAAAAATCATGTGATAATATAACAATTTATCATATCAATTAAATACATGAAAAATAATTAATCATGTACAAAAATAAAAAATAAACACCTCAAAAAAAATTCCGGCTTCGACCCTATTAGTCCCTAGTAGAGTCGCCAAACTGTCGCACCCCCGTTTTGGAATTTCCCAATGAGATGCGGGTTTGGGACGAGATGTGAGACGAAATTGGAGTCATCTCACATGATGCAATGAAGTCGCCACCCTATTTTGTTTCTAGGTTTAGGGAACCTAATGTCATGGCATAAAAATAATAAAAGCTAAGGCAAAAATGGGTCTGAACCCGAGAATAGTGGTTCGGGGTCGATTGATAGACTCGGGAAGGTGTTAGGCACCCAAGTCTGATCCTATAAAGGTTACCGGAGAAAAGAGGTGTTTAATCATGTTTGGGAAACAAAGAGTCCTAATTTATATGACCATGCCCAATGAATTAATTAAATTCTAACAATTCTATATATTCATGTATACGTATATGCGAAAGAAGCTTGAAGTAAATAACAGGGGTAAGAAATGCGTACTAGTTGAAGGGATACTAGTTGATTTCCCCTTAATCTGTGAGTGATTAAATTTTGACGATTGTTGTTCGCGAGCGAGGATGTTTGATTTAGACAAGCACGAACAGAATAATTATCTAAGCATGCAAGCATACAAGCATACAAGCATACGAAAAATTAATAAACAGTACAAGTGTGCGAAAAATAAATAAATAGTACACGGGCGGAAATAAATAAATATTACAAGTGCACGACGGCACAAAAAAATGACAGGCCTAAAATTTTGGGCCCATCCCACTGGGCCGGGAGTCGGCCCACAGCTGCCAAGCCCAGCCCAGCTAAGAAGATGGGCTGGTCTCCTTCCCTTTCACGCATGGGCTTTCGCAAGGTGCAACCTTCTCTTCTTCCGCTTGGGCCTAAGCAAGTTGCTTGGCCCAAGAAAACCAAACGCAGACATGAACAACACCCTTCCCTCCTAGCTTCATCTTCAACCTTGGCTCGTCGGCGCCACTGCCGGCGGCCAAGGTCTGGCGAAAGGAGATGAAAACAGAAAATTTTGTGACCAAAATTAGAGCAATAAACACAGTAACTTAATCGAGTAATCACAACGTTTAAATTAATCAACGACAGAGCTAATTAATGAAAAAATGAAATTAAACTTAATTAACAAAAAATCTAAAATTCGTCCAAATTGTTCAATGATTTGTTAAAACAAAGCAATGTGATTAAACTAGACATTAAATAAAAATTATTTTAAATCAAAACGCCCAAGGTTTTCCTCAAAACACGAACAAACAAATTTTCAAAAAAAATGCGTAAAAACGCTTAGAAGAAACGAAATTTTTAACTAGAGTATCTTCAACCTTTGGTTGAAGTAAGCAACTGTTCATGATAGATAACAGTGCTAGAGAGATTTGAGAGAGTTTTATTCGTGAATTGGCAAGGAAAAATGAGGGAGGGAGCATGCTATTTATAGGCAAGCTTCGCGAGTGGTTTTGGCGGTAAGCTGCGCGTGGCCGAGGAAAGCTTGGAGCGTGAGGGTAGCACAGTGCTCGTGATGGGACGTTGTGTTGATCTCTTGCTGGAGTGATGATCAAGGAGAAACTTGAGGAGCAAGGGAGGAGCAGTGGCTCTGTTTTGTGCAGAAAGGTGGTGAAGAAGAGGGATATGTGTGTTAAATAAGGAGCCGTTTGATCTTGATTGACTTTTAAAGTCAACAAGACCAATAGTGGTAATGAATATTGACTTCTCCCTTTGATTTTCTTAGTTCGAGCTGGTGGTACGAGCAATTTTGCCTGAAAATGAATATAAACTCGAACCGAAGTTATTAAAACATAGAACAAAAT
Source organism: Viola odorata (assembly GCA_963691705.1). Classification (NCBI taxonomy): domain Eukaryota; kingdom Viridiplantae; phylum Streptophyta; class Magnoliopsida; order Malpighiales; family Violaceae; genus Viola; species Viola odorata. The sequence goes on along the minus strand of OY829542.1, from coordinate 40,881,248 downwards.
TAAACAAAATGATTAGTACACTGTAAACGGCGAAAAGTTCGCTATATAGTTTGATAAAAATTCGCTCGTAAGCGATACAAGTTCGAATCTAAAAAATGCTAGGATAAAAATCGGACGAAATGAAATGAAATGATGCGAGTTAAAATAATAAAAAATAAGTAGCTAATGAGTGAAAATGTTCGACCCTTGGTTTCGAGAATTTTACTCGGAACCGACACGAGTTCAAACGAGAAAAATGATAAAAATGCGAAAAAGATACGGAATATAATTTAAATGACATGGGGCATCAAAATAAATATCAATTCGATGAAAATAAACAAAAGTATGATTTTTGGAAATTGACGATAAAAAGTGCGAAAGACTTTGATGAAAAATTAAAAATCGGGTAGCAACACCAATTCAACACACCAAATCAATTCTCAGACTGTTACAGTTGATCTCCTTTTTTTTTCTTGATTTATTGCCATACTTTTCAATTTTCTTTTGCAGGCGTGACAGTTGGAGCGTTTCAAGGAAACGGTGCAACCTTTAAGAAACCTAACCCATTCAAACCATAACAGTGTTTTAACGGAGCCATAACTCCTTCACAACCGCATGTACATAACTCCCTCTACATCTCATACTTCAACACACTAAAATTAAAACCCTCTGCCTCTTTTACTTTAACTTCTGCAAATTAGTGTTGTGGTTTTATTAATATCTAACCTTGTTTCTATTGATATGGATGCTAGAGAGGCAGAATCATTCATTGCAGGTGGAGGAGTAGTGGGTGGTCACTTGGAGGCAGAGATCCACTTCAATACTGTCGTGGTAGACCAAATAAATCGTGACATCAGGAGGCTTGAGCAGCAAGCTACAAGGTTGAGGGTTATGAAGGCCCATGCAATAGAACGATTGCATGCAAATGATGGTATTGTCATTGTGGACACTGTGAGCGAATGCCTTGTCCAGCTTGAAAGTGTTATTCAACTCTTAGAAGCAAAGAATGAAAGCTTGGAGGGAACCATCTACAGTAGAAACTCTATAAAATAATACACTTGGGACGACCAAAATTTATTAATTAAAAGAGTTATTAATTAATCGATAAATTAATAATTATTAATTTATATATTAATTAATATTTTATTAATTTATAGTAAAATACTTAGTTTACAAACACCTTTCAAGCTTCCACTTACTGTAATTATTGTATACAATGCATGTACTGTATATCAAATGATGAAAGTTCTACAATGGAGCCCCCTTCGCGAAACGAAGCTATTAAAGCGGCAATCACATTGAACAATTTCTTGTTGAGCTATGAGAAAACAACACCAGAAGTTCTTACCATGCTAAGGAAAATTAGAGACGACATTCAAGGGGAAATTGATTTCAACAAAAAACAAAAGACAATTGAGTCATTTTTCAAGAAACCTTCATAAATCATTCATGTAATATGCTATATATAAGGAATTATTAATTTATATTTTATATGGGGTCTAAAGAAATTATCAAAAATGTATTATCTTATAATTTTAGCGAATTATTAATTTAGCACCCTATCCCCGAGTCGGGACCGGCCAAAAATATTATCTTAGAGAGTTTATTAAATAATCGAGTATTAATTTATCGAGTTTCTACTGTATATTGCAAGGCTTGCTCAAGGGAAACTTCACAAGTATGGAACCAAGATCCCAGTAATTCCAAAAAATGATTAAGTTGTTGTGTTGTTTATGCACTAAAGTCATGTTCTCCTCAGTATTGTTCTGTTAACTTTATAGTAGACCTTTTAAATTTGTAATAACATTAGACTTATACTGGATGGTTTTGAAATGCTATTGTTGTGATGTTTTATTGTGGAGTTGTGTGTGCATTATGCTTTTATACAAGTGATGCAATAACTGGTTTGTTACAGGGATTGTGCATATTGTGTTTATGGAAACAGGGGATGTGTGCAAAGTCTGTGAAGATAGTGCAAGGGGTTGATGTTATAAAAACTGTGCAAGGTGTTGATAGTGCAAGTGAACCAAGATCCCAACCATTCCTATAATGTATAAATTCAGACACTGTCCTTTTTTTACAACTTTTGACCTCTGTAATTGAGATTGTTGATGTTATAAAAATAAAAACAGTTGTGTTTCATCCATCTTATTCAATCATTCAACTTTAAAAAAAGGGCATGGATTAAGCTGAGAAATTTATGCATTACTTATAAATGCAATATACAGAGTAATCTGGTTTGCAAAATATACAATTCTAGATGATGCACTTCATCCAATCATTTACATGTTCAATGATGCACTTCATCCAATCATTTACATGTTCAACTGCCATTCCAAACTGCATGATGCACTACAACTAGCAAGATCAAAACAGACTGCATTGTCATCCCTATTCCTAAAAAAATTCAGAATGCATTGTCATCCTAGCCACAAAAAATAGAGTAAGACTGCATTGTCATGCCATCCACAAAAGACTTCAGACTTCATTGTGAGGCCATTCACAAAAGACTTCAAACTGCATTGTGAGGCCATCCCCACCAAAAAAATACTGCATTGTCATGCAATCCATAAAAACTTCATACTGCATTGTCATGCTATCCACAAAAATTGAAAGACTGCATTGTCATGCCATCCATCCCATCTATCATATACATATTCACAGGTTGAAGCACCTATATACAGTCCTGTAAACATGTAAACATTCAAACCAACTCAATCATTATATGCCAAAGTGTATATAACCAAAACAGAATAAGAACATTCACCTCAAATTAGCTATGGAGATAGTAGTGCTACTGCATTGGCAAACACATCTGGAGGGCACTGTATTGTTGATGGTAATTCCCCTAATCTTGCAAGTGCTCTTTTTTTAATGTGAGGGATCTTGTATGTGTTACTCCCATCACATTTTAGCACTTCAATCATGCATATCTGCAATGTCAAGAAGATGTAGTTGCTCTTCTTCACTGAAAAATTCGGGTATGCGTCTTCAATAGCAGCAATTAATGCAATAATGGACTTAGCACACTCTTTGCTTTGGAGTGACTGAATTGCTCTAAAAAATCCTAAGTCCAATACATTCAAGTCTGGAGAATTAGGAGGCTGATTAACAATAGACAAATTCAATCCACTAGCCTCAACTGCACACAAAAAATCAACATCATCAGCATGGACATGGGTCTTTGTATTGTCTTGTTGAATGAAAATCCTTTCAAAAATGCTATCCCTAGGCCATTTATTTACAATTTCTGATAATGCTTTCTAAATCATAAACTCCCTAATAACATTTCTGGTTATGTTTGAAATTGGTTTGATCTTTAAAGTTCCACGCGATCTATTTTGGCTTGATCTAACAGCAGCCACAGTTTCTACTAAGGGAAACACCCCAATTTTACCATCAAATGTACAATTTCCATTGGAGTCATATCTAGGCCTCACAACAGCAGCTAAGAACATAACTTTTGGGATAAAATTAGAGTTTTTAATGGTTCTTACTGGATCTTTCTCGTCGTGAAAAAGATAATATCTCTGTGATCTCTTGCTCAAATAGAACCATTTCTCATCAATATGAACTGTGTTTTGCATGTGGTTGAAAGAAGGTTGATGTGGTACTGAGGATGCGTCGATATTTGAGAGGCAATGTTGCATTTTGGTACTCAAATTGTCAACAGTCAGTGAGGGCTTGATTGCATTAGTATTACGCATGATTGCTCCCTCCTTTAACTTGTTAATCACAAATTGCCTGGACACCTTTAGGGTAAAAGCAAGGCTTCGAATGGTAGTCTTCTGCCTCAAGGGAATCTCTTTAATCCTTTCCAAATCAAATTCGATCCTTTTCCTACCACAATTTCTGACTCTATGATTGTGGTGGTCGTGGTTACCTGATTCCCTTACACGTTTCCAAAGCCTCTGAATTGATCTAATCCCCACTCCAAACATACCAGCCACCACTCTGGTTGATCCTTGCTTCAAAACACCATCTTCCATTCTTTCCAGGAGGCAATGATATGCAACCTGCCTTTCTGCACTCGTCAATTCTTTTTTGCGAACTGACAAGTGGAATCATTAGTAAGGGCAGAGATTAGGAAAACCAGAAATTAAGAAATTCAGATGGAATTAATAACCTTGAGTTTCCAATGAAAAGCTTCCTCCTTCTTGATTCAATTCTGGATTGTTGGTAGCTTGATCGACCTCATCATCCGCATTGGCATTGATAGTGTTTGTGCCAAAAAGTGCAGCGGCGTTCGAATACAAATCATCAAGCCCAGGCGAACTGATTGTGGGGGATTGTGGACACACTGGCAATTCATTAAGATCAAACCATGGGAAATCCATTTAAGATGTTCTGATTTTGGTTCGAATATTAAAATGGGAAAGGAATGATGATGATCAGAGTAATGGGGTGATTTAAATTTCAAACCCATTTTGGAATTCAAACGAAAATGTACTGTTGCTCGTGGAGGGAAACCCATTCAATTGAAATTTGGCTAAAATTTTGGGTGAAAATATTGGCGGCCTAGGGTTTGAACCGAAATTCAATTTGGGAAACGAAGGTTGATAGCATTGTTCGTATTTTCACAATGGCGCCTTATATGGGCTGGATCAGAAGAGTGTTGGAGAAGCTGCGTCTTGCACAAGAAACGGTGTCGTTGGAGCAGCTAAAACCCACGATTTGCTGTGACAACGTCGCGACAAAAACCTGCCAAGCCCAGTCGCCTTAATCCACGTGAAAAGTGGGGCCGCGTCAATTAAAAATTGACAGGGGGAGTATTATTTTATCTTTTCTGAAGTATATATGTTATACAAATGACAAATTTTTTTTATGCATCAACCCAATTTGATGATGGTATAATAATTTGAGTGGAAATTATGAGTAAAAATGAAACAATGTGGAATAAAATAAGATCAAAGATCGTTGTTTTAAATTTGCTACTATTTCAAAATGACAGTTAAAAAGTTCCGAAGAGAGTATAGTTCTTCCAATCCTGAGATTGTGTGCAACTTTAAAAAATTAAAAAGATCTCTCTGTAATGGCGGGACTTTTATGTATTTGGCCTTCTGTGAGAAATTGGAGTGGTTGTTGTGTCACTAGTATTGATCATTCCCCATGTTCTTAAAACAATAAAGTTTAAAAATTATGGCTCATTTTAAAGTGTGTATTTAATAAGTATAATTTTAATTTAAAAAAAATATATTTGTATAAAAAAATAGTAAATTAATATATTTAATGTTTTATTTTTTTAATATTATTATTGTATTCATTTTATATTAGTGTTTACAAAAAAACCAATAAAAAAATTAAAACTTACAATTTACAGAAATGTAACTTTTTTATATTATTTACACTTTTGAAAAAATAAATTACACAAAGATCCTGAAATCAGCTGATTTTAGAAATCAGTTAAACATGATCTTTCTTAAAATCAGGGACTTTAAGGCAAAACAAAAGTTTCTCATTTCCCTAACTAACTCCCATTTGATTGTATTAATAAAATATAGTGAGCAAATTTAGACTCTTGATACGATCGTCTTCTTATAGGGGTGTATAATAACCGGCTAGAACCGGAACCGCCAGTCGCTCTAGTTTGATCCGTTTTTTTTTTTTGAAAAAAGTGAATCGAACCGTACTGTCCGGTTCTCCAAATTTAAAAAACCCAAATCGTACCGTAGAACCAGGAGAACCGGTTCTTATATATATGCGCATTAATATCAAAGTACAAATTTGGTTTAATAGTTAACATTTTACCTATTACCTTCAAGGGGAGAGGTTCAAATCCCCAAGCTTGCATTTTATTTTTTCTTTCTAAAACTTAACTTCTTATCTTTATTTTTTTCCTTCTAAATTTAATTAAAATTCCTCATTTTTTTCTTTTATTTGTTATTTTAAATATAAAATTTTATTACGGATGTTTTCTAAACTTAACTCCACATCTTTCTTTTTTTCTTCTAAACTTAATTAAAATTCATCATTTTTTTCTTTTAAACTTAATTAAAAGTCCTCATTTTTTCCCTTTTATTTTTTTATTTTAAATAGAAAATTTATTAAGGAAGGTATATAAGAATTATTATGAGTAAAAGACATTGTCTCTTTTAAACTTAACTAAAAGTCTAAAAGTCCTCATTTTTTCTTTTATTTGTTATTTTAAATATAAAATTTTACTACGGATGTTTTCTAAACTTAATTCCACATCTTTCTTTTTTTTCTTCTAAACTTAATTAAAATTCATCATTTTTTTATGATTTAGATTTATGGTATCTATATTTCAATGTCATTATTTACTTGAGTTAATTGTTTAGAGGTTTGGGATTTATATTTAAATTGTATTAATGTGTTACGCAATACATGAGTATAACAAGAAGCTTTAAATGTAAGTGATCTAATCTTATCATCATATGAAGCATGATTATACTTGAAAATTCTTCATGTGTATATGTTAGGCTCGATATGAAGCACGATATTTCTTGAGTAGATATTTGTTAAATATATTCATTACATTTAAATATATTAATACTCATTATTTGTTATATTTAGTCACTTTAATTTTTTATATGTTTTGTATCATAAAATTTAAAGATTTATCATACTAAAATATCTTTATAATATTAGGTTATTATTTATAAATTGATAAATCAAAGCATTATTTAAAAAAAATCAAAACTGCGTGTTTAACACCAAAACAACGTCGTTTTGAGAAAAAATGAACAGAACCGGTTCTGAACCAGAACCAACCCGGACCGAACAGAAAAAATTAGAACCAAACCAAACTAAAAATTTCCGGTTTAGTCCGATTCTAACCCAACCAGAACCAGAAATTTTCGGTTCGATCCGATTCTAGGCCCAAAATTAGACTTAACCGGCCCATGTACACCCCTATTTTCTTATTTAATTTTTGAAATAAAAGATTTATATACGTAAGAGTCACTTTTTTTGAATTTAAATATGTTAGAATGCGATTAGTTTCTTATTTATTAATATCTAATATAATTTGTGTAAAATAAAGAAAAGGTAAACATGAAGCATAAGAATCTAACCGTAACTGATTGGGCAGAGGCAACAAAACAGTGAACACATGCAATGGAACATGGGAGCTTAGAGAACTGAGAAGAAGGAAATAGATTTGATTGATAGATATGTGTGACGTGGAAGTGAGTCGTTTACCAATGGTACAAGTTGTCTCGTCAGACGTCATACTTGGAACAAGTTGCTTTCCAATTCCAAAGGCCTACACAATCAATGTCTGTGCCAGTTATTGGACATGTTATTTTCAATCTTATCCGAAAATGGATATCACATTTACATTCACATCCATTAATCTGTAAATATTTTTAAAAAATTACTCATTAATATTTCTCATGAAATAGTAAACATTTAAACTATTAAATTTGTCAAAAAGTAACAAACATGCAAATTTCAACTTAAAACTTTAAAAAATATTGTTAAGTTTTACACAAATATATCTTTAATGTAGAAAGATAAAAATATTATAAATTACACATATCAATACCCTCACACTATATTTTCAATATAAATTGATATTTATAATGATCATAATAAGAATAATTATTAAAATCTTAGTTAGCTTAGCTAGTTCCTCACCTAAAATTCATAACAAAAATATCAAACCTTATTAATTGAGTTTAGTGATAAGAATATAAGATTGTGGGCCTATAAAACGTGAATAGGTACTATTTCATTAGCCCGACCATTATAAGGAGTGAGATATTCTCAGTAAAACATATTTTAGTATATTATTCAAATTAATAAATAAAATTGAAGTAAAATAATTTTGACATACCTTAAATTAAATAAAGAAAATAAACTAACTTTAATATAAGTTATTACAAATTTTGAATAAAATTTATGTATTCATGTTTTTTTTGGTTAGATCTTCTAGATATTAAACCATCCGATTTAGTCCTAAATGTTTTCTATCTTTTTTATTTTAGTCATGACATTAAATTTTGAGTGGTTTTTGTTATATATTAGTGTTTCTTTCTATCTAAAAATGAAAAAATGAAAAAAGAGGACATTTTCTCACCAAAATGAAAAACACAAAGTTAAAGATGACATTTTAAGCAATACTTAAAGTTTAAAATTTCATTATTTATTTTTCTAAATTTTGCTACTGAAAAAAAGATGGAAACATTATATACTACTCTCGTACTACTCCCTGTTTTTCATCTTATCATTTATATAAGGATCGTCCAATCAATAAAATCATGACACGTTCTTAGTGGGTGGGTTATATGTATAAGCGAGTTCATTAAGGGTTCACCCACTATTATGAAAATTTATACACTACTCTGGTTTTCCATCTCAGAGTGTACAGAACGATTGTCCAACTAATAATATCATGACACGACATTAGTAGGTGGTTACATGTAAACGGGCCCACTAAGGGTTCACCCACCATTACCTAGGTTTTTAGAATTTTCAAATTTTAAATTTTGTCATTTTTATCTTTTTGTAATCACCCCCTATTATATGTAACAATGTTATTGGTTGGGCAATTTTTGTGTACATAGGTTTTTCGTTAGTAATATGTAACTTTTCCACTATTACATAGGTTTTTAGTGTTTTCAAATTTCAAATTTTGTCAATCTTATCATGTGTAACCATCCACTATCTACGTGTTACTCCCTCTGGCACGAATTAAATGACTTCCTCGCATCCCAATATTCAGTAGGGAACGCATATTGAGAAAGCCGGATGACTCACTATTTGAGCCCAAAAAAATCCGTTCTTTTTTTCGAACGTACGTTAATCCTTAACGTACTTCCGAGAAAAAATTAGGGACAAAATTATTTCAAATAGTGAGTCTGCCGGCCGTTTTAAGATACGTGCCGAAACAGTAAAAGTAAATGCTAAAACAACGTTTAATTCGTACCGGAGGGAGTACAACCTCATTGGTTGGGTGATCCTTGTATACATGCTGAGATGGAAAAAAACGAGAGTAGTGTATAACTTCATCTTAGCGTATCTACAAGGATCGTCCAACCAATAAAATGAAGTCATATTATTAGATGGTGGTTACATATAAGCAGGCCCTTAAGGGTTCATCAACCCTTGCTTAGGTTGATAGTATTTTTAAAATTCAATATTTTCCACCCTATTATTTTATTTGTAACCCACTTATTATATATGTATAATTACTTTATTAGTTGGGTAATCTTTATAGACACGATAGAAATGAAAAATTAGAAGTAATGTGTAACTTGGTAAGGACTCCAAAAAACCACCTTAAATTCTAATTTTTTTGTTAACATGTGTCATTCCTTAACTTTTTACACTGTGACGTATTAATTTAGTAAAATAACTTTTCATTTACTACAAATATTAAAAAGGTCGTAGTTATTTGATCTATCTTCATTTAAGTATCAATAAATTTATATAATGGAACATTTTAATGAAAAATTATCTTTTATGTTGTGGAATTTGATGGTATCGATGTTTTTGAATTTAAAGGGTCTAAAATCTCAATATAAAAGCACTTATATAAGTTTTAGGGGGAAAATCATTAAAAGAATGAGCAAATTGTTACGAAATCAATCCTTAATCCTCAATTTTTTAGTTGAAATTATCAACAAATGTGATTGTTCTTTCACGGGATCAAAATATATGGCGAATTTAATTAGTGTAAAAAAATTAAAATTATCTTAAAGAGTATTATAAGATCAAATTATTAATTAAATTTTTTTATAGAAACAATAACTAATTAGTTGTTACCTAGTAACTTATACTTTATTACTGGCTAGACGCCTAGTTTAATCTACAAAATTATGATATTAGTCCCCACGTTTACTTTTAGACGAAATAAACCCAAATTTACATAGTCGCACCAAATTAGTCCAATTGATCAACTCTTTTAGTTTTTATTTTTCCAGAAAAATTACAAAAACATTTTCTTTAACTAACGAAAAGGTACTTGACTTACAGGAGCATTCTCACTTTCTCCGTTTATTTTTCCCTTGGTCATTGACATTTGTGAATGTCAACCAGCATTTCATATTGTATAACACAAATGTTTAATAGAAATTACACGGGCAAAATGAGACTACAACATTTCATATTGTATCATAAAACAAAAAGGCAGGTCCATTATAATAGCAGTCTACAGCACTCAATAATAATAATTTTTTGAATCTTCTAATCCAATTGGAATATATATTCAGTAAAAAAGATAGAAGTTCAGTACTCAGGAGTCAGTTTCCTAAATTGGAGGGCGCAAAAACTATCCAGCATACATGGGCCAGTCGCAAGTGAAGTGGAAAGCAACCCTGCTTGTCGTCCTATGCTGCTGCAGTCGCAAAACAAGATTGTGTCCGTCAATGACAGTTGCATGGGCTTTTTCAATGCATATGCAATGGAGTTACCTACCTACATACATCTTGGTATTTTTTGTAAATTTTAACATAATATACTATAAACGTCAAGAATTTAAGACCACTTCAAAACATCTTACAAGTATAAAACACAATGTAACACATTTTTCAACTCTTAAGACCAAAATTTAGAACTTGAATCCATGCTTATTGGCATAAAGTTTTGTACTTTCAAGTAGAAAAAAATGTGACGCATCCTCCTAATTCATGTCACTAAATCAGTGAAACAAAATACCATTTTTAATGACTAAATATAAAACAAGTTGCACAAAAAGATCAAGTTTAACATAGATCAAACTACGATCTTGGCACCATACATGTACGCAGAAATATAGGCATTTCTTATTGAATCAGACGAAACACTTTTATATATACTTATCTTTTCTTCTTAAAAAAATCTTTTGTTTTGAATGTGTATTTCAATGCTAGATTAAGGAACTAAGGAGAAAATGACGTGCTTTTGACTCTACTCGACTTAAACCAACGGGGGAAAGAGAGACGCCTAATATCTGTGGTGAGTGCATAACTGTCATTTTGGTTATCCAGAAAACTGTTGTCGTGCTCGTGGTGCATGATTTTCTATGCCGCTGATTAAAATGCTTCAGTGGAGAAGAGAGTTCACGTAGATAATATCAAGTAGTTTAAGAATGAAGCTGATAATTGAGCTTGGCTGTGGTAAAATGCCCATCAGAAACGATGTAGAAATAATGATATGTTAAAAATGCAAGAGCCAAAGTAAGAAAGTACCTTTAGTAGAAGGTTCTTCCTGAGGCTTCATGGCTGGGAAGAGGAGCACTTCCTGTCCCCAAGAAATATGGATAAAGATGGTTAGTACCTGCTGCAATGATAGTTCCAGACTGATATGCCAGTACAGATTTTAAAAAATATGCAGAGAGGTTTAAAAGAACCTTGATATTCTGTGAATCAGTTAATATCATAGCTAGCCGATCAATGCCCAGTCCCCAGCCACCGGTTGGCGGCAATCCATACTCAAGAGCAGTGCAAAATGTTTCATCCAAAGCCATAGCTTCATCATCACCAGATTGTCGGTCCTAATATTTAGAAACAAAAAGCTTTTATACTTTATACAAAAATTTGACAATATTTACAGAACAAAAAACTTGAGACCAAAGCATTGTACCTTCAGCTGTTCTGCAAATCTTTGGCGTTGTACAACAGGATCATTCAATTCAGTGTATGCGTTACAAAGCTGACAGAATGAGCACATTAGCAAAAATTAGAATGAATCAGAGAGGCGAAGGTAAAAAGATGAGAAATTGAAAATAAGAGGGCAGAAGAAATTTAAAGCTAAGATAAAATACCTCATGCTTATTGATAAATAATTCAAAGCGCTCAGTCAAGCTTGGTATGGATCTATGCCACTTTGCCAAGGGGCTCATAATCTCAGGATGGTCGATGATGAATGTAGGATTTACACAAGTCTCCTCCAGAAAATGCCCCACCAGCTGTAAATACAGAAGTAACCGAGAATTGAAACAGCATAAACATAAACTCGAGGAACAGGTGCATGCTCTTGTGTTTTTCCTTTAAGAAGAAGCCACAAACAGACTCAAACTTTAAAAGCCATGGTACCAATTAAGCTTCAAGCAGATAATCAGATCTCAAGACAAAGTATCAAAGTATAATTATTGTGCTATCGATGAATAGCTACATCACTATTATTATGGACACATTGGATTTGGTAGTTGAAAACCCGGAAAGCTGTTATCTCCCACCACCCATCTAACAAACATACACACGAGGGGAAACAACATGAAAACATGTACACACACACACCCAAAAAGGTGAAAATATCACCGCTTTCTCCTCTTCCACGAGAAAGTGGAACATATCCTACACACGCCTTAAGGCTTGCTTCACTTGGCAGGCTTTCACTACTTTTTATGTTAAGACGTCACCACACAACACATTCCAAAGGACAAAGGGTCAGATGTTCCCCTAGGTTCAGGTTAAGAAAATTTCACAACAGTCTAATCTGCAGATATATCAAGGGATGAGAATTACTTTGTCCAACAGACGAGCTGTTGTTAGAGGGGGGGCACATTTGACGTCAAACTTCTTACAGGCATCCACCAAATACTTATTAGCTTTATCACTGGAAAGGTCTTTTGGTATGTCAAGGTTGGCCATCTTCTCCAACTCCCCAATCATGGAAATCCTTCTGCAAAACTTACATCATCAGTTACACCATCCCCAAATGAAACTTTCACACTTCTTCCGAACAAATACATGCATAAAGACCAACTATGTCCCACAGACCTAAATGGGGGTGTAAAGTCAATCTCAATTGGTTCCTCATCAAGCCCATTGGCATGATACTTAATTTTGTAGCCACCAGTGAGTTCCTTGACCATTCCTATAACACAAATTAAGTTAGAAAGAAGAATCCAAGTAACTCGGGGGAAACAAAAAGGATTTGTATAAATGAAAAAGAAAAATAATCAACAATGGAGAATGACCCATACCACTCAACAATTTCTCAGTTAGTCCCATCAAGTCGTTGTAATCTGCAAAAGCCATGTAGAACTCACAGGTTGTAAACTCAGGATTGTGTGTCATATCAATGCCCTCATTTCTAAATTGTTTTCCTATCTCATAAACACGGTCTAGCCCCCCAACTACAAGCTCCTTAAGATAAAGCTCAGGTGCGATGCGCATAAATAGTCTCATGTTCAGTTCATTGTGATGGGTCACAAAGGGACGGGCAGCTGCTCCACCAGCAATCATGTTCATCATTGGTGTTTCAACCTGAGATGAAAGTTACCAATCAGTTAGAACAAAAATTACATGAACATTTCGTGTTATTTCACCAATCATACAACTAAATTGAAAAACACTAAGCTAACATTTCAAGCCTTCAAGTTTTCGACACCTTTACGATCGTCCTCAATGTTTAAATATTAACATACCTACCATACAACTTTACATGTAATCTTTACAGTTATTTAGAGTTTAGTGTGGGTCCCTCCCTACTACCTAAATATTTCAATATTGTCCCTAGTTATCATTAGAAAAACACATTTCAACATCCTTAATTTTCTTGCTTTTCATAATAGTCCTGAAGGTTTAAAACCTTACAATATATTTTAGGGCTAAAATAATTATAGTACTGTTGTTGATTACAACTGAGGAAACGCAATCTAAATTATTTTCTTTAGTTCTCTCTTTTCTGATAATTTATACCAACAGCCAAGCGGTGAAACACACTCATTAGTAAAATACAAATGCTTTATTTTATTCATTTTCAAAATTGAATATTGACATGTTGTAGACAAATGCCCATGTGGTTAAAGGATTTCCAAGTAATGCCAACACTCTGGATATGAGCAAATTAAACTGAAGCGCAGCTCACCTATTTTTAAAACTCAAGCAAAGTTTTATTTTCCCATTACTTCTAGTTATCATGTCTGATCAAGTAAAACCTATGAAGAAGTTAAAAGCGTATTATTCAGTTTTTAGTTTCCATAAGACTAACATTTATAAAAATCTATACAATTTTTTCTAGTTCTTTATGGGAGATGTATGTTAACTGAAATTAAAATAATGTAAAACAAATTTAGCAACAAATTTTATTTCAATTCATATCTATTACAATTGAAATCAATTTTGAGTTCTTTTCAGTTACATACAATACAATGTAACATAGTTTGGTTTGCTCAAGTAAAAAAGTAAACTTCAGCTGCTAAAACAACAGAAACAAATAACAAAATTCTCAACCATGACTGTGGAAAGAAAAATAGAAATCAGAATACCAAATTGATTACTGACCTCCAGGAAATCAAGGTTGTCAAGGAAGCTCCTAATATATGAAATGACCTTGGATCTGGTCTTGAATATCTGTTGAACCTCTGCATTTAACATTAGATCTAAATACCGCTGACGGTATCTAGTTTCCTAGCATGAAAAACAGGGGAAAAGAATCAAACGAGAAGGAAACCCCTGCAATATCCATCATTAGAGAACTACCGAACTTATGCATAAGAAAAGCGAAGTCAATCAGAACAATGCACTGTCACGGCTGAGTCATCCACAAACCTTAACAATGGAGACCAATCCACCAAGCAAAAGGAACACGGAGAAAGTTCTATATCGAGATGATTGGCAGCAAAGTATTCAAGGATCTCATTAAAACCAAGATTAGTAAATAAATATTCTGCTGTGTCCAAGCATATTGAAACGTAAATTGCTAAGCTACTTCCTGAGGAATCGTATCCATTCTAAAAGAGAGTAAATGTCATTCACAATTTGGTAATTTTGGTCAACAAATATTCCAAAACCTAATGCTACCTGAACTCTGAACAAACTTGGACAGATCTTTTACACCGACTACTTATGGGTAAGCCAAGAAAATCTCCACTTGTGGACTATGGTTTGGTTTAAGCATTTCTTATCATCAGCAATATCTTCTTGGATCTAATACTAGGACCTGTACTCTTGAATGAATGGTTTATCAAGATTCCTAATAGTCTAGGAGACACCTACACACAACCTTGATAAATGTCCACAACTTATGGTACATTAAGATTCATAAGGTCTAGAGAACTACAATGAGTAATGTCCAGTATAATGCATCTAAAAAAAAGGAATCTAAACTGTACAACTAGCTACAAATATAGACATCTAGCAAACAAATCAGACATCTTGTGTCCAGGCAGAGAACCCATAACATCAATATGAGCACATACACATGCTCTACTATTTAAGTGCTAACTTTTTTATAAGGGACAAGCTTACTATCCAATGGAATAAATATGTGAAGCTCAAATTAACACCTTTTCTCCCCTTTATAAAAGTAAAATAATATGGCTATGAAGAGAATCATTATGCCCCAAAAATTATGTGAACTGCAAGTAATTCAAATTAAATTCAACAAGAATTAACAATCCCACAAAAGTGTTGAACTACCAACCTAACAATAAATTCCTAAAATAGTGACAATCAGATTAATCAAAGATATGCATACAATATTCCCACCAGCAAGGAATATGAGCATGAGATCCAACATAAAGCAAGTAAATGAAACATGTTCCAAATTTATAGGTCACAACATTATAAGGTCTAAGTTTTCAGTTTATACCTGATCTTTTAAAATATAGGCTTCAGGATTCCTGACGCGTCCAGGGACCCATGTATCAGCTTTCTGCAGAAGGATGGCATTTTATTCAATAAAACAGATCTCAGCCAGTATAGCAAAAACAACAAATTCTCAAATTTCTTCACCTTCACATTGGCATTATCTGAGCCAGGCACAGCCTTTTGCCTTGGCATCATATGGAGACAATGAGATAAAACCACAAAAGAAGGGCCCCTTTTAGAAGTTGGAAAGATACTCAGCTCCCCCCTTTTAGTTTTTCCTAACAGAAGAATAAATAATTAATAGCAGAAAATCTAAACATCCACACTTAGGAATGATTCACTAGCAGAAGTTAACATTCTGATCATTGAAAAAGAAAATGTAAAATAGCACAGAATTTACAGCAATATGCCAACAAAACATCACTAACACAATTTCACTTTCATAGGAAAAAGGTTCAAACAAATAAACATAAGTGAGCATCAGCAATACATAGCTGATCTCCCTTCTGAAGAGCTGCAGAAACAATGTTCATCTAGGGATGTCCCACTTCAATTATTCTTAAGCTTATGTGTCGATTGAAATATTTGTATGCTCACCCATGTGGCCATATATGTAAAATCAAATGCACACAGACAAAAACGGTACGACCTGTAGTTTTTTTCCCTTAATTGAAGAGACCACACTTGTATAGAGAATCTTTTATGAGCACCATAAATGTCATATTTTTGGTCTGTTGGATAGATTATGGTTTGGTCCAACGTCTTAAGCTTCACAAAGAGCGAAATATTCCCCTTTTCCAATGATTCATCAAGAAGCCCATTGGAGTTGGATGACACAGCAAGGGTACCTCTACCACCAAAAACCCCCTTTCCACCACACATGAGCCAGCAGGGAGTGGATCCAATGCCACACAAGACAACACATAACTTTACAACAAGGACCAACACACACATAATATATCAGGCATTGACACTCTTGAAATACCAAACCTGGAAATCCAGTAACGCCAACAATATCGCCGCGCTTTACAGTCGAGTGAAACTTGTAAAATTCACTTTCCTCCATGCCTGACTTGCTGAAATAAGAAAATGAAAATATTTTTAGTTCATTTTCGAGATGGAAGGAAGCAAATAAAAAAGAAGGAAATGAAAACAGTCATTTAGGAGAAAACGATACAAAAAATCAAATAGTTTTAGTTTTTAGTAGTCCCACGAAAAACGGACATGATAGTTTTGGTAAAGAATGGTCAAATCAAAGTACACTATGTTGTTTACATAGCACTAGGGATTTGATAGCCAACAAACAGATAGAATCTCTAGGACACTTTACACAGTAGGATTTCTAGCAAGGACATAGTAGCAGTCTAAACAGCCAAAATGTTCATCTGATCAAAAGACCATAAGTCATGTAATAGCCAGCACCAGGACATTACTCCTTTGAAAATTCTCCTGACAAAAAAATTGTTGAAAGCCACAAACCCCAGGGATGTATAATGTTCATAATTCATGGCTACAAATAAAATGAAACCTAATTAAAATCCTGCTGAATAAGGATGTAGCAGGTCAAACTATGCAAGCCTGAACAACAAATCAAATCAGTCATGTCTCCAACTTTTAATGAAAATTGTATAGTTTAATCAAATACAATAAAATTGTTTATTGGCGACACAAATTCTTAAGTCATTGCCATTTTGGATTAAAAAACACAATTTCAGCTTTATATGTATGTGGTTGTAGGTATTTATAGATATAATTAAAAAAGCACATGCATTGGCATTTACTGAAACAATAGAGAAAACTAGATTGTCCACACAACATTTTCTGTGAGATATGAATGTGTGATGTGCCTCGCATGCAATGAAAACTTGAGTTAGCTAGTCAAACGCAAACATGATCACAAAAGCATTAGGCACCCTTGAGGTAAAAAGTATAACAATTAATAAGTACACCAAACTACTTACATGCCTTCGACAACTTAATTTGTCTCAGCAAGTAGAAATTCAAAACTAAGAACCTTGCAAAGGAAAGGAAAGTAAAAAAGTATTGGGAGGGTAGAATGTTCTAACTTAGTGGTATTTCCTACAAAGCGATGGGCTTCATGTATTGGGTTCCAGGCCCTAACATAGCATCCTATCTGTGGCATAAAATGAAAGCTTCGGGAAAAAGCAATTGCGACACCTTACCTAGATCAAAGGGAGTCCATGCATCACCTGCCTAGGACCATCATAGGAAGGTCATTGCTACAGTGGATAAAAATATAGTTCAAAAGTAAACAGCATACGACAATTAATTTTTTTCATTTGAAGAGTTAAAAATGCCTACCTAAGTTTCTCAATTAAGTACCAATCAACTAAGCAAGTAAGAAGCTGAAAAAGATCTCAAATTTGGAAGTATCAATCACAGATAACCTATATTAATCCATATGTACAAAGGAATTCAGCAAAGAAAAGAAAAATGTGCCCATATAGACCAAAAGTACTTTCTAGGTTTTGGACATCAATGCATTTCCTCTGGAAACACTAAATAGCACCGAGAAAGGAAACAGGTGGATAAAAATACTACTGAGTCAGGAAAATGTAAGTAATGAGACACCTTGCATCAGTCATAACTTGCACTTTAGCACCACCTCCATGCAAATCATAAAAGAAGAGCTTTGATGATGAAGATCGCTTGCTCATTATCCGGCCTTGCAGGAGGAAAAGGAGAAGGAAATGAGCAAGAGAAAATGATGTAAGCAGAAAATGAACAAGAGCGAACATGTAACCAGAAAATAATGATGACTTCATACCAGCTAAAGACACAGCAACATCCTCAAGATGCACTCCATTGTCTAGGCTTCCATACTTCTGTATGTATTCCATGATAGTCATTGAAACATTGAACTTATGAGGGTATGGATTCTTGCCTTCTCCCTTCTGAGCAGAAAGGTACTTGAGCCTATTCTCAAAGTATTGCTGTCAGCCATATAAGCCAAATGAGTTAAAGAGGAAACCAACACCATCATTTCGGATATTATTATATTGCATTGATTATTAGATGCAAAACTATAGAATTATACCGTAGGGTCCATATCATCATCTTCAGCTGCTGCCGCGGAAGCCTTTGGAGCATTGGAGGCAGGCTTGGAAGCAGCCTGGAACAGACAATATGCAAAGAATGGTATCAATCTCATTATCAAAAAAGAAATTAAAAAGCATATTGGATAGATGGGTAGATAGATACATACTAGCTTAGCTTTCTCCTCCTCTTTCTTGCGTCTCTCTTCTTCCTTCTGCTTATTCTTCAGTTCTTTCTTGCGAGCACTGCAAACGGGCGGACAGAAACCAATCAAATAACTCCAGAATGAATCAAATTAATAAATAAATAAATAAATGAAATAAAAACAAAAATAGCTTACTTCTTGCTCATGGTTTCTACTTCTGCCACAGAGAGCGTCGACACAGCTGCGGCAGCTTCCTCATCCGAAACCGGCCGGTCCATCCCGTAGCTGGGAAGAAGACAAACAAACGCAGAGCTGGTGTTTCCGCTACAACAGAGAAGATAGCCGAATTCCCCAGTCAAGGTGAAACGCGGCTAACAGTCGAGTGGGAAGTAGGGTTTTGTTGCTTGGTATGGTCTTATTTTGTTTATTTATTTATTTCGAGAAAAAAAAGAATAATGGCTATGCCTACTCTACTCTTTTTTTTTTTTTTAAGTTCAGATTTAAACTAAGTTTATGCGATCATCTTGAGGTATATCCGTATCTAAATTTGTTCCAAATAAAAAAATAGAGTAGATTTTACTAGATTCGTTTGTTCCAACAAAAAAAAGTTTGTTTATTTTGAAGAAAACGTTTCAATAATATATTTTTTATAAAAAAAAGTGAAATTTTAACTTTCCTACAAGTTTTATGGGTATTTTTATCATCAATTAAATAACCAATGAACTACCTATTTATCGCTAAAAGACACTTATTTATAATTCTCAATTAAATTTTTACATCGACCAAAACAAAATCTTATTCTTGATTTTAATTTTTTACTATACCAATAACTCTCTCATGTGGAAAGCTCAGACATGTATGATTAAAAAGGATGGTATATACTCTGAGGATGTTTTAGCATCGACGTAAAATTTTAAGAAATAAAGTATGGTAATTTGATAAAAAATATATATGTCAAATTTTTAAGATCATTTGTAAAATGATATAAAATTTTGGAGGTAAATAGGATAATAACATTTTTAGAATGTATAAAGAAATATTAAAATTTTAAAAATCATTACAAATATCATAAAAAAATTGAGCACTGGAATATGATTTTTTTAAAAATATATATAAAATTTAAGGGATTATTATAGAAATTTTGGCTTCACCTCTAACCGGAAACTCTATATTTTCAATTATTTACACTTTCTTTAAACGTTGTTTTAATTCTCTGTCAGTTTAAGAAATTCCAACTGATTACAAATATTAATCCTTGCAATTTAATTGCTTTTATTTTTTAAATAGTTTGATGAATACAAAGAAGCAATTTGTCAAGGTAGAGATTCTAACGAATTGAACTCAACAATTATTTTGGCATCATGGAAGAAGTTGATGAGGTGGACAAGATGAGGGTTTTTTTTTTTTGTGAAAGTTAGTTCAGGTGTAACTTTTTTCCAGTGAGGTCATTAAAAAAAATTATAATTTTATTTTGCTTTATGGTATGAAAAATACATTTTTAAATGGTTAATGATTATATATATATATATATATCACATTAACATTTATCAGAAGACAAGTAAGCTGCAAATAGTAGTTTAAGAAATGGTAAGAAAATCAAAAAAATATGCAAATTTGAAAGAAAATGTAATCAATACGAGAGAGTTTACTTCACTAAATAAATTGAAAAAATAAACGAGGAATATTTTTAAAATATTTAAAAAATGCTTTAAAAATTATAAATAAAATTTAAACTATTTTTTATATTTTTTTCCTACTTTTTTTCTATTTTGTACTGCTTTATTTGATTTTGTAACTATTATAAAAGTTAAGATTGCAACTTTTATAGAAATTATAGAGTTTGGACTACACGCATTAAAACTATAAGGGGTAAAGTAGAACATTTTGCAAATTAAAGAGTTTTTTTAAGTCACTACTGTTAATCAAGTCGTAAAGGTTGCAGACACCTTTAATATACATATATTTTTTATAAGCGGAGATGACTAGAAACCGAGTCTATACTGATACTTTATCACTGATAAACAACTAATAAATTACATAATCATTGACAATACCTTTAAGATGTTAGGCGTTTAAACACTTATATTCAGTGGGTCAAATTTAAAATAGATTTTAATTTGGTGATATTTTACTTATAAATTTAAATTTATATACATCTTTTAAAAATTTTAAGAGGAGAAAGAAGAAAAATGTATATACATCTTTTATAAATTTTAAAAATTTTAAAATAGAATTTGTATACATCTTTTATATACATCAGCATTGGTGGCTTCTTGTAAGTCTTTATAATTTTGTTTTTAATTTTGGTGTTTTATTTTTGTTGCTTTATTGTTGTTTTTTCCCCATTTGTGCTACGTCTGTATGCTTGTGCTTCAATATCCTTTTTCAAATTCTTGTTCCTAATTGTGCTTCCAAATCCCTTTTCAAATTCTTGTTCCTGATCTTACCTGGTGGTTAGTTTGTTTTGGTTCTTGATTTCAATTATGAGTTCGAACTTATTTGGGACTCTTCCCCTCTATAACTTTTGGCTTTTAATTTACTTTCGGTTTCCCACCTCCTTCTACCCTCCTCTTTATTTACTTTTCACCTATTTCCTTCTAAAGAGATTAGATTGTATCATTGGTTTTGTTATGGAGAGGGTTAGTAGCCACGCTAGGACTTTGGTTAGTGGGGGATCCGGCTCCTCGAGTATTAGGGAGGCGGTTGTTGTTATAGAGAATGAAGTTGATCTTGTCGGGCATGCTCAATTATTCCTGCTAGGGAAGGTTCTTGGCAGCAGGGGTGTTAGCCTGCACATGTTTCAGGCTAGGATGTGAAGCATGTAGTGCTTGGTGGGTGAGGCGGTTGTGTCAATAATTGATCCCAATCTATTCCTCTGTCAATTCGAATATGAGGTTGATTTGAATCGTGTTTTAGCTCGTACCCCATGGTTGTTCAACAATAATTTGGTGGTTCTAAAAAGGGTCCTTGAAGATGAACAACTTCGGGAATGATAATCCTCGATGAGGGGTAAGGACTTTTGCGGAATCTAGACTGCTGATGTGGACGTCTGGCTGCTCTCGTGTCAACTGCAAAGCGCCGGAGGGGTCTCAGGTGTAGATTCTCCGACGATCAAGTCAGTAAGGAGAAGATTGCAAGTGAGAAAGGTGATGGATAGTTACCATGTGTAATTTAGTTCTATTGAATGCAGTGTGTAGGTTGTGTCTGGCTTGTGGATGCGTGTTCTTCTGACATAGGGGGGTTATTTATAACCTTGCCCCGGATGGTTACTCAGGTGTTGTAGGGAGCATTAAATACCTTGAACGACGCATTTATGTCCGCAGGCGACGCTTGGGGGTTATTTATAACTCTGCCCAGCTGATTGCATTACATTTAATCATGTTTTTACTGTCCATTTACATGTTGTTTGGGCAGTAAATCTATTGATATCCCTTTTATTCCTCATGCTTTGACAGTTCTGGTTCTGGAGTGAAGCATTTTGGTGGAACGCTGGAGTTGATTACCAGATAGTCTTGGCCTAGATCTTGGCCAAGACCCCTTCGCGCAACAAGAAACGATTACCAGTTCATCTTGGCTGCCATCTTGGCCAAGACTCATATCGCGATAGGACATCTCGAGCGACAGTTTCAGCAAACCTTTTGGGCCGCGTTTCATCTGGGTCTTGCGAGCTGACAAGTCGTAGCTATCCAGCAACTCTAGAGGGATCTGACGACAATCTTATGAAGAATCCTATTTAGGATCTCCCTCTTTGTTGCAATTTATTTCCCAAATAGAAAACATTAATATATTTTTAGATTTGTTTGAAGAGTTAGAGTTAGAGAAGGATAAGGGGGCTTTAGCTAGTATTTAGCCGGATTTTGTCTTGCCTCTCAAATGCTCTCTTCTTTTTCCCTTTTTCGACATTGAATTACTTTCCTGCTCCGGAATTTTCCAAGTGTGGAATTCACAGATTTATTTTATTTATGCAATCAAGTATTTTAACTCTTCCATCTATGAGTACGTCTAGCTAAACATCTATTCTTGGTAAGGGTTGAGGAGTTGCGTTCTTATATATATTTGTGAGATCAAACCGCCCTTAAGAGTCTCTTTAATTCGTATTCATTTATTCCTTGAGTTTATTAAACCGCTAACTCACTAGAGACAAGATCTGATCATTCTTGTGCCCTAGTAGAGAAGAGTTGTAACCAGTCTAGAAGGAAAGGGAGCACCCGTCGGCTAGGCCAAGTAGGTAACTAGTCTCACGCCAGACTAGAAGGAATAAACAATCTAGACCAAGACCAGATTGACAACCTAGGGTTTCCATAGGGAAACAACTTGACTAGGTACTGTCTTCCCCTATGCTATTGATGAAGCGAACAACCACTCAAGACAACAGTCAAACGGATAAACCCTTTAACCAGCAAGGTGTCCCTTGGCTAGGATCATCAGGAAAGAGAGCACCCGTCAGATGATTTGAAGAGGAGGGAAGCAGGAGTGAACAGGAGCACCTCCACTCTATAGCAGTACTATGAATTTAGAGACAAATACCCTTGAATCAATGATCAAATCATAAGGACAGAAGCTCTCACATCGCCCTTACCAAGGATTCCCCTTTATTTGATATCTTATAATCTTGACCCCTGTCTTGGCCAAGCCTTTGACCAAGACTACTTTGAACTGTTTTGTTTCCTTTGTTTTCGTCTTTAATTTCAGATTCACCCAACCAAAACCAGTGACGAGGAAGTCAACCAGGAACTACATTTCCCTAGAGGTCTCTGTGGACCGATCCTCTTACCACAATCTACAAGTCTTTGTAGACAGTGATAAGTTGTATTTCTACCCCAATTTCCATATCTATTATACACTTATATTTGACGTGTTCGATCCGCGATCACCAGCACGGTTACCATCTAGACATTAAATGTCATGAACGGTGCATTTAATGTCTGCACCGATACCTCCCTTGCTACCGATATCTCCCCTGTTATTCCTTATCGGTGAAGTGCTTGCTTGTCTGGCCCGGCAAGGTGTATGCTTGTGGTATCCTGTCGGTAAGATGCGTGCCTGTCGGATCCAGTAGGTCCGATAATGTACTGACGATGTACCTGCCTGTCGGATCCGGTAGGCCTAGTATAGTCAATAGATGTGGTCCTGACTTTGTGGGACCCCCCCGTTGGTGATGTGTAGCTGATAACGTTCTCCTTAAGGACCCTGTCGACCTCTTACTAAATTCGTCCACGTGGTCTTAGTCGGCGGAGACTAAGTCAAATGACCCGTAGAATGACCAAAGTACCCTTAGCATTTCTCTATGTATTATCAGGGAAATAGTTATGGATAAGATCATTTTTACGTACGTTTACATGATGTTCCTTTGCATCTTCGTACAATAGAGAATTTTAAGATTATGGGTGATAATATTAGTAGTTTTATGGGTTTAGCAAATGAGGATTTTAGGTTTTTTGTAGATTTTGTTAAGATTCGTGTCACAATCGACATAACCCAACCTTTAGATACATGTGTCAAATTTGTTAAATCACTGGGCAGAGAAAAAGAGATCAAAGTTTCCTATGAGAGGCTACCTAATGTATGCTATTACTGTGGAATCTTGGGCCATATTCATCAGAATTGCAGAGCTCGTTTGATTGTAGACTCGCAAGCAATAAACTCACCCCTTTACGCTGAGTTTTTTCGTTATGAAAAATCAGGAGGGGTTAAGGCTAGTTTTCGGTTGGCAGACATGAACAATGGAAAATGGGTCTGGTTTTCAACTCAGCTCGGCACCTTGGATGACCAGTCCGTCCATTCCCAAGGTGAATCATGTAAACCTCTACGGGAGCTTGGAGTTATGGCGGATGACCGCTGCTGGTGGAAGATTGGAGCAATCTCTAATTCGGATTGCGAGTATTGGCTTAGCTAGAGTCAAGATAGAGGAGAAGGGTAGTGGTGGGGGATCAGCTATGGACCACGTCTTGGAAAAGTTAAAAAAAGTTGTTATTGATCATGGCTTGATTGAGCAGCTAGAACGTGGGGATCGAGATTTTGAGGACCTAGAAAACCTACTAATCACGTCTGTTAAGGATTTTACAAGAAAACAAGGAGTGTGTGTTGGTAGCGGGGTTGATCGTGGGCTCAAGGGAAAGGAAAAAGGTTAATTTGGTTAGTGTTGTTGTTGGGTTATGCTTGATCCTGAGGCCCAGCCAGCAACGACAAGAGCTGACTAGTACGACCTTAGATGCTCCTAGGCCGGAATTGACCCTGAGGCCCAGCGCACTGCCTCCTGTTGAGTTTGATAGGCTGCTGAGTTTGAGCCCTTTGGCTGGGCTAGGTAGTTTGGTTGAGCCTTCTGGACCTACGACCCACTTGGAATCTAACAACAAATCTAATTCGGAGGAATTTATTCTAGTCTATTCGGATACTATTAAGGATAGAGCCGAGCTTGATAGTGACTCATTAATGGAAGGAGCTCAGCGTCATGTGAACACGGTGGCAAGTCATACTAGTCAAGCGTTGGTGGCTAGGTTTGGGAAGTTGGTCTGCACAGCAACAAAGAGCGTTAGGCATTTGGAAGGACCCACAATTTGGAAAAATAGGGTAAGTCCTCGCCCTAAGGCTATGGTTAATGGTAAGAGGAGGTTGGAGGTCCTAGAAGATGATGTCGTTGGTGATCCTTCATTTTCTTTGCACAAAAGAAATAAGGTGGTTGTTGTGTAACCCCTCCCAGAGCCATGAGTTTGTTATTTTGGAACTGTCGCGGGCTTGTGAACTAGCGGGGAGTTGACAACTTTTCTAAGTTGATAGGATTATAGGTCCCGAATCTAGTTTTCATTTCTGAATCAAAATTGTATGCAAATGAATTTTACTTATTGAATAATAAATGATCTTTCCTTTATGTGATTGCGGTCGATTGTGAGGGGGAACATATGAAGGGAGGGTTAGCTTTATTGTGTCGCTTGGATGTTCCTACCAATGTTTTGTAAGTGGAGTAAAGAGTCTAATAAGGTTAACTAGTCGGAAACATTGTTGGATTGAAAAAGAAAAGGCCCGAAAAAAAAGAGTAGTGATAGGCCCGACTTTGCATCAAAACTCAAACCTTCCAGGTCCTACCTCTCTGCTTAGCGAGTGTCATAAAAAGAAGCAACAAAAATAGTTTTAGATTGCGATTACGTTAATCACGCCATTATCAACAATAATCATTTCTGAAGCTTGATTCTAATGGTCCGATTTCCATTTTTTTCAGATGAGAGGTAAAAAAAATATAACTAAGAAATTACAGGGAAATAGTCCTCTCTTCTTAGAAAGAAGGCGGAAATAAAGGAAGTTAAAATCCTAATCAAAAGCTAAATTATAGCCGAATTGTATTTGGGGGATCTCCTTCCTAAAATAGAGTTTTAAACAAAACTGGAAAGTAGGGCGTGAAGATAGCATGTCCGAAGATGGCGCTCCAGAACATCGGCGTGATTGGCCATGCTAATCTGTCTTGGCTAGGAACATGGAGTGCGCGG